>JARHVA010000430.1:0-1200000 GCA_037957365.1 Torreya grandis
AGATCCAAGGTAATGAATAAGAATGTTATTATGCATAGGCTCTACACCAAAAAATTGTGGAATATTATGGTCGGGATTGAAAAAACCCCCATTAGGATGGAATGTCTTGGATGAACTTACCAATGCATTTCAATAGAAATCATAGGAAGCTATGTCAATTATTTTGAAGAGTGTTAAGAATAAATTCATACTTTATATTGACAATTAAGATCCTCTCAATGATGCTTTAAAACTCCTTGAGTCTATGCATGAGGGCACTCATCTCTCTAATTGATCTTTGAATTAATTAATACACATATGAAAGGTGATGTAAGAGTTACTAATTTTTTTGATAAAATTAAAAATATTAAATCTCAGATAGATGGATATAATTTTAATTTAATTCAAAATCAATTGTTGTATTTCATTATTCAATTAAATATTCATTAAAAAATTGTAATTTTATTTCAGTTC
This sequence comes from Torreya grandis, assembly GCA_037957365.1. Lineage (NCBI taxonomy): Eukaryota > Viridiplantae > Streptophyta > Pinopsida > Cupressales > Taxaceae > Torreya > Torreya grandis. The sequence goes on from JARHVA010000430.1 coordinate 454, forward strand.
TTAAATCAAAATACAAAACAGAGCAAGATATACCTGACTTGTCATTAAGATGAATAAGGGTTGGTAAAGTCGGTTGGTTGTGCTCAACCCCACCTAGGGTCAAATCTCACAGGGTGTTTATAGCTTGGATGTGGTTATTTGAGTTGAATTAGTGGTTTTAGTGGTCAGTTGTGGCCATTTGTGTTAATTTCATGGTTATCGGGGACTAGGCCCCCTGATTGTGCCCCAGATCTAGTTCATTACTCTGGTCAAAAGCAATCCAGGTAGGGGTCCTTCCAACGTTAATATCTATATATAAAAAAGATATCTCTGACCTCACTACTTGTTTTGCTCTTCTTATTCAAGAAAAACAAGTGATGTCTAATTTTGATTCTAAAGATAATGTCATTCAGACACTTTTTACACTAAATCATGTTTCTAAAAGTAATGGAAACCAAAAGTCTAACCATAATTCTGCCAATGGTAAAAATAGAAACAAGAAATTTGATAATAAGAATTATAAAGTTAAATTTAATGGGAATTGTAATTCTGTGTGATAAATTTAGTCATAGAAGAGAAGATTCCTATATAAATAAAAATAGAGCTAATAATAAAACCTCTAAAAATAACAAAGGGAAGAAATCTAATCAAAATAATCATAAGAATCAAAACTATCATCATAACAACAATTAAGAATAAAATTTTAATGTTATTGCTTTATATGTTATCTTGTTTGCTTATAAAAAGTATGCATAGATTTTAGATATTGGTGCATCACATCATATGACTTACTTATGTAATATTTTATTTGATAGTAGAGATATTTTTGAAAAGATTTACCATGAGATATCTATATCAAAATCAGGGTATTATGAGATATGTCTCATGATCATGTTCATCATGTAATATCTAAATTGTGGGTGTCAGTGAAATGGTGATACCTATATTGAAATAGATGTTTAACCAATTCATGCAAATGTACTTGTCTTAATTGTGGTTCTATCCAATCGCATCTTTCATCAAAAAAAAATGGAAATGCCATATCAAGTAAGCCTAATATAACATAATCATTAATAAGAGATACTCCAATCCCCAACCTATCAATCAATGTTACAGGTTCATAATTAGAGTTACTTACCCATGCATGGATTAATTCCATCTCTTTTGGGGCATCCACTTGGTTTGGAGGCCATTAATTTTGTGTGATTCATGATATTTCCTTCATCCATCTCCATCACTAGACCTACAAGTATAACTTGATTTGCATCACAATCAAACTACATATGGATAAAGTTTAGTTGATTAAAAATATTTTCATCACAGTCAAGTGGAAGTTCATGAAGAGCATTGTCATCAATCTGAACATATGAATAGAAATTATCATGTTTTATATTTTATTTTGTTCTTTCTCTTTATTGATAATGAGTTGTAATTTACGTTGATCCCTCCTCTGAACTATAATTATCAACAAATATTTTATTCGATGTGGCAAAACCATAGTAATTTCTTTTACTTCTTGTGGAAAACTTATTTTGTGACCTTTATATTTATGTTACCCTTCAGTTGAGTGTGTCAATTTTAGGATTGGATTGACACAGGGTATTAAAATTTCCTCAACTTGTATTAAGTTTACAAGTTCTGGTGCTTGTGGCCCAAGATCCATATTATTTGATGCTAAAAACTTATGAGGGTCTTCCTCTTGTCGACATATATTGCATACAAGCCTTTAAGTGTTTGAGAAATAATTATTTCAATGTAACTTGATTGAAAAATATAGCACATGCTCAATGAAGCAAGATTGTTTAGACCATGTCAAAAAATGTTTTAAAAAGTATTCAAATCACTCCCAAGTATTCCCTTAGGATTAGTTATAGTGTTATAGTTTTAAGTATTAAGCACAAGCTGGGTCATTCCTAACTATGGATTACCATGCATTGTGATGGTCAACTAGAATTGGCTCCGTAGATCCTCATGTGACTTATCTAATTACCACTTATACTAACAAAGAACATATATATATATATATATATATATCAGAACTATATTCAATTCTTAAAGATTATACCAGATGAGGTATTCAACACTTATTTCCTACAAGTGTTGGTTTCATATGTATTTCAAAGTGATAGTTACAAGATTAATTTGGGCCTTAGCCCGAAATGATACCTTCATGTCCAATATCTCATAGGCGAGCGTGAACTAGTCAAGGTTGGATCTGCTAGCAATAAACATAAGCCATCCTAGTTTATATTACATATGTGCCAATTTTTGCTATGTTGCCTCCTTATCATCATCATTATTGTCTCTCTCCCCATCCCCTTTACTCTTGGAGGTCACTTCTTTTTATAGGTGCTGGCCACCCTTCTCGCTGACTGGGTAGGTGTGTGTCGACAGATGGTTAGGTGGTGGTAGTTCTCCTATTTATTCCACCATTCATACCTCCATGCTACTCAAGCCCTGAGCTACCATATGTAGGATTGGGCAGGTAAGCTTCGAGGCTTTTGACGCTCTTCAACCATCAGATTTATGACTTTGCCACTGTGTTCATACTTTGAGAGTCATCCATCCAAAATTTGGGTGAGAAGTAACTGCTTGGCTGACTGGTGCAAATATTTGTGGCATTCCTCCAACTAGCATAACCAAGATAAAACCTGAGAAATTTTTACACAAGATTGCCTCATACTTGGATTTGTCATATTCGCACGAGAACACTACTTAGGGAAAAAGGGGTGCCAACATTTACCCCATACAAAATTCTAGTCCACCCTAGACTAGTTGATTAGCCTCTAGGCATGCAAAACTTAGTTGCATCTTTTTATAGTCCTAATTAGAATGTATCAAATCCCTAGACTGCATTCTTTAGTTCCTTAATGGCATCATCTATCGAGGTGGATGTTGCCTCAAGAGAGAACACATTTGTGCCTTCTAGTTCCCTTTTGTAGGCCTTGAGTCTTTCTTTGGCACTTTTGGCTACACCTTCCAAAATTTCATCTTGCCCACTTGCTCTTGTATAGAAGGTACAAAAGACCACCTCCAATTCTTGCTCCTATGTCTTCAACTAAGAGCTCAGGTTGTTTACTTTTTTCATAATTTGTGGGTGCTCACTTATGCTGACCATAACGGCTTGCTGCACTAAGGCCTCTTTTTCATCATTTTCTCTTTAGGCACACGTCAATGACTTTGGATTGGTTTATGAATTTATAGAATATTTCATCTGCCTCTTCTATTTGTGCCTCTAGCTGGCCACAAAGCTCTTCAATCCTTTTGAGCTTCCCATTCCACTTCATTCTAAGGTGATCGCAAGGGTCTTTCAGTTCTTCCTACGCTATCTTCGTCTTTGGGATCATTTTTTTAACCAAGGTGTAGACTTGGTCTATTTCATTCATTCCTTCAAAGCTTATGTTGTCCAAGAGGGAAGGTTCCACCTCTTCAATGCACGTTGAGAAAGTTCTTGGAGCTTGGACTTGGTCTCTTGGAGTTATTTTTCTGTGTCTTTTGCTATTATCTTTTAGTTTCAGGCTCGAACATCATCGGTGATGTTCTTATGAGCCACAAAAGGTGCCATATTAATAAGGGCATTGGTAGAGCACACAAGATTTATGTCTCTAGAGATTGAGGAGTTTGTAAGAGTAACCTCTCTCTAGATTCAGGGGATATCTGATTGCTTTTGTCAAAACTTTGAACTCAAGTTCATCTATGAAGGAATCAAGTGCACAAGATACCTAGTGGAGCGTCATTCTGGTTACAAATTTTTGAGGCATGCATTCTTGTATATAGTAGTCATCTTCCTTAAATCTCTCTTGTGCCCATCCCCTTGTTCCCAAGTGTATTACTTTCTTCTTCTACCACATCTTCTTCCAAGCTAGAGTCCAAGCTGGGTTCTTCCTCATCTCTAGTTTCTTCTTCTTTTTCTCCATCTTCACCATCTCCTTTTTCTATTTGTTGTTGTTTAGGGCCGATATTACCTTCTACGTTCCTAGGTGTCCCTTCAAGAAATAGGCATGCTTGTTGTGTAGCTTCCTCTGTTGTCTTGGTGGAGATGCTAAGCACCTCTTCTATTTATTTCTTTCTATGATTCATACCATGGCAACTTTATCCTTTTTAGCCTTCCTTCGCATGATGCACTTTTATTCACTAGCTCTGATCTCAGCAGCTACAATTTTATTGATGTCGACCTGGGGCATATTGCTTGCTCTCATCTTTTTTCACTTCTAATCTAATTTTAGTGCTACTTTAATTTCTTGTTGATTTAGGCCCATGGCCTTCCATTTGCACCTTATCTCTTCATCTATTGGCGCACTAGATGGGGTAGTCTCAACCCCTTTTTCTTCATGGTTGCTTTCATTTTCCTTCATCAGATTACGCCTATCCTTTCATCACCTTGACCTCCATCATCTCGATCACCTCCTCGACCACCCCTACCTTGGCCATCTCCTCCTTCTGTTCTTTCAACTCCTATGCCTATGCCTTTTGAAGTTCTCTACCTAGCCAAGGGTCTTTAGCTTACAGTTATTCTCTGGTTCAGGTTGAGGGTGTGGAGAGGGGATTTGTTCCTCAAATGATCCCTCCTTCACAATATATGTCCCTATCCCCCATTCTCCTTCCTCTGAATCCTCTAGCTCTTCTTTAGAATAATTATTGTAGGTGCATAAGTGGAGGGGTTTTCCCTTTTCACCATGGTCTTCTTGCCCCATTTTGGCAACTATAAGGCAGACGCTTCTCCTTCTAAGCTGATCTTCCTTTGTAGGCGTATCTAAATTTCCTCCAAGGTTTCCCCCCTTTTTTTATTAGGGTGGTGTTCACTTGCGTCAGGCATTGGGGTCCCCTTTTCTCCTATTCAAACTAGAGGGTCGGTGCTACCTTTTGCATTAGATGCTTGAGCTGCCTTCTTCCTCAGCTTCATCTCATAGTAGAGCCTATGGACATAGTCAACTATTGATACTATGAGGATGGGAGCAATGTCGAGGTTATCCAATTTATCCTCCTTGTCTTTGGTGGCTTTTACATTGGTGTAGATGAATTGGCACTTGAGTTTGCACCTCTCCATATCCAGTTTTCCAACTAGGATTTCTATCTATTGCGCATTGGGGATCCATTACAACACCTTGCTAAAGTATTTTTTTAAGTAGGCATAAGGTAGTTCTAGCCACTCAGACCTTATGCCATCTTTTAGTGTTAGGCACACTACACAATAGTGGTTCATCATGGTGAAAGTTGCCATTTTAAACAAACTCTTTGGTAACCCTTGAGGAATGCACCATTTGAGCTTAAAGGCTTCTATGTATCAGGAACACCACTTCATTTCCTGCACTTTATACTTTGCAAATTCTCAGTACTTGTGCACCAAGGATCCATGATGTTCTAAAAAAATCCATAAGTTATTTCCCTCCCTGTTTGGAACTCCTATCTCCTCAATGATGGTGAGGATGAGGATGGATCCCCACCTGAAAGTTCCCTTGGAGGTGTGGCACTCTATGGCATTTTTCACAAATTCATTTGCTATGAATTTGGCTATATTAAACTAGACCCCTTGTGCCATATGGTATGCGATGCATAAGTAGGTCTTGGACACATCAATCCATCACCTTCTCAAACACAACTTGGTGCTAATCAGGCATGACATCTCTCTCATCCTAGGGTTAATGCAATATTTGATGGGGAAGGCAAAATCCCCTTTGTATTATGTTAACAACTGTGTGGTGTGCTCCACTTCTTCATCATTCATCAGTTGATTAATGTCCCTCCTAGTATCTGGGAGCCTAGTTATACTCTTGATTAGTTGCATCAAGATTTTCATGCACCTGCCTATAAAGTAGATGTGATCCTCATGAAAATGCAAAATGATAAAATACATGAGTTCTACTGGCTTCTGAAAATAGGGAAACTGATAAAGCTAAGTTGAATCTAAAGCCATTAGCTTGTCTCTGATCGAGACATCAAACAAGGCATCCCCTTATAGCATCTTATGCCTAGTATCTACCATCCAATCCTGCACCAAATCTTGGAGATGGCTGGAAGTGTGGTGGTTGTACTCCTTGAGATGGCAATTATGTGTAAAGGAGAAAATATTTTCTCCTACCAATACCTTAGGGGGAAACTACATGTATTGATAGGTCATTTTGGTGAGCACCTCTAGGTCGATCGTGGTGATGCTTACTCTATCAACGGTCTATGTTGTGGTCTTTATGGCCTTTGTATCCTTGAATTGGACCCACTTGGATTTTGTTTGTTCTTCTGTAGAGCTCCCATTCTTTTGCTTCCTCACCATTCTGAAGCGGCTGGAATTAAACCTTGGGAGATGAGGTTTTCTAAACCCCCTAATGGTGACCCTTAGGTAGTTTGTTCAGGACTATCTTTCTGACCATTACCTTATTTTGTGGATGTAATTTCCCTCACTCATTCTTGTGGATGCACTTCCTTCTCACTTTGCCTTAGTTTATGCCAAGTTTTTCATGTCGTGTCTTTTTTGGTAACCTAGTTTTTCTCTTTGACTCTCTTTGAGTTTGTATAATCTCTAATTTTGTAATAGAGTGTGACATAGCTCATTTACATGACCATGGATTTATACCCTCTTGGTTGACCTACTACCTTTATTGCAGGAGTTTATGATGAGAGTTGTACATCTTTTAGAGGAAACAAAACAAATCTTCAAAATCCTCTAAGATCTTTCATCATCCCTACATTTCATGCATGGTGTCGTGTTGTCGCCACCTTATTTATTATTTCCAATGGTATTTTCGATGATGTGACTAGTGGTTCAAATTAGTCATTTCCTACCAACTCATAGGTGGATGCCAACTGTCTTAAACAACTTCCTTCTGTGCTCGTCACATGGTGTGACCTTCATCTTTCTTGTGGTAACCTGGGTGCAACACCTCATATGCATGTAATTTAGCCTCCTAGGTCCTATGTTCTTTTCTAACTATGATTTTGTGTAAAGCATGACTTTTCTCTCCTTGGTCAAATTTTTGTGCATCATCTCGCCTTGGCTCGTCCTACCCCATAGAAATTCCTTTCATCGGCCCTCCAATGCTTCGTATATTCTCACTATCTCACTACACGCCTCTTTCACAAATGTTTCTTTTTCTAAGTACTTGATTTATAAACTTCACTCACCCATAACTTAGGTGTTTGGCCTCATGCTCTTATTGGTACAAGTTCTTGACTCACTTGATTGGATTTATGCATAGAGTGGTAGAACCTAGGGATCTCTACGACCATCTCATGCCACCTATTGCCAATCTGCAAAAGAACCAAAACTTAGTTTACTTATGGGCTTAGCTTGCACTAAGCCTATGTATGGTCATTACACTCAATTCAACTTGTGACCAATAATTCATTGTTCTTGTGGCACAAGCGCCATTTTATTGCTTATATAACTTTAAGTGATTGTCGTTGAAATGTATGGGGAGCATTTCATTGATGAGCATGCACATTTTGCACGCATCAGTATCCAATATGTGATGGATGATGTAAGGGACCCATCTACCTTATCTGTATTTTTCCTGGGTGCTTAAGATACTTGGAGTCATAGAATAATACAAATGGCCCTTTAGTTAATTCTTTTCCCCTGATGTGTTTATCGTGTCAACTCTTTTAGCACACTTTTTTGATTTGATGATTCCACCTTCCTTGAGCGCGCTTCTTGTCTAAACACTGCAAGTCCTCTAGTCTTTCTTGTAGTGACTTTTAGTCATCCAAGCGACCAATGCACACAATGCACAATGATGGGATGATAAATTCTATCGACAGTATAGCTTCTGTGCCAAACACTAGTTGAAATGGTGTTGCCTTGGTTAGACGCTTATAGGTTGTGCAATAAGCCCATAGTACTATGAAAATGTGATCATCCCAATCCTTGCACCCAATGTTACATATCTTAGTAAGGCACATCCCCAAGATTTTGTTAAAGGCTTTAGTTGTGCCATTGGTTTGTGGGTGTTAGGGGGTTATTTTGTGGTGTGCCACCATGTACTCAATTAGGAGAATTCACACCATTTTCTTGATGAAATGGGTACCCATGTCACTCATCAAACTTAATGGGCACCCGTACCTACTTATGATATTTTCCCATATGAAGTGCATAGCTATTGTGGCTGTGTAGTCTTTGGTTGGTATAGCCTCAACCCACTTGGTGAAATAGTCAATGGCTGCCAGAATGTACAATGAACCTATGCATCAAGCTGCAGGAGTGATGGGCCCAACATATTCAATGGCTTACTTTTCAAATGGTACCTGGGTAAGGATGGGGATGAGAGGAATTTCATCTTGAGCATTGGGTTTTCTTATGCATTGGCATATATCATATGCCTTTGCACACTTCTTGAAATCTTAAAATAGGCTTGGCCACCACAAGCCTGACTATAAGATCTTTTGTGCCATTGCATCCCTAGCGTAATGGCCTCCTGCAATTCCCTCATGTGCCTCTTGCAATATGGAGTCCCTTTCATGCTCAAGAACACATCGATGGAGGATTTCATCTTGACTCATCTTGTAAAGTTCCCACTCAATGAGTTGGAAGGGGGTAGCATGAACAACAAGTTATTTTCTCTCTTTCTCAGACATGGTCTAGGATGCTAGTCCATAAGTTAAGAAGGTGGTGATCTCTGCTAGGTCCTTGAGAATGTGTTGGAATCTATATAGCTATGCATTTGGCATATCATCTTCAATTGGTGTTGCTACATCACCAGATTCGATGCATGACAAATGGTTAGGCCTTACATTCTGCTTTCTAGGCTTAATGACAATGGAAAATTAGAATTCTTGGGAAAGAACTATCCATATATATATATGTCCATATAGCACTGACTTATTGATGAGGTATTTGAGCACTTCATGATTAGTGAAGAAAATGAAGGGAGTAGCCAATAGGTATTGTATAAACTTATGAAGTGCATATACCATGGTGAGTGCCTTTTGCTCAGTTGTCATATAGTTTTGTCTCTGCTTAGGTTAACTTTATACTAGCAAAGGAATTTGGATTGTCTGTCTTACCTTCACCTAGTTACACTCAGAATGGTGCCAATGGCAGAGCTGGAGGCATCAACATGGATGAGAAATGGGGTCGTCCAATCTAAAAACTGTAATATTGGTGCACTGGCTAGTTTCAACTTCAAGGTTTCAAATGCCTATTCTTGCCCCTGGCCCCAATAAAATGGGCCCTCCTTATGCAAGAGTTCCTCTAGAGGTGAGGCAATCCTTGCATATCTCCTGATGAATTTATTGTAGTAGCCACAATGGCCTAGGAAAGCACAAACATCCTTTTGTGTTGAAGGGGTCTGGAGATGAATAATAATGGTGATCTTTGTCAGGTCTACTAGTAAACCATCCATGCAGACAATGTGCTCGATCAATGTTCCAAAAGGAGTTACAAAGACACACTCCTTTAAGTTTAATAAAATTTTCAGTTGCCTACATCTTTCAAACATGAGGCACAGGTAATCATAATGGTCCTTGATGAGGCCATACACAGTCCAATCTTCAAGGTATACTTGGAGAAACTAATGAATAAAGTCCTTGAATGTCATGATGACTACCCTAGAGAAGATAACTAGCATATTCTTGAGCCCAAATGGTATTATGTTATTCATAAAACAACCCTATTCAGTTGTGAAGGTTGTCTTTGGCTTGTCTTCATCCTCTATTTGCACTTGATGGTATCTCAAGAACCCATCAATGAATGTGTATATTTCATAACCAGTGACGCCATATAGGACTTCATCTATAAATGGTGTTGAAAAGGGGTCGATAACATAGGCAACATTTAGGAGTTGATAATCGATGCATAATCTAATGCACCCATCCTTCTTTATGCTAATGACGATGGGACTTACCCATTCTGACTGCTATATTGGATATATGATCCTTGCAGCTAGCATCCTATCAATCTCTATTTTTACCTTGGCAAAAAGATTGGGGTTCATGTAGTATGGGAATTTCTTTATGGGTCTCGTGCTATCCATCATCTTGATGCTCATCTTACCCAAGGAAGGGTGGGTGCCCTTAATGTCCTAATAGTTTCAGGGGAATAAATCTTGAAATTCCTTCAGGAGCTCGATAATTTGTGCCATCTCTACTTCAAACTAATATGCACCTACAGTGGCGATATTAAATTCACCCTCCATGCTGATGTCTACTTTCATGGTTTGAAGTAGCACATGATATGGCTCATTTTGTGCTTGATGGTAGTCTTCTACCTACCTTGTCCCTTCTGTAGTGTCGATGTGCAGGTGAGTAGGTATGTCTTCATCTAGGATGCTTTCATCTATAAATGGTGTTGGAAAGGGGTCGATAACATAGGTAGCATTCAAGAGTCGATAATCAATGCATATTCTAATGCACCCATCCTTCTTTATGCTAATGTCCATGGGACTTACCCATTCTAACTCTTGCACCAGCTATATGATCCCTGTAGCTAGCATCCCATCAATCTCTATTTTTACCTTGGCACAAAGATTGGGGTTCATGTGGTATTGGTGTTTTTTTATGGGTCTTGTGCCATCCATCAGCTTGATGCTAATCTTACCTAGGGAAGGGTGGATGCCCTTCATGTCCTAATAGTTTTGAGGGAATAAATCCTAAAATTCCTTCAAGAGATCGATAATCAGTGCCATCTCTACTTCAGACCAATATGTGCCTATGGTGGGGGTCTTAGGTTTGCCCTCCGTGTTGATGTCCATTTTCATGGTTCAAAGTGGCATGCAATGTGGCTCATTTTGTGCCTGATGGTAGTATTTCACCTGCCTTGTCCCTTCTATAGTGTCGATGTGTAGATGAGTAGGTATGTCTTGATCCAAGATGCTTTCATTTACTTGGTGCACGACCCTTTTCTTATCTGCTAAAACCTTTCAGTTGTGCTCCTTCCAAGTCTCATTGTCTTCTTCATTGGAGTCCTTATTGAGCGCCTTGTCTTCAAAGAAGGTGGGAAGTGATAGTCCTTTCTCCATGTCCTTGACATGCTCTTCTAGTATAGTGGTGTCTTCGAAGATTGCCCAGTGTATGACTTGTAATGACTCAAGCATCCTCAAATCTTCAGAGGAAAAGGAAAATGTGTGCATGAAACTCTCCTTCAATGTATCCAAACTTATTGTCTCCTTTCACATCTCGTTTATGACATACCAAGCTCACACCTGGGTTTTGAGGGTTTTGTAAAAGGCGTGCACCCATAGGTTCCTTGGCACATTTTTGTCACAACTGGTCCATATTTCTTCATAGATGTGCACATGGGCAATAGGGTCTAAATCACCTGAGTAAGCTGCTATGTCCAAGTCCTCATTGCTTTTGCCAAACCTTGTGCTTATTACGGACTTAACGTCTTGCTACGTATGTAGGCTAGCATTGTGTGTTGCCCACCATCGAGCAAAAATACTTTTTAGTGTATGCACCAATGTGCCCATTCGATCTAATTATTTGGGGATGCAAGACTCTATGTCATTTACATAGTTCTTGATAGGCCTGCTTCCTTCGTATCTTGGAAGGGAAGCAAGTTTTCCCTTGCTTAATCTAAAAAATCTTTTTCTAGTCGCCTTGGCACGGGGAACCCATTTATGTGTATTTATCTTAGATTACCCCTATACAGTTATTTATTGATAATCAAAGTGCAATCAAGATGTCCAAGAATATAGTATTTCATGCCAAAACAAAACATATGGATGTCAAATATCATTATCTACAAATGTTGGTGGTGAAGAAAGCACTTGATCCAATATATTGTCTAACTACTAATTGGACAACTGACATTTTCACAAAACCCCTTAACAGGATCAAATTTGAAAAATTTAGAAAAATGCTTGGCATGTGTCCAAAGAATTGACTTTGGATCATAGGGGGGTTTGTTAGGACTTGTTCCAAAGTTTTAACTTAACTTAGGATTTTGGTAAGTTTATTTAAATAATAAATGTAAATAGGGCATGATTCTTTTTATAAAGACACCCCCGTAAATAAATTAACTTAGTTTTATTAGGTTAGTTTTATGTTTGTGTTAAATAATTAGAACTACCTTTTGGGTGGAATTCCCATGGGAGTTGGTTAGAAGGTTAGTTGGTTTTTACCGGTATGTGGTGAAAACTTATAAATATATGTTTTTCAATGTAAAAGGGTTAACGACATATTGACACCCTTTCTATGTACTTGATTTTTTGAGATTAATAAAATGCTTGTGGACTTGCACTCAGTGGGCACACGATTTAACCTAATTAGTCTATGTGATATCAATGTCAAGTCTTATACATAGCATTTCATACACCAAGATTCACATTGCACTTGCATACACAATCGAAATCATGTTCTCTAACTCCTCTTGTGTCTTTGGACATTATGTAGTTGATAGCTTATGACCGATTGGAAAATGTGTGTCAATAGGTTTACAATTATGCATTCTAAACCTTTCCAATATTGTTTCAACATACTTACTTTTTTTTATAGCCATAACTTCTTGTTCACATGATCTCTATTAATTTCCATGCCCAACATGAATCTTGTAGCACAAGATCTTTCATGTTGAACTATGCAAGCAATTGAAATTTCACATGCTTGATCATGTACTTGTCATTTATGATCAGTAGCATTTTATCCACATAAAAATATGATGACAATGTTATCACCTTCTTCCTTGTAGTAAACATAAATATCATCATTATCATGCACAAGACCAAATCCAACCATGTAATTGTCAAAAATTATGATTTCACATTCTAGTTGTTTGCTTCAAGCCATGTAAAGACGTCTTCATCATGTAGACCAAGTCCTCTTTCCCTTTTACATTGAAGAGTTTCCAGTTATATATATATATATATATATATATATATATATATATATATATATATTCAAGCTCTCAATGCATAAACATCATCTTAACATCCATTTGATCTATCTCAAAATCAAAGGAAACAACAATAATTAAAATAAACCAAATTGAATTAAATTTTACAATAGGAGATCAAGTCTCACCAAATTTAATTTCATCCACCTATGAGAATCCATTTACTACTAAATGTGCCTTATACTTATCCTACTTCCCTTGTGGATTTTTCTTCTTCTTGAAAAACCACTTGCAACCCATGGGTTTTCATCCTATAGGTAACTTTACCAATTTCTAAGTTTCATTTTTGTCTAGGGACTCGATTTCCTCCTTCATGAGTTTCTTACAATATTTGCATTTTGTGAAGCCAATATATTCCTTCACCATCTTGGGGTCTTCACCATCATTCACTGATTATAGGAATGCACAACGAAAATATAGTGGGACCTTTCAGGCATTATGTGTACCCATTCTGATCTCCTTATAGTAGGATTCACATGCTCCTTCTCTTCTTGTGACTCTTAAGACTCTTTGTTATATACCTAAGGATATGATATATTAATGTATATGGGTTGATGGAGATGCCAACATGTGGCACACATCCCCCTTAGTTAGTTACATGGGTCTAATATATTAGGATAAATGAGTAACTTGTGGAATTAGTACATTGGCTAATGGTCGGCCTACATTGGGATTATGAGGTTACCCATCTATTGTTAGTTATATACAAGTCTATATAAAGGAGGTTAATATCATTTTAAATGATATTAATCAAGTAAGTGTTGAGTCTTCTATTTGGTATAAGGATATCAAAGGTTGTCTCCTTGAAGTGGCACTGTGGAGTTATTCCTTCCTAAAAGAGTATTGTATGGTGTTACCCAACCTTAAAGGTAATTATTCTATTTTTGCATATATTGAATATTTGGGCATCTTGGCTCACTTATATCTATCATATTATGTGATCTATATTATATTTTTCATTTCAAATATTATAAGTGTGGATCATAACACTTCATTTTTACACAATACTCAAATACAAGATCTTGATAATTTACATCAATTTGCACCCTTTTATGTCTTTATTTGGATACTTCTTTGGTTCTTCTTATGCAAAAACCTTTTGCATCTCCATAAAGACTAAATTGATGCTATACACCACCTTATTTGTCTTGATATTGAAAATCTTGTTCCCTTTGACACCACTCCCATAACCAATAAAGATGTACTTTTCAAACTTTAAGTAAAGTTTATATTTATTTCCCTTGGAATGTGAGAGTAGGTTTGCAACTAAAAATTTATAGGTATCATAAGCATGGCTTCTTACCATTCCAAACTACTTGTGGAGTCTTGTTAACTATAATTGATATGGGTGATCTATTGACAAGACAATAAACAATAGCCATTGCTTTAGCCCAAAGTTTGCATTCCAAGTGTGCACCACTCAGTATACTTTGGGCTTTCTCCATCAACGTCTAGTCCATCCACTCCGTCACTCCATTTTGTTTTGGTGTGTATAGAGATGTATTTTACCTTTGAATATTGTTGTCTATATAATTCATCAAACTCGTTGGATTATTACTCGCCCTCATTGTCTATGTGCAATATTTTGATCTTATTTTACATCTGGTTCTTCACAAGGGCTTTGAACTCCTTGACTTTCTTGAGAACTTCATATTTATTTAGAATATAATATATCCATGTATTGCAAGAGTAGTCATCTATGAAAAAAAATAAGATAAACATGTTGAGTGATTTGACATATATTAGTCCAAAATAATCACTATGGATCACAATTCATATATAAGATTTCACTTGCTCGTGTAACATTTTTAGGGAATTTCACCTGACTCTGCTTGACATAGATGAAATGTATGTAGAAGTTGAATTCCAAGCAACAATTATCCATCTATTTTTCCATATCCATAGTCCACAACATGTGTAGACCTTTTTCACAAATATGGCCTAGCCTCTAATGCCAAATCATTGTCTTCCCCACCACAAGCAATGCACAAGTTCATGTTTCAACCTTGCTCTTAGGAACGATAATGTTTCTCCATGAATTTATTACCATTGTCGCATCAAGCCTAAACATATTATCCATTTTCTTGCCCATTTTTAATACCATGGCTCTGTGCACCATTTTCACCCATTTTTGTTTAATGAAACTTGGACACCAGCATCATTCATTTTGATCGCATAGATCTTATTCCTCGCAAGGCCAAGAATGTGCAAAACACATGGGAGAGTCTTGACTCTCTCATGTTTGAACTTCAACTCCACTCTTCCTATACCTTTAATCCTATAGGTTGAGTTTTCTCTCATAAAAACATCATCACCATCATATTATTCATATTCCTATAACCACTCCCTCATAGGAGTCATATGATAGGAGGCTCTAGAGTCAATCAACCACACATCATTGCATGCATACGAGTTTGAGGTAGTGATATATACACATCCATATCCATCATTAAAGGCCTTCTCACTTGATAATTACATAACATCTTGTGGTTTGACCTTTTCCACATTTCTTGCTTTTCAGTCCTTCTTGAAATGACTTGTCTTTCCACAGTTCCAACACTTATTCTAGGATCTATCTAGAGTCTTAGATCTACCTTTAGAATTCATGCACTTATCCTTAATATTATGCTTTCCTCTTTCTTGTAATCAACCTCACACATATAGAGAATCATTATTTTAATATATTTATGAAATCTTGCACCTCATCTCATTTGCTAACAAAGTTATGATTACATCTTCTATTTTTAGCTGCAATGTAATACTACTTATTGACATCACTAGATTATTCCAAAGGATTGGTAAAGAGTGTAGTAGTGTAATACACCTTTATCCATCATCCATGTTGACATCTATGGATGACAACTAGATTAGCAGAGTTTTTAAGGCATTCAGGGGCTCTACAACCAAGTCACCATCATTCATTCACAATCAAATGCTTTCATAGAAATAATTTATTTACTAAAAACTTTGCTTGGTTCAAATTATCCAACTTATCCCAAATAAGCTTTTCATTATTTTTAGTAGAGACATTAAGTATCACTAAATTTAAAGAACATAATATAATAAAGCTTCTAGTTTTCCTATCAACCTTTTCCCATTTTTACAGTTTCATTCCTATGGGTCCTATCTCTTATACAACAACTCATTGATCTTTGCCTAACAATTATTTCAACTTGAGTTTCTATCTTCCATCTTGAGTTTCTATAACTCAAAATTTTAACTATTAAATTTATGAATCTCTATCCTAGTGCTTCTAATAATTTTATTTTAACAGGATTTTTCCATAGAACTCCCACTTTAAGGAAATTATTTATCACTATTTATTCCAACTTCTACAAAGATTACAACTGATCTTTGATACCAAATGTTGGGAATAAACATATGCATGATAAAATAATATAGAGGATATATATGTTATGCAAACCTTACACATATAAAGATAAATACAAACACACATATACACATAATTTCACTTGGGACAACCCTTTTGAGTAAAAAATCCCAACACACTAGCCTTCTTGATAAAAATTGTATTATTTTACAATGATACACCAAGTCACAAGGTTTTATTACCTTTAATACATTACTTTAGTATACATTACAATGCATATTGACTGTGTGTATATAGCACTCAACTTCCATATCTTCTTTGGAAGAACTGTGCCTTATCTGACACTCACTTTTTAACTCCCACATAATAGAGGATCCTATGTTCACTAACTATTGAGGTAAGTGATAAATGTGTAACACTCCTCAACAACTATGTGTCAAAGTGACACCAAGATGTTTTTATCACTTCTTCATTCTAACATTTAAAATCAGACAAGTTCTTGAAATGCCTGAAGATAACCTTCATTGCTTGACATGTCGCACAACTCTTCACAACACCTTATTGTAACTCAACCATTAATCTACACTTCACAATCTTCTTTAGTGCAATGAAATAGAGAAAGAAGACTTACACAACTTTACCATCATTAGCACATGCTAACAATCTTGTGATATCATCTTAGGCAATCTCCATGTAAGCTTACTCAACCATCTCTTCTTGCACAATCAATATGCACTCTGTGCTTGCAAAATATTCCTTGCATAACATCTACCTTGTGCATAATCACCATTGGGAAGATTCATGCAAATTTTAGACATTTACAAACACTTTGGATCTCTCCTTTATTAAATAATTGAATGCTCATGTAAATTTAATATACCAATGTGACAAGTTTAGTGCAAAATATGAGATCTTGATATCACTCATGTTGTCTTGAGTATCCCTCTTCCTCGTAAGAAGAAAAAATAATTGATGACTAATTCAAGTGGTAGATATGTTGTCCCAAGTCCATGGGATCAATTATCTTAGGTCCCCTCCATAGGAGGAATTTTATGTTTGGTTTTGGATGCTCAATATATGCATGTTTTTACTTTTTCATCTTGGTATTTTATTTTATTAACTTTGAATTTAGACATCCTAAAATAGAGTAAATATATGAGTAGACCATATTGTGTACAATATAACAATAACATGCGTATCTGAATTGTAATTTATATTCTAGATATTACATTAGAAGAATTGGAAATAAAAAAACAAGAGCACAAAAGTGTACTTAGTTGATTTTGGTTATGTGTTGCTCACAAAAGATGCCTCTATGTTTTAAAATGATCTTTACCTGCATTATTAGCCACTCAAATTTGAAATAGAAGCTCAAAACCTCTCTAGACATTACCATCTTTTATGACCCCTACAATAGTTGACATTATTTGGTGGTTACTGGTAATGTCATTATGTACTATGTAGGTTCTTAACTCATGAGACCCTTATTCCTATGCCTAGAGATGCTTCTTATATGTGCCCTCACCTTCTATCTTATGTGTTGATCTTTGTTTTCCTTTTCCTTACATCCAAAACCTAATTGTACTTTCAACTACAAGATGACCCTTGAAAAGGGGGATAATATTTTGGGTTGGACAACCCAACCACTCCTTGTTCAATGGCTAAGCATTGCTTACATTAAAATACTTCAAAAAATGCTCAAATCAAACGTAGGTCTCCCACTTATGTCTATGTTTACAACATCGTGATCAATCTAGAATACAATGCAATATTTATCTCTTAACACTTGGCATCTTGAAACTTTGAATTTAATGTGTATTCAGACTTATCTTTAGGGCCACTTCTTTGAGGGGTTTTCATATATGTATACCTTTGTGGTAATGTATCAAGAGAGTGCTAATTGATTCCTCAAGTTTCAAGTAATTCTCAATGTGATGGCCAAGTGAGTATAAGCTTATGATTTATTTGTATTTATAACTGACTCTTCTTTATTTTCCACTATGACTAAGCCATGAAATGTGTCTAAATTAACCTAATAAAGATGTCCTAATTTTAAAATTATTTATTGAGTATTCTTGGACACTACTAGTAAAGACAAACAACAATGAAAAATCTAATTTCAATGATGAAAAAGTTGGTTGAGGAGAATAAGTGAGATTGGCATTTTAAAAAATATGAAACATTATGGGCTAATTGTATGATAGTGAAAATTATTACAGGTTATTCACCATTTATGCTAGCTTATGGCTTCAAAGCAACTTTGCCAATAAAACTTCAAATTTATTCTACACGATCTGCTCTCCAATATTTTTCAGAAAATACTAATATCATAGAACAAATACTTAATGATCTCTTATATTTAAAAGAAACCAAGGCCATGGCGTTGTAGAAATTAAAAAAGGCCAAGGAAAAGCTAAAGAATTTTTTTGATAATAAAATATCTAAGAAGACTTATAAAGTTAGTGATCTTGTTTTATATTGGGATAAAGCACATGAAGACCTAGGTAAGCATTCACAAGTTTGATTCTCTTTGGCTTGGTACTTATAGAATTGTTACTATTATAGGGAAGAATGTCTTTCATTTATAGGATCTTGATTGTAATTAGCTGCATCATTTGGTCAATGGTTATCATTCAAGGCTTTTTCATAATTAGTTCCCTTTCTTGTTATTGTTTTCTTTTTCATTTTTTTTGGTGATGTTTTTGTTTATTTTTATGCTTTCATTTTCTTCTTTATTTGAGATCAACACTTGTTCAAAGATTGGAATATTCATCATTCAGAGGGAAAATAACTACAAATTTTGAAATATCATTATAAGTTTTAAATTATCAATATATTATAGTATGATTATTTATAGATAACTCTTTATGATTGAACATGAATTGAATATTAATGTGTTGGAATCATTACTTAATTTTTTAAAACTTGTATTATAGGCTGTACATTGGTTATTTATCTAGCCCAAATTTCCAAATCTAATCTACATTTTTATTTATGCGATGCTAGCAAAAAAATGCATCCCAAAACATTTTTTCTTATTTCAAAGGGGTTCATGCATATCTACTTGAGAAATGATTTAGCCTAGATCGCACTCTCAAGATTGATGTTAATTGTAAAATTATTGTTGTAACCCAATTTCACAAGTGAAATTGGCTAGCAAGGTTACTAACGTTATGCCTATTTTTGACACCCCCCTTAAGTTTTTTGAATGTCTTGACATGATTAATTCTATGATATTGATGATTTATAGTCATGAAGTTTAAAACTATTGGTGGGAGCAATCTCATTTTTATTCGTTTGAATATTCATCCTTTCTATGTATGTGCAATTATTAATAATATTATATTAAAGATTTATTACTCTTGATGCTGATTAAGTGATTTTGATAGAAAAAATATATTATTAAGTAAATAGATATTCAGTATATGTGTGATCTACTTTGCAGTTGTTATACAATTAGCAGTTATTTTTAGATTCGATCTTGTTGTAAATAGTGACAGTTGTGAGATGTCAACATTCTTTTTTAGTTTCAAATAATATAGCTCCAATTCATATTGATTTAATATGTGTAATAAGTAATAAGGTAAATTTATAATCTTGTTGATCTTGTTGCACTTGTCATATTTTTGGAATAGTGAGATTGTCACATGATAAGTATCTAGAAATAATTGAAAGATAATTTAAACATGCATAGTTCATTTTGGTCTAACACATAAAGAGGTAATAAGCAATATGATTTTTATTGTCTATAACACATAGTGCATGGTTACATGAATGGAATAATTACTAATCTAAAACATGTTCGTACATTCAACGATGTCTTTATTACAAAGATTATCTTCAAGGCCTTATCATGTATTGTTAAGCTTGATTTCTCACATTGTTTAAATTTATTGAATGGCATTTGATATCACCAATGGCCTATAACATATTATCTAAGTTATTTGAATTGAAAACTTAATTTCTAAGGTTAACATGACCTAGGTCATGATAGATTGGTTGATTAGTGTGAGGATCTTTGAATGCATTAAGAGTGGTGGATTTAATGGGAACTGGAAAATATACTAATGAGGTGGTGAATTTGGTAATCTTAGATTTAAGATATTGGTTTCAAACTACCATGATCATTGAATGAAATGGGTGGTGATCCACCGTGGATTGTTGAAATATGCAAATTCAATGAGCTCGTAGGTTGATGCTCAATTTTTCTAGATCTTACGCAAATTGACAGTGAGGCAGAGTTTTATGTTCAGTACTTTCATTGATTTTTGGTTTTGATGGTCATTTTAGTTATATGGATAAATGTCTTATTAAGTTAGATAACATAGTCGCTAACATTGGCTAAGCCAAGTATGATGTCAGTGGAAGTTCTAAACAAATTAAAGGTAAACACATCACCATGAGTGTTAATTGTTAGTTACTTGAATATAAAATAATAGCTTTCTTTGGTTCTATTTATCATTTTGTAAGCTTACCAAGCTGAATCATAGCTCTACCAGTTTGGAGATATGACGAGGAAGCTTGGAAATTTTATAAGAAAGATCTTAGGGACCTGTGTGAAGTATTAAGGTATGGTTTTAATATGTATATAAAATATTGTCTCATTTTCACAAAATAGTTTCATTCTTTATGAGAATATTTGGAAGATAAACATTTACGAATGGTGTTTGGTCAGAGAATGTAGTATGATTCAAGCTTTGTTTATATTTTGGTTATTTTATTGTGAAAGATGTGAAATACATTTTTAGAGTGGTAATAGTCTTGCAGTTGATCCATGGAGGTTCTTTATTTGGTTTATGTTGTTCTTTTAATTTTGGGTGTTTGAAGACTTGCATGTGTTATGAAAAGATGAATGGCTTTGAGTAGTGTTTTCAAGTGTTATCTTTCGATGTTAATGTTGTAACATATTTGCATGCAAGTTGTTTTATTTTCTTTACTTACCAAAATATAAATGGTAAAATCTTACGTGCATGAATTAAAGGAAGTTGTTATAATTTCAGGGTCTTAAAGTATTGTGAATGTCATGATTATAAAATAGGTTTGTCTCTGGTTTGATTCTTTGGTTCTTGGCATAGAAGTATTGAGTGTTGATTTGGTTATTAGACTTAGATAAATTCTACATGTACATTTTTGTTTGAAGAAGTCTTTCTAAGTTGGGTTTTATGATGTTTTGAGGAAAATATCTTCTTGAATATGGATCACATGCGTATAGTCAAAAAATATGTCATATGATGTATTTGTTTGAAAATATATGTTTTATGGCTTTTCACATACCCATAAAATCAAAAATTTCAAGTGTTTTATTTCTTGATTGAGGAGATTTTAGAATATATGGTTTCATACACTTATCATATGATGCAATCTTGAGCATGTATGTTAAAGAGAAGTGTTTAAATGCACTCGTTCATTCATTATATTGAAGCTTTTGTATTCATTGATTATTTTATAATGATGATTTTTAAGATTTGGCATAGTTATGGTTGTTCGTTGTTAGTTGAGGCTACAGATGCATGCAGTCATTTTGTTTTGTTTTGCTTTTAATATTAGTATTTGGTAATGCATCGCTGAAGTTTTAAGTTCAAATGGATATTTCATGAATTCTAGATTATGCATATTATCTGGTTTACAATTTCTTTAGTCATTTTAATAAATTGATACAAGTAAAGGTTATGAAGGCAGTGGTGTATTTCATTTTGGTTGTTGATATGTGTGCCTTCAGTTTTATATGTTTACCCATGTATGACTCTATAATCTAATACCAAGGTTTTATGCCATTTTATGAGTAAAAAGTGCAAAGGTTTTGAACTCTTGGTTTTGTGGATAAAAGAAAATGTTTGGTCTTGCACTTGGTGATGTTATTTTAATAAACATGGAAACTTCTTTACATATTTTAAATAAATAATGATTTGTGAGTATATATGGAAAGAACAGTAATTAAGTTTGATGCAATACATGGTAAAATTGACTGGTTGATATATTTATTTCCTACTTCATATTTCAGAAAGATGTATTGGGAGTACAAGTAGTATATGAAAAATGGGATGTTTTTGGTTATAAAGAATATATGTGTGTTATATTATTTTTTTTGTCTCCTTTAAATGGCATCTCAGATTGGTTAATATTTTATATCATTGATAAAGATGTGGATATTGAATAGATGATAGTTGTGTATTGGGAATTTTAACATATCAACAAAGATGTGAAAAAGAGTCTAGTTGTTTGACTTATTTATACACATATTTTGATGGTGATATACATGGCAATTTTGTTATAAATATGACTGAGATTAATGAAAATACATTCAATAAGACATGAAAACATGAATATTTAAAAGTTAATAAGATTAATTATAGGTATTTGATCATGTCAAATATTGGCTATATTTTTATTTTGAATGCTTATTTTAGTATCTTTATCTTAGAATGGACTCTAAAATCACATGAATCAGGTATAAATGTTTGGGACAGAGGTAATGATCAATATAATGAGAATATTCCTTCACGAGGTAGTTCTTGAGGCTGAATCTTTCATTATCGTAGGGATACTAAATTTTTTTCTTGGCTATTTAACCATGGAACCTGAGTATTAATTCATTTTGATGCTATTGATCCAATTTTTTGGAATGTACTTGAATTTTTACCTACTATATCTTTGAGTTTATATGGAAATAGAAGATTGAGGAGAGCACATTAGAGACATTAACTTTATAAGCAAGGCACTCCAAGTGAATCTTATCAACATATACGTACTGTTATTCAGTTTGATCCACATAATCATTCATTACCTGAGCAACCTAAAAAAGTATTTGAAGTTAATAAAAAATTGCATCCCTATTCGCTTGTGCCACTTAATACCAAAATTTTTTCACCTGAGATTGAAAGACCTGCTTCTTCTAGTAAGAAACATGCTAACAAGCCTACAACATAACCATTGATGACTAGGATGTTGGAGAAGGTTTAATTGGAAGTGGATTATTATGATGGCACTCATTTGGTTGAACTTCCCATCACATCTATGGAGTACACATAGTACCAAATTGATAAGGGTTCTCCAGTGATAGATTTAGATTTTGATTAAATTATTGCTTAATTTCTATTCATAGTTGATACTTAGACTTGTTGTCATAATGATGATTTTTTAGAATGTTGATATATTTCAATAATTTTGTGATGTGTGGTAGCATTTTAAGTTTATATAGAATAATTTATTAGCGTGTTTACTTGATTATTATGGAAAATGCTCATAGAATTTAATAATAGGAGTATTTAAATTTTATTTAACTGTTAGCATTATTAATATTATTTTACATAGTTAGAATGTTTATTTAAATATGTTTAAGTGAGTCAAGGGCCCCAACCCATTAGAAATGTTATTGGTCTATTATATTTAAATTTGATCTATTAGATTTTATGTTAAGTTTTAATTTATAAAGATACAAGTCATAAAGTTAACTAATTGACTTTTAAAAGTTAATTATAGTTAACAACAACTAACTAATGTTAGTTGTAACTTATTTTTTGACTATCTCTATAGGGGTTTATTTTATAAATAACTTAAAGAGACATTATAAAAGGAAAAACATATACAGGTGAAGAGCTCTCTTTGAATTTTAAAATTTGTCTTTTTTTTTTTTTTTTGGTGCAAACATCTCTGAGATCAAATGACTATTTACAAATAGACCAAACAATATATTCTTTGACGGTGAAGTAATATGCTTGTTTAACACAAGTATATCCAAGTTTCATGTTTATTTCACAAACTGATTATCTATAGTCTATCAGGCTTTAATATTTTGTGATGATCATAGATATGCAGTCATATTATAACTCCATGTGCTTGACCTAAAAAATGATGAGTACATCACATCTTACGATATTTTGTTGATCTTTTGATTGTAATTTGTCATCTTTTTGAAGATTATTTGTACTTAGAATTTTAATTTCTCAATAAATCTTATTTCATTTTATTCTAAGATGACTCTTGTCCTAAAGACTCACAATTTTATGTTTGATTTTGTTTATTTAATTTTATTTCATATTTTAGATTAGTTTAGTTAGATATATTAACTTAGATAATTAGTTTAGATTTAACTATTTTTTATGTTACTTTTGATTTTATTTATTTAGTTATTTCATGTTATTTTTTCATCTTATTTGCTCTTTAATTTTAAACTCTTTCATTTGATTACTATTTTCTTAGACTCTAATACTTTAATTAACACTTATTTACTTAATTTTTTACGATGATTTGCTCTCGTTTATTAGTTAGTTTTATTTAACTTAGTTAATATTTATAATATTCTTAATTTGACTTTTTATTATTTTCTAGATTAATATTTATTATGTTTTCCTTTTATTTGGTCTTGTTGTGTTTTAATATAGGATAGATAGATAATTAGATATTTGCTTATTTATTTCATAGTTTAGAGTTAGATTAATTAATTTTTGTTCTTATTTCTTATTAGATTAATAAGTTAATGTTTATTTTATTTATATAGTTGGTTTCCACTTTCATTTGTTTTACTTGTCCTTAAGCTTGTTTCATTTCTTTTTTAATCTATTTTGAGCCAAAGAGTTATCTAGAGATTATAAAATATTTGATTCAATAGAATTATAAAAGATCAAAGATCTTTTCTTCAAAGGACTACCTCTTTTATAGGTTTTCTCTATCGGATAGGTTAGATTACATAATCATGTTTTGATACCTTTGATATTTAAAGACATTTGATTTCTGAATTATAATTATGTATTTTTAGATATTTGACTTGCTCTTTATTTTTCAAAGCTATTACAAAACTCATTCTATGCATATTTGGAATCAATTGCCATTCCTTAGACCCTTATACTTAAATTGATATGATTTCATATTAATCTTTGTGATAGGTGAAAGGGTTGATTCATTTGTGTGACATTTTTCACCATCAACAAGGCCTATTATATATAATATGTCAGGTCTAGTACGTGTCAAGTAGATAAGATTGCTAACAAGTTATCGATACAAGGTAACATCAACCAAAGGTGAAGTACAATCTACCTCATGCTTGACTCTAGATAGAAAGGGAGTTATTATTGGCTTACAATAAGCCATGTAAAATTGAACAAGTAGATTGAGATCATACTTAGGATTTGCAAGAATGATTCTCAAGTCAAATTAAGAAATATAGATCTCAAAGAAGTAATGTAATAAACCTTGAAGAGTTTATTTCACTATTGCAATGGATGAGGAAGAACTCCCAGTGATCAAAAGATCATCAACATATAGAACCATGATCAAAAGTGATTCATCATGTTGTAAGAGATAGATGTTCAGATCTGAATGGCACTGAGTGAACCATGTAGAGAGAAAGAAGGAATCCATCTTCACATACCAAGCTCAAGGGGCCTATTTGAGGCCATAAATATATTTTTGAAGTCTGCACACAAAGGAAGAATCCTTGACATATCATGATGACTGCTCCATACAAATCTCCTCCTCAAGGTCACCATGAAGAAAGGCACTCTTCACATCCATCTGATGAACATCCCAATGATTGGTTGTGGAAATAAAAAGTGTGAGTTTGATAGAATTAATTTGAAATTAGTACAAGGTTTTAGTGTAGTTGATGTCAGACACCTATGAGAAACCTTTTTTTGAACAATCACACCTTGAACTTGTCAACAGACCCATATGCTACATACTTAGTCTGATATATCTATCTATATCAAACCATATTTCTTCCCTTAATAATAAGTGTCAAATCCCATGTATGGTTCCTAATTAAGGATTTATACTCCTCATGTATGGAAAAATTCCACTCAAGAATACCTGATGCATCCTTAAAAGTTTATGGATTTGAAGTAGAGGCATATAAAACATGTGGCCCACTCTGACATAATGAATGTGTTTGCCTATCATATGAAATATCCTCAACCCATGTTCATGCACTCTATAGTGTCTATCTAACCTAAAGATGACCAAAAGTGTATGAGTCAATTAGAGAAACATCATCCTCTGAAGTGTGGCTAGATATGGATGGAGATAAGTCCCCATCACTACTCTCTCTATCAAAACTAGAAGAAGTGTCCTCGACCTATGAAATGTTCTTAGGTTGATATGAATCATCTGAATAAAATATAAGCAAGTCCAATAAAGTTGGAGAAGTGTTAGGTGTTGAGTCTTGGAACTCTCATGAATGTGAACATTTCTCTCAATGAATAACTATGTGTGGTCAAAAGAAGAAGGCCATACCCCTTGACACCATTTGGATAACCTACAAAGATATAGGGCTTACTCTAAAGGTCCATAGCCTTGCATGTAGTCTTAAGTATATGGGCTATAGATGGAGATCTAAAGAATATGAAATGCATAACTGTGGGTTTCCTACTGTACCAAGCTTCAAAGGGAGTTATGTATTTTAATGCTATATGGGGAATACTCTTATGAATGTATAAATCACAATTGATTATTTCAACCTAGTATTATGGTGCAAGTGACTTAGAGTGAATTATATAGTTATCCATTTCTTCAAGGCTCCTTTTTGTTAAGTATTTTATGGAACTGTATGCTACAAATCAAACCCCTATGCTATGAAAAACTAATCAAATATGTTAGTAACATACTCACCCTCATTATTAGTTCTAAGAACCTTGATGCATTTCTCATATTATTTTTTTGTAGGAACTGTGAAATTTGAAACTTGTCAAAAACTTTAAATCTATATCTAAGGAAATGGACCCATGTGTACCTTGAGAAATCATTAATAAAGGTGAGAATGTACTTAGCCATCATGAAAGATAGACTAGGAAAAGGCTTAGATACATCAATGTGTATTAACTTTAATGCCTATGAAGCCCTCTAAACTTTGTCTTTGTCAAATTTCTCTTTGGGATTATTTTCAAGGGTGCAACCCTCAAAAAGACCCTTAGAGAAATGGATTCAAGGTAAGCTTGTGACTATGTCATTTTTTCTAACTTTTTATAGGTATCGATAGTTGAGGTGGCGAAACCACTCATGCCATATTTTGTTAACTCTATCTAAATGAGTTAGCAATGTAGTTAGAGAAGAAATAGATTCAAAATGTGAGAATGTATATAACCTGGCTTGGTGATCTACCCTTCCCACTGCTATTGTAAAATCATTATGCAATTCTTTGATGATAACAAAATCTGGTAAAAAATCCAACCTCATGTTCTTATTGACATGGTTGATTTGGTACACTGATAAGAGATTAGTTAAAAGAGATGAAACACTTAGAAAATTATTTAATGTCCCTCCTTCCATTTTAATAAACCCTTCCCTAAAATTGATACATAAATGTTGTCACCCAAAGTGATTGAAGACATGCTACAAGGCCCTAAAGAAGAAAACTCAACCTGTGAAGAACCCATGTGGTGGAAGCACTTGAGTCAATAACCCATGAAGATATTAGAGCTAAAACTACTACAAGAGCCTTGCCCTTTTCTTTCTATTTACCTTTTCCTTTGGCCTTAGAAGAATCTTGAGTTGATAAATTATGTTTGATAGATTCAGGAACACCTATGTTATTTTTTCTAGAAGATGAGTTAGGTGATCAATTTGTTTCTTCATGCACTTGTGTTCATAATGCCCATTTTTATTGAAATAGACACACTTAACTTTTTCTTTCTTAGGTTTATCATTGGAATCGGAAGTTTCAATGGTTGATTTGGCATATGTTGATTCTTTATTCTTCTCTTGATCCTTGTTCTTTTTCTTCTTCTCTTTGTTTGAAGACTTTCTTTTCCCATTCCCAATAATTAGGGATTGAGGTTTTAAGGACTTAAATGTGCCCATCTATATTAACTTGTCTTGCTTCCAAGTTAATTTGGCAACAAATAAATATAAAGAGGGCATTTGTTATGTAGTGTCTAGAGCACTTTTAGTGTCATGGAAAGTAGAGACAAATACTATATAATTAGGACCTAGTTTAGAGAGTATATAAAGAATAAGTTGGTCATCTTTATTCTCTATACCAGATTTATTCAACTATAATATTAAAGACTTAAACTTGGTGAAGAAATCATAAAGGGTGTCAAAGTTTCTAGGACTTAGGGTGATAAGTTCATTTTCTAGTTCGTGATCTCTCATCACATCTTACTTCCCTAAGAGCTTTTTCAAAATTTTCCATGCTTCATTGGTTGTTTTGGTAGGTTCTACATGAAATATGAGATTAGAAAACACATAAAGACACAATAACCCATAGGCTTCATCACTACAATTTTACCACTTAACTTTTTATGCATCTACAATTGGTTAGTTTCTAACCCCATTGTAATGCAATGTAAACCTTTGCTCCTTAAAATAATTTGTATTTTGATTTTCCATTCATGATAGTTAAATGAAATTAGAGGATTAATTGAACATGTATCCATTGTGTAAAAATAAAGTTGGTAGTGATTTTTAATTGTAGTTGTTTGTTGATGCAGAAATAGAAATGTAAATAGATTGAAAGAGGACACAAACAAAGCAAACCCCCCCTGAACTATAAGTGACAAAACCCCCATTTTAGCACTTTATAATTTTAGTTTGTTTTATAAAATAGAAGATACCAAGGGATAGGGAATGTAAAATTATGTAATTTTGAATAAAATGATACTCAATTTTGTGTTATCGATCAAAAGTTACACAATATACCATTTTCCTGTGTTTCATGGCCTATCTTAATTAAAAAGCATAAGATTTAAATGCATTAAAGAATAAAAAAAATATAGCCTTATATATAGGTGATGAAATAGAGCTAAAGAAATTTCTTAAGTACTTTACAAGTCTCAACCAATCTTTATATGCACTTTACGTGTACATTCATGAGGAAAGAAGCCACTTGAAGATAAACTAAAAGAACAAACTATTTAAAAAAATAGTAAAACAACTTGTAATTTTATGGCATAGATATTAAATGAAATTGACTTACCTTTGTAAACTACCAAAATTCTATTGCCATCACCATGGAGGAGTTCAATATGTTTTTAGCAAGCTGTAGAGGTCCAATACACAATTACTCAAGCCATGGAGGTTTATAAATGACTTTGGACAAGCCGTTGAAGGATAAAAACACCTTTGGATAACCTTATGATATCAAAACACCTTTGGATAGCCGTATGAGATCAAAATGCCTTGAATCAGAGGATTAAAATGCCCTTTAATGGGACCTGATGGAAAAAAAATGCCCTTGTACAACCCTAAATGGAACAAAATGCCATGACTCAAGTTGTGAGGATCAAAACCACCTTGGATCAAGCCTATGGGATATAAACTATTTTTTCAACATTTTATAGGATCAGAAAGCATTTTATACAAGCCATGTGATCAAAAATGCTTTGGATCAAGCCATGTGAGCTTCAAGGGGGATGTGGGGTGCTTGGAAGGTCAACAAAATACCTTTAGGCTTTATACATGGGTTGAGATCAGCCCTGCAAGGTTCATGGTGACCCAAACATAATACAAGCCTGCATATTAAGTAGGGCATTCAACTCATGTAGGATGAAATGATAAGGGTGAAGAGCCTTCCCTCGATCCCTTATAATGGGTTTTTCTACCATATTAGATCTTTGTTGCCTTGTTGTTGACCATAATGGTGAGTGGAGATGGAAATAGAGCTTAACTTGTAAACAAAATAAAGAAAATAACCCTCCTCAAGATCCTAAAGCATTAATACAAGAAGCTAAAAAAGGAATCCAATGTCTCGTATGAATTTAAAATATTTAAAATAATAAAACTCATGTTTCTCAAGTAAACTAACATTAATTAAAAACCATACAAGCATATATCAACTTAGCGCTTTGATACAATATCAAAGTGGATACCAAATCTCTAGAATAAGCAAGTGTATGGGTTTGTGATAGGCAAAAGACAAGATAGTGCTCAACATTATAGCTACAAGTACAATGAAATCCCATACATGAAAATATTTGCACAAAAAAAAATAAGATACAAATCCCAATCTTCTGAATTACTAAAGCCCACAAATGAGAGATGTACATTTAGGGGAGTGCATGTATAACTCCTCCCTAGAAAGCTCCATGAAAATTGGTTAAAGAGGCAAGAATACAATATTAAATCTCATACTTGGAATAATCAACAAGGGAGTTACTTCTTATTCCTCCAGTAAAACTATAACTCCAAGTACAACTAAGCAAGCTTATCCATGAAAGTAAGAAAACTCCAAGTGAGGGAAAAAAGCCCATAAGAAATAAATATGGGAAAATAATAAACCCCTACTCTAACAATAAGACCTTGTTGCTGAAAGGATCACATCCAATATCTCTTGTACCTATTTCTTATCTCTCAGTCCAACCACATGTTATCCTAATGAACATGCCATCTATATTGCTCAAAATGCTTTAAACCTGCTTATTATCATCCTTTGCAAGTTTTGGACCTGTACCTATTTTATATCTTCCTAGACACTTGTGTCTCAAGAAGATACCTGTGTTGATGCTAGTGTCCTATGCTAAACTAAGTGTTCAATGCCTTAAAGTCATCAAATTTGCAAATGAAATGTATACCTATGGTCAACTTAAGTGATTTAATGCAAGATATTTATAAAAGGGACTGATATGATATATATATATATATATATATATATATATATATATATATATATATATATATATATATATATATATATATATATATATATATATATATATATATATATATATATATATATATATATATATATATACAAGATCAACTCTTGTTGATTTCTTACATAACATAAACCTAAAAACTCACATGATAACTTACCAAAGGTACTCAATCAAACATTCAAGTGAACACAACTTCCCTAGTCTCTCCTATTTCAATATCAGTGATAAGGACAACCCATATACATTTATGAAGTACTGAAGGAGTAATACATGAGCCATAATTTCCAAGCTACAAGATATGTCACTCTATGTACTTATCACACATTGCATCCTTATGCACACACATGTCTACACATAGGGAATAACTACATAAGTCTGAGGCCCTCTTTAGTGTATTTGTTATGTAGGTGGCGTCCATTGACAAAGGGGTCCTTGGGGTAGCTCAAAACTATATTCCCACTAATCCATTTTTCCCATAGTCACTCCAAGGGTGAAAAATTTACAGTTTGATCATTTTTCAAAGAGTGACAACATGTGCACAAGATATGAACATCCATAGTAGAGGTGACAAAAAACCCAAAAGTCTCTAGGTGGTCACAATCAGATCTAGTCAATATTTTGTACTGAACACCTACGTCTAAGTCAGACAACAACATCAATGCAAGTATTTGAGGCCCCAAATAAAAAATTTCCATAATTTAATGATTACCCCAAGATCCTGATCTAGTCCACTTCTAGCCTATTTCAGCCCAAATCTAAATGTGGACAGTAAACCAACTAATTACTCTTGTTTTTAATTTAATGCAATATTAATCAATAGTTATAATTTTTATTTCTAGCATATCTAAGTATTATAAATTCAAAAAATTGTGTAACTGAGTTTGAAAGTTAACTACATTTGAAGGGCATGAAATTAGTAAAACCCAAGATGATAATGGCACTCAAATTGATAGTGTGGATCCACATTATCAATTCTTAAATTTACATAATTGGCTCCAGGGAATATAGAGATGACATGACCACCTTTGGCATCATTGAAATTTATATTACCCTGCATGACTATGGTAGACCTACACAATCATATGTGCTTATTGATACACCATCTTATAACCATAAAATTAAAGGGCCTATAGTGGACAAATGTTGTAATACTAATAATCCAAAGGAACCTCTATCCTAGTTCAAACTACTTTATAAAAGTATGGATTTAATTTGAAATATGTACAAAATATAAGATATAAGACACAAGGTTTATGTGAACATGAGAAAGGCATCACAAAACCTATCATTCCAACCAATTATATCCTAAAGTAAGGCTTGAAGTTTAAATATCCAAATATGGACACTCTACTTATGAGACCCCGACCCCCCGCCCCCCACTTTTGACACCTTGTTCTTAACATCATTATTCATCCTTCCATCCACCCTAACATCACTCAAACATAATTCAATCATTGTTACCATTGTTGTCTTAAACAACATGCCCCATTTTTAAACTAAAATTTGGGACCCTCTTTTTTTATTTTGGAGCATGATCTTGTCCTTAGTAGAAGTTGAAGTTCATTCTCTCATAGAATTATTCTTGATTGGCATTCTATTGGGCAATTAGTTACAAGTGACTGAACTGGTTTACTTATGATGCTTCTACATTTTATGTAGTCTAGTCTAATCTTTTGTCTATATGATTCAAAGTCTGATTGCATGGTTTTCTGGTTCTGCTTTCACATACTATTTTTTAAGTGTTCTAGGTGCATAGCGTTATTTACATTTGTTCCCACTAGGTACTTTTCAAGCATGGTTTCACACCATTTAATAAAGTCCATGTCTATGATAATTTTACATGATGGTAGTCAAATATCATTATAATTCATGGATAAATCAAGTCATAGAGAATACCTTCCCCATGTGTGAAATGCATAGCCATGAAAATAAGCTTTGGCATAAATTTTTGTCTTCCCAGTCACCAAATTTTACCAAAACACACTTTTTAAAAGGAATTTCTCAAGGTTAAACAAAGTCAAATTCTACACAATTTTTTCATAATGATATAAAAATGTCATAAGAGTGAAATGGTTAAGAAAGTCACAAAAAATTCTTCCCATGTGCCTAGTTTATAGCATTGAAAATTGACATTTGCAATGATTTTAACATAGTTAATTTTTTGCATCTTTCTAGATGCCAAAACTAGCCAGTGCACATGTTTCAAAATCATTTGCATAGGGTCAAATGTTAGTAAATTCTATTTAAATATTCCATGATGATATCCATATGTGGCAATAATTCACTGGTATAGAAAGTTGCACAAATTTCCTTCCTAAGTGAGAAATTCGTAGGCTTAAAAGTTAGCTTTTGAGTTGATTTTTACTTAGCCATTTTATGTATCTTTCCAATTGCCAAATATAGCCAATGTACACTTTTTATACATGTTTTCGCATATTCAAATGAATTCAAAATATTCCTAGCCATTTTTTGTGTCTTTACATTTTCCAAATCTAACCAATGCACATTTTTTACACGTGTTTTCACACATTCAAATGAAGTCAAAATCTTCCTAAATTTTGCATGGACATAACCATATGTGAGTAGAACCCAAAGGTAATGTTTTTCACATGAAATAAATTATCATGTGCCAAATTTGTAGCAATAAAAACTACCTCTAACATTGATTCCTATCTTTTCAATTTTTAAATCTAACTAGAAAACACTTTTTGGAAAGATTTTCACACAACCAAAAGAGGTAAAAAGTACTTGAAACTTTTCATGATGATACAATGATGATAGTAGAATATAGTGTAGTTGGTTTACTAGTAAATGGTTTTACCAATGAAAATATATGGATGCACAAAATATCCATTCTGGGGAGATTCATCACTAGCCAACTTTTGTCAGAAATCACTTAAAAGGTATTTTACAGGGGTTAAATTGATCGTTTCAACAAAAAAAGTACCCTTTTGAGTGTATTTCCAAGATATTTCTATAAATATATGGTGTAATGGGTTTGGCTCATGTTTTATCTTGTCTAATACTATTTTACCCTATTTTGAAGGTGATCCACTTGCTAGCGTCTGTGCGATGGTTTTTAAGCTATATATTTTGATATATGGCTCCATTTTCTATGCCATTTATTGCATTGAAAAGCTAGTTCCACCATATTTAAAATGGTGTTGGTTTTAAGTTGGATAAGTGAAATATTTAAAACCATTCAATGCTTTATTAATGAGACTCTATTATTTCATGTTATGACTTTATTTATTGTCTTTCACCTTGGCTAAGGAAGTAATGTGTTATGTTTAATATTTTCATAGGTTAATGATAAGATGAGCACATTGATTATAAAAAAAGGAGTTCCCAAGAACCAAGCATATGTAAGAGTGGATAGATCGTTAGTGTTTTAGATTTTAGTACCTATGAAAATGTGTTTTATCATCTAGTGCTTTTGGAATGTGTTTTTATTTGTTGAAGTTGAATTGGTGAGCTTGAATAGTCAACACTATTGAGGTAGAGTCTGTGGAGATGCTAAGAGGTTTCCAAGTATGTTTTGGAACTTAGAGAGTAAAAAAATGATCGAAATGGCTATCCCAATCAGTATAGGAAGAGAGAATAGGTACATATAGCACAACTGGACTTAAGAACATATCAAATTTGATTTTTGTGATGGGGATTCCAACTACCAGGGTAGTTGGGAAGTTGCAAGGGAATCAAGCCAATCTAAGCTACATACCCAGAATTATGTGCAAATGGAGCATAAATTAAAGAAGCTACCTCAGGATTAGAACAAGTAAAGGTCTAAAATTAAATACAAACTCCTTTAGGGACCTAATTTTTACACCTGATATATTTAAAATTACTCATAGTGTTGTTGAGTGAGCATAATGGCTTTGGAATGGGAGCTAGTAGGCTACACATAAAGCAAAATTAAATGACCAAGTCTAAGTATTGGAACAAGTTTGGTTTGATTTGCAAAATTAGCTAAAGTGGCTTTGGGGACTACAAACTCAAGAAATTTCATCATGATGTGCCCAAATCTAATTCATGAATCCCCCAAAGTGCATGGGAAGCCTATTAGTGTAGGTTTTTATTTTTCCCTATTATTTAATTAGGGAAATTATATTTGTGCATACATGGAGTTTTCCTACATTTGTGGGATAGGCTAGCTTATGTGGAGATGTGTGTCATAGATGTGTCATAGGTGTCATAAGAATGTCATAAGTAACTCCCTTGATGGGAGTTACTTTTCTATTCTTATCACTTTGTCACCACCTTTCATGGAGGAGTTACAGTCTATTCTTGGGGTGCCTTGACCACCTTTTGTGGAGGAGTTACTTATGTGCTCTCCTATATGTATTCTTCACTTTGGCCATCTCATGTTAATCAAAAATTGGATTTTCTCCTATTTGTCTTGTGCAATTTATCTTCTTGTATAATTTCAAATTGCATTAGCATCTATGTGATGTGCACTAGCTTCATCTCATGTGATCACGTCTCCATTGCATTTCCATTATCCAGAATCTGGCAACAGCTCTGATATGGTATTAGAGCTACCCCGATAATCATGTGTCTGGTTATGCTATTAGTTTATTATGAAATTCTTACTTTGCTTTCTTAGTAGTTTTTTTTAGCTCGGTTAGATTTGAGAGTTTTGGTAGAGTTTCTTGAAAACTCATGCAAATCCATACAAAAATCTGTTAAAAAAATTATTTCTGTTGAGTTTCATTCTGATTTACCCTTTAGATATCTACATTGGAGGAGGTAAACCTGCGTTGGTTTGGTTTTTTATCCATTTCAAATTTGAAGGCATTGACTTCTATATTGAATTTGTACAGATTGTATGGATTGAATTCTCCATTTCAATGCTGGTGAGCAGTCTGCCTGCTTCCATTCGGATCTTGCCCTTGGGTCCCATGGGTGCCAAGGTATTAAGAATGTTGAGCGACCACTGACAGTCATGGAGCAAGAAGGAGCCGGTGTTGAGGTCGATCTAGTTCTTGTGCTTATAGACAAGAAAGTACCCAACCGTGCAGATTAATATATATATATATGGAAAATAAAGTTGTTTGCAGATAAAGATCTACAGACTTGATGCACTCGAATGTTGTTATTGTGTGTAGCAAGGCTGCACATTCTCTCTATCCTTTTGTAGTTCCTTCAGCAACACCACGTTGACATCTGAACATTGCAGCAATGGCCTAGGCTTTTGGTCGCGACATCTGAACATTGCAGCCATGTGGAGGGTGGAGAATAGAACATAGAAGTCCATGGCGACTTGAACTGGGTGATGGTCATTGTTTTTATATGTTTTATGACTTTAATGAATTTACAGTGTCATTTAGTATGCTAGAAAACAAGTAAGTTGATTTTTTTTTAAAGAGCAATTTAGAGGTTTTTAAAATAACTTGTATCTTCAACCTATGAAGACGAAGGGTGAGGCCCAGGTTGGCAGGAAGCCAATTCCCCCTCACAAAGACCTCCTTTGGATTCCTCACTCCATGTCGAGTCTAATGATGGAAGGCCACTTTCTCTCTCAAAATAGGCATTTTTTAATGTTTTAGTGCTTTTTTTGTAAAAACACTAGTTTACGGGAAAATTGAATCTTTAATATCTTGCAAATGGTAGCTCAGATTCGGGTGCCATTTTGAAAAAGTGTCTATATTTCAATTATCCATAGTGTAGGCTTGTTATTTGTTAAAAATTCACTAGTTTATAAAGTGCCTAAAATTTGGGTCTCTTAGGATGCATTTTTGACTGAGTCTGACGTCCTGTTTGCTTAAAGTCTTGCACTGATTGCTCTAAGATGCATTCTCGACTGAGCCCGACATATTTTGAGCATGTAATTGCATATTTGGGGGGGGGCTCAACATTTCAAGGGGGGATGTGATTGCTTTCCACAACTTGCAAATCTTTGTTTTTATTCTCCTTTCTGCATAATTTCACAACTTGCAATCAACACAACTTCACCTAAATTCAGCTTAAAATGGATTCTTTTCAACTTAAACCCATAACACCCTTCAATTATCATTAATGGAAGGTTAAAATGTCAATCATTCTTAGAAACAAAGGGTTGTATAGGATCACCATGGGTACGAAAGTAGAACCTAGCACTGATGCTAAAAAGGTCAAGTGGTACAACCATAGTGATGAAGCCTATGGATTACTAAGCTTGTTTGTGTCTCCAGAACTTCTCTTCCATTTATTATCCTCCAAGACTCCCAAAGACATATGGGACACCCTATAAACCTTATTTGGGAAGCTTGATGAGATGAAACGTCATGAGCTCGAAAATGAACTCATAAGTCTAAGTCCTAGCAACATTGACACCCTACAGGACTTCTTCACTAAGTTTAAGGCCCTTAGATTACAATTAAAAGAATGCGAGATAGAGAAGAAAGATGATCAACTCATCCTTTCTATTCTCGCAAAGTTAGGTCCAAGCTATTCAGTCTTTGTCTCCACTTTCCATGCCACAAAAAGTGCCCTTAGCCCTACATGGAAAATGCCTTCTTTGGATTCATTCATTGCCAACTTGACTAGGGAGAAAGATAAGCTAATTCAAATGGGCATAATGAAGTCTACTCAACCCCAAGCTTTGATAGCTAAAAATGGTAAAGATAAGACTTCAACAAAGGAGAAGAAGAAAAAGAACAAGGACCAGGAGAAGAAGAAAGAAAACAACAATCCTACCAAAAACAACACTGAGTCTTCCTCTTCCAATGCTAAACCTAAGAAGGAGAAGGTTAAGTGTGCCTATTATAAAAATATAGGGCATGATGAACACAAATGCATGAAGAAACAAATAGATCACCTAACTCATCTTCTAGAGAAGCACAACATAGGTGTTCCTGAGTCCATCAAGCAGAATTCATCTACCCAAGATTCTACCAAGGCAAAAGGCAAGGGTAAGGAGAAAGAAAAGGGCAAGGCCCTTATAGCTACAACAACTTATACATCTTCATGGGTCATTAACTCAGGTGCTTCTCACAACATGGGCTCTTCCCTAGTTGAGTTTTCATCTTTAGAGCCTTGTAGCATGACTTTAATTAGTTTGGGTGATGACACATCAATTTTTGTTATAGGGAGAGGGTTAGTTGAAATGGAAGGAGGAACATTCAATAATGTTCTAAGTGTTCCTTCTCTTCCAACCAATCTCCTATCAGTGTACCAAATCACTCACATTGGTCAGGGCATGAGAGTTGAGTTTTCACCAGATTTAGTGGCTATTCGAGAATTGCATAGTGATATTACAGTGGCAGTGGGTAGGGCAGATCACCAAGCAAGGTTATACACCTTATCACATTTTGCACCAGATTCTTCTCCAATAACATTGTTGACTCATTTAGATGAAGTTAGTAATATGTGGCATGAGCGGTTTGGCCACCTTAACTACTACTACCTTGAACAACTTTGTAAAAATGACATGGTCATTGGATTGCCTCGTGTCCAATTCTCAAAAGGACTTTGCGAGGGGTGCTCCCTTGAGAAGCATCCCGAAGCAAAATTTGACAAAGGCAAAGGTTGGAGGGCTTCACAACCTTTGGAGTTAGTCCATAGTGATGTATTAGGACCCTTTCCCAAACCATCTTTCACAAGGGCCAAGTACATCCTCACTTTCATTGATGATTTCTCTAGGTACACTTAGATATATTTTCTCAAACAAAAGTCTGAAGTGTTTGAAAATTTTCTAGACTTCAAGGCTCTTGTTGAGAAGCAGAGTGAGAAATCCATCAAGGTTATTCAAACTGATAATGGAGGGGAGTATGCCAGCATAAGGTTTGAGCAGTTTTACACCATAGAGGGGATTGATTTGCAGTGCACAGTCACTTACAGTCCTTCACAGAATGGGGTTGTAGAATGCAAAAATAGGTTCTTGAAAGAGATGGGTAGCTATATGATTCACTTCAAATCCTTAGCACCACAGTACTGGGCTGAAGCCATCAATTGTGCTTGCTACATTCAAAACATGGTTCCTCACAAAGCTTTGAAAGGGATAACACCCTTTGAAGCTTGGCATAAAAGGAAACCTAATGTTGAGCACCTTAGGGTTTTTAAATCTCTAGCCATGGCCCGCATTCTGAAGAAGAAACACAAAGCTATGGAACATTAGTCCAAGCCTTACATCTTTGTAGGATATCTAGATGGTATTAAGGGGTATCGCCTTCTAGATCCAGTCACTCATGAGTTGTTCATCAAGAGAAATGTCCATTTTTAGGAGAGTCCTAGAGACTCAACACTTG
Source organism: Torreya grandis (assembly GCA_037957365.1). Classification (NCBI taxonomy): domain Eukaryota; kingdom Viridiplantae; phylum Streptophyta; class Pinopsida; order Cupressales; family Taxaceae; genus Torreya; species Torreya grandis. The sequence continues at coordinate 39,397 of JARHVA010000430.1, forward strand.
ACACTTCTTCTCCCTCATCGGATCTACTTCTTCATGATGATTCCTCATCAGATTTAGATCAGCCACAGCAGGTTCTTAAGCCAGAGACATCTTCTTCTTCTTCGAGTTTAGATAGTGAGGATAATGATGCAGAGGCATCCACCTCTAGTCAGTTAGAGGACGAGGAGTTAGCACCTGACTCACCCACTTTTGGGCCACTTTGGGCCAGACAGACACTTGAGAGTGCTGGCACTTGGGCAGGAGATCCCACAAATGATAGATGTACTAGGGGGATTTTCAAAGAGATCCACATGCCTTTTTTGCTTCAATTTTAGATCCATAGACTTTTCAAGACGCATCAGGGGTACTTGAGTGGGATAGTGCTATGGAGGAAGAATATTCTTCCTTAATCAAAAATCACACTTGGGATTTGACTTCACTTCCTAAGGGAAGAAAGATGGTTCGATGTAGGTGGATATATTGGACCAAGTTTGTAGTAGATGGGTCAGTTGATAAGTACAAGGCACGATTGGTTACCAAGGGTTTCTCACAAAAGGCAGGCATTGACTACTCAAAGACCTTTACACCCGTTGCAAGGATGACTTCTATCTAAGTCACCTTGGCTATTGCCATAGCACATGGTTGGGATGTGCACCAGATGGATGTGAAGAGTGCCTTTCTTCATGGAGACCTAGAGGAGGAGATCTACATGGAGCAGCCGCCAAGATTTGTTTAGGATTCTTCCTTAGTAAGCAGACTTAGGAAATCTATCTATGGCCTCAAATAGGCCCCTCGAGCTTGGTATGCTAAGATGGATTCCTTCCTTCTCACAACAAGTTTCACTAGGTGCCATTTTGACCCCAATGTCTACTTCTTGTAGTAGGATGATTCGCTCCTAATTTTGGTTCTATATGTTGATGACCTTTTGATCACCAGGAGTTCTTCATCGACTATTACAATGGTGAAGGCATCTCTCCAAGATAAATTTGACATGATAGACTTGGGTTTGTTGCACTACTTCCTTGGTATCGAGATCTCACAATCAAATTTAGGGATTTCTCTTGCACAGCCTAAGTATGCCCTTGACTTCTTGGCTTAGTTTCACATGGTTGATTGCAAACTATCTCTAACTCCCTTTTTATCAAGAGTCAAGCTTGAGGTTGACTGTTCTTCACTATTAGTTGATGCCACTTGGTATCAACAACTTGTTGGTAGTGTCATCTACTTGACTCACACTAGGCCTGACATATCATATACAGTGGGGCTTGTCTCCAGATTTATGCAAGAACATCATGAGCTGCATTGGAAAGCAGCTAAGAGGATCTTGCATTACATACAGGGTTCACATAGATATGGGATTCATTACAGATTTGTCATAGAGGTTGACTTGGTTGGATATATAGATTCAGACTGGGCTGGTGATTCATAGACTCGCAAGTCCACTTTTGGTTACAGTTTCTCTCTAGGTTTTGGTCCTATCAGTTGGTCTAGCAAGAAGCAAAATGCTATTGCTATATCATCCACAGAGGCAGAGTACAGGGGAGTTGTTAATGTAGCTACTGAGGCTATTTGGCTTCAAGGGATACTTTCTGAGTTTGGCATTCCTATCAGGCAGCCCACCATCATTTATTGTGACAACTAGAGTACCATTTAGATTTGCAAGAATCCAATTTAGTACCAGTAAACCAAGCACATAGAGATTCACATGCATTTCATTCGAGAGCTTATTCATAGTCAAGTCATTGACTTGATATTTTGCTAGTCTTTAGAGAGGTTGTAGACATCTTCACCAAACCTTTCACTAAGAGCAAGTTCATTCATCTACGAGCTCTTCTTAGGGTGCAATCAACATTTATAGAAGCATCATCTTCGGGGGGGGCCACTAGCCTCTTCCTTTCTTTTATGTCTCTCTTTTTGGGGGGAGTTTTTTCCTACAGGTTTTCTCCTTTTCTCTATCTTATGGGAGATTGCATTTGTACATGGGTACCTCGTCAGGCCTAGTTTCTGGGACCCATTTTATATTTCCACACTGCCCACCTAAGTTGCGCTTATGGGGGGGTATTAGTGTAGGTTTTTATTTTTTCCTATTATTTAATTAGGGAAATTATATTTGTTCATACATGGAGTTTTCCTACATTTGTGGGATAGGCTAGATTATGTGGAGATGTGTGTCATAGATGTGTCATAGGTGTCATAAGAATGTCATAAGTAACTCCCTTGATGGGAGTTACTTCTCTATTCTTAGCACCTTATACCACCTTTCATGGAGGAGTTACATTCTATTCTTGGGGTGCCTTGACCACTTTTTGTGGAGGAGTTACTTATGTGCTCTCCTATATGTATTCTTCACTTTGGCCATCTCATGTTAATAAGAAATTGGGTTTTCTCCTATTTTTTTGTGTAATTTATCTTCTTGTATAATTTCAAATTGCTTTAGCATCTATGTGATGTGCACTAGCTTCATCTCGTGTGATCACGTCTCCATTGAATTCGCATTATCCAGATTCTAGCAACAACTCTGATAAAGCCAAGGCAATCATTTCCATAAGGTTGTTTAGATAGTTTTAAGCATGCCTTCTATCAAAGAAACAATCTAAGATAACATATCTACCACCCAATTATGAGGCTATCTTTATGAGACTCCATGATTGAGTAGCTTGTGGCACGATTCTCTTAGCAAACTTGGGGTGGTCTCAACCACTCTCAACTACCATAATTCAATTTGAACATGCTTCCAAGGTTTTATTCTTGATCTATTCTATTAGATCCTCATTCCAATGTCAAGCCACATTACTGTGCTATTGTAGTGAGGATATCCCAAGAGAAATAACACTCAAATCTAAAATGTTCTATATATTATATTTTGATTGAGATTAGAAGGGTTGGCATTTTGATCAACCGAGTAGAGTTAGAAGGAGATCAAATAGGTTTGCCTTAGATTAGTGCATTTTAATGTTTTCCTTAGATTAGTCTTCATTTTTTTTTAGTCTCATTGTTATGTGAGTGAATGATTGAGATTATTTGCTACTATAAATTTTGAAACTATGTATATTGATCAAATAAAAGGCTATTCTCAAAGTTTATGCTAATTTACTATGCATATTTATGGTGGTTATGATCCCTTACTTTCCCAGTTGGAGTCCATAGACTCTTACACCATCCCTACCTAAATTTGTGTCAGGTCTGACTCTATTAAAGATTAGTTAAGTGGATTTTCTTGCTCAGATGATTTCATCTTCATCGGGTAATAGACTCCATTTATTTCTCTAACCCTTCATCTTTTATGTTTTCTTTCAAGAATTCAGTTAAGTGTAGGAATTAGAGTAGTTTAATTTTACTATGTCATTTTGACTACTATAATCATTTTTACCATTGTTTCGATCTTGTTATATATGTAGTTGGTAAAATTTAATCTAATTGTATTTGTCATTATTGAAGCATTATTGCATTTTATAGGTGATAAACCTTTGATAAGTGTCCATAGGTTCATTAGTTTAGAATCTCTATTTGAAATAATTATAAGTTACTTTAGGTTCACTCATGGGAACATCACAATGTCCAACTGAGATTGTCTTGTTACCAAAACCTAGTAAGAAGAGACCTTAGGCTGATTTTTATCTCTTACAGAAGAAGATATCCTTTCAGGAGAGGTTGGAAGAAACCTCAACCTAGGAAGTTGGATGTGTGTCAAAACACTTCCTAGTAGATTGGTGCTAGAAGGAAGATCTGAACTTCCAACCTTTAATTCATTCTAAAATTCAAACTTGTCCACTTAGAGGTATTTCCCTTCACTGAGATATCTCCAACTTAAAGCTGGAAAACTCATTGGTAGTGACTAGATCAAAGTCCATAGGAATTGAATTTGAGTTTGTAGAACTCAGTGAGCCTAGGAAACTAAGATTTAATAAGAGGAAGAGTCATACCAAGCATATTCAGTCAACTAGTAGCTCACCTAAAACTTTTGTCTCTCCCTCTGTCAATCTTTTTGTAACTCCTTAAAAACCACAAATGGTAATGGCTTGGCTTGGTCAAGGAGGCTACTTTCTTGTGAATGTCCCAAGTGTAGCCCATGATTTGTCCAAGAATCCAAATAAATTCTTCCCCAAATTCATAGTTGGTGGTGCCCAAACCATAGAAAAACACATCCAATCATTTAAAGATGCACTCAATAGAACGTAGGTTGAACATGAGGACATTACCTTCAAGTTGTTTCCTTATTCTTTGGGAGAGAGTGCTTATGCTTGGTATTTAAGGCTACCTCACAGGTCTATCATCTTTTGGAATGAACTAGAAACCATGTTTTTGAACCATTTCAGGCTTCCCATCAATCCAACCATGTTGTATCACTATTTTACTATTACAAGGAGAGAGCCTAATAAACCCATGAACATGTTTAATGCTCAATTTCATAAACTATATCAATGATTGAAAAACCCATATGTCATAGTAGAAAGACTAGATATTCAAACCTACCTAAGAGCACTTGACCCCCTCACTTCTATGTTCTTTAGAATAATTCCAATAGCATTGAGGTCTTTGACCTTATCTTACACTGAAGCAGTTAACATTGAACACCAAATGGTATCTTAGGGGTATGGTTCATTTTCATTGCCTTCACTAGGATAACCCAAAGCATATAATCAAATTCCCATGATAAATCAAGCACTGATACAAAATACACCTTTAATGAATCCTATCCTAGGTATCCAATATGTAGGTTTAGGGCTTGTTTATAGTCCCACACTCTTGAACTCTATGCTAGGAGGTCATCATTATATGTCTCATAATCATGTAATACCATGCACTAATAACCAAAATATGGTTCTAGTGGCTTACAAAAATGTTATCCTTGTGCCTAACATGTGTGGATGTGATACTCCTAATAGTGCTCAACCAGTTGTGTCTACCATTTTAAACCCTTATATGGATGATAGTAACACCACCAATCAAACACCCATAGTTATCCTTGCATTTTGCAATGCTAATACTCTTGCAAATAGTTCACATCCTTATAAAAATAATAATCATAACACTAATTTTGACCCAAAAATAGCCAATTTAAGACAAATGGTCCAAAGACTATCCAATGATATGGTTAACTTGCAAAGACAGGCTCCCCATAATAATAATCAAAATGCAAACAATTCTTAGTTAACTAGGAATTTCAACTTCTAGTGAAGCAATAGACAATGGAACACTAGGTCCAATAATGGAAATATATGAATCCCGTTAGATGCCACCAATAAAGACAATAATAATGATGCTTTTAGCTCTATAAATTTGGTGGATTTAGCATTAAATTCATGGTGTTGGATGCAAAATACTATCGATCATGCTAAAAATAACTACCCTAATTTTGCATTAGCTCTTAACATTCTTCAAAAATAAATGAACAACTTCAAAATAGTTCCCACACCTGATAGCAACCTGGATTCAAGAAATAACAACTTGAACACAATGTTAGTGTTAGAAACCTATGAGTTCACATTTGAGGATGATAACCAACTTGAAGAGAGTTTAAATGAGGTACATGCATTCAAAAAAATTTAGAGGGGAAATAATTATCAATAAATAAGTAATTTTTAGACCCTTCTAACTACTTCCACTCCTCCAAACAACTCTCAAACCCCTCTTGGCCTGAATTCAACAAACAATCCTTCACCTCCTAAGGGACCCTCAACCTCGTATCCACCCAAGAATAACTATCCTCCATAAAGTGATAGACTAGTTGAACCCAACAAACAAAGCTATAATATTATGAAGGATCTTAAAAGAATGAAGTCCAATATCATGATGTTTGAGTTTCTTCAGATTTATGATCAAAGAGATTTACTGTTATGTCTTTATCTTCTCCATGAAAGAAAGAGACTAACAAAACTACATATGCACATGTGGCTATTTATAAATAAAAAATTAGGACTCCCCCATTGCTCTTAACAATGAGAATTTATGGTAAAAATTTACATAATTATTGAGTTTATTCTAGTACTTTAGTCAATCTCATGCCTTATACAATCTACCAATAGTTGGGATTGAGCCTAACTAGCTCTAATAAGAAGGTGGTTTAACTTGATAAATCAAAAGTGAAAGTTGTGGGTGAGTTAAATCAGGTGTATATGCAGTTGGCTTCAGACTCTTAGATCTAACAATTCATTAGCATCCAAGTGGTGGGCATTCTTGAAGCATACAAAATGTTATTGAGTAGTGATTTGTCCTAAAATCTTAATGGCTACATGGCAATGAATTTCAATCATATGTGGCTTCCATGACATGGTTTGCCTAATCAGATCATAATTGAATGAGAACCCAAGCCCACTCATGTGTTTATAGAATATAACAAGATAAATGAGGTCATATACGAGGAAGCAGAGTCTAAAAGTGTACTCACTAGACAAAGAAGAAGAAGATAGTGAAGTCTTTTTGGTCAATATGTTGACTGTGTTGGTTGATCAACATGATTCATAGTGTGAAGAGTTGGATCATCTCAATGAGTAAGAATTCCTATGTGCACCTGAGTTGTTTTCACCTTGTATCATTCACTTGAGAAATGTATAGCTAGACCAAGCACTAAGTGGGAAAAAATAGAACTAAGGAGTTCTTTTGGTGACGCCATAACCACTCAATGTTGCCTAATTCAAAGAGTTACAACTCTAGATTAGACTCTAAAACCTGTGATGCTCATGAAAGGGACCTTTGGTCCACTTAGAAGTAAAATACAAGATAATTAAGTTCAAATTATTGTATTGGCATCAACAACTCAAATCATGGGCCCTTGTGATATCAAATAGTTTAGTCAAGAAGTTAACATAGTTGTTGTTCCTTTTATGCAAAATACAACACACTCAACTCAGAATGATTTGTGGACTCTAAAGTTTAATGGGTCCAAATAAAAAAGTGGGTGTGGCACTGATCCAAAACTCAAAAGCTTTGGTTGAAAGATAATTCAAGAAACAAGAACAAAACAATTCAAATAATGCTATCTCTGATAAGAGATGTTTTATTGATCAAATTTGCAGACCCAAACATATGCTTATCTTTGAGAAGAGATGTCTTATTTAAACTTTGGGTTCCATCTTCATTTATACATGTTTTGAAGGTCTAGGGAGGATATGGAAGGTCACCAATCTCGAGGGAGATGAATTGGTTTGACTTCCACGATTTACAACAATACAAATTCGAGGAATTACTATTTTTAGAAACTTACTATTTTTAGACTGCACTACTAAAATTGAAATTTGGGACACTTCCATTGGGTTTTATGGGATAAAACTTCATAAATCAAATCTCAATTCCATCTCATGATGTTCCCCTCATTATTATCTTTCCAACGGTTCAAATGACGAGTCAATTGGAGCTACGATGCAAAAGTTATGGCTCTCGAAAGTTCCACCATCAATTGGGGTGGACCCATCACCCGAATTGTCATCTAAATTGTTGTCCGGATCAGGCACTAGAATCAAACTCATCAATCCAAAGGGAAAGACTTACCTTATATCACTGCACCTCCAATTTACATATACCAAAAATGTTGTAGAGTATGAGGCCCTTAGTCATAGTCTTTTATTCGCTTTGAAGAAAAAAGTGAATAATCTATGGGTGTTTGGCGACTCAGAGCTGGTCATAAATCAGGGAAAGATCTAATTCACTTGTAATGATAAAAAATTATCTCAGTACCACAATAGATGAAAGAATTTTATTGGGGATTCTAATGCTTTTAGTATCTAGAGAATGCCCAGGGAGAAGAATTTTATAAGCACATAGAAACCCATTGCAAACTAAAAATTGAAAGGATTTTTAGTGGAATTGATCTCCACTCCCATAGTCCCAAACAACATCAAGAATTTATATGTTTTTAATGATGATCAATGCATTTCAAATTTCATCACTAATGCAGAGGTGGTCGCAGATCAAATCATAGATGAAGAAGATAGAGAAGACTGTGAGGTGGATGAAGAGGGAACACTTAATTTAAAAACTAATAGCATCCTGAAAGGTATGGCCTCTCTTGAGAGGCTCTTTGATGATAACTACCAGAGGGAGAAAGATAACCTAGTCAAGTCAAGGGTATTATACATAAGTCTCACATCATGGACAACATGAATGATCTGAAGAAGGTGCTACTAGGCATAACTTGCACTTAGGCTAGAAAGTAGGGGATTGCATAAGCTCTCAAGGATTAAAAAGAGGTCATTACATGGATTTATGAAGACTTGAATGTGTTCAACTCATCCATCTTGACCCATACCATCCTACTCAATCCCAAGATCAGACCATTTCATCTAAGACAAAGCCCAATGAACCCACTGCTAAAGCCATTGATCTCAAAAGACGTGCAAAAGTTACTTATTTCTTGAATAATTTTACTATCAAGACATTCCACATGGGTAGACAATTTAGTCCTAGTAAGAAAGAAGAATGGATATATATGACTATATGTTGACTTCCACAATTTGAACAAGGCTTTAGAGAAAGGTAATTGCCCATTACCATCATTTGATGAAATTCTATAGATTATAAACAATGCATAGATGATGTCTTTCCTTGATGGTTATTTGGGGTACAACTAAGTGGTGGCCAACTATTATGATTGGATAGGGATTGCATTTAATACCAAGTGGGGGACATTCACCTACAATAGGATGCCCTTCAGTTTGATCAACACATATGTAACCTTATAGCATGCCATGGATATTGCTTTCAAAGATCTGATCAAGGAAGTACATAATTATATACATGGATGATTTGATAGTTTTTTTAAAGAAAAGTGCAGACCATGTGCCATATTTGAAGAAAATCCTGAAGATGTGTAGATATCATGGTATCTCTTTGAATCCAAAAAAGTGCATCTTCAAAGTCACTGAGGGGAAGTTGATTGGTCACGTAATTTTTGAGTGTGGCATATTTGTCGACCCGAACAAGGTAGAGACAATACTATGCATTCCATTTTTAGGGAGTAAGAAAAAGTTAAAAGCTTTTTTGGAAAGATTAACTTTGTCATAAAGTTCATATTGGGCTTCATAGAAATTGTTTGGTCCTTAAATAAAATGCTAAATAAGGATGCTAAGATGGAGTGGACCCTCGAGGCCCAAGATATCTTTGCCAAAATCAAAAGGGCCATAACAAACACCCCAGTCCTAATCAACCTAGATTATTCTTAACCCTTTTACATCTACTCATTTGTATCAGATAATTTTAGCATAGCCATGCTCACCCAAAACAAAGGAATAGGGGATGAAAGGCTGATTTCCTTCATGATCTCTTCTCTTACAAGTTCTGAGCTTAGATATTCTATGATAGATAAGCATGCATTTTCTCTAGTAAAAGTTGTTAAAATTTTCAAACATTATATCCTATGCAAGTATGGTTTTTGTCATGGTGACTGATCCTACTGTAAAAACTGTATTAATGTAAAATGAGCTAGGGGAAAGGCATAGTAAGTGGATGACTCTCTTATAATGATTTGATTTAGAGTTGTAGTCAATTATAATTATTAAATGGTAGGGATTGAGCAATTCAATATAAGAATTGGATCCAAAGATTGTATTTCAAGCATACACGATGCAAGATATAACACAGGATGAGTGGTATAAAGACATTATGCACTATTTATTGATCAATAAGTGTCCCAAACACCTGAAAACCATAAGGAGAAGAGAGATATGCTTAAAGAATAGTCCCTTAATGATCAAGGCTAGCATGATTTATAGGAGAAATCATGAAGGCATTTTCCTAAGATGTCTTGATAAAAAATGAGCTACTATAGTTCTTGAATATTTTCATGGAAAATATGGGACTAAGCATGGTTCAGGAAGTAACACAACACATCATATATTATTGGAAGGTTAATATTGGCCCCAAGTCTTTAGAGATTCCCACTTGCACATGAGGATTTGTCAAATTTTCTAGGTTGTTGCTTATAAAGAATGTAGTCCAACTCTACCTCTACAGCTCATCATAGAGGCTAGGTCCTTTGCAAAATGGGGATTTGATTTCATAGGATCCATCAACACTAACTCCTTTGCTAGACATAAGTTCATTCTGATCACAACTGATTATTACACTCATTGGGTTGAGGGTCAATGGTACAAAAATTGCACAACTGATATTGTGATCCACTTTTTGGAGAAACAGTCATAATAAGGTTTGGGATGCCCTCTACACTGTGTTTCTAAATGGCCTAGCCTTTTACTTCTATGTAATTTTTTGATTGGGATTAAGATCATATAATAGGTACTTAAGTTTGCTTCTAATAGTTGATCTTAGGGTAATGGGTTAACAAAGTCAATCAAAATAAAAACTTGCTTAGTATAATAAAGAAGATTTTAGAAAAGAACCTGACAAGGGATTATCACAACATTCTAGAAGGTTATGCATTGTGGGTTAATAGGACAAAGACCAAGGTTTTTTGCCATAAGGACCTCACCTTAACATCTTGTGTAGTCAAGACCCAATATTCCCAGTCAACCTAAAAATCCCCATACTATAGTTTTCCCAAGATTACCTCAATTATGGACAACCAAGTAAAAGATTATCTTGTTCAAAAAATCTTACTGCAACGTTGTGGAGAAGCAAGATGCAAGCCCTACTATATTTTAGTAGGCATCAACAAGTTGTAAAACATGTAGTTTGATAAGAAGGCTCTAAGAAAAATAGCCTTTGGGATTCAAATTTAGTCCTCATGTGGGATCACAGGCTTGTGAAATAGAAAGGGCAACATGGGAAATTTGACAAATTATATGCTGGGCCTTTACCAAGTTTCTGAAATCCTCGGTGATAACATATTTTATTTGAAGTGTCTAACTAGTTACGAAGTCCCATTACTCATTAATGGATAATTCCTCAAACCCTACTTCTGTGCTTAATCAAGCTCAATAACTTCTTGTAAATAATCTCTTTATTTTTTGCTTTGTGTTTTTTTATCATTTCTTTTGATTGTTTAGTTTGTTTTTATGTGCATGATTTCCCTTTTTGGCTGCTACTTTGATCTTCCCTATTCATATTTTGGTTCGGCCTGCTTGATGGGCTTTGATCTCCACATGTAATAAATGAGAAAAATAGGTCTTTTTTATATATACACAACACAAATGACCTTCAACTTTGAAATGTTTCTTTTAGGGGAAATCAGGGTATTTATAGTTAGTCCCAAATCACAGGTCACTAGATATTACAACCTTTTGCTATACATATTAAAAATCTCAAATTCCCATGATTTGAAACATAGCAGGTGGATTTCAAAAAGGTCATTGTATTTGTCTAAAGGGCCATCAATGACACTTAAAAGGAAGAAACATCAAGTGAAAAGAGTAAAGAATTCAGTCAAATATAAATATAAGTTGGTCATGATTTTTTAAATTTCCTACTACCCATGGATTGGTCCCCAAGCCCCAATAGAGAAAATGCTGAAATCAAAGAGGAACAATGAATTCCCAATGTGAAATCTAAAGTTCTCCTTGGAAGGGTGATTCAGGAACTCCACCATAAGCTTTCCAACTTGGTTGGTAGTGGAACAAGGCCTCCAAGTGGACTAGAAGCAACTTCATCATGGCTATTGATGCTCAGTTAGTAATGGAACAATGCTCATGCCATTTACCCCAAGCCAAAAATCTATTTTTTTCCACTTCGGAGCTCTGATCACTTAGATAAACCTAAAAACCTCACAATGAATTATAAAATTATTGAAACGGATTAATCATTCAGTGCACACCAATTTTAAATTAATGAGGTTAGGAGTTGAGTATGTCACCAAATAAAGCAGAATTTCATGATTTCATTTTTTGAGTTTGCTTAACTAGGTTGCTAATGTTTGATGCTTGTGATGCAAGACTGAAGACAAATATCTTGAGTTCTTGATATGTTAGGAGCCTTTCTTAGCAGGAGTCACCATTTATTGTTGTCTAAAACAACACGTCCTATTTTTAAACTAAAACTAGGGAACCTCTTTTCGCTTTTCAAACCTGGTCCTATCCTTCATGGAAGTTGATCTTAATTCTCTTATAGAACATTCTTGATTGGCATTCTACTAGACAATTGGTTACAAGTGACTAAATTGGTTTACTTATGATGCTTCTGCATTTTTTGCAACCTAATCTAAGCTTTTATCTATATGCTTCAAAGTCTGATTGTAGGGTTTTCTAGTTCTAATTTCATAGACTAAAGTGTTTTAGGTGTACAATGTTTTTTACATTTGTTCCCACTAGGCACTTTTCAAACATGGTTTCATAACATTTAATAAACTCCACTTTTGTAATATTTTTACATGAGATAGTCAAATGTCATTAGAATGCATTAGTAAAGCAAGTCATAGAGAATTCCTTCGCCAAATGTGAAATACATCACCATGAAAACAAGCTTCTGTGTAGATTTCTATCTTCCCAGTCACCAAATTTTACCAAATTGCACTTTTTAAAAATTATTTCATAAGGTTAAACAAAGTCAAATTCTACGCAATGTTTCATGGTGATATCCAAATGTCATGAAGTGCAATGGGAAATAAATTATTAAAAAAATCCTTCTCACGTACCTAGTGCGTAGCATTAAAATATGGTATTTGTGATGATTTTAATTGGTTAATTTTTTTGCATCTTTCTAGATGCCAAAATTATCTAGTGCACACTCAAACTCATTTGCTCAGGTTAAAACATTAGTTAATTATTCTAAAATAGGCCATGATGATAGCCATATGTGGGAATAATTCAGTGGTATATAAAGTCACACAAATTTTCTTCTTAAGTGATAAATTCACAGTCTTAAAAGTTATCTTCTGAGCTGATTTTTACTTGGCCATTTTCTATCTTTTGAATTGCCAAATCTAGCCAATTTGCACTTTTCACACGTGTTTTAGTGAATTCAGATGATGTTAAAATATTACTAAATTTTTTGTGGACATAAATATATATGAGTGTAACGCAAAGGTAATGTTTATTGCATGAAATTCCTTTCCATGTGCCAAATTCACATCAATTAAAACTAACTCCAGCACCGATTTATGTGTCTTTTAGTTTTCAAATCTAACCAGAAAGAACTTTTTGGGAAGAATTTAACACAACCAAAAGAGTTCAAAAGTACTTGAATTTTTTTATTATGATTCCTTGATGATAATAAAATATAATTTAATTAGTTTTGTAGTAATTAGCTTTACCAATGAAAAGATACAACTGCACAAAATAGCTATTTTGGGGAGATTCATCACTTAGTCACTTTTGATCATAAATCACTTAAAATCTATTTCATAGAGGTTAAATTGATTGTTTCAAAAAAAATAAAAATACCCTTTTGAGTGGCTTTCCAATATATTTATATAAATATATGGTGTGATGGTTTTTTATCATGTTTTGTTATGTGAAATACTAGTTTATCATGTTCTGAAGGTGATATATGTTAAGTTGTGGAGCTAAAAGCTTCACTGATGCAAATGGAGGAGGTTGCTGAGTTGCAGAGCAACCGACATCAGTCTGATCAACCGACATCAGTCATCTTTAGTGTTTGCAGTAACTGACATCAGTTAGGGTCGGCCGGCATCGGTCAGACAGGAATCGACGTCGGCAACCTGTGTGTGTGTGCGTTTGCATGCGCTTCTAGAACTGGTCTAATTTTAGACAGACAGTTAGTTTGCATGTAAAAGACTAATTTTAATCTTGAGTATGCGTTTCTAATTATTGTAATTAGGAAGTCTAATTATTGTTTGTATGGGATCTATTTAAGAGACCCATGGGGCTGTATTGTAATCAAGGACAAGGAAGAGATCCTTCTGATTGTAAGATCAGGTTGATCTGCAAGTTGTTGTAAGATCAGGGGAGATCTACATGGTAAGTAAGATCGGGTGATTTATAGGTGTGCAAGATCAGGGAGATCTACTTGGAGTACTTTGAGTACTTGGTACTGGTAGTATTGTTACTAACTAGTGGAGGGTACAACTCTATGTTTGAGTTGTGGTTGTAATTGGTTGTGAGTGAGAGACATCTTGAGGGAGAATTACTAGTATGCCCTAGAGGTGTGGGAAGAGTGTGATGTCTTCATTGTATTTCCTTTTGGAAGAGTGTTAATACAAGATTGTATTGTCTCTCATATTCTGTGTTGTTTTTGAATTCTAGTTACATTTTACTTCTGGTTAAATTCTGTGTTTAGTTGCTTATACAAGGTAATCAATTGTGCTCCTAATCCTGACAAGTGGTATCAAAGTTGTTTGTTATTCTAGATCTTAACAAGTGGTATCAGAGATGTTTATTGTTCTAGATCCTGACAATTGGTATCAGAGCCTGGTTCGGAGCAGGTTAGTGTTTGTTGATTACAGGTAACTCTCAGGGTTTTTTGATTGAGTGGGAGTAAAGCAATGGCAGAAGAAAGTACACTAAGAATGGAGAAATTTAATGGCAAGAATTATCAATTATGGAGGATGCAGATAAAAGATTATCTGTATCAGAAAGATTTATACTTACCGTTGGGTGGGGTTGCAAGCAAGCCCACGGATATGAAAGATGAAGAATGGAATGTTCTTGATCGGAAGGCTCTAGGATCTATAAGGTTGAGCCTGGCATCATCTGTGATTTCCAACTTATCACAGGCTAAGACAATAGTAGAGTTAATGGAATCTTTGGCAAATTTATATGAAAAACCCTCAGCATTGAATAAGGTATTTCTTATGAAGCAATTATTTAATTTGTAAATGCTGGAAGGTGGATCGGTACATAGTCATCTTAGTGATTTCCATGGTTTGGTAAACCAGTTAATTTTAGTCAATATAGATTTTGATGATGAAATTAAGGCTCTCTTAATCTTATGCTCATTACCTAAAAGTTGGGATAGTTTGGTAATGGCAGTTAGTAATACTGTGTCTGCTTCAAATATCTTGAAAGTTGATGATATTGTTAGTGTAATCTTGAATGAAAAAATTCGTAGGAAAAGCATAAGGGAATCATCAGGGAATGCTTTAAGTGTTGAAAGCAGGGGAAAGTAAAGAGAGAAGATCGAGCAAGGGAAATCAAGGTCAAAGATAGGTAGGAGATCTAGATCCAGGTATGGCAGTAAGATCTGCTGAAATTATGGAAAGAAAGGGCATGTAAAGAAAGATTATTGGTTGGTAGAAGATCAGCATGAAGGAAATGAAGAAGCAGATGTTGTAGGTATTGTTTCATAGGATGCTCTTGTATGTTCTTTGGATAAAGTGGAATCTTGGGTTTTAGATTCTGGTGCCTCTTTCCATGCAACCCCAAATAGAGATTTTTTTCATGAATATGTCCAAGGAGACTTTGAAAAGATTTATTTAGGGGATGGTAAGCCTTGTCAAATGGTTGGCAAAGGGAAAGTGCAGCTGAAATTGTAGACGGGCAACACATGGGTGTTGAAGGAGGTCATGCATGTCCCAGGCCTGAAGCAGAATTTGATTTCTATTGAAAATTTGGGTAATGAGGGATGCACAATAACTCTCACAATGGATTCTTGGAAAGTTTTCAAGGGTGCACTTGTTTTAGCAAGAGGTAAGAAAGTAGGTACTCTTTATCTATCTACTTGTATTACTGATTCTCCTTATATTTTATCTACTTCAGATGTAGATACGAAGATGTGGCTTTGTAGGCTTGGTCACATGAGTAAGAAGGGGATCCATGTTCTTGAGTCAAAAGGTAAGAGTTTAGATTTGGAAAGCATAGATCGAGATTTCTATAAGCAATAGAAGAAAGTAAGGTTTCTTGAAACTGGGTCAACAAAGAAGGGAGCTTCTATTGGAGGATCATAGTGGTATGCTATAAGAAAAGATCAGGTTTATTGCAGGAAGAGGAAATCTGATGTTTTTGACAAGAACAGGAAAGCCTTGGTTTTCAAGGAGAAGATGAAGGATAGAGATCAGCTCAAGGGGCTAAATAATTTTGAGCAAGGCAGTTTGGACAAGGTTATGATCCAAGGTGAGCTCGCGAGTAAAAAGTCATCACTCACAAGAAAACAAAGTTACCAACGTCAGTCAAGTGGAACTGACGTCAAATAGGCAGGTACCAACATTGATCATGTGCAGACCAGAGTCGATGGTGTCAGGTAGGTGGACACCAATTTTGGTCAGAGAACCAGCATCAGTAATCAGGAGGCAATGACATTGGTCGGGTGTAGACTAAGGTCGGCTAGAGGTGACCGACATTGGTCACTGTTAAAATAAATTTTGGGCAGATAACAAGCTGTCAAGGAGTCTCAAACGCCCATGAGGAGGACTGAAAGGGTAAGTAAGCCTCAAATTCATTATTCCCCTTCTTTACACTACTTGTTGCTCACTGATGGTCAAGAACCAGGAAGTTTTAAAAAGGCAAAGTAGGTAGAATCTAGGAAACAGTGGGAGCATGGCATGAATGAGGAAATGGATTCCTTGGGAAAGAACTAAATGGAAGATTTGGTAGAGTTTCTAGCTAGAAAGAAATCACTAAAATATGAATGGATTCCCAGGTTAAAGAAAGGAGAGAATGGACAGGTGAGACAGAAGGCCAGGTTATATGGTCTTGAGTAGGCTGCAGGATAATGGTGTTTAAGGTTTGACAAGTGTATGACAAAGCATGGCTTTAGTCAATGTCAATGTGACCATTGTGTTTACTTTACTAGGTTGGATAATATTAGCTACATTATCCTATTACTGTATGTGGTGTATATGCTTGTTGCAAGGTCACACATGCAGGGAGTTGCTGAGCTAAAGGTAAAGTTAGTTCAGTGGTGTGCCATGAAGAATTTGGAAGCAACAAAGAAATTTTTTGGCATGAGTATTTCTAGAGACAGGGAAGATCACAGATTGATGTTGTCTCAGGATGATTATGTGAATAAGGTAGTGGAGAGGTTCAATATGCAAGATGCAGAACCGGTTAGCACACCTATGGATGGACAGTTCATAGAACAGTGTCTCAAATCACATGATGAGGTTGAGTACATGTGTACTAGACCTGACATTGCCCAAGTAGTGGGAGTTGTTAGCAAGTTTGTGGCCAATTCAAGAAAGAAGCATTGGAAATTAGTTCAATGGATTCTCAGGTATCTGAGAGGGACCAACAGTAGGTTAACATACTATGCAGGGTCAAGCACTTCTCTACATGGGTATGTAGATTCGGATATGGTAGGTTACTTGGATGATAGGAGTAGCACCACAAAATATGTGGTGGTTGGTCTTCAAGATTGAACTTGAAGAGGGATACAAGCTAGGAAACAAAATTAGATGATGTATAGGTATAGGTACAGGTGTAGCTATTTATCTCCAAGTGGGAGATTGTTAAGTTGTGGAGCTAAAAGCTTCACTGATGCAAATGGAGGAGGTTACTGAGTTATAGAGCAACTGACATCGGTTTGATCAATCAACGTCAGTCATCTTAAGTGTTTGCAGTAACCGACATTGGTTAGGGTCGGTCGGCATCAGTCAGATAGGAACCGACATTGGCAACCTGTGTGTGCGTGCATTTGCATGTGCTTCCAGAACTGGTCTAATTTTAGATGGACAATTAGTTTGCATGTAAAAGACTAATTTTAGTCTTGAGTTTGTGTTTCTAATTATTGTAATTAGGAAGTCTAATTATTTTTGTATGGGATCTATTTAAGAGACCCATGGGGCTATATTTTAATCAAAGACAAGGAAGAGATCCTTCTGATTGTAAGATCAGGTTGATCTGCAGGTTGTTGCAAGATCAGGGGAGATCTACATGGTAAGTAAGATTGGGTGATTTACAGGTGTGCAAGATTAGGGAGATCTACTTGGAGTACTTTGAGTACTTGGTATTGGCAGTATTGTTACTAACTGGTGGAGGGTACAACTATATGTTTGAGTTGTGGTTGTAATTGGTTGTGAGTGAGAGAACTCTTGAGGGAGAATTACTGGTATGCCCTAGAGGTGTGGGAAGAGTGTGATTTCTTCATTGTATTTCCTTCTGGAAGAGTGTTAATACAAGATTGTATTGTCTCTCATATTCTATATTGTTTGAATTCTAGTTACATTTTACTTCTGGTTAAATTCTGTGTTTAGTTGCTTATACAAGGTAATCAATTGTGCTCCTTATCCTGACAAGTGGTATTAGAGTTGTTTGTTGTTCTAGATCCTAACAATATAGTAGTTAACAACTGCATGATGGCTTTTGAGTCATATATTTTGATACATGAATCTATTTTTATGCCATTTATTGCATTTGAAATATGGTTCTGACATATTCATAATGGTTTTAGTTTTAAGTTTGATAAGTGCAAGATTTAAAACTTGTCAATGCTTTAGTCACAGGACTCTGTTACTTCTAAATGCTTCATGTTTATGACTTTTTTGGATGTCTTTCACCTTGGCTAAGGAATTAATGTGTTTTGTTTAATATTTTCATAGGTTAAGGATAAGAGGAGCACAATAATCAAATTAAAAGGAGTTCCTAAGAACCAAGCATATGCAAGAGTGGACTGATCATTGATATTTTAGCTTTTAGCACCTATGAAAATGTGTTTTGTCATCTAATGCTTTTGGAAGGTGTTATTATTCATTGAAGCTATATTGGTGAGCCCAAATAGTCAATAATGTTGAGCTAGAGCCTATGGAGGAGTTTTCCAAGTATGTTTTGGAGCTCAAAGAGTAAAAAAAGTATCTCATGGTTATCCCAATCAGTAGAAGAGGAAAGAAAAGGTGACATCTATCACAATTGGACTTAGGAACATATCAAATTTGATTTCTATGATGGAGTTGAAAACTAACAAGGTAGTTGGGAAGTTATGAAGGAATCAAGGTAATCTAAGATGCGTTTCTAAATTTGTGTACAAGTGGAAAAAATTTGAAGAAGCTACTTTAGGATCAAAATAGATAGAGGTCTAAAATTAAATACAAGCTCCTTTGGGACCTAAATTTTATGCTTACCATATTAAGAAGTTATTGTAGTTATATTGAGTGAGCATAATGAATTTGGAATGAGAGCTAGTTGGCTATGCATAAATCAAACTTAAATGACCAAGTCTGAGTAAGCATTAGGATGAGCTTGATTCGATCTGTAGAATTTGCTAAAGTGGATTTGGGGATTGTAAACTCAAGGAATTTCATAATGACATGCCCAAATCCATTCCACAAATCCCCCAAAGTGCATGGTAAGCCAAGGTAATCATTTTCATGAGGATGTTCAACCATTTTGAAGCATGCCTTCTATCGAGGAAACAACCTGAGATAACATATCTACCACCCAAGTAAGTAGCTATCTTTATGAGACTCCATGATTGAGTAGCTTATGGTATGAGTCTCTTAGAAAAATTGGAGTGATCTCAACCACTCTCAGATGCCACAATTCAATTTGAACATGTTTCCAATCATTTCTTCTTTATATGTTATGTTGGATCCTCATTCCAATCTCAAGCCATATTAATGTGATGTAGTAGCTAAGATAGCCTGTGAGAAATAACACTCTAAGCTAAAATGTTTTATATATTTTATTTTGATCAAGGCTAGAAGGGTTTCATTTTTTATCAACTAAGTAGAGTTATAAGGAGATCAGAGAGATTTGCCTTAGTTTAGTGCATTTTAATGATTTCCTTATATTAGTCTTCCTTTTTTTAAGTCTCATTGTTATGTGAGTAAATGACTAAGATTATTTGTTACTGTAAATTCTAAAATTGTGTATCAAAAGGTTATATCTTGATCAATTAAAAGGTTGTTCTTAGAGTTCATATTCATTTATTGTGTGTGTTTATGGTGGTTATGATCCCTTGCTCTCCTAGTTGAAATCCATAAACTCTTGCACCATCCTTAACTAAATCTATGTCATGTTTGGCTCTGCTAAATATTGGTTAAGTGGATTTGTTTGCTTAGATGCTTTCATCTTCATCCTCATTGGTATCAAACTCTATTTATTTCTCTAACCCTTCATATTTTATGTTTTCTTTCAATAATTCATTTAAGTATAAGAACTAGAGCAGTCTGATTTTACTGTGTCATTTTAACTATTATAATCTATTTTAACATTATTATGATCTTGTTGTATATGCAGTTGGTAAACTTTGATCTAACTATGTTTGTCATTAATGAAGCATTGTTGCATTTTGCAGGTGATAAACCTTTGATCAATGTCCATAAGTTCCTTAGTTTAGAATCTCTTTTTGAAATCACTGTAAGTTCCTTTAAACTCACTTGTGGGATTGTCATGACATCCAACTGAGATTGTCTAGCTATCAAGACTTGGTAAGAAGAGACCTTGGGGTGATTTTTCTCTCTTGCAAAAGAAGATCTCATTTTAAGATAGGTCAGGGGAAACCTCAACCTAAGAAGTTAGATGTGTGTCAAAACACCTCACAACAGTTACATCTATAGCCCTAATTAACATATCACTAGTCAATCCACTCTAATATTATTTATCCCCTAAATAAATAAATCATGTCATCTCATTTCATATCAATCCCATATAAATCCCACCATAGTAAAATATGGATTAATTAACTAAATAATAATATTAACTAGTTGGTTAGTCATAATAACAAAATCCATGCACATACAAAATAAATAAAACAAAACAAGATTTAAATAAGTCAATTCACCCCATGTATCATCCCATCACTCAATCTCTAGTCAATCACCCTAAATCCCAAGTCAAGAGACAAAAGCTAGTCATGTCCATACCTCTTCATACCAATCCTTACATCTTCACCCCTACCCCCATCCCCACCCCCATTTAATTCCCAACTCCTCTCATTTAATGATAATTTTGACTAAAATCTATCCATCTATTTTGAATAAGATCTAATGGTCAATTTCATTTGCAAAAACCTATAAATTGGAGGTCCTTCCTCTATTTCCAACAAGCTCCCATAACCTAACAAAACTTTGTCATTTGAGAGATTAAGCCTTGTGATCAAGCCATCCATCCATCAAGCCAATCATAAATCTATCAAGGGGATATGCTATCGAAGTGATTGAATGTCTCCAACTAAGCAAACAAAATCTGAGTAAAATCCACATAATAAAAGAGGAGTTTCATTGGTAGGTTAAGGTATAACACTCGTTTATTCTCTTTTATGCTCAATTATAAGTGCAATATCTTGTTAGATTATAAATTTTAAGTTTTTTTAAGTTTTTATTGCTTATGCTCTAACATTTTCATGTGTACATTCTTAACATGCTCAATGGGACATTTTTCCCACATTTTTTGTTTCTTGTTGCTTGCTAAGGGTTGTTAGCTTGGATAGTCTTGTTTTAAAGGTTTATTAGGAGTAATTTGAGTCAAATTTCACATTTTTAGCTTCAAATTCATGTTTTCTATGTCGTTGAGTATCCATTTTATGAAATGATGTCTCTATTGTTGGTAATAAAATCTACATGAATAAATAGTGTCTAGGTTTCATTGGGTTTCTATTTTGTATTTTAGAGTCTAAATAGATGTCATAGCATATTAATTTTTTTAAATGATGTTTCCACTTTCATTGACAACATTTTCATGAATAAAATAACATCTATATTTCATCAAGTTTATGTTGTCTATTTTAAAGTCTATGCAGATACCATGACATATGTGTCATTGGTAGTGTCTTCTTTTTGTCAAATGACATCTATGTGTTGTATTTTAGTATCTACATGAGTTTATCTTCTATTGTCATAATCCAAGTTTTAGCATAAACATCACAGCATATGTATCACCAATAGTGTCTGCATCCTGCTAAGTAGTGTCTTTGTGTTTTGAATTGACATCTACTTCTATTAGTTTAATTTTATCTATTTATGTAGATGTTTTAGAGTATGAATTGTTCATAGAATTTGTGTTCTATTAAAAAACATTTGCACTTTGTTTTATAGTGTCTGCATATTTTATTTATTTTACTTACAGGTTTTTGCTTCTCAAATATTCCAATAATCCAAAACTGCTAACTATTTCCTTGTAGGTTTACTAGTTAGAGATATAAAATAAAATAAAATACACACATTTTATTATTTTAGTCATAATTAATCAATTTGTTTTACATATCATTTATTAGTCTTGTTTTTGTGTGTTTTTATGACTTACATACCATGCATGCTCTTCCCTCATATTGCAAGGAGAACTTGGGAATAAAAAATGTTCTAAGTCACTATGGAACCCAAGGAACAAATTATGTATAATCTTTCATCATGCTACAAGGTGATCTTGGAAACCATAAATAGTTTGTGCCTAAATTATTTTTATTTTATAAGTTCTTGTGACTGGGATTTCATCACCTAATGTAGAGACCAATCTCATGTTCTAGTGGGATATGAAAATTAAGGAGGAGTTACTATTATTAGCTAAGTGGTCACTTATTTTACTAACATTGTGAAGTGAGGTGGTTTCATCCACCAATACCCAGGACCTAGACAACACCCTTATAGAGATTTAGATCTCAACACACTGAAAGGTATATAAAACATGCCCCTTAATCAACTTGTTTAACCTATCATATAATCCTTTTTTCTTCAGATGGATAGTGGCATCGGGAACACAACATTCCTCAAGATCACCCACCATGTACTTTTTAGGATATTATCAATGGGCCACTATTTGGTTATAATCCTACTAACATAGGTTGTGCTTGATTATGTGTCTTGACTGCATCCTTCTTATGATATACCAATTTCAAGTATAATCTAATGTAAACTAAACCAAACAATCATCTAAAATGAAAAAAACAAACTGAACATAAACACATGATTCCTCAAATCCAAAATCAAAACATATCTGATCAAATCGAATTGATAAGCCAACAGGTGTCAGACCTAGCATCCTGTATCCATTCACCAATACCTTCATCACCTCATCCATCCCATAACAATCAAATATCTAATACCTATATAGCCCTCGATCCATACACCCTACTTTATCCTACCCTCATCGAACCAGTCTAAAAAACCCAACACTTCTTGATCTAACCATCAACCATCCCCTATTAGTTTGATTCTTAAGCCATAAAAACTACACTTTCTCAAACTTTGGAAAAAAATAGAAAAGTAATAAGCCTAAAAGAAAAAACCCCACAATTGAAAATCTTGAAATTGACCAAAAACCATCTAATGATTGTATGATCCACACCCTACCAATCCTTTTAGCAATACCTACAGACCCATGGGATATGAAAATTGGACCATCTCTTACCATCACTACTCCAAGGTACATCATTTATTCAAGAACCAAGTACATCCATGTCCTAAAATCATTAAATAATGATATGTCAAGATTCCTTTTCAAATCATGATCAAGCTTCTTTGCAACCATTTCAAGGTCAACCAATCTTTAACCAACAACCCATCCTTGACCTATCCATCTTTGACCAACCCTTTGTTGGTCCACCCATCTTCAATGAACCCATATTTGATGAGTGTATTATTGATCAACCCATACACAACCAACCCCTCATTGGTCGACCAATCTTTGACAAAACCATCTTTGGTCAAACCATATTTAACCAACCCATCTGGACCCACCTATATTTGACCAACATGACTTAATCCAAATCTTTGACCAATATGACATACTTTAATTCTGTGGCCATCCCACCTCTGACCAATATGATCTTTCATCCATTCATCCATCACCCAATCTCCCATTGTATATCAAAGACTCCATCATCATGCCCATAATGAAAAAGCTACTTGTAGACGATGAAATCCATAATTCACTCCATGTGGAAAAACAAACCATCTCTCTTGGAAGTAGTGGTAGGCCCACCATGAACATGAAAACCAAACTAAAAACCTGTCAGTTTGGATCAAATAATTTTTCAAATCTAGCCTTCTTACAGATGAATAAATTGAAAGCTCCAATAGTTCCTTATTGTATAATGATATTTTGCATTCTATTGTCAAAGTGATAAGTATCTTAAACCAAACATAATGTGCAAAATAATGAACTATAAAGGATGAGGACTTGGATTACATGAGCAAGGAATTATATAACAAATACATGTGTGTACGAATAAAATATATCATGGTATTATCTATAAACCCTTTGTTAATCAATAGGAGGATGTAAAGCACACTTCCATAATTTCTAGGGAAGCTTATCCCAACATCAAAATAGGATCCACTCATGGCCTCTAGGAGGATCTCACTACCACCAATCCTTTCAATTATACCACTATCCCCACTATCCATCTTGAACTCTAATATCTTAGATCCATCACCCATAGATAAAAAGAGCACATATCATTGGACCTTATTCAAAATTACAAACCTATCATAGAAATCCTAGGACCTAAGATGACATTTAACCATGAAATCATGAGCAAGGATTTGAAATCAATTTCAACACATCATCCTACTTTGGGGAGCTTGAAGAGTTACTCAATTAAAATAAATATAATCATCAACCAAAACAACCAAATAAAAAATTAGAGTCCCCTAGTGAAAACTTCTTTGAGGCATTATTGGACAGTCAAAATGACAATCAAGAAAAGTAAGTACATTGAAGCAAGTCTATTAGTGAAAACCTCTTAAGGCATCAGTAGACAAGGAACTCAATATCCACCTATGCCATAAAAGTTATAGGATGGTTTCACATCACCTATTGAATATAATATCAGAGCAATAGAGGATCCCAAAATCATGCAACTTGTAGCTACCCCCAGTCCCATGGAACAAATAACTTTCATCGTAGATATCTTCACATGGCCAAGGGTGTGTTGGATGGTTAGTTGCAATCCCCTTTATCATACCATCCCTCTAAATCCTTCACATAATCAAATAAATCCCTTAATACAACACACATCCCACTTGTCCCTCCTTGGTGACACTCTCTCTCATAGGGGTTATTACAAAGCCTAGTTAAGATGTTTGAAGGAAGTCAAACCAACAATCAACACAATTCCCACAAACATAAATGGAGCACATACTTTAAGAACCATGTGTTGCTGAAATAAAACATAAAAAAATTAAAATTAAAAAATTAAAAAATTAAAAAAATCAATTAAAAAGATAGAGAAATAATCATCCACAGATGTAAACCATTCGTATGGCTCTTTGGGCAAGAACCATGATGAAAACCAATTTCTGTTGTCATGCATAAATAAGTTGTCTACAAGTACCCTACAATTGGGGGCATATCCACTCCATCCACCCATATATTGGCATCCCAAACCTACCCATCATACCTAGCATTCCCCCCACCTTTGACCTTCATGAGGACATGGAGGAAATATTGAGATCTATTTTGGAAACATTTTGGCATAACTTTATAATGGTACTTCAATGATTGGGGCACATAGTTCACATTGGATGTGTTCTTTGGAAATCCCATCCTGAAATACCTTCACCACTCCATCCACTACCTATCACCATCTTAATGCTATAAATTTTTTCCCCTTTCCTCATCATCACATAGACAATCTATAAAAAAAACATTATACAAGTCCATAAAAATAAATAAAACCTGAAAAATCCATAAAAATCTAAAAATTACAAAATCAATAAAATCTAAAAAATTAGAAAAACCTTGAAAAACCATAAAAAATATGAAATCCAAAAAATCTAAAAGATCTAAAACATCCAAGCATCCAATAAACAATTAGAAAGCCACTAAATTCCAAAGCCATTTATCTTATCCTTAATCCTATTAAAATCCTTATTTTAAACCAATCAATCACTGCTTCGTTAGGACATATCAGTCCCAAATAAAAGATTACAACTTCATTAGGATATATCATTTTTCAATAAAATGTTATAGTTTTCCCATGATATATTATTTTGAATCCAACCAACTTGCATATATTGGTACCTAGGGCACGTCAAATCCATCAATTTCATTGATCACCAAACACTAGATTTTTAACATGATAAGGGACAACACATTTTTTTTTTAAATTTTTAAATTTTTTTTTTTTTATGTTTTTTCTCCTTATTGCTTGTTTATTTGTGTGTTTTTATTATCTTTTTATTCAATATATGTCAGTCCATAAACATCTGGAAACAATGTCATCATGGTTTTCCATATCATGGTGCATCTTTCCATATTCTATATCAACAATAAGGTTGATCAAACAATAAAAATTACGTGCTAGATTAGTAGCATATCTATTTTATGATCATACATGTCTACAAAAACTTATAAAATCCAAACTATCTATTCATATCCATAAGGGTTCATCATGACATCATTAATCAACTCAATTGGTTAACTCCTTGCCTCGTGCTTGCATATAAATCAATAATTTGTCAAATACAAGCTTGAAGCTTTTCAAGATAAATTTATTCCAAATCAAATCTCATAGCTTCTTCAAGATACATCTTTCCTAATCCAAACCCATTTCATATATCACTGCTTGTGTAAAATATAAACCAATCAAAGCATATAAGCCTTAGCTCAAGTGAGTCAATCTCATCCAACATGAAATCTCATGAGGCATGATATCCTATGGCCCAACCACTCTTTCTTCATCCGCACCACTTCATTCTAAACCTTATTCTTCCATGATAAACCTTTCTTCTCATTTTTAGCTTTCATCTATATCTTTCATCCCCGCATGCCCTCTTGAGGGGGCATCATCCCTAACTAATTTTCACTTGATTTCTTCCATCTCCCTAACCATTAGGCCACTAGGGACATCCTTGTGTTCCATTTTTCTTTAGCTTCTACATTATTTGAAAATATGTTACTCTAACATCCTAGTGTGAACATATTTATTCTTCTACATTCTTTAAAAAGTTGTTACTTCATCTTGTTGTATGTCCATTTCAAAGTGGATAAAATGTAGACATATAAATTTGGACACTCTGATTGAGACACCCCCACTTTCAACACCTTGTTCTTGACATCACTATTCATCCTAAATTATTTGTTAATCTACTCTAATGTCTCTCAACCATAATTAGATCATCATTATATCCAAATCCCTAATCAACACATCCCTAACCAATCCACTCTAGTATTATTCATCCCCCAAATTAATTAATCATGTCATCACATTTCATATAAATCCCATCTAAATCCATCCATAATAAAATTTGGATCAATCACCTAATTTATCATACTAACTAGTTAGTTAGTCTTAATAACTAAATACATTCACATCAAAAATAAATAAAACAAAATAAAATATAAATAGTCAAGTCACCCCATCTATCATCACATCACTCAATATTTAGTCAATCACCCTAAATCTCAAGTCAAGAGACAAAATATAATCATGCCCATACCTCTTCAAATCAATCTTTACATATTTAACCTCCCTCATTTAATTCCCAACTCCTTTCATTCAATGATATTTTTGACAAAAATCTAGCCATCCATTTTGAATCAAATCTAATATTCCATTTCATTTGTAAAAAAAAATATAAATTAGAGGTCCCTTCTCCATTTCCAATAATCTCCCTTAGCCTTAAAAAACTCTGTTGATAGAGAGATAAGCCTTGTAATCAAGACATGTATCCATTAAGCCAATCATCACTCTAACATGGGGATATGTTTTTTAAGTGTTTGTGTGTCTTTAACTAAGCAACCACAATCTAAGTACAATCCAAAGAACAAAAGGGGAGCTTCATTGGTTGGTAAAGTAATAACACATGTTTGTTCTCTTTTATGCTCAATCTAAAGTGTATTATCTTGTTAGAGTAGAAATTTCATGTTTGTTTGAGTTTCTATTGCTTGTGATATAACATTGCATGTGCACACTTATAAAGATATAGATTCATCATTCCAAGATTATCATGGATATTTAGAAGCTCATAACAATGAGAGTGATATAAAATATAAATCTCTTCCCAACCAATTTTCCAAATATAGTATGAATCATTTGTAAAAACAAAACATGTCATGACTATACAAATTATACTCTGGAGTTAATTGATGAGAGCACTTCACCTAAGATTATCCCCTTGGATGTTTTCTTTAACAATGAAGCCCCTCAAAAATATTTTGGAACTAATGTATATTTATCAACTTACCATCACAATAATTGATTCCCTTGAAAATTTAATAATCATTCTTAATTTAAAGAGTTTGAGCCCACACATATTAATGAAAATATTCCATTAGATAGTTTAGACAAATGACCAATTACTCCATATGTTGAAGATCGATCAATGTTGTTGAACGAAGAATGACCTGGTTTAATGTTCGCACTAATGACGGCCCTAATATTGTATTTTTAGGTAGCTCTATAAATCCTAAATAAAAAAAATCACATGGAATTAATGTATAACTTTCCTGATATATTTTCTTTGTCCTATCCTGCTATGGTTTGTATTATCCCATAATTTATAGTTCATAACTTAGCCATTGATCATGTTGCTAAACTAGAGAAATAAAAGATTAGAAAAAATCATAGTAATGTTTTTTTATTGGTCAAGGAAGAAATCCAAAAGTTAGTTGACATTGGTTTCATAAGACTTGTCAATTATTTAGAATGAATTTCTAACATTGTCCTATTTGTGAATTGAATGGGGGCATTAGGATTTGCACATATTTTAGAGACATAAATAAAGTGTTCCCCAAGAATGACTTCTCATTACCCAATATTTATATGATAGTTGATTCTATAGTTGGGTATGAGGTGCTTTCATTTATGGATGGATTTTATAGTTACAATCAAATCGATATTAATAGTAGTGACCAACATAAAACTACATTTACAACTCTTTGGGAAACATTTTGCTATGTTGTTATGCCCTTAAGTCTTAAAAATGTAGGGTTCATCTATCAGAGGGTCATATCACATATATTCCATGATTGCATACATAGTATTTTAGAGGACTATGTTGATGACATCCTTTACAAATCTAAAAATAATGAAAAACATCCCCATGATTTACAAAAATTATTTCAATGATTACGGAAATAAAAGTTAAATTAAATATTATGAGATGTGTCTTTGGAGTTACATCAAGAAAATTATTCGGTTACATAATTTCTTGAAGAGGTATAAATATTATAATTTTATTTTAAGTGTGACCACATGATTATAAGGGAGTTAGTTTTTTGTTTGTATGAAATTGAAATGAAATACATACAACCTAAAAATTGAAGCGCATGTCCTCAGATTGGACAAGGTCAAGAAAGAGAATAAGCAAGAATAATAGAAGATAAATAACATAATTTTGCCTTCTCCTTATGATGCCTCTCTCTTTATGGAATACAAGTTGTATTGCCTAGATATACAGCTTGAGGTCTTTATCAAGGTCACAACGTTGTTCTGACAACATCTCCCCTTGTACTATGAGTGATTTGATTGAGCAATTGAATAACTTGGTGAAACTTTTCTTGGATTTTTGGAAGAGTAAGTGTTAGACAAAATTGGCCACCATTGTTTAGTGGTATTTCAAAATTTTCCTATCATGCTCTTAACTTTGTTGATATCCATATGAAAGATCTTGTTTCAGTCATGGTTGGTCTCATAATGATAAGCATTGTGTTATTCCTAGTAGATTTTATAGTACCTTAGGGTGGTTTAATTATATGTGGAGTCAAAATACCTAGTCTTGTCATCAAATTCACTAAATGTGGTCATCTCCAAAGTGTTTTACATATATTAAGGTAATTTTCACAATGTTAAGGTTTGATTGTAAAATTCAAGGTAAAGCTTGAAATTTTGTTAGATAAGAACATAGAGACCCTCCAATGAGAAAGGTTTTCCAAGATGATCAAATAGACCAAGTAACAGAGCTAGTGAGTCAATAACATTGCACTTCCAAGCATTTTGGAGCAGTTAAGGTACTTTTGGAAAGTTTAGGGTATTCATTTTGCTTTAGTTATATGACATGCTCTAATGTTGTAATGAGACTCACTATGAGAAATCAAATATGAGGGTATAAATATTATTTTATAAGTTTCTTCCATTTCATTTAGCACTTTTTGAATGTCATAATATATGTACCTTGATCATACATATTTCCCAATGTGTCTTAAAGTTCCTCTTCCAACATTGGAACACTTTAGTAACTTCCTAGTTATCATTTATAACATTCAAACAATGAATAATGAAGAAATTTAAAAAAATTAAATGTGGTAAATGCTTTGATACAACACTCCACCATCATATAGGTTAAGGGAGATTTCATAGCTACCTAGTTCATAAGCTCAAATAGGGTAAGAAAGTAGGACAAGTAATTTCTTGAGGAAAAAAGGCTTGTGAAGGTCTCTTAGGAAAGGGTTTATATTTAAGAAAAAATATTGAGCCTCTCTGAGGCTCTCTCTAGTCTCCCCAAACTCAAATCCATGCTTGAGAAGAAGTGATAGGATCAGAAAAGATAAAAACCTATTCATTTTCTCCATCAGGTTTTATAGGTCTGTTAGGCAAGCTTAAGAAGGGTTAATGGTTTGGTGTTAGTGCACAAAGGAGAGAGAAGATAAATATTAATTATATTAGGATAAGGATGGGAACCCTATTCCATTTCAATTCATAAAAAGAGTTAGAATATGTAGACCCTGAGCTTCATGAATCAACCTTAACAAAATAAGGTGTCTAAAACCCTCTTAAAACCCCATAAACTTGGTTTTGGGTAGTTTCAAAGCTTTTTTGAGATATTTAGTGAAAATATAGGATTATTTAATTTTATTAAAGACCCTAATATTCCTCCCATATGTCTCTAATCATCCATTTGGCACATGTCAGTAATAGTTGGGCAAAACCTTCATATTGGAAGAGTTACAAACTTATATGAAAGGTTATAGTTAGGTTTTTTGGTTTGTTTTGGATGTTTTATTATCTCAATTTACACTCAAAATATATATATAAATATCATAATAATTATATAAATCTTCTTAGGTTGCAGGTAGCAGACCTTAGGAGTCATTGGCACCAGTGTTCTCCAATAATGGTCCTAGGTGTGTGAGAGAGAGTTGTAGGATCATGACTGATGAAAAAGTTATTAAAGAATTATTGGATTATCTATACTGAGGATCAAGTCCTAATACACCTTGAAACTTTATTTTTTTTGAGTTATCTTAGTCAAGTCATCAAATTTCCTACAAATTTGTGAAAAATAGAGTTGATCAAAGACCAATGTAGCCATGCATAACAATAGACTATATGTCTACACATTAGATGTGAGAATGCTTGAAAATATATAGAAGTTTCCTTAGTGGAAGGATTATTAATATAATATTTAACTTCACTTTGATCTTATTTGGATCATCCAAACAAGGAAGTCAGTCATATGGTGAGAGATGAAGGTGTTGAGCCTAAAATAGAGACCTACAAGTCTGCCTACAAGGTAAGTATAAGGAGACAAGTCTTGTAATGAATAGAGAGTTTGAAAAGCTACATGAGGTATAATATATATCAGATAATAAGTTGTAAAATTTTATATTATAGGAAAATAAAAGAGAATACCAGAATGGTGAAGTCATTTAAAAGAAGCACCTACATGTTTGTGCTAAAAAAGTAGACAAAAAATAGAAAGATTTGCATGGGATCTAGGTTATGAGAGATAAAATAGAGTTCAGAGGGAATTAAATAATTTTTAATAATATTTAAGACCCTTACTTTGAATGGAGATCATAAAACATTGAGCTTCTTTGATAAAAGAGTGTTTTAAGCTTGTTGAAGACCTAAGAGAGCAATAGTGCTCTTGAGTTCATTTTGGAGAAACTGATATGGGATTGGTTTCTCATCCATATAAATAGTTAAATAATGTATCCTACATTCAATTTATCTCATAAAATCATTGATATTTTTCATTGAATAAGTAAACACATGTAGTTATGTGCAGTCAATCATGGAAGAAATATGCACCTTGTAAGTAGATTGTGCAATGTCAAAAACATGACATTGAAAGGTTAAGATGAAAATACAAGGTAACTTAAGTCTATTATAGGCATGAAGGGATATTTAAATAATATATAATATTTTCTATAGATCCACCATTGATCAAATAGGCCTAACAACCAAGAAGCCTAAAAATGCACCTACAGGCCTATACCTAAAACATGAAGGAACCTGTAAGTTTTTTAAGTAAGTTGGGGAATGAATGATCTTAAGAGGTGAATGAGAAATTAGTAGAGATACATATAAGGTTTATACTCATGTTAATAAAGATAAATTATTAAACAAAGACTATTAGTGTCACTCACACTAGACTTTTCATAAACCCTAACAATGATCTAATGTAGGTTCTAAAGAGTTTGATGAGTCAAACAGATGAAAAAATTGAAAGGATTTTAACCAAATAAATATCATTAATGAAAATAATGAAAGTGAGATAAACAAGAATGCATAAAATACTAAGTCATCTCTTAAAATCAAATCATAGAGACAAGATATTTGAAATGGGAAACCGAATGTATCGAAGAAAAATCCACGTGATCTTATTATAAGGCTTGCAATATATATCTCCACAAGTAAAAAATTGATCAAAATCATAAGAGAAGAATAGAGAGATCTAGATGAATCTTAGTGTAGGATCAGAGGAAAATCTCTTTTATATAATTAGAAGAAGAAAATGGGAGTTACATAAGACCCCATTATGACCTTTCAAGCCATTCAAATGTGTGACACTTATGTCCTAATCCCTTACAAGGCAAGGAAGGTGTGAACCAAATAGAGAGAGGAGTTACTCATGCAATTAAATCCAAAATACTAAGAGAGAAAAAAGGAGAGAGTGACACTTAAAAGAATTTGGATTTATGTGAATTAAAAATTCACATAAATATAAATTCCTCACAAAAGAAAAAGAAACTTAGGATAAAAATTAATTATCTTAAATAAATGGTAATTATGACACTCCCTCTTAAAATTTATTTAGTGGGTTTAACAACAAATAATAATGGAGGAAACATCACTAACTCTCCCCCTTGATGAGAACTTCCTTCAAGCCTAACATGTTACAAAAAAAACAAACTTGCCTTTACATAGAGGCTTAGTAAATATATCAACCATTTGTTATTTAGTAGGATAGAAAGAGAGAAGAATCTGATTATCTTCAAGAATTTTAAGTTGAAAGTGATGTTGAATTTCAGTATGCTTAGACCTTTCACGAAAAACCAGATTTTTTGCTAAGGCAATTGCACTTTGATTATCACTAAATATTGGAGTAGTCGAATGATGTGGGTGGCCCAAATCTACAAGAAGTATTCTAATCCAAATAGATTCTTTTGCAACATGATTAAAAGATTTATATTCAAATTCTGTGGAAGATAAAGATATAGTTGATTGCTTTTTATTATTCCATGAAATATTATCGGAACCCAAGGAGAAGTAATAACCACTAGTAGATCTAAGATCTTTTAGATTTCCAGTCCAACTAAAATATGAATAAACTATCAAATAAAAATTGTTATTCAAGATATAATCGATACCAAAATTTATAGTTGATATAATGAAGAATTTTTTATCATCTTTAAAATGAGTAGCTTGAGGTTTAGACATAAAATGAGAAACTGATCCAATAGAAAAAGTAATATCAGAACGAGTATGAGTAAGATAATTCAAACTACCAATTAGTTATTTATATAAATTTGGATCAACATTTTCTATTTCCATGTCATTAAAAAGTTTAACACCAATTTCACAAGGAGTAGCAACAAGTTTGTAATTTAAAATATTAAATCTAGATAATAAATCATATACATATTTAGATTGAGAAATAGAGATGCTATCCTTTTCTTGCCAAACTTGAATGCCTAAAAAGTAATGCAAGAGACCCAAATCTATCATTTCAAAGGTATTTTTCAAAGCATTTTTAATACAAAAAACCATTGAACTATTACTACCAATAATGATTAAATCATCAACATACAAAACAATGATAACTATGTAATTTGGAGTATTTTTGACAAACATATTAAAATCATTAAAACTACAAGTCAAGCCTTGAGCTATAAATAATTGATAAATTTTAGATATAATTCTCTTGGATATTGTTTTAAACCATAAATAGCTTTATTTAACTTGCATACAAGATGTTCATTTCCTTTCTTTATAAAATCAAGAGATTAACAGATGTAAATTTCTTCATGCAAGTCACCATTTAAGAAAATACTTTTAACATCCATTTGATAAATAGACTAATACATGTGAGCATTTAAAGCTTAAATAAATTTAATAGTGTGCATTTTAACGACAAGAGCAAAGGTTTCATTATACTTAATTCCTTCAATTTGAGAAAAACCTCTAGAAACTAATATAGCTTTATATTTTTCAATTTGATTGTCAGAATTGAACTTAGTTTTAAACAACCATTTATAACTTACTAAATTATGCCCTTTAGGTAAAGGAACTAAGTCCCAAGTGTTATTAAAAATCAAAGAGTTGTATTGATCATGCATAGATTTTCCCCAATGAGGGTGACCTTGAGCTTGTTTTATAGTTTGAGGATTATTATTTTGCATAAGTTTAGACATCAAAGCAAAATTATAAAATTGTTGTCTAATTCTATGAGTATCATTAAGTTTAACATTAATTCTTAAATTTTTTATGCTAGTATTTAGGCATAGCTTTAGGTGAAACAATACTAGAAGAAGGAGAAGTAACTGAAAAACAACATCATTATAATCATTACTAGATTCAGAAGGAAAAGAAGCAAAAATAATATGAAGAGAATCTGAATTAGAAGCATAATCAAGCACACCATTTTTAACAATATTAACATCTATTTTAATATTAATTTTGTTAGTTTGAGGATCATAAACCCTATAGGCTTTATATGATTCATCATAACCATCAAATACAAAAGTGTCTTCTTTAGAATCTAACTTTTGATGTTTTATAATTGGAATATGAATAAATGTATCACAACAAAAAATACGTAAATGTTTTAAATTAAGTTTTCTACCACTCCAAGCTTCTTTAGGTGTAATAATTAAAACAAATTTAGTGAGAGTTATATTAATGAAATAAACAAAACAATACATGACTTCAACCCAAAATTTATAATACATATTTTTAACATGTAATATACACCTAGCCATTTCAGTGATAGTCCTATGTTTAGGTTCAACAACCCCATTTCGCTCAGGTGTGTAGGAAACAATTTTCTCATACTTAATTTCATGTTGCTTACAATATGTAAAAAAATCATTAACATATTTGGTACCATTATCAGTATGTAATATGCGTAAAGAACAATGAGTTTTTTTTAAACAAAGGCATGAAAGTCAATAAAAGTGTCTAAAACTTGATCTTTAGTTTTCAAAAAATAATCCAAACTTGTCTAGTGCAATCATCAATAAAAGTTAAATCATACTTAACACCATTAATAGGATTTTTCATAGGGCCTAAAAGATCACTATGAACTAAATGAAGCTTTTTACTAGCATGTCAAGAGGGATTTTTAAGAAAATATTCTCTATGAATTTTACCAGCCATATAACCATTACAAGTAGAAGTAGTAGAAGAAATGTTAGAAAAACCTTGCACTATATTGAGTTTTTTCATGAGAGCAATACTTAGGTAATTGATATGCCCTAATGTTTTATGTCACAGGTTAGCATCATTAAAAATAGGCAAAGCACGAGAAGATGAGAGAGAAGAGAATCTAGTAAATTTGAATAAATTATCACTGTCTCAAAAAGTAGTGGCAACTACTTGAGAATATTACTTAGTAGATTTAACGTAACAAGTATTATTAATAAATTCTAGTTTATAGTTTTGTTTGCATAATTGAGGTACAAAAAATAAATTTAATTTTAAATTAGGGACAAGCAAGACATAATGTAATTCACTATTAGAGATTTTAACATTTCTTATGACTTTAACATTACAAGAAGCATGATTTTCAAGATTTAAATGATTTTTAGAAAGATATGGTTATAAAAAATTAAAAAATTGAGCATTATATGTCATATATTGAGTAACACTAGAATCAATAATCCATTCAACAGGAGAAGCACACAAAACACAAGTAAAAGCAACTCTAGTGTTAAACTTTTATTTTACTCGAGTCTTAGTAGTACTAGTGTTGTCTTTGACTTTAAGCTTTCTATTTTTGATATCACATTTATTTTTAAAGCAGTGATCTTCATCATGAGTATTTTTGTCATAATAATTACACTCTAAATTTTTCTTAAGTTTAGAGTTAGATTTTTTATCTTTCTTATCATGTGTATTATTGGACTTATCATGATCTTTTCCATTCTTATGTTAGTGTTTAGAAATAAAAACATGTTTATTAGTATGAAGATTACCAAATTGAATCAATTTGTATTCTTCTTGATGTAATAAAGTATAAAATAATTTAAATGTCAACATAACAGATAGAGTAAGAAAAGTTAATTGTAAATGAATATTAGTAATAAACTATTGAAAAGGTCAAGGTAAACTCTTTTTCATAATAATATGAATCAAATTTAAATAAAAAATTTTAACGCCTAAAGCAACTAGTTGAGAAGGTAAAGAATGAACTTTAATTAAGAAATCATCTATAGATTTCAAATCAATGTATTTTAAATTAGAAAATTGATCCTGAATTTGAATTTTATGAGATTCATTCACATCATAAATAGATTTAAGTTTAGATCAAATAATGGAAGCAAGAGAGCAACCATCAATATAGATATGTAATTTAGGGGTCATGACCATGCCAATCAATCCTAAGACCTCATCATTTTTTGCTTGTCATTTCTCTTGAATTTCAATAGAGACAGTCTTAGTGTCTGGTTAAGGATCCATGTCATCTACTACGCGTACCAAATATTTGAAAGTGAAAATGTATTGCATGTGAAATTTTCATAAATGGTAATTGGTAGATATGAGTTTAAATTCAGGCAACAATTGAGTCATTGTGCCTCAAAAACACACCTAAGAATTAAAAATCAAATAGGCAAAAAAATCACTTAAATATGAAGGGTGTAGGAGGGGCAAGAAACAAAAGGATGACTTTGTTGGTATGCAAAAGGAATAACTTGGCAAAAAAAGTTAGAAAAAAATTGTGAACCAAAAAGGTTTTATAAATGAATTTTCCCAAATGGTCTAAAATTAAATTTAAAACATTAAATACTTCCGCTCTTATGTGTTTTTTTAAACTTTAATAAATTAAATTGGTTTAAAAAATTTAAAAAAAAACTTTTATAATAAAATTTTGAAAATGTCTTTAAAAAGATGAGTGGAGATTGATTTATTTTTATACAAATTTTGATAATAATAATTTAATTTTGAAATGCCTTTTTTTTAAATGCAAAAGTGATTTTAAAAAAAAAAAAACTTAAATGAGTTTAGAATTAAAAACACTCTGAATTACATGTCAGAAATGACATGTATTATAGATTTTTTTTAACACTAAATCTAATGCATTTTATGAAAATCATCTATCTAAAGGCAAAGGAGTGACAGGAAAAAGAATTAAGTATTTTTAGAAAAGGAAACATACTTGTCATAGAGAGAAGTAGGGTGCACCTAACAGAGGGAGCAATAAAAAAATTAAAGGAGAAAGAGCAGCCCTGGGAAGGATCTGAGAAAAAAAATACCTAGCAAGGACAAGTATGGATTTTTTTTTGTAGAAACCAAATCTAATGCTGAGGATGGAGGCTGTATGGCTCTATACAAATGTCGTACAGACTTGTACAGTCAGCTATATGACTGGGGAAAGAAAAGAAAAAAAATTGTAGGGGGGTAATGCCTCAACAACGAGAGTGACTAGAAGGAGAGAAATAATTCTCAACTAGAGGAAGGAGAATCCCAAACAGCTGAAAAAAAACCTACAAAAAAAACTCACTTCTAGGAATATTATTTTAGCATGAGTTTTTGTATATTTTATTTATTTTTATGTGTAAAAGGAGCAAAAACAAATTTATACAGGGAAAAGATTAGTGAAAAAATATATAAAATTTGCTTGTTATCATTCCCCTTTCTCTATTAAAAAAACTCAATAGAAATTCTTTAAACAAAGATGAAAGAATTTTTTTTTATTAAATAGAATGAGCATACAAGTTTATGTATATCATTCTCCTTGATGATGCTATTTTTTTAATTTTTTTTTAAGGTTAAAAAAAATCTTGCAAAAAAAATTAGGAGCCACAAAGAAAAAAAATGATTTTTTTTGAAACTTTTATCTTAATAAAAAATTCTTGCAAAAAAAAGGTTAGGAGTCACTAAAAAAAATAAGAAGAAAGAAAACGGTTTTTTTTAATAAATTGAGTAAGGGTTATAACTTTTGCAATTTTTTTTTGAAATCTCCTTAGAAAAATCTGCACACTTTCATAAAAATATCATTAGAATGATAATGGCTCATATTATCATGAAATGATTTTAACTCAAAAAATATCATTAATGAAAAGAATGAAAGTGAGAGAAACAAAAATTCATAAAAGATTAAGTTATCTCTTAAAACCAAACCATAGAGACAAGAGATTTAAAGTGGGAAACTTAACATAATAGAGAAAAATCTACGTGACCTTATTAGAAGGTTTGCAATAAATATCTCTACATGTACAAAATTGATCAAAAGCACAAGAGAAGAATAGAGAGAGCTATATGAATCTTAGTGTAGAAGAAGGAGAAGAAGATCTCTTTTATAGAGCTAGAGCAGGAAAGTGAGAGTTACATAAGATCCCATATGACCTTATAAGCCCTCCAAATGTGTGACACTTGTGTTCTGATCCCTTATAAGGGAAGGAAGGTGTAAGCCAAGTGGATAGAGGAGTTACTCATGCAAGTGACGCCCAAATCCTAAGAGAGAAAAAAGAAGAGAGTGACACCTAAAGGAATCTGAATTTATGTGAATTAAAAATTCACATAAATATAAATTCCTCACAAAAGAAATATAAAATTAGGATAAAAATAAATTATCCTAAATAAAGGGCAATTCTAACAACAACCACTTTCACATGTAATGGTATCTTTTATAGACCTCATGGAGGTATTTCCAACTCAAGCTAAGCACTTTCATGCCTTATCTTGCCAAATCAGTGCTCTCGAGTGCACTAATAGGCATATTTTTATCGATAAAGTAGTCTTCATTATGTGTGAACTTATATGGGTACCACTGGTTATTGGAGGGGTTAATAAGGTCGTCATACTTCAATCTTATGGTATTACTTGGTTGATTAAGGATTTGTTCTTTATGAACAATCCTTAACAAAGTTGATACCTCAAAACCTTGCTAGAACCTCTCAAAAAACTTGATGGATTAGATTGGTTTTCTAAGTACCTAAAACATATTAGAATGACCCTAAGACTAATTGTATGGTCTCTACACATATCCTAGGCACATGGTGGAGTAGGACATTGGCATGTGTGTGCTGAAAAGTATGGAAAATGGCTTAAGAAGTTAATCTTTTGAGCCTATTTACAAGGTTTTGGGTAAGAAAAGATGTCCTAACCATTTACAGAGGCTCCTTTAGCTAAGATAGAGGTATCATGGTCTTTTAGAGGCCATTTAAGAGCTCTTCACAATGATAGTCTAGGTTGTAAGTCATTAACTAGGCCTAACTGAAGAGTGTGATCACTCTTGCATCAATAGGGTGGAGTCTAGACCTCCTTTAAAGATTTAAGACTTAAAGAACCTTTAAAACATCTTCATGGGCACCTAATACAATATATGTAGGGTTTAATAGATGATAAAACACAAGCAAGAATCCCTTTTTAGCCCTCAAGATCACTTGAAGCTTTCATAGTATGAAGGCCTCCTGATATCTTCTTGCCAAACTAGTGTGAAGACTCAGTTACAAGGTGATATCCAATACTCATATAAATAATCCATGACCTACTACAGTACGTCCATGAATCAAAATGTTATAGTGATAGCTTTTAAATCACAAGAATAGACCTTGCTTGAGAGGTAGGTAGGTCTATGTCACCTTATTTGGACTAATAAATTTTGGAAATTAATGGCAAGGGTCTATGGATAAAGACTAGTTAAACAAAGAGGTTTGAAGTTCAAGTTCAACCCTTACATGGTAGTGAATCTTTATAAGAGGTAGGTTAGGATAGAAGTTTCCCATGAAGGCCAGGTGTCAAAGGATCAACTTGTAATTGCCCCTCAAAGAAGTGAAGGTGTAACTCCAATATAAGAGAGTTAGCTTCAAGAAGCGTCAGACTTGCCAAAGTAATCTTCCACACCACTCTTCATGTAGATCTCCATCAACACTTGTCCTAGAGTGTTGAAAACAAGAAGACAACTCATTCCTTATAGCCTTCGTGGCAAAATACTTTTGTTTTGTAACTATTTTTATGATGGATAGTTGATAAAAAATTTCATTATCTTATCTCCCTCTCTTCTCTTCTTTTTGTTGTAAATGAAGCCTTGAGAGACATTGTATGCATCCTAAAAGTGTGTATGGAGAATCCCTACCAAATTTAATACTTTTTATTACCTTTGAAATAAATTCAAGCTAAGTTATACTTTCTTCATCTTGCATCTAGTGATTTTAAGTTGGATTATTGATGGATGTTAGTGATAGTCATCTTCCTTCCTTGCATTTGTCCTTTTAATTTATGCCTTTATATGAGTTAGTCATCTTTCCATAGGTCACATGATGTGTATCAGATGGTTTTATAGAGTTTAAGTGTAAAAGTGTCATTAGTGTCCTTTCTAAGACCTCTTGATCATTCATATTGTCTATTGTATTATCCATAACCTTCATATAGAAACACTTGTGTGGGAAGAATTGTTATGGAGTTTTGAAAATTAGGTGGTAATCTTGTCATTTCATATTGCAATCATAGGTAAGTAGAGGAATTTACATTTGGTGCATCACCTCCATGTTTTCTTTTTGGTTTTAGTCTTCTTTTACCTCTTTTCCTTGTAATCTAAGTAGGTTAGTGAGTAGTTTTGGGTGAAACATCAAGGGAGCTAGCCTAATATAGAGATTCACTTCATCAATTAGGCCACCCATAGTCTATAAGTGATTCCACGCTATCATATAAATAAAAAGGCTTGAACAACTTTCTTAGGGGTGCAAATTTAGATTGATAAAAGTTCTGACAGACTTGATGGGACCCAATTTCTACAAGTTTATCCAAGATTGATGTTGGTCTTGATAATTTTGCAGCTGTAATAGCCTCCTTCATGAAACATCTGGTGACTCCAACAAGTTTTTCTCTTTTGGTTGTATAATAGTAAGCAATTTGCATTCCAAAGGTGACTACAAGATTAAGGTCCAAAGATATTCTTTTTAAGTTTGTTGAGTTACCTCCATTTTCAGTCAAAAGAAAGAGATTCCTTCACTCTACCCTTTATACTAAAACTCATAAAAGGAATCTCCATTTCTATTATACTCTAAATTCTCCTAAATTTAAAAATATGGCTAAAAACCTACCCTTTGTTGATTTCAATGGTGGATCCCCTCTAAACCTTAAAAGATATGATGACAACCCCATGGTAGCTCTTAAAAGTGTCCCTTACTTTAGTGGAGAAAACACCATTACCCCCATTCATCACATTAGAGATAAGGCCAATTTTTGCAATATTCATAATATTACTCTTGGTAATTTGGCCCATCAAGGCCAAATACAAACCCATATAATTCAAAACTTTTCCTAGTACCATTACAAGCTTATTAAAGTGGTCTAAACTAGTGCATTTTAGCCTAAAAGGGAGAGTTTTGGTCTTTAAATGTTAAAATTGGTCTCAAAAAGTCATAAAATTAGGCAAAATACATTCAAATATATGTAAAAACCTTAGTTTTAAAGTTTCATACTTTAAAAAGGTGATTCCATGCTAGTATAAACCTAAAAAAGACCCTAAATGACCCACACATGCCAAATTAGGACCCAAAAACATTTTTTAAAAGATTTTTTTTTTGTTATAACACATCATTGACTCATGGATCTTCTTTTCATGCACTAAAATTGGTAGTGGAAGCTTATGATGTGAATAAAAAGCAAAGAAGGGTTTTATTTCATGCAATTTTCCTTTAAAAAGTATGGAATTGTATGACCATCCACACAAAATGGGTTTGCAATAGGAGAAGCAAGCATGAAAGATGTTAATGAAGAATTTCATTTAAATTGGGAGTAAAACATCCCCAAAAGTAGTCCCTTACTAACAATTGGTTTCTTTGCACACAAAGACTACCTTCCAAGTTTCATGACAGTACAACCATTAGAGAGAGAATCCAGGTCTATTTTTTGGTCAAAGAAAGTAGACTCAGAGAGATTCTAGGTATATAAAGTGGATCTAAATTTTGTCTCCTCTCCTTCAAGAACTATCCCTTTGAAGTTAGGGTATTCAATAATAGTCTTTCTTACATGAAGGCAACTGGTTTTCTATAATTTCTCCTCACCAAGGCATCATTTCAAGAAAATTACAGTTTTTTATGGATTATTTGGGACATGTTCATATTTTACATGGTAGCCATCAGGTCTCTTTCACATGTGTGAGGGTCAAACAAATCTCAAGAATACAAGGAGTGCAAATCTATATTATACAAGCATGTAAAGGAGATTTGTACGGTGTATGAGAGAGAAAGAGCTTCAGAAATTTATTGGCTTCATGTTTTTAGGGATCTCACTCATGTTTTCATATGTTTTTAATGCAAATTTCCCATGAGATTATTCAAAATTTTCATATTAAATCCATCTTTGTGTTTTCAATCATCTCAAATTCCTTGTTTAACAAAAACTAAGGTTTCTTAGCATTATTTAAGGTACCTAGCATATTCCTAGGTTTCAAATTTGTCTTGTCATACTCCTCTAATGGCCCCCAAACTGATACACCAGGTAGAAGATGGCATTATGCTTCCATTTGGCATTTCACTCTATCTCACTCACCTCCATGTTCACCATTTTACATTGCCTTTACATTGTTGAAAGGCTTCATTTCTCACCTTCATATAGATTTTCCATCCTTCATTCATGGTTCCACTCCCCTCCATTCATATCCATCCCATCATCCATCAAAAGGAGGCGTAAATATGAAGAGAAATTTATCATGGTCTTTGAGATAGATTTTATACACACCAATAAATCATCATCTACAACCAATAAATGATGACCTACAACAAGAGTACAATACAATCACAATTTTCATAAAGTACAAAATCCAAACATATTGATAAGGTCTCTTATTAAAGGTCTATTCTCAAATGATCCCATCAAGATACATCAAGGGAATTACAAGGATCATGTTATGGTTGTGGTGACATCCCTAAGGTCATAACTCAGCCATAATCCATAAAATACCATCATAACACAATCATTCTACAGTGGGGGAAGAATGTGATTCTTGTGGAACTCATTATGATATGAGAGTGTTGTGAATGTAGTGAAATTAAAAAAAGAATCTTGACTTTTGTTGATAGTTTCAAATAACATAAGTGTGAAGAAGATTACCATAAGTGAGTTTGTATGCCATGTACACCTACAGGCTTGTGCATTGGCAACCTATAGTGGGATAGGGTCTCAACCTCATTAACAGCCTATCAAGATGCAAAGTAGACCACCAAAATGCATAGCTAAGTATGAGGATGATAACCTAAATAAAAGGGCTAAAAGGAATACAATTATTTTAAGCCTTTAAGGGCTAAAAATGAGAAAATGGAGACTTACAACCACTTACAATCATGATACCGTAAAGAAAGTGGAATAGTTCTTGAGAAGACCTAAAAGGCACAAAACTTTTCAAGAGGAGGATATTGGATTGTTTTGTGACCATTTGACAAGTCAGATCATATCCACACCTCTTTTCACCTTGTGATCACACTCAAAACTCCCTAAGCATTACTAGCATAGTCTTTGTCGGTACAAGGGAACCTACAAGCATGAGGGTATAGTCAAGCATAACAAAGAGGATTTTATCTACCTAATGATGTTACGATAGTTTGAACATGTGAATAAGATATCAGTTTAAAATAAAATGCATATAAATAATCTAGGATGAGACTTCATGTAAGAACCATGCTCTTTTCAAGACATAGGCCTAAGTAAAAGAGCACCTACAACCACTTAAGGATTCATACAAGTTGGCATTATAATGATCTCTAAGGGAGGTCTCACATTTAGGTTCATGTCAAGAGAGTTTATCAAGAGAACATAATGACATAAGCTCAAATGGATTCAATATGGTATGATGGGCTCCACATAGCATGCTACAATCAGCCTCTCCATGAAATGTATACCTACAGTTGCAACATACAGTCCATCCTTTAAGCTAGTGTCTGGTTGAGGTAAAATGGTCTACAAGGGTTTAGTGTCCAAGAAGATGCTTCATGAGAGAAATGGTGATGATATAATAATGTTAATATAATGAATATATATCTCAATGACTCAACTCAGTCCAAAACCAACAACCACCATCACCTACAACCATACAATGGCCTTATCCTCTCCCAATGTTATATGAGTAAGATATAATACAAGTGCCTTTCAAGTCAAAACTGGACCTATGGTGAGATATTAAGAAATTAAAAGTGATATTTTTACATTTTAAAAAACTTTGATCAAGTCAATAAATTAATAATGAGCATGAAGGTGAAGGTACAACACTTGTACGGATTGACAATGTTTAAGGCCAAAATAGCTACTTTGAGAGCCAATAGGATATGAAGTAGTTAAGAAAGAGATTTTAGATGTTTGTGAAGATATAAAAATTAATATTTCATGATTATATGACCTTTAATCACTAATTAAATCCTTGTAAAATCACTTACAACATTAGGGTCACACAAGCAAATGAGTGGTATTGAAGGA
The DNA here is from genome assembly GCA_037957365.1 of Torreya grandis. Classification (NCBI taxonomy): domain Eukaryota; kingdom Viridiplantae; phylum Streptophyta; class Pinopsida; order Cupressales; family Taxaceae; genus Torreya; species Torreya grandis. The sequence continues at coordinate 83,833 of JARHVA010000430.1, forward strand.
GTAAGGTCATACATAGGTGGCATAGGTCTTCAATATGATAAATGGATATTGAAACCATATTAAAGAGGAGTGTCATGATAAGTTTTAGGAATAATAACATTTTAATAATATCAAAACAAGGTATAAAATATAAAGATATAGTCATAGCCTAGTGAGACTAGACCAAGCAGGCAATTAAAACTAGTTTCTAATAAAAAGGGCCTACAGGGCAAAGTATGCATCTAAATGACATGAAATTTTGTGGAGTTGGTAATTTTGACTTGATAAAAAAATGAATTTTTTTTTATGTCATTTGAGGAGTGGATATACTCATTATTTCTACACAGTCCTCAGCCTTTCAAAACACAGTTAAGAAGCAGGTAACCCAAACTAGTTTCTAGTAAAATGAGCCTACAGGACAAAGTACACATCTAAATGGCATGAAGCTTTGTGGAGATGGTATTTGTGACTTGATAAAACCATAGAAAATATTTTTGAGGTAATTTTAGGATGGGATATACTCACCATTTTTACATGGTCCTCAACCTATCTAAATCATAGTCAGATACAAAGAGGCAATGTTCTTGAGGTGTCTATAGGCGGAAAAGAGGGTTGAAAATTCAAGGAAAGGTTTTTAAAAGCATGAAAAAATGATGTAAAATAATAAAACACATTTTTGTAATTAATTAAACTCCATTATCCAAGCAATCCATGCCCTTGAGGGCTAATACAAGCAGGCAAGTCTAAAACCCTCAAGGCACAAGTCATACTTTTGCACTCTTTCATAAAATTTTGCTTAGTGAGATGGACCTGGAGACATGGTAAAATGTCATTGAAAGCTTGGATAATATTTTGAATTTAATGAATTTTCATAATTATTGTTTTCCATGACTTTTTAAGGCTCTTTCCTTGCACACGCAGTCTTGGTAGCCTCTCATAGCCAAACTTCACCATGTAGAGAAATTGAGGAGTATTTTATATGGGAGCCTATGATTTTCACTGATTATGAGGGGGTTATTATAGAAAATTTTAATGGAAATTGGTTTTTCTTTGAAGTCTGTATGTTATGAATAATCCTTAAGAAGACAAAGACCTTCAGAACCCTCCCAAACCCTCATAATGACCAATTTTGAGAAAAGTCTCATTTATTACAATAAAAACCTCATGGATAAACCTAAAACCTCTTAAAAAATAAAGTAAACTCAAAGAGGGTCCAAACAATGGTAATTTTTTGTATGGAATTATACAGATCAAGGCAAAAAATAGGGTTTTAAGATAAAAAACATAAAATATGAGGTACAAGGTAGTTTACATGAAATCCAACCCATGGAGATCAAAGTTTGGAACTTTTTATTCACCCTCAAATCATCAATTTGTCATAAATATTCCTAAAAGTGCCCTGGAGAGCTCATCCAAAATAGCCACTCTATAGGAAATTCAAGCTAATTTGACCTAGTCAACTAGTTTGACTAAGTTGCAGGTGTTTTTTCATCATGAGAAGCTATTTCATGAGATGTAAGGTTGATTAAGGTCTAATATCACCTTTTTTGTAGGTATTCAAAGTTTTATGCTGGTTTCAAAAGCCATCAAGTATAAAAGGTTAGGCTACTAAGCCTATTTGAGCAATCAAGCAAAGAAGAAATGGTGTTAAAAGGCTATTAGATGAGTTCATGTAGAATATCCATACCACATATCTAGTATTAAAGTGGAGTCATCAGGTACATCCAGTCTTCAAGTACTAATTCATGCAAAAAAGGGTTTAAGTGGAGTTAAGTAGTCCTAAAGTGCCAATCACTTCAGTTGACTGATCCCTAACTAATCATCATGCATATTTCTTAGTCTTCTTTTAAGATAAGGGCATTTACTTAGCTTAAACTCACTTAAAGTGGAATTTTTACCCAAATTATGGCATAGCATGTTAGCAAGAAGAAGTTGGAAAAGTCTAAAGGGCCCACCATCCTCATTCTAATGCCAAAAAGAGGTTTATGCAAGACAAAGACACAAAGATATAAATTGAAGACTTTTGTTATCAAATTGGAACCCAAGTTTGACTAAAAATGATGTTTAGTTGACTTATCTTCTCTCTTGTATGCCAATCTCTTGGTTTTCTAATCTCTATACACCTCTATATATTTAGGTTTTCAAGCCAATTTTTAGGATGCCTCTCTTGGGCATGATTAAACTCTACCAAGATTGAGTCTCGTAAACCCTTTGAAATGAATAAAATGACTATTTTTAGATTTTATTGTTCTATTATAGTGTTTTATATTGGTTTAATTTGCACATGTGGTAGTATCTTCACCCTTGGAAGGTCCTCATCTTAGCTAGTTACTAGTGTGCCATCTTATGCAGGTCATGTACAGTATTTGATGTTGATTAACTAAGCTAACAGTGGATGTATTAACTAGATAGTGCATTGAATCAAGCCTACCATCATTTCCATCATGTTTTGATCATTTGATGAAACCTCTATGTGAAATACTATTACATAGGAGTATTTTGGAATTGTAGATTTAGTCATTACTTTGTTTATCAATGTTGTAGAAGCTCAAATAGAGTGGATGAATCAAAAATATAGGTGTATCACCATCAGTAGAATATATTTTTATTTTATTTATCTTGTTTACCCTTTTCACCCAAAAAATTATAGTAGGTATTAGTAAACAGAGCAAAGTGATACATCAAAAGATATAACCTCATCATAACTAGAGGTCTAGTCTAAGTACAGGTGTCCCATAGCTCAGATCATTCCAATGTTAGTCCAAGTGTGAAGGAAATCCTAAGTAATTAGCCTTCAATTAGGGTGTTATATGGGTTTATAATAGTTCTACCATGCTCGATGGGACACTGATTCAGCCATTAAAGTACAAATTTTCAATATATTGCTCTTTATAAGTAGTTTTTATTACTCATATGGTCCTTATCTCAGTGGTAAAAGGAAAATTTTGCTCATATTTCAGTTGATTTTTATGTGTTTTCTAGGCTATGGCATCTTATAGAGAAGAATTCTATCAGTCATCTCCTTATCAATAGTTCTAATATGATCCATATTCATCTCATCCTCATCCCTATTATCCCTACCATGATCCATATCAGGCTATGATGAATATCACCAACTATATATAGATCTTTATCAATAATATGATGACTCATACCAATCATATGATAACTCTCATGAATCTTGTTATCTTCCTGATCAGCCTAATCAAGTCGTAAAACAATCCATCTCAAGCTTCAAATAAACCCGTTTTGGCTATGAGAAATAGATGGTAAGCCTAGACACTCAAAATGTCTATGGATAGGAGAATCCCAAACATGAAATTCAGAACATGAAAGCTAGTTTGTAGCAAGCTAAAGAGGTATGTGAATATTTCATAACGCAAGGCCATTCAAAGTTCAGTGCTGATATCTTAGACATGGGTGGTTTAATTGTAAGCATTGAAGAGAAGTTGGTGGTTTATGAGAAACACTAGGGTCATCATAATTAGCAATATGTTCTCATAGAACTTCCCTTTTGCCTTCATGAATGCAAAATAAATGTATATCATAGCCCTCAAGATTCAATCCAAGCCTTCCCAAGATTTCCTATTTGAAAATCTATTTAAGAGAGGCCTTAAAAGAAGATTGAAGAAGTATGTTTTGAAGAGGCTAATTTTCAGGTTTCATAGTAGATCATATAGGAGCCTTCATCTTCAGTTTTGTAAGAAAAAATCTCCAATCAATTAATTCATAATTTTGAGGCTCATGTAGCCAAGCTAGTTGACCTCACAAATAAGCATCTTCAGTATTCAATAGTAGCTATAAATGTAACACAACATCAAGTTCCTTCTTTCACACCCATGGCTGTAACAAGTGCAAAAGAAGAAGTTTTTAAATCCAAGTTCGTGACTTGGAAATAGGTACAACAATCAAGGGAGAAAGGAGAGCATTCAAGCATAAGTCAAGATGTTAAATTCAAGAGCAAGCATGAAGTAATTCAACCTCCACTCTATCTTTCTCAAAATCCCAAGTCCTTTCCTTCATGTAAATCTATTGAAGAAATAATACAACAGAGAGAGGTGTTGAAGGTGATCTAAGAGGAGTAGATCCATGAGCAAAATCAAGCATATATGGTAACATTTTTGGAAATTTCTCATCTTCTTGAGTATTTCTAGGGGTCTACCATGCCAATTATTGAGAAGGAGCCTCTCTTGTGTGAGGAGGATGAAGAAGTTTCAATTGAAGTGATAGGAGATGAGAAAGAGGTTTCAGTACAATATGATGATGACATCTTCATTGAGACATTTGTACGTAAGGATAGGCATGAATTAGTCTTTCATAATGTCAAAAAAGATGAGTTGTAGGGTGAGCTGCAAGTGGAATATTAGATCCAAGAAGAAGAAATTTTAGATATGTAATAAGAGGTTGTTTCTCAAGAGCCTCCTAATCTCATAGCACCTATTCTTCTAGAGATTACCATAAATAGGTGCAGCCCAACCAAAAAGGGTAAGTACCAAATTAATGATGATGATCTTTAACAACAATTTATGAATGTTTGTAATGAATATCAGGGTATCAAGGGTCTCACACTTCCTATTGAGGATGTTAAAGACCAATCAACTACTGAATCTATCACATTTTGCCCACAAGAAGAGCAAGTTCATGATGATGAGAAGAATGAAGTGTTGTTTGAGGTAGTACCTCAAATCATTACTCTTGAACACAAACCAAATGACGAGATCTTGTCCTTTAGCATGCCTAGAGAAAAACAAAAGGTCAGTCATAAATATCTTGACAAGTCACGTGTCAATATGGAGCAAAATCAAGGTTTAATGGAAGACATATCATATCATTTGCAGCCCATGAATGAAGAATAATTGGCATTATTTTTGCAAAGTAGAAGAATATAGGAGGAGGATTATTGGGTCTTGGATCCATATCTTCAATCCATGCACTTGAAAATGGAAGTAGAAGGCTCAGTTGCATCATTAAGAAGACATGACCATACTAGTACTCCTATCTACAAGAAGACACTACCAAGAGATGGAAAAAATGATTCAAATTACCATGGTGGACAGAATAGCTTTCAAATTTGACCCTGAAGAAAAGCTTTTCACTTTAGGTTAGTTATCCTAGGTTATCTTGTTTTAATAATTAATTAGCATAGGTGGTAGTCTACCTTGTTGTTATTGTGTTTATCTTGTTTTCCTATTTCCTTAGGTTAGTTGTCCTTGATTTTTAGTTTAGTTATTGTTTCCTTTTATTCTTATTGTTGTCACAGTCAAAAGAGGTTTATCAAAGCCTAAAAGAGTCTGTTGGATGTTCAAGAGAGTCATCAAGTCAAGTTATCATGATTCAAATTGCCATTATCATGTGAAATCTAATAGGTTATTTTGACCATCAGTTTGGTCAACCCCTATAATTCACCATAAATGTTGGTAATTTGGCCTATCAAGGCCAAATACCAATCCATACAATTTAAAACTTTTCCTGGTACCATTACAAGCTTATTTAAGTGGTCTAAACTAGTGTATTTTGGCCTAAAAGGGAGAGTTTTGGTATTTAAATGTTAAAATTAGTCTCAAAATGTCATAAAATTAGGAAAAATACCTTCAAATATATGTAAAAACCTTATTTTTAAAGTTTCATTCTTTAAAAAGGTGATTTCATGATAGTATAAGCCTAAAAATGACCCCAAATGACCCACACAAGCAAAATTAAGATGCATAAAGTTTTTAAAAAGATTATTTATTTTTATAACATGTCCTTGACTCATGTATCTTCTTTCCATGCATTAAAATTGGTAGTGGAATCTTAAGATGTAAATAAAAAGCAAAGAAGGGTCTTATTTCATGTAATTTTCATTGAAAAGTATGAAATTGTACAACCATACATATAGAAGGGGTTTAAAATAGGAGCAATAGGGTATGAAAGATGTTGATGAATAATTTAATGGTAATTTGGGGAAAAACATTCCAAAAATTGGTCCCCTACTTATAATTGCTTTCTTTGCACATAAAGAATGCCTTCCAAGTTTCATGATGGTATGGCCATTAGGGAGAGAATCCAGGTCTGATTTTTTGGTCAAAGAAAGTAGAGTCAAAGAGATTATAGGTATCAAAAGTGGATATGAATTTAGTCTCCCATAATTAATGAACCATACCTTTGAAATTGAGTATTCAGTAACAGTCTTTCATCCATGAAGGCAACATATTTTCTATAATTTCTCCTCACCAAGGCATCATTTCAAGAAAACTAAAGTTTAAAGGGATTTTTTGGGACATGTTCTTCATTTACATGGAATCCATCAAGTCATTTTCACATATTTGAGGGTGCAACAAATCTCAATAATAAAAGGAGTGAAAATTTGCATTGTACAAGCATGTAAAGGAGATTTGTATGGTCTATGAGAGAGAAAGAGCTTCAAAATTTTCTTGGTTTCAAGTTTGCAAGGATCTCCCTCATGTTTTCATATGTTATTTATGCAAATTTCCCATGATATTCTTAAAAAGTTTCATAGAAAAGCTATATTTGTGTTTTCAATCATCTCAAATTCCTTGTTTAGCAAAAACTAAGGTTTTTTAGCATTATTTAAGGTACCTAACATATTCATAGGTTTTAAATTTGGCTTGTTATCCTCCTCTAATGGCCTCCAAATTGATATACCAGGTAGAAGATGGTATTATGATTCCATTTATCATTTCAAGCTAGTCTTGGCATGCTCTTATGTTCCCCTTGTCACTCCATCTCACTCACCTCCATGGTCACTATTTTGCACTACATTTACACTGTTGAAAGGCTTCATTTCTCACCTTCATACAAATTTTCCATCCTTCATTCATGGTTCCACACCCATCCATTCATCTCCATCCCATAATCCATCACAAGGAGGTGTAAATATAAGGTGAAGGTTGTCATGGTCTTTGAGATAGAGTTTATACACACCAAAAAATCATCATCTACAATCAAGAAATGATGACCTATAACAAGAGTACAGTACAAGCATGATTTTCATAAAGTACAAAATCTAAGCATATTGATAAGGTCTATTATCAAATGATCTCATCAAGATACATCAATGGAAGGACAAGGATCATGCTATGGTTATGGTAACCTCCCTAAGGTTAAAATCCAATCAATATCTATACAATACAATCATAACACAATCATTCTATAGTGGGGGAAGAGCATGATTCTTGTAGAACTCATGATATGAGATTGTTGTGAATGTAGTGAAATTAATAAAAGAATCTTGACTTTTGTTGATAGTTTCAAAGGACATGAGTGTGAATAATATTTCCATAAGTGTGTTTGTATGCCATGTACACCTACAGGCCTATGCATTGGCAACCTATAGTGGGATAGTGTCTCAACCTCATCAAGAGGCCTATCAAAATACAAATCAGACCACCACAATGCATAGTTAGGTATGAGGATGATAACATAAATAAAAGGGATAAAAGGAATACAATTATGGTAAGCCTTGAAGGGATAAAAAGGATAAAATGGAGACTTACAACCACTTACAATCATGATACAATCAAGAAATTAGAATAGTTCTTTAGGAGACCTAAAAGACATATAACTTTTCAAGAGGAGGATATTAGATTATTTTGTGACCATTTGGCAGTTCAGATCATATCCACACCTCTTGTAACCTTGTGATCACACTCACAACTCCCTGAGAATTACTAGCATAGTCCTTGTTTGTATAAGGGCACCTACAAGCATGAGGGTATAGTTAAGCATAGCAAAGAGGAGTTTATCTACCTGATGATGTTATGATAGTTTAAACATGTGAAGAAGATATTAGATTAAAATAAAATGCATATAACTAGTATAGGATGAGACTTCAAGTAAGAACCATTCTCTTTTCATGACATATGCCTAAGCAAAAGAGCACCTACAACCACTTACGGATTCATACAAGTTGGCATTATAATGCACTGTAAGGGAGGTCTCATGTTTAGGTTCGTGTCAAGAAAGTTTATCAAGAGAACATAATGAAATAAGATCAAATAGATTAAAGAGGGTATGATGGGTTCCACATAGCATGCTACAATCAACCTCTCCATGAAATGTATACCTACATCTACAACATACATTCCTACTTTAAGCTAGTGTGTGGTTGAGGGTAAATGGTCTACAAGGGTTTAGTGTTAAAGAAGATGTTTCATGATATAAATGGTGATGATATAAGCATGTTAAGAGAATGAATATATAGCTCAAGGACTCAACTCAGTCAAAATCAACAACCACCTTCACCTATAGCCATACAATGGCCTTATCCTCTCCCAATGTTATATGAGTAAGATATAATACAAGTGCCTTTCAAGTCAAAAAGTGACCTGTGGTGATATATTAATAAATTAAAAGTGATATGTTGAAATATTTAAAAAAAATTATCAATTCAATAAATTAATACCAAACACGAAGGTGAAGGTACAACACTTGTATGGATATGACAGTGTTTAAAGCCAAAATATCTAGTTTGAGAGCTAATGGCTATGAAGGAGTTAAGAAATAGGGTTAATATGTTTGTGAATATATAAATATTAATAATTAATGATTATATGACCCATAATAAATAATTTAAGTCTTGGAATATCACTTGAAACAGTAGGGTCACACAAGCAAATGAGGTTTCTTGAAGGAGTAAGGTTATACATAGGTGGCTTAGTTTTGCAATATGACCAATGGAGATTAAAACCATATCAAGGAAGAGTGTAATGATACATTTTAGGCATAATAAAAAATTTATAAGCTCAAAAAAATGTGTAAAAGATAAAAATACAGTCATAGGCCTAGTGAGACTAGACCAAGTAGGCAACACAAACTAGTTTCTAGTAAAAAGGGCCTACAGGGCAAAGTATGCATCCAAATGACATGAAATTTTATGGAGTTGGTAATTATAAATTGATAAACCCATATAAAATATTTTTGAGGTAATTTTATGAGGGTATATACTCAATATTTTTAAATAGTCCTTATCCTATCAAAACACAATCAAGAAGCAGGCAACCCAAATTAATTTCTAGTAAAATGAACCTACAAGACAAAGTATGCATAAAAATGGCATGAAATTTTGTGGAGATGGTATTTGTGACTTGAAAAAACCATTAAAAAAATATTTTTTATGTAATTTTATGAGGGGATATACTCACTATTTTACACAGTCCTTAGCCTGTCTAAATCACAATCAGATACAAATAGGAAGTGTTCTTGGTGATGTCTCTTGGTGGAAAAGAGGGTTGAAAATTCATGGAAAGGTTTTTTAAGGCATGAAAATATGATATAAAATAATAATAAAACTTTTGGGAAGTGATTAAACTCCATTATCCAACAAAACCATGCCCTTGAGGGCTAATGCAAGTTAGCAAGCCTAAAACCCTCAAGGCACACAATCACACTTTTGCACTCTTTCATGAACTTTTAATTAGTGAGATGGAATTGAAGACATGTTGGAAGGTAATTTTAACATTCGAGAATATATTGAAGTGAATTAATTTTCATAATTCTTATTTTCCATGACTTTCTCAGTGTCTTTCCTTACACACGCAGTCTTGGTAGCCTCTCAAAGCCAAACTTCACCACATAGAGAACTTGAGAAGTATTTTGTATGGGAGCCTATGATTTTAACTAATGATTATGGGGTAAATATATAAATTTTTTAGGGAAATATTTTTTCCTTTGAAGGTATGTATGTTATGAATAATCCTTAAAAAGATAAGGACCTCCAAAACCCTCATAATGACCAGTTTTGAGAAAAGTCTCATTTATGCAGTAAAGGCCTCATGGATCAACTTAAAACCTCTTAAAACATAAATTATACTCAGAGAGGGTATCAAAAATGGTAAATTTTTTGTATATAATTATATGGATCAATGCATAAATTAGATTTTTAAGAGAAAAAAATACAAAAGATGAGGTACAAGGTAGTTTGCATGAAATCCAATCCATGGAGATAAAAGTTTGGAACTTCTTGTTCACCCTAAAATCATTAGTTGGTTATGAATATGCTTGAAATTATTATTAGGATCTCATCCAAAACAACCACTCTACAAGAAATTCAAGCTAATTTGACCTAGTCAACTAGTTTGACTAAGTTGCAGGTGTTTCTTCTTCAGGAGGAGCTATTTCATGAGATGGAAGGTTGATTCAAGTCTAATATCACCATTTTTGAAGGTATTCAAATTTTTATGCAAGTTTCAAAATCCATCAAGTACAGAAGGTTAGGCTAGTAGGCCTAGTAGGCCTATTTGAGCAATCAAGCAAAGAAGAAATGACTTTGTAAGGCTATTAGATGAGATTATGTAGAATATCCATGCCACATATCTGGTCTTCAAGTGGAGTCATTAGGAACATTCAATTTTCACTTACTAATTCATGAGAAAAAGGGGTTAAGTGGAGTTAACTAGTCCTAAAGTGCCAATTAATTTGGTTAATATGCAAGAGGACATTGACTTAGCTTGAACTCACTTCAAGTAGAGTTGTTACCCAAATTATGGCATAACATGTTAGCAAGAAGAAATTGGACAAGTTTAAAGGGCCCAACATCCTCATTCCAATGTCAAAAAAAGTTTTATGGAAGGGAAAGACAAAAATATATATATTGAAGACTTTTGTTATCAAATTATAACTCAAGCTTGATTGGAAATAACATTTAGTTGACCTCTCTTCTCTCTTGTATGCCAATATCTTGGACTTCTATTATTTACACACTTCTATATATTCAAGTTTTCAAGCCAATCTTTAGGATCATGTTGAGATCAACATACCCCCATTTTTGAAAAATGGGGACCCTTGTCTTAAATTATGCAAATTTGTACCCTAAATTTGAAAATTCATCTTATCAGAGTACCATTAGAGTGTTTTTCACATTATATTTATTTGAACATCATCCACACCTAATTTAGTTGGCATATTTGTTCATAATTATTATTTAATCTTGCCTAAAGTTGCTAACATTTGATCTTTATGTTTTAGGTCACAGCTCCAATGGAGTCCATTTAGAATGAACAATGTCTAGGTTTTATGATTTAATAATGATCTGATCTTTTAATAGCCTTTGGTATGTTGAAATCAAGTTGAATTCATGTTTAATTAGCTTAAAATCCTAACTCCAATTACCCTAGCTCATATCCTCTTTTTGAATTCAAATTTGGTGAGAGCTTTTATTTAAATTTTTATGGGAACACTTTAATTTGACTTAGTTCTATTTTTATCCTAAGGTCCTAGCTGTGAGCCCCCTTTATTCCTTTTTATCTTATCATGATCTAACTAATTGTAGGGTCCCTTTTATTATGCCATTGACTTATTTCTATTTTTATCTTAAGTTTTCATCGTGTTTATTAACACAACCAAACATTAGTCTAACTTTTTTATGCTTGGTCTTTTTATTTCCCTAAGCCCCCTTGGTCCCTTTTGTTTCCACATAGTCTAACTAACCACTGAGACCTTTTGTTATTTCTATAGACTTAGCCTAAAGGCCTTATCCATAGACTATATGTTGTCTTTGATTATCTATGGGGTCCCTTTTCTTATGTCTCAAAACTTAGCATAAATTTTTTTTCTAAGTTCTTACCCATGTTTATTAACATGAAATAAAACCATAGTCCAAAACATTATGCTAAGTTTTTTATTTTCCTCAAGCATTGAATTAAATGTCATTTTTATTCATAGGATCAATGATCCATGTTTGCCTGGATGAATGCAATCAATGGTGAAAGATTAAAATTGAAAGTCAAAGACCCTAACCTTAAGCTAAAGCTTGAGCATTTTCATGAGATCAATGGTATGCATTTTTTCAAGCTAGATTGATCCAATAATGTGTATCGAATCAAAACTTCAATGGATCCCAGAGACAAGCAAGAAAGTGACAAGTGTCATAATGTCAACCAAAGAACACTAAAAAACCAATGACATTTGACTTGGTGGATCAAGATCTAATAAAGCACATTTGATCAGACGAGGATGATCAAATGATGCATGATAAATGTTGAAAATTCAAGACAAATGTAGAAATGACATGTGGCCTAGCTATGGGCCACAAGTTAAAACTTGATCATCTTTTTAAGATCAATGGTATGCAAGCAAGCATACACATTCAGGCCAATGGTCTATGGAGTATAATGTATAATTAATCAGATCAAGATAAAAGAGTGTGATTGATCTGTGCAATCAAGATCAATGGTGTGTAAAAAATGTTAAAAAGTCAAGGTGAATGCAAAAGTGACAAGGGTCATAACTATGAGGAATGTAGCAAACAACTAATGGCATTTAAGTTCTTGGATCAAGATCAATGGTCTATGTTGATCCGTATATGGATGATCTAATGATGCAAAATCAAGTGGGAATTTTAAAAAAAGCAATGGTCATTTTTAAAATATAAATGAGTAAAATGCCATATGAATGCCACAAAGATGCCATAGTGGAGCCATATAAGCTAGACCAATAAATTCAAGAGATTTTATAGATTCACGGTAAGGTAAAGGTATAAACATGTGATCTAAATTAGGATCTAAGTAATGAATATCATGCAAGTTAAGGCAACTATCCCAATTAAATCACTATAAAAACCTTCAAAAATCCTTAAGCATATACATGATCCCTAATTCAACTTTGTATTCACCATAATCAAGCTAGAGAACTTGAATTATCATTTATGCAAGAGAATTCAACCCAGAAACTAAATTATAGTCCACTAGAGAGCAACTTAATAGAATTTACAGCCATGGTAGCTCACAAAGGCATTCTTAGGAAAGATGTGGAACTTTACTCAATAGGGTGCAATAACAAAGAGATTAGTCACCCAATGGTATAATTCAAGGGATAAAACAAAGGATTTGATCAAAATCTTGATTGAATATTAGATTCCTAGTTTCAAAACAATTAGCTTAACTCATCTTAACACAATCATGGGATTGATTGTGGACAAGATCAAGGGTTTGATCACCTGGTATAGGAACTTGGAAAGTATCCTTGAGGATGATAAGCAGTAAAATAATATAGAACACTTGTTTGGGACCATGATCACCAAGCCAACTACATTCATCTCCATAGGCCTCATCATTGATGAGGAGTTTAAGCATAGAGCTACCCTGGTCATGCAAGTACTAAGGAGTAAGAACCAAGGGAAATCTGGGATGGAAAATAGTAGGGTCATGTATATGATCCTAAAGAAAAGAATAATAAAGACAAAAACATCAAAAGGCATTAAGAAGGGTAGATAAAGAAAATAAGAGCAATGAAGACCCTACAACATCAATAGGGGACTTTAACAGCACAATGGTCCCAAAAATTAGCTAAATTAAGAATATTCTTCCTACAGCTAAGCATTTTAGATTTTTTAAAATGGAATATTTTGTTTGTAAAGGCATGTGAAACTTGTAAAACACATTACTTATAGATCAGTGCTTTGAGGAAAGTCTAGTGTATCCTAGAACATTTGCAAAAAGGACAACTATCCTAACACTTGTACTTTTGTAATTGGATAGGACTGACCAACATGCTTCCTAGCATCCTATAAAAGGAGCATTGTCAATTATAAAAGGAGGAGTTTTTTGAGCCAAAATTAGTTGTAACTTTTAAGCAATTAATATAAGTAAGGAATTCTGCAAAGTTTGTCTAAATTTGCTTGCGTCTTTTATTATCCTATCTTCTCTCTCACTTTTTTGTTCTAACTTCTAGATTTGAATGGTTCTTATGAATTCATGGTGTGTATATTTAAATGTAAAGCTGTTAAATTGTGCTAATGCTACGTTAATTGAAAGTTCTTAGGTTCATTTCATTTTCTTACTCTTCTTGCATTTGGGCTAATGTTGTTTACTTACAGGGGTAAATCTTTAAAGTGAACTTGGTTCTTATTTGCATTATTTCCCACATTTCTTAAATATTTACCTAATATGTGATAGGATTTGAGATTATGTTACTTCATGTCATACATTGGTTAAGTGCATGCTTAGATGATATTTGAACTTTGTCAAGATGTTTGTAATGAAGTTCAATAACATCTCTTCTCTATCTTACCTTTCTTTTTGATAATTTTTTAACCAGATCACTCTAGCTTAATTTTCATTGTAAATATTGATCTTAAATTAGTTCTTGATCATAATTCACCATTATTAGCATAGCATACTTCATATTTCACATAAATCAACTATTTGGCCATGGTTGCTCCCAACCACCACACAATATAAATATTGTGAAACAGTTCACTTGCTTTTCCTCTATTATATCAATAGATAAAAAGATTATCACAACCTACAACTCATGTTCTGAATGTTTAGAATTCTAAAATGAGAAATGTTCTTGAACACTCTAGGCACCTATGATTCATATTTAGGCATCAATAGATCCTCTCTTGGGCATGATTAAACTCTTCCAAGATTGAATTTTGTAAACCTTTTGAGATAAATAAAATGACTATTTTTAGATTCCATTATTCTTGTATAGTTTGTTATATTGGTTTGATTTACACATGTGGTAGTATCTTCTCCCTTATCAGAACCTGATCTCACCTAGTTATTAGTATGTCATCTTATGCAGGTCATATATAGTGTTTGATGTTGATTGATTGAGCTAAAAGTGGATGTCTTTGTTGGATAGTGCCTTGAATCAAGTCTATCATCATTTTCCTCATGATTTGATCATTTTATGAGACCTTTATGTGAAATACTATTGCATAGCAGTCTTTTGGAGTTGTAGATTCAGTCATTGCTTTGCTTATTAGTGTTGTAGAATCTTAAATAGACTAGATGAACCATCAAATATAAGTGTATAACCATTAGTAGAATAGATTTCCATTTTAGTTATCTTTCTTACCCTTTTCATGCAAAAAAGAATAATAGGTTTTAGTAAACAGAGTAAAGTGATACATTAGAGGAGCTATCCTTATCAAAACTAGAGGTCTGGTCTATGTACATGTGTTCCACACCTTAGATCATTATAATGTTAGTTTAGGTGTGAAAGAGATCCTGAGTAATTAGTCATCAAGTAAGGTGCTATCTAGATTGCTAATAATTACTCAAAAGAATGTGACCATTAGATTGTTAACCATTTCATTTAAGGGCAAGGATCTAGATTGGTATAGGACATTGGCTCCTAATTCTATTGATTCATGGGACCAACTAAAAGAGAAATTGAGTAAGAGGTTTGAAGACAAGAGTGATAACTTATCTTTGGATAAGCAATTAACCACTATCAAGAGAGCTCTACAAGAGTTTATGCAAGATTTCAATTCTATATATCAAAAAAACAGGATAGGATTCCAAATCTTATGAGACCCATTGCAAACTATGCCTTCCTCTACTATCTTAAGGCCTTAAATAGTAACATAGCTATCATGATACAATCTATGGGAGGAAAGACCTTACTTGATGCCCATGATATTGCCATCAAGGCTGAAAATAACATCATACAAGATGGAAATATTTCCCTAAGACCCCCTTATGCCATTTTTTCCTAATATATAACCTCCTACACCAACTCTTGCTCCTATTCCCACACTAACCGGTCATGATTCAGTTATTCCTAGTCAATCAAATAAACCAAATGATGTAGAGAGAATGCTCAAGACTCTTGAAAATGATATGGTATCCTTGAAGAGATAGATAAATTATCCTCCCAAAGTTTATCAAACTCCATAGTAGTCCTATCAATCCAATAGACCATCTTTTCAAACCAAATTTCAAGGATAAGGGTAAATTACTCATGTTAGACTATATAATAGTCATAATAAAAATGTTTCCTCTACCTCTAGAGCTCTAGTACCTATTAAAAACAACCTTATGTAATAGCATGATTGATATTTTTAATGGGATTAGCCTCATAATTGACTTACTAATCAGATTGAAGTGTTCAATCAAAATTTTATTACATAAAATAGAATAATGCTCTTGATGACATAAGTTGAATTTATTAATCATGAAAGGACTAATGTGGAACAAGTTTAATCAAATGCTACATTGGTAAATTGGTAAGAGGGAGATTGGTGTGCAGTTAATCAGTTGGGAAGCACAAGTAAGGTGGTTGATACTTCCATAGAAACTAATACAAGGTCCAATATGAGAGTAGTTGAAGATGCTTTAAAGGTAGGTAAGAATCTAGTCAATATTCCTTTTATGTCTTAAGGAATAAAAGAAACTAATGCAACTCATAAGGCTCAAGAAACTCAAAAAAATCAAAATGTAAAGAGTGCTTTCATACCTCAAACTATGCAAGCTCAAAGAAGTATGGTAGATCTTAAAGGATAGCTATGGTTTGGTGGATATATGCATCAACAAATTGGACCAAATGAAGAAGCATCATGTGAGCATTACTATGTGGGACACATTGTCTATCTTTGGACAAAGGGCCATGCTTCAAGAGGAGTTGTCTAAACTTAGCCTTTCAAAAAAATTAGTGAGAAGATAAAATTAAATATTCACAAATACATATACACATATTGAGGTGTTGTAAATAATGTCCCTAAGGTTTAAATTGTGTTCATTATTTGATATGAATTCATGGTTCTCAATGACAAAGTATGCCTTAGTGATCATGCATGGACCCTGCTGTGTTTGATTAATTAGGCAAGGTGATGGATGTTGGTGATGTGTTGACCATGTTTGAGGGGTAATATGAGGGGTAAAAAGTTCTTAGTGCACTTTTGGAATTAAAATAAATTCATTGTAATAGACTTGTGAAGGTCTAGGTTCTCCTAGTCATCTTGGCAGAACTTCCTAAGTAATCATATGGATGATGTTAGCATTCACACATGTGAAGGTGTCATAAGAAAGTGGTCATATGGGTTTGTTGATATTTGTGCCTAGATCATGTGTTTCAAATTTTAAGTCTTCACAATGATTTATATAAAAAGTTATGGTAGTGAAAAATTGGTCTCTCAGGCATATTTTACTAGTTTTCATAGTCAAATTTGCATTAAAAAGTGAGTTGGAATTCAAATATTTGAATTTACAAAAGAAACTAGTCTATAATATTTTGTTAATATCTTTTGATAATGAATGAATTTAATGGTGGTATAAAAATAAAAGTGGTAGATAACCTCAATTAAAATATAGGAAAAATGATTTAGAGGTTTTATTAGTTGTACATATGCATTTATTGTGGTCTAAATTTGACTGAGGGTTTGACCTTCTTCAGCAAATAACCTAAGAAAGATATTTGAGTTTTTATTGATGGATTTAGATGTTTCAAGGTAAATTATCTATTTAAGAGTGTTTTATACTCCCTAGGTATCATTTTTATAGATTTTGGAGGTTTGACCAATCCATCTTCAATATTAACAATAACTTACAAGTTGACTTTTGATTTGTTCATGGTGTTTTCATGTACAAGGAAAATGATTGATAGGTTTTGCATATGCAGAGGTGTGTAGTGATGAATTTAATAACTTGAGGGTGTCTTAGGGGTCATATGGAGAGGACTTATGTACTTTGAAGTGGTCTTGTGTTCTTAGTTTTTCTTGGTGAAGTGCTAAAATGATGAATAGGTCTCCATAGACCTATAAGGGATTCTTAAGGCCTAATTGAAAGGTGATGTTATTTAAGGGTGATATATCCAAGATATGGATGACCTATGTAGATTAAATTGATCCTATTTTAAGTGTGACATAAGCCTTAAGGGTTAAGGCAAATTTTATGGCCAACCAAGAAGGT
The DNA here is from genome assembly GCA_037957365.1 of Torreya grandis. NCBI lineage: Eukaryota > Viridiplantae > Streptophyta > Pinopsida > Cupressales > Taxaceae > Torreya > Torreya grandis. Next base: position 101,448 of record JARHVA010000430.1, read on the forward strand.
GATGATCATGAAGGCTCTATAAAAGACATAAACAAAGATGAAGGTTTCTTGTGTTGATACGCGAAGAATAGAGAAGGGTGAGTATGATTGGTAGATTGAAGAGTAGAATAGTGTGAGGGATATATGTATGACCTATAGGTAATATTTCTGATGTTAAATAGTGTTCTTGTAGGGTTGAATATTAAGAACGAGTGAAGAGGTGTAGAATGATCTAAAAGGTTATTTTGGACGCATTGCTTATGTGTGAAGGTTTGAGAGAGTGTCAAGGGTTGAAGAGAATTGTTATTAATTATTTACATATTAGATTAAAATTAAATCATATATTTGGATGTGTTGATATAATAAGGTGTTTTGTGGGTACTCAACATTTAGGACAAGTGGGTGCTTGTTCATGCTTAGGGGTTGGTGCTCCTTGTGAAGTGGGTGCTTCACTAAAGTCTCTTATTTGTGAATCAATTATAAGACTATAGTCCAATTGTTTGTATAATTGAATGGTTTTCCACATATTCCATGTGTTATGAGTGTTGATCTTGCATAGTTTATTTTATTCATTGTAATAACTAGTTTATATGCTTCATGAATGCTTATGTTGAGTGGTTGAGAGTTTGAAGTTTTGGGAATTTTAATTGAATTGATTACATCATTGATTCACCTCCCCTCTTAGATATTATACCTATAAAAATTGGCATCATATTCATACCTTCTTTTCAATTTTAACCAATTGAAGGTGATCATAGGTACAATGGATGACAAAGAGGCTGGGACATATCTTCAAGGAGAATTAGTATATGCCTTATCAGAGATCAAATGTCAAGAGGGAGCAAATGAAAGATTGAATAAAATAAAGGATGTAAAAATTCAGATCTAACTTCCTCAATATATTATGAGATCAATGCAAACATTGATGGTGTGAAGACATAAATAGATAAACTAGCATCAATAGTCAATAATTTGCAGGACATGATGGACGAAGGCTTGAATCAAAGATTGGATCATTTGGAAGGTAAAGCTATGACATATATAGATGTGATTCTATCTAAGGACAAGTATAATCCTAGTTCTAACAAATAACTTTAAGATGAAATTCTTATGTTTTTTATGGACAAGTAAAAAGAATGTCTAATATGAATAACTATAGTTATGTTTTTAATGGGTATTGCTACACTTGTAATGAATATGGTCACATATATAGGGACTATATTTTCTCTTCAAAGAACAAAAATGGTTTTCTATGTTACAATTTCAACCAAAAATGACATATAGCTAAGTACTAAAAGAGGAACTATTGGAAAAAGGACATACAAGTCATTAACGCCATCAAAAGGTTCAAGGAAGACAAATCCAAGATTGAAGAAAAGAAGAATCAAAATTTAGGTAGTGTACCAAAAGAAGAGTCAATGTTTTTTCAAACTACCTTACATACTCAAGAGAATGAAAACAAGAAATGGTACATAGATAGTGGATGCTCAAGTCATATGACAGGAGACAAGAGCAAGTTTATCTCTCTCAAAAAATATAATTCAGGTTCAGTAAGGTTTGGTGATAATAATTCTACTAATATAGTTGGAAAAGGTCTGTAAGTTTAGATAATGGTCATACTAGAATTGAAAATATTTTATATGTAAAATGTTTGAAACATAATCTTCTAAGTGTTAGCCAAATGTGTAAGCAAGAAAATGCTATAACTTTTCATAATCAAGGGTGTGAAGTGAGAAGAGCCAAGTCTAGAAAATTAGTTGCATTAAATATTCACAAAGCAAACAATAACTTGTATGTGTTATAGGAATCCAAAATGGAGGAATATTTCATGAATAAAATATAATAAAGTTGGCTTTATCATAGAAGACTTGGACTTCTAGATTTTGACAATTTGGTAAGAATCAGTTCAAAAGGATTAGTGAGGCATATGCCTAAAATCACTAAGATTCCTCATACTCTTTGCAAGGCATGCCTTCATAGGAAGCAAACCAAGAGAAGTTACAAATCTAAGGATAATTCCACCATATTACCATTGGAATTGATCCTCACTGATCTATGTGGACCTACAAGAACTCAAGGTATTCAAAGTAACAACTACTTCATGCTATTAATTGATGACTTTACTAGGATGACTTGGATATATTTCCTTAAAGAGAAATCAGAAGATTTTTCAAAGTTCAAATCATTAAAATTTCTTATTGAAAATGAAAAAGGATAAAAATCAAGTGTGTGAGATCAAACAGAGGAAGAGAATTTTGGTCTTATGAGTTTGATACTTTTTGTGAAAAATAAGGGATTAGAAGACAATATTTTACTGCTAGGACACCCAAATAAAATGGGGTAGTTGAAAGGAAAAATAGAATTATCCAAGAGATGAGTAGAACCATGCTTCAAGATTAAAAATTATCAGATGGTTTTTGTCAAGAGGTTGTCAATACATCAGTATACATCTTGAATGGATGCCAAGTTAGAGTAAATGGTGATAAGACTCCATATGAGCCATGGAAAAATAGGGTAGCTAATGTCAAACATTTTAGAGTCTTTAGAAGCAAGTGTTTTATCAAGAGGGATGAATAAAATATTGGAAAATTTAACCCAATAACTGATGAGGGCATCTTCATAGGTTATTCCTCCATAAGTTCTACTTACAAATGTTTTAATAAGAGACTCCATAAGGTTGTTGAAAGTTCTAATGTAAGAGTTGAAGAGGTAGGTGAAATCAAGAAGTATAACTTATAGATAAATGAAACTATAGAAAACCCTAATTAAAATAATGAAGGCATACTTTATCAATCAGATGATGAAGAATAAGAGGTAAGACAAGACACTAGTGCTCCATCTAAGAGAATACAAAAGGATCATCTAGTTTTCTAGGTGATTGGAGATGTGAATGCTAGTTTGTAGACTAGAAGGAGAATTTTGATTAATCAAAATTAACAAGACATAGCTCTATTATCCAAGGTTAAACCTAAAACATTCTTGGAAGCTAGAAAAGATGAAAATTAGACATGTGCAATGGATGAGAAATTTGATCAAATAGTAAAGAATGAAACATGGGATTTGGTACCTAGGTCAAAAGACAAAAATGTGATAGGAACTAAATGGGTATTTAGAAACAAGATGAATGAGAAAGGAGAGGTCACAAGAAATAAGGCTAGATTTTTATGTAAAGGATATGCTCAAGTTGAAGGGATAGATTTTGATGAGACTTTTGCTTTTGTGGCAAGAATGGAAGCAATTAGACTCTTCTTATCTTATGCAAGCTTCAAAGGTTTCAAAGTGTACCAAATGGAAGTGAAATCTGCATTTTTGAATGAAAACTTAGATGAAGAAGTTTATATTGAGCTACCTACAGGATTTTCCATGACAACTAATCAAGATTGTGTTTGTAAATGAAACAAGGCTTTATATGGTCTTAAACTAGCTCTTAAATCTTGGTATGATAGATTAGACAAGTATCTATTGATCCAAGGCTTCAAAAGTGGGGTAGTTGATAGTAATTTATACATTACAATAGATGGCACTCATCAATTACTAATGGTAGTCTATGTTGATGACATAGTTTTTGGATCTGACAATGACAACATGAGTATAAAATTTTTAGATGTTATGAAAATTGAGTTTGAAATGTTAATGTTAGGAGAAATTTATTTCTTCCTAGGATTATAGATCAACCAAATTGATGAAGGAATATTCATTTCATAAAAAAATACATCAAGGATATGTTAAACAAGTCTGACATGTTGGATTGTAAGCCAACGAGTACTCCAATGATCACAAGATACAAGTTAAGTAAACAAGATGACTCACCAAAGGTTGATCAAACCTTGTATAGATCCATGATTGGAAGTCTTTTGTACTTCACTGCTTCTAGGCCTGATATCATACAAGTAGTAGGTCTTGTAGGTAGTTTTCAATTTGATCCTATAGAATATCACTTGAAAGCAGTCAAAAGGATCTTAAGGTATCTCAAGAGCACCATAGAATATGGCTTATGGTACCCAAGGAACAAAGAATTCATTCTAAGGTCATACATTGATATAGATTAGGTAGGATCTATGGATGATAGGAGGAGTATTAGTGGTGGTGTTTTCTTCATGGGTGAATGCTTGGTGTCATATCTAAGTAAGAAGCAAGCCTCTGAATCTCTATCAATTGTAGAAGCTGAGTCTATAATTGTTGCTTCCTATTGTACTCAGGTAATGTGGATGAAGCAAACCTTGGAAGACTATAAGGTAAGACAAAATGGAGCTTGTATAATCTATTGTGATAATACTAGTGCAATTAAATATCATTTCTTGAGAGAACAAGTGAGTAATCAAAGTGTTAAGCTAGAATATGCACCTATAAAAGAATAACTTGTAGATATTATGACTAAACCATTAAAAAAATCAATATTTGACTATCTAAGATAAACCTTAGGATTCATCTCTTATTTATAAATAATTATAAGGTATTTGGCTAAGGGGGAGTAACAAGTTCATGAGCTTACTCCATAGGATTGTAATGAAAAGCTTGAAGAGTTTTGTTCAGGGACATTGGTCCTAAAAACATATTTTAGTCAAATTTTGATGCTTAATTTAGAAGGTCAAATCATGAAGTATGAATGTAAGGTTGATATGGAGGATGAAGAGGATGTGTTCAAGTGAAATCTATGGGGTTTCATGTATTGTATTGGTCTCAATTAGCTTTAATGACCACTTGCTCAATTTGATCATTTTGCTCAATGTTCACTGCCTAGTAAGTGTTCTTCATGAAAAATTAGTGTTTTTGAGATCTATAAGGCTAACCAAGAGCAGAAGAAAGTTGAATTTAATGTTTCCATGTGAAAACGGTGTTGAGGAGATGTCAGAAGGTTCCCATGATAATTATAAGGTGTTTTGGCATAATGATTGCTATGTAAACAGGGTCTGTATGCATAGTATGATTGGTTCCAGGTGTCAAATGAAGATTGGTGAGTGTTTATGATGAATTTTTTGGCATATAGAGGTCTGAAGGAGAAAATGTTAACATGTTAGTGGTGGATAGGCTTATAAAATATGCTCATTTTTGTTATTTATCACAACCATTTTTATCTAGTACAATAGATGTTGCTTTTATCACTACCATTCATAATTTGCATGGTGCTCCCATAGTGGTTTCAAGGTATTCTGAGAGCAAGTTGAAGAGTTTTTAAGGCTCTCAGGACTAGCAACCCAAAAACCATTTCATGGTTCTATGGGTTCCCAATGAAGTTAAACCTCAAAAATTAATCTAGAATTATTTATTTTTGAATTTCAAGTGTGAGAGAATTTTTAGGAGATAGTGTTGACAATAAGGTGGTAAGTTGACCTTGTTTCTTTTTGATGCCCTATTTTTTGCACCATATGGGTTAATGAGCTTTCCAAAGGATTTGAGGTCTAAGGATACTTAATCAATTGAAATGGCCAAATGGGTGATTATAAAGTGATTTACAGTCATTTATAAGTGTATAGTTTGTCTTATGGTTGAGCTTTTATGCAAATGGAGGGCTAATTGGTAGGTCAATTTATTATGGAGCTATGGTGCAGAGGAAAATTTGGATGATGATTCTTGGCATGCATGAGGGGGAATATTAATGTACTCAAAATATGAATTTTTAATCCATGAGGATGCATACATAGAAAGTTATGGGCTCTGCAAGGTTCAGGTAGGGCTACTAGGCCTCTAGGCAAGGCTAGTTTGAAGATGAATGATTTTTGGTCATTTTTTCCAAAAGACAAAGGTATTATTGTCCCTAAATATGTTTCTTAGTTGGATTTATGCATCATATATGCTTGATAAATATCTTGGATGTCCACTCTTCATTTTATGGGTGGCTTGTGAGAGAAAATTTTGAAGGTAACCATGAAGTTCCATCATGGTTGGAGATGGTTTAAAGGTGATAAAGGGGTACCTAAGACTAAGTGAATTAGGGGGAGTCCCTCTCAATGTTATAAAAGTTTGAACACTCATATTTACTTCATATTGTTCATTCCTTGTTCATATAGCAGTGCATGTTCAAAGAAGAATGTTATCAGTGGGCTGGCTTGAGGTAGTCATGGTATGATATGGTATGCACAGTGATAGGGGGAGTTTATATCATATGTAAAAGGAGATATATTATTTTTTTGATTTTAAAACATTTACAGGTCATCAGGATCAACAAGTAATCCCACTTTGTCATTGTGTCAAAGGGGGAGAAAGTGTTTGTAAAAGGAAAAAGAGTATGTGCATAATTTAGTTGGCTTTGAAAACATTTACAAGTGTTGAAATAAATGATAAAGGGGGATATTATTGAGGTGTTTTCAATGGTTTCCAAGTGTGTTTATTATTTTATATGAATGCATGGTTCTCAATGACAAAGTGTGCCTTAATGATCATGCATGGACCCTATTATGTTTGCTTGATTAGGCAAGGTGATGGATGTTGGTGATGTGTTGAGCATTTTTAAGGGGTAATGTGAGGGGTGAAGAGTGCTTGGTGAACCTTTTAAAGTGAAAATAATTCATTTGAATAGTCTTATGAGAATCTAGGTTCTCCTTGTCATCTTGGCAAAACTACTTGAGTAATCATATTAATGATGTCAACATTCTCATGTGTGAAGGCGTCAAAAGAAAGTGGTCACATGGGTGTGTTGAAATTTTTGCCTAGATCATGTGTTTCAAATTTTAGGTTTTGACATGATGTATAACAAAAGTTATGGTAGTGCAAATTTGGTCTCTTAGGCATATTTTACTAGTTTCCATAGTCAAATTTGCATTAAAAAGTGACTGCTGGAAATCAAATATTTGAATTTACAAAGGAAAACTAGTCTGCAATATTTTTTTTATAAATTTTGATGATGAATGAAATTAATGGTGGTATTAAAAAAAAGTGGTATATAACTTTAAGGTAAATTTAGGAAAAATGATTTGGAGGTTTGAATGGTTGTACACTTGCATTTATTGTGGTCCAAGGTTAATTGAGGGTTTGACCTTCTTCTGCAAATGACCCAAGAAGCATGTTTGAGTTTTTATTGATTATGTTTGGATGTTTAAATGTGAATTATATATTGGAGAGTGTTATATACTCCTTGATGAACATTTTTATGTATTTTGGAGGTTTGACCCATCCATCTTCAGTTTGAACAACTACTGACAAGTTGACTTTTGGTTCGTTCATGGTGTTTTCATATACAAGGCAAATGATTGATAAGTTTTTCATATGAATAGGTGTGTAGTGAAGAATTTAATCACTTAAGGGTGTATTAGGGGTCATATGGAGAGGACCTATGTGCTTTTAAGTGGTCTTATGTTCCTATATTTTCTTGGTGAAGTGCTAAAATGATGAATAGGTCTCCATGGACCTATAAGGGCTTCTTAAGGCCTAATTGAAAGGTGATATTGCTTAAGGGTGATCTATCTAAACTATGGATGAATTATGTAGATTAAATTGATCCTATTATAAGTTTTATATAATCCTTAATGTTTAAGACAAGTCTTATGGCTGACTAAGAAGGTCATGATCATGAAGGCTCTATGAAGGGCATAAATAAAGATAAAGGTTTCTTGTGTTGATATGCGAAGTATAGAGAAGGGTGAGTATGCTTGGTGAATAGATTGAAGATTAGGGTAGTTTGAGGGATATATGAATGACCTATAGGTCATATTTATGATGTTATAATAGTGTTCTTTTAGGGTTGAATATTTATAATGAGAAAAGAGGTGTAGAGTGATCCAAAAGGTTGTTTTGGATGCATTGCTTGTGTGTGAAGGTTTGAGAGAGTGTCAAGGGTTTAAGAGAATTGTTATTCATTATTTATCCATAATATTTAAAATAAATTAGATATCTAAAGTTGTTTATATCATAAGGTGTTGTGTGGGTGCTCAACATCTAGGACAAGTGGGTGCTTGCTCATACTTAGGGGTTGGTGCTCCTTGTGAAGTGGGTACTTCACTAAAGTCTCTTATTTGTGAATCCATTATAGGAATGTAGTCCACTTTTTTTCAGACTTGAGAGTGGTTTTTATCCCCCATGAGGGTTTTCCACATATTTCATGTGTTATGAGTGTTGATCTTACATAGATTCCTTTGTTTATTGTAATAACTAGTTTATATACTTCATGAATGCTTATATTGAGTGGTTGAGAGTTTGAAGTTTTACAATTGGAATTAAATTGATTGCAACATTGATTCACCCCACCTCTGAGTGATTGTACCTCTAACAACACGTATTGATGGGTATCCAATCAAAAATGGTAAACCATCCCCTTTTACCTTTCTATGGTCATTGGAGATTGCTTAGTTCATAATTACATTATTGATAGTGGTGCAAGAAACTTAATGATGCCCAAATAGAGAGCTAATAAGTTAGGCCTAAATTATGAGCCTAATACTAAGCGTTTCTTGCAATTAGATGGTTCAGCTAACAAGACCATGGGTGTGATCAAAGGGTTGAGTCTTTCTCTCCATGCTTGTCCCAACTTTTTTACTACCCAAGATGTTGTAGTGGACTTTCCACCCTATTTTGATCTATGCTTGTCTAGAGACTTCACTACCAATATTGGGGGGTATTTTTCATTTGATTAGTCATTTATGTCTTTTAGAACTAGATATGATACTAAGGTTACAATCAGGTTTGAACCTATGTCTAGGTTCCATCTTGAACCATACAAACCAAATATTTTAAATGTGAATTTCAATATCATTGATGAGGGATATCATCCTAATGACTTAGAACTGGTTGTACCTCTAAAAGGCATATCAAATATTTTCCTTGATGTGTGGGGAGCATAAAATCATGAATATGATCTATATAAAGATATTGAAGAAAATGGTCTAGGTGTTTACTATTTGCATGAAGAAGGTGCAGTTATACCAACTTTTTCTAAGTCAAAAGAAGATAGTGATGGTCTATGGAAGTTATTATTTGATGGTTCAAGGGGTAAGAATGGAGTAGGGATGGGTGTGATGCTAGTTTCTTCCTCCAAATAAAGGTATTATTTTGCTATTAGTTTCAATCTAGCTACACTTGCAATGTAACTAAATATGAAGCACTTATTTATGGAATTTAATGAGATAGAAAGAAGTGATTGAAGCAATTATAAGTTTTTAGTGATAGTGAGTTAGTAGTCCATGAAGTGAAGGGTAAAAAAGTTACTAATAATCCATTGTTAAAATCTTACAAACATGGGGTATGGGACCTTATTGAATAATTTTAATACTTCAACATATAATTAGTCCCAAGAGAAGAGATTCAACATGCTAATAGGCTAGCTATAATAGGGACTCAATTTGACATTCCTAATGATGTGAAAAACTCTAAAAACTAGCCACATGTGAAGGTAGTATTAAGACCATCAGTTTCAGATAATGATGTCAATTGATAGGTTTTTAAAATTGATAAATAAATTGCATGTTTCCTTTAATAAGAAGATGATTTTTCTTAAAAAACCAAGGTAAGTTACAACAACAATATGGAGAAAAAATTATGAAGATGAAATCCAACAAGCTCCCCAAAGTGTTGGTAACTATTGTGAACATCTTCAATGAAAATGATCGAATGAAGAGGGAGAAGGTGAGTATGTATACCAAAGAAGAGAATCATGAAAGGGTTATTATCTTCAAGGATAAGTTTCTTAATCTTGGAAAGGTATGCACTACAACTGAAAAGATTGCATTTGTGGAGTTATGTAAATAATTTTTTGATATCTTTACTTGAGAATACAATGACCTTAAGGGGTCTGATCTTAGACTATCCCAACATACCAGAGAGCTTGATCCAAATGCCAACCCTGTAAGGCAAAGACAAGGACCTATAAATCCAAAGATTGAGATCATAATGAGCAAAGAGTTTGAAATGAATGAGGACAATATCATTCCAAGTTAGGAGTCTAAAGAATTGAAAAAAAAAAACATCATGATAAGATTGCAAACAAATGAAATGCAAAGACAAGACAAATTAAAAGATATTTAGAAAAACATACTAGTACAATGAAAAGCCCTTGCATAACTAGGCAAGACAAAAGCTAAAACTAGCATAAGTAGCCAATATGGGATAAATAATCACATAATAAAAATTAGAAAAATATAAAAAACCTAGCTAGAACCTAGAAAGCATGAGAAATACATACTCTAACACCCCCTCAAGTGAAGTTAGGGGCTAAAAATAACCAAAAAAAGATATAATGGCATATCCACAGTATGAGTCTCGACAAAAAGGTTGATAAGGTACTCATATTATATATATATATATATATATATATATATATATATATATATGAGTACCTTATCATGAATTGGAGAAAGAGAGATAACTCTTAGGAACAAAACTTCCTCCCCAAGATACTAAAGTTGTTGATACCCCAAATCAGGGTCATAAGATGTCTAGTGTAGATGTTGAGATCCTGAGCTAGAAGAATGGAGAAGCTCCATCTGCATCGAATAATGTTTCTTCCTTTTTCCAAAAGAAGAACATGAATGGTGTACTATAAGTCTACCCATTACAGAATAAAAGATTAAGGAGGAATTAGTACAAATATATCTAAACCACATCTAAATCTAAAGTGTGGCATAGGTATGGCAAGATCAAGCACATGAATCAGATGTCATGCCATGAAAATTAACTGATCAAAATAAATACATGAAACAATCACTGAAAGAATGTCCATGGGAAGTATATCATAATAATCAATAAGTATACTCTCACTGAAATTAGTAGAGCCCTCTGAAGTGATAATATGTGGTGGCTCAACATCCTACATGAGAACAAAAGGAGGTTCTATAAATAAACATCCCAAGAATGGCAGAAAGTCGTCCCATAAAGGTGGCTCAATAAAAAGAAGAGAAATGTCCATGAAGAATGTGTCATCACAAGAAACTATAGTAGGAGGAGAAAGTACATCATCAAAAGAGAAAAACTCACTAATAGGAGGAGAAGGAGATGGAGAATCAATATATATGTCACCGTCAAAATATAAATCCTCACTAATAGGAGGAGAAGGAAGTGGAATAAGAGGTGGAGTAAGAGAGGGTGTAGAAAACCCAAAAAGTTAAATATCCTCCTTAAAGAAGGCTACAATAGCATCCCAAGCTCCCTTTGGTGATGTGACATCCATGATATGAATGTGCAAACTATATAAAACTTTGAGGTGAATCAAGCAAAGAGCCTCATCTTACATAGATGTAATCTAGACAATATCTTCCTCATCGATGAAGTTAGGAATATCACAAAGTACCATTCTCCATAAGCCTTCCATCTAAAAGTGTATCTTCATTTTTAGTTTACAAGTGGTGTAATTTGAGTTTTTGAGGGGATCCATTATCAAAATACAAGGAATAAGTTGAGAAGAAGAAAGAATGATCCCCCCAAAAGAACAACTCCTGATTCAAAGAATGACAATAAATAAATAAACCCCCAAAAAATATGGAAGCCCCCCCCAGAATTTGGCACTTTATAAAAGTAGTGAATTTTTTACAAAGACATGACACCAATGGATATATAACTGAAAGCCACACACTTTTGAAAAAAATTGAACTCAAATCAAAGTTACGATTCAAAAGTTATAGTTTTCATGAATTCCCATAAGTGGGTCAAAAACATTAAAAAATACACTATACACTAATTTTTGTGACCAATTTGGAAAAATACCTTACCTTCAAACCACTCATTAAAACTATAATTTCACCACAAACATTATCAAGACAATAAAGGTCAAAATAAGACTTTGTCAGTGACCTATATGAGCTTTCAAGCGAGAGAAAATGACATTTTAAGACAAAAAAATAGTGATTTAGAAATAATTAAAAAATAGCTTGCTTCAAAATATCTTTTAGGGCATAAAAAATAGTTAGCCTCCTTTAAGACTAAATCAACTTGGTTTGTATTTTTTGACTTGATCATGTGGAAAAGAAATCATCGCCAAAAAATTCAAAGAGAAATAATGTGCTGCAAGATCCTTCTACCGGTATATAAAATATTATGCTTCCAAGCCAGAAATCATAGAATCATGTATCACAAGGATGAGAAAAGGATCTCATTATAGGTAAAACACTACATATATTCAAAATAACATACTTACAAGGCTCCTCTAAGGTCCAAATTTTCAACATAGATCTAAAAACCAACACCATGCAAAGAAAAGGAAAGCCAAAGATATTTCCTTCTAGATTTCTCAATGCAACAGAAAAGAAGAATGGTGCTTGGAGAAATAAGACACAGTCCATGTAGGTGTCTAAGAGACCAACATAGTCCACACACAATAAATGATGCCAAACCCAAATGCAATCTTATTTCAATGCAAAATGGAAAACATAGAAAAAAAGGAATGGGAAAAAGGCATTTTGGTAGATCCTCTAACGCAATCCTAGCAGAATAATAGACTCAATACATTATTGAAAAAGCTTCAATGCAGACCTAAGAATAGAATTCTAATGCATCCTCTCTCCTTTTAAGCTTCATGAGGTAGATAAGAAAATGCACCAGATACTAGATCTCCCTCCATCACACAATCCAAAAGAGAGATAATCAAGTCTTGGTGAAGGAGGAAGATCAATACAAAACAACATTTAATACTAAATGGGGCACCTATACCTATAAAAATATGCCATTTTGGCTATCTAATGTGGGGGATACATTATAAAGAGCCATGGATAAGGATTTTTAAGGCTTGATTAATGAAATGGTGCTAATTTACCTTGATGACATAATAATTTTTTCACATAATGTTCATGATGATTTAACTCATCTTAGACTAATTTTTGAAAGGTGCAGGTAGTATGGGATCTCTCTAAACCTCAAGAAGTGTGTTTTTATATTTCATGAAGGTAAGCTCTTAGGTCACATTATCTTTAAAAAAGGGCTTGTCATAAATCCTAAAAGGGTGAATGCCATATCATCTTTGTCTTTGCCCAAACACAAAAAAGGTTTACAAGGTTTTCTTGGAAAGATTAATTTTGTTAGAAGATAAATACCTGGCTTTTCTAACCTTGTGAAGCCTACAAAAACCATGTTGAATAAGTACCAATCCTTTAATTAGACCAAGGAGGGAAAAAGTAGTTTTAAGACTATTAAACAAGTTATAGCCCAAGCACCTACATTGATCAATCCTGATTTTTCAAAGGATTTCTTCTTGTATGTTTTTTCTAATTTTGACACCACCTTAGCCATGTTGATGCATTATAATGATGAAGGTATTAAGTAATCTATTGATTTATTTAGACAAAGGCTAGAGGATTATGAAGAGAGATACACCTTTATAGAGAAGCAAGTGTTGGCAATCAAAATGAGCCTTAATAAGTTTAGGCATATGGTTTATAACAAAAAAATCCATGTCATGGTGTTACATCCAAGAATAAGAGGCTTCTTTTTTAATAAGGTTTTGAATGAGAAAAGGGCTAGTTGGATAACCAAGGTCATGGAATATGACGTGGAGATAAAGGTAACCAAGTTGGTAAAAGGAAGAGGATTATGTGAGCATTTGGCATCAGACCTTAAAGAAGATGGAGAAGTAATTTTGGCATTACAATATGGTCCTTATATAGTTTTACCTTCATCCCCTCCAAGTTGGACACAAAATATGGTAATATTTCTTCATACAGGTCATTGTCCTACAAGTTTGGATAAAATAAAAAGAAGGTACTTTAGATTGTAGTCCATCCCCTATATTCTTGAAGATGGAGCCCTATTTAAAAAAGATTTCAATGCTATGTTATTGACATGTGTTGAAATTTAACAGATTGACAAGTTTTTAGAGCAATTTCATGATGGGTGAGGAAAGTGTCAATCCCCTTCATTAAATAATTCCAATAGAGGGTTAGTTTTTGAAGGAAATATGCAATAGGAGAAAGATATCTCTAGAAAATGGTCCCTTCTACTAAACTTCACACTTGGATAAATTAAAAAATTAATCTTTAAAAAATTAAATCATGCATGCATGAAATTAAATCAAACTTGCAAGAAAGTAAATTACTAGATTAAAAAGAAATGACAAACAGAAAAACATCTATAGGTTCACAACAAACTATATAAAAATGAATTTTTACATGACACAAAGGGAAAAGACAACAATTCACAATAAAAAGATAATTATATCACAAAGAAGTAAATACAAAAACATTGATCCATCTTCCTTGGAATGAGTGGCCAACTCATTCCTCGAAAGATGATTTTATTCAGAATCACAGGCGTTTATGCCACAAAATTCAAAATTAATTATTCATAATAATGGAGAGAGAAATATATTGATTTTTATTCAATGGTATGGAAGGTTTCATTTATAATCTCATGTTTCCAACCAATGCCTTATTTAAAGTAGCAACCTAAATATTCTAGCCTATCTCAATCTCCATAAAATATGGATAGAAACATTTATTATAGGAATCTAATCTATTACAACATAGCCTCAATCACTACAAAATATGGAGAGAGCTATTTTATTGGAATGAAATTATCTAATTTAAACAAATATACATTTAGATACAATCTATAAATGGAAAGTCTATATATATAAAGACTATAAATAGAAAGTGTTCTTTTAATAGATAGAAATGACCTTGATCATCCTAGAATAGATCAAGCAATCATTATAACCTCTTATAAATACTTTCAAACCAGTCCTTAGCAGTTCTGTCGATGTTCATAGCAAGCTTCATGAAGTTTGTAACATGCTTAATGAAGTCCATAGCAACCCTGATGAAGTTCATATCAAGCCTAATGAAGTTCATAGCTCACCTGTGGAAGTCCATAGCTTGACCAAAACACTAGATCTTCTACCAAATTCTCCTTCTAAGGCCATGGGATCATACCAAGGCTTACTATCATTTATTTTTTCATGTTATATTACCATTCCTATAGATATCTATTCATAGAAATGATTAATTCCCAAGAATATAAAATATTGCTTTGTTGATCATCTCGGGAGTTTAGTGATGAAGGTGATCTTCAGAGCTGTTATGATGTAACTCAAAGCTGATATTTGATTGGTACCTTATGCTCAAAGTCTAATGTTCCTCTTTATGAGTTACATACACACACATTAACATCTTTCCCCAATAATTAGTAATAATAGTTAACAAAAAAGATGACAATGATATCTAAAGAAATAACCATGACATAGTTTCTCTATCTCATTCTAAATAAATCATAAGTTTAGAAACTTCACTTACATCCAATTCTTATACAAGGAAAAATGATGTTATTTCATGGATATAATTATCCATTCTAGGGTTTCATCATTTCCCCACACCTAATCTCATTCATGTCCTCATGCATGCCACTATCTTTATCTAAAAAATCATGTTTGCTATATTCTTCTTGAGGTACATATGCATGAGTTAGATTTTGTTCTTTTCTCATATTTCAAATGGGCTTTCCAAATTGATTTCATTTGTACAAGAATAATAAAAATTAGATTTTAAAATCCTCTTAAATTCTTCAGTGAAAAGTTGCCAATGAAAGTGGTCATTAGTATGCATTTATTCAAGGATAGGTTTTTGTGTCGATGTTTTCCTGCTATCGTTAGTTTCTCTTTGATATAGGTTCTTGTCTGGAATTTTCATGTTGCCCCCCCCACCCTTTTTTAATGAGGTGATATCATGTTCTTGTGTTGAAAATCTCTTGCTATGCCTATATATATTTGTTCTAACCACAAAATAATTTTTGACATTAAATATGAAGTAAATCTTATATCATGTAATTCTCACAAATAATCTTGAAAACTATATACCATTATTAAAGTCAAAATATATTTTCATTAACTTATTTTTGAATAAACCCAAATCCTTATCTTCTAAGGCTATTTTATCCAGCACCTAATGTGATGCATGTCCTCATGCATGTCAAAGGAATGAAGTGTGGAGAGATTTCACATATTAGATGTTGGCTCATTTTCCTGCTCCCCCACATCGAAACTTTTACAAGTAATGGAAAAATAGATCTTCATGTATTAAAAAAACTTACAAAAAAATTTAAAAGTGAAATAAAAAAAAAGTAAATACCTTGGCATAACTTTAGTTCTCGGGGTCATTCTTGATGGCAACCAAATAAAAAATATTCAGAGAAAATGTTCGATAAATGGTAGTCAAAACTATTCTAAAAATGAGAGCATAAAAGTAAGCAACCAAGTATTTATTTATTTTATTGAGGTTAAACGGGGGGGGGGGGGGGGGATTTTTGAGATAGGGTCCCCAAACCCCAGAAGTAAATCAAAACAGAGGAGAACCAAAAAAAGAAAACAACCCTAACAAAGAGGATCCAAAGGACACAACACAAAGACAAATAAAGAACTAAAAAACCACTCCTGCATAGCTAGATAGATTATATTATTCTATAATTCCCTAAACATCTTCCCAACATTCCTTCATGTTGCTAAGATTCATGTCAATTTCCTTGATAATGCTTTTGTAGTCAATGTTGTGAGTTCCTCTGCGCTTTGGCCCGAACTCTCTTTTCCTTTACTTGTATAACTAGGGTCAAATAGGTCTTTGAGGTGATCTTGAAGGTTTTCCATATTATGGATTCCTTCATTCATAGCACCTTTACTACAGTTTATAATGAAATTTAGTTTGTTTTGAAGATCCTCATTGGCATGCTCAAGAATATCTACTTTGAAGCTGAGTTTTTCAATCTATAAATCTTCTTCTTTATCAATTTAGGCTTTGGATAGCTTTTCATTTTATTGTTGAATTATGTTCATCCTAATTTTGAGGCTCGATATTTCCCTCTTAAACCATCTCATGAGAGATTTATGTAGCTCCAATTTTTAAATCAAAACATCAATGTTCTCCCTACTCTTGAGTGAGTTCATAATTTGATTAAACTCTTTGTTTTCATCTTTCTAGAAATGTTCATTCTCCTCTTTCTAAATATTATCTATTTGGATCTTTTCCTTCTAATTCTCAATCCCTATCTCAATATTTATCTATGTATTAGAGGTGTCCTTCTTGACACTACACTCTTCCCTCTCTTCACTGTCGCTATCCACAATTAAAAATTTCCTTACCCCCTTTTTATAGAGAGGGGTCTACTACTTATTGAAATCCTTAGATACATTATTGTCTTTGACCTCATTGTTGTATTGGGAATCTCCTCTTTGATGATTTTTAATCCCCTCTTATTCTTTGTTGGTTTCCTTTCCTATCTTAGTTTTTCTTTTACCAATTTATTTTATCTTGTTGTCAGCACCCCTGCTTGAGCTACTCAGATATTTAATCCAAATTTTCTTAATCTTTCTCATGTCCAATGGTCCTCTCATTTTCTCATCCTCTTTTTGGGATAGATCTAGTATTAATTGACTCATAACCTTGAAGTATTAATAAGTGAGGAAAATAACTCCCTCATGTCTAGGGGTTGTGTAGTTACCATTTTTAAATTTTTAGATGGAATTTTCCATAGATTTGAAATGAAAACAGGAAGACTAAAACCTATTCCATGTCTAAAATAGTTTAACATCTTAAACATGGACCATTTGATAACATTGTACCAATCCTCTAATGTGACATATTGAATAAGATGAAAAGCTACCTCAGAATATGATTTTGGTAAGGATTCCCTATTGAATCCATTATGTAGCTGATCCAACTATTCACCCTCCTCCCAAAATGCCTTTTTATCTGATTTGTGGTCTATGAGAGTGTAGTAGCTTTTAGTTTCTTAAATGATCAAACTTGTCACATGAGTAATCAACTCCTTTATGATTTCAAGTGTGACCCCATTAATGTTGACAACCCTTTCCTACCAAGCTTTGGCAAACTAAATAGACAGGTGTCTGTTGCAAACACCTAAAACTAGCCATCAATAACCTCCAACCAGGGTTTTGGCTAGTTTCCACCTAAAATGCACAACTTGGCCTAAATACACTAAAACATGCTAAATGATGTGAAACTAACTTATTCAAGTGTTGATTTTGGCTAGGGTATACCTAAATGGGGCAATGAAATTTATGGGCCAGCTAACTTTGATCAATTCATCTTGAGTCAAAATGCCAAATTTGCACCTACGTGCTCTAGACTACTCTTTCTTATCAAATATTTTGTGCAAGACTCATGCCTTTGTTATTTGTTTTTGGCAACATCCTAAGTGGGAATACAGTTCCAATGCATCTAACAATGCCTTCTAATTCTAATCTAGTCAAATTTAGGACTAATAACAGGGCAATTTGATTAATTTGAGTAATTTGTGCACAAAGTGTTTAATCAGCTTAAGAGATAATTAACCCAAATTAAGGCTTAATCAAGAATTATAGGGAGACTTGTTGAATATTTGTTTTTATAAATAAATATTGAATATCTACATCATCAAGTGACCTCATTTCTTGGGAAGACATTCCTAGGCTATAAATGTCTCATCAATGCCTTCCATGATGCCCTTCATGTCTCTTAATTACCCCTTTTCCTAATGCCATGATGAGGATAATTACATACTTAATTCAAAAAATTGAATTAATCCTCAACCACACATCTCAATCTTGAGATGGATGATTGAGGTTTAGTCTGATCAAATCCAAAAATTTATAAATAGGAGGCCTCACAACACCATTTGTAAGCTTAATTAGTGTAAAGTTATAATGCAGGATTGGTTCCAAAAATCTTTTAAAAACTTGTGTTATAATGCCAAATTGAATCCAAGCCAAGCCAAACCACAAGCCAAAGGTGCCAAGGAGAGATGGATGTAGACAAGCTTCCATTTCCAAGGAATTCATGAGCACAAGCCAAGTAAGCCACCATTACAAAGGCATTTAGAGCATCCAAAGAAGGTGAAGGAATTCTTGTGTTTAATTCCTTGCTTTTTAGTTGTGTTAGTCATTTGATTTTGTTAACTAAGTTCTCCCTAGTGTTTAGGCCTAGAGATGTTATGTTATTAGTGTGTTTATTTCACTTTGTTTTCATTTTGAAACTAACACCATACTAACCATCCTCTCTTGATTCAAATTCTTAGATCACATATGGCACGCCTGGTGGGACTAGACGCATCCTATACCTAAAGTAGATCTTTTTGCAACCTTAAGAAACTTATTTAAGCTTTTAAAACTCTTGCAAATTGGTTTTCTAACTTTTTTTTTCCATTTTTGGTTGCCACAATTTTTACAAAGTAACTGACATCAGCAAAAATACCAACATCGATTACTTGGTTTAATCGATGTCGGTCAACAGAACTGAGATTGGCCAGATCTTAGTTGGCCGTAACTAACGTCAGTCACTTTGTTTTTCCAAAAACACAAATCCGAGACCTACTTTTTCAAAGTTGTTTATTTCAAACTCAAAAGAGCTTCAAAGCTAAAAGACATGCTAACAATTTTGTTGCACGACCAAGTAGGATATTTGCTCAAAACATGTTTAAATCACTTTTGCATGCTTATAGTTAGATTATGAACGTTGTTTTGGTGCTTAACAAGGAATTTTTAGATGTTTTTGGTGAATGTTTTTCAAAGTTTGCAACTAAGACCAAGGGGTCAAATGAATACCACCAAACATTTCATTTGGGTTTAAAATTGAACACACTTGTTAATTATTATTTACAATAGTTGACTAGATTAATCTGTTTTTGAAAAAAGAGGAATGTTGTGTGTATGCTCTTCCATTTGTCCCCTATAGGGAACCCTTAGAATCAAAAGTGACGTTCCTATTGTAAGTAGCCTAGTCTAAGGCTTAGAAAGAATGTCACCTAAAGTACTCCCCAAAAACTCGCTAAAGTTTGGGTGATCTTCAAAATGAACCTAAAGTCTTTCTATTTTCATTCTTTCTTTGTTTTTATGCAACTTGGCTTATGAAGGAGACTTCATCACCTCCCACAAGTTCTTTAGGTAAGATTTAACCTAGGGTTTCATCTCTCGACATTGACTTCATTTGAATATTTTTAGAGTTGCACATCGGATGTAGTGGCACTTGGACATCGCACTACACTGAGCGAGCAACAGGATGTAGTGGTTGCAAAAAAGACTAGACATTTTTATAATAAACTAAGTGATATGGACCCAAAATTTGTGCTTTTCTTTTACATTGTTTGGCATGATAGTCATTATGCAATTGATTCCCTTAGTGACGTTTAAAACTTGATAGTTTATCAACCCCACATGCCATACCCTTGTTAGGATTTGGATGATTATGCTTAGTGTATTTTGGTCATTTATCTTACTTAGTGTTTTTGAGACTAAAACTTCTTTGTTTTTTCATAAAGCCATGTCAAACCCAATTTGTTTATACATCACTCTTTTATCTAAAGAGATATTATGCTGGCCATTTTACACCACACTTGTGCCTTGAAATTTTTTGCTAAAAATTGTTTGTGTGTGTGTCATTTGAGTTGCAGAGGGTAGTGTTATGATGCCTAAATCATGTCAAAATATTTTGAGATTTTTAAGTCTTTTGAAACATAACATTGACCACATCATTCAAGTATGCTTATGTCGTTAGGCTACTCAGTTTGTTTTAGGACTTATTTACCATTGTATCAAAACTATTTGTTTCAAACCACCTTATATATACCATTTAGAACTATATCTTATGTCGTCATGCTATCCAATCTTGTCTAGCTTGTTTGGTCCAATCTTAGTTTTCAACATTGAGTTTTAAATTAGCCTTGTCAAGTTTGGATCTAAACATTGATTGATTTCTATTTAGGCCTCAATTCATGGGGTTGATACACAAATCTTTCTCTTTTGGGTTGCATAACTTTGGTTAAATGATTACCCAAATTTGAAAATTATTGATGGTTTGTTTGTTTAAAGCCTATCCTTATCATTGTTGGTGCCTTTATTTGGGAGAACACAATATTTTTCAAAGAGCCTTTGGTCTTATGCCTTACACCAATTGATCATGTTTATGTTTGATTTTGTGTGCTAGGTTTATGTCAAAGTTGTTTTCAAACTTGTTATATTAAATCAAATCACATCAATCTTTGTCTCAATTCTAACTTTTGACATTGTTTGGCCAAAAGTTCTAGCATGCCTATTTATTTGAGCCTAACTTTTGACTCTGTGTTTGGACAAAAAACCTAACAACTCTACCATTTCTTTTTCCCAGTTTAGACCTTGTTTGGAACACTTTGACCTAGACCTTTGACATGCTAGTTTTTATTCAGATGCTTGACCTTTTGTGCATGTGACATTTGAAATTAGATATTTGATGTTAGGATGTTTTATGCCAATTCTTAGCACAAATAATTTTGGATATATGGCTCCACTTTCAAACCACATTGTAGATACAACTCCACTTTTTGACCAAGTTAGACCAAGCTTATACCATTTGTTCTTTGGACATAGTTTTTTTCAAAGTTTGTAGAACTCTAAGCCTTTTTGTTTTAAAGTTTTTATCATTTACTTAGATATGTCTCACTACACTTATGGTGGAGTCACTTACAATCCAACTTATGATAGAATGGCTGCAAAAAATGACTTTTATGGCTTTTGTCAAGACCCCAATGATGCTAATATGGTTTTTGATATAGATT
Source organism: Torreya grandis (assembly GCA_037957365.1). Taxonomy (NCBI): domain Eukaryota; kingdom Viridiplantae; phylum Streptophyta; class Pinopsida; order Cupressales; family Taxaceae; genus Torreya; species Torreya grandis. The sequence goes on from JARHVA010000430.1 coordinate 122,850, forward strand.
TGTATCCGCCTCATATTAATCATTCATGGGAACAAAGCCACAAAGTAACTTATGACCCAAATCAAGACCTTGACTGGTATGAAGAGGCCTGTGAAGAGAACTTTAAAGACCCAACTATAGATAATATTTTTTGGGATATGAATCCATACCCTCTTTATAATAGTCAGTACATGGAACACAACCAAGAACTAACTTATGATCTAACTTACGACTGGGATGATATTGTTTATGAGAAAAATTTGGATGCTTTTGCTTATGCAAACAATCAAGTTTCATGACATCCTTTTGTTATTTGATCATCAACTACCCCTAACCCTCCTTTAGATTATATGAGCTATCAAGCTTCATAATATCCAAGGAATACCATTACAATTCCTAGACCTAATTCGTTAGCTTGTGTGAGGAATCTATTAGGTGAATATTTTGTCAACCAGATAATTGGTGAGAAAAATAGGTCTCTTCAACCATAGCATAGGGAGATTGGTCATCCAAAGTTGCAGGTTTACCACATCCAAAAGGGACAAATCTCTCCTCTCATCAAGGGGAGGTTCCCTATAGGTATAAAGGAGCTATATACTATATAAAGCTGAAAGTAACACTCAGGGGTAAGATACACCATCCATATCTCTTCTTTCAGAGATGATGTTCACAAATAAAGGAGACAATCCAGGTGAGAACACTTAAGGCACTTTTCTACTTTCAAAAGTGTTCTTGTAGGGGATAGCAGGAGTTCTTTCAAGTAGGATAAGTAACTGGTAATAGAATACAGAATAACCAATAATATAAGATGTAGCTCAAAGTCTCCACCTTGACTGCTCAAGAGTAAAATATGAAGAACAATGGGGGCACAAAGTCATCCCAAGGTCCTTTACACAAAAACAAAAAATAAACACACACTAAAGACAATTATGACAGCACAAAGTCTAAAATTAGTTAGCTTCAAGACACCTTCCTTATCACTTCCACTAGCTCTACTTGTTAAATTGAATAAACAAGAATACATTTAAGAAATAGACATAAGAATAATCTCCTAGAATGATACAAGCTATAACAACACAAAGTCTGAAAGTAACTTGCTTTCTGATTCAAACAAAGAAATATGATAAACAATATGAGCTCAAAGTTTCAGTGATGCCTTTCAATTTGGGTAGAGTTTTGCTTCTGGTAATGGGAAGATCTCCCTTAAAATGATACAAGAGATTACATTATATAGAGGCTAAGGGAGGCTTGGCACTTTGTCCCATGGAGCAACCCATGTTGTGCATTAATGCCTTGGATGCATTTTTATTCTATCAGGGAGGGCCATGCTAAAGCAGGGTGGCTACCTTAGTTGTGGTATGTTGATTCATCTCCAGTGTCTTCTCCTAAGCCTGAATCACTCATTCTATTACCTGTTATCTGCACAGCTATCCACTTTGCCTTTACTTCATAGGGGACAAACAGGCTATGCTTTCAATGCTTGTAGGCCTAAATACCTACCTGGTGGACTATTCCACCTACTGGAAATAACTCCCACAGATATTTTGGGCTTTTCCCTCTTTTTGATTTTGTCTATTCTAGCTTTGTCTCTTCCTAGAATTTAAGCTCTCAGGGCTACGTTCCCAGCTTTACTGGCTCTTTACGCTCCTCTCAGTAGCTTCTCCTTTTGGCATTTTGGCATTTTACATTCAGGTTTGTGTTCTAGCTTTCAAAGATCAATGACTATTTCATTTTCATGAATTTGACGTCTGTAGGCCTATCACTTTTCTTGACAATTCCTTCCTGCCTTTTTTGCTTGCTGAGTGTCGAGTGCCTCTTCGGGTCTCAATTTCTTTGGTTAGGCTTGATCCTTTATTTCCTTTAAATAAAATGTCTAAAGGAATTCCTTTAGATAATTTGTCTAAAGGAAATCTTTCCTTAGCTCTATATCTTTGTATTGGGAGTGTTTTATTTTTGACACGTGGCACATTCCACTGCTTTGAACAAGTGACACAATGCAGCTTCTACCAGAATAGGCAAAGACACTTGGCAGCATCCACCACTTTTTAGAAACCTTTGAGAGTCCTACAAGAAATGACACGTGGTAGCTTCCACTAAGCTCTAGAAATACTATAGAAACATTTAGGACTCATTTCAGATTCACGTAGAAGATGACACATCGCAGTCTCTATTTATTTTAGCAACAAAACCTGAGGCTCACTAGTCCTTACTCAATAGCTGCAGATGTCAACACTTGGTGGCTTTCACTGAGTTTCCCAGGGACACATGGCATCTTCTGCTGCATCATATTGAAACCTTCTACCATTGACACTTGGCACTTTCTATAAGACTCTGAGAGAAGCTTATCGAAAGAAGGTTTGAAACTTATGAGAAGCCTAAGACACAGACACTTACCGCACTCCACTGAGTTACAATGGGACATGTGGCTAGTTCTGTTGCTTTGAAACTTTATTAAAAACTGTGTCTCGAAAGATGACACTTGGCAACTTTCACTCTCAAGCTTTTGTAACACCATAAAAACATTTGGGGCTCATTTAGGTTCTCACAGATGATGACACTTGTTGTGTTCTGCTTGTTTTAGCCATTCACCGGGGACCCACCATGGTCCTTACTCAATATAGTGAGATAAAACGAAGGAACTATGGATATTGACACTTGGAGGCTTCTGACAAGCTTTACAAGGGACACATGGTAGTATTCACCACTTTTTAGAAACAAAGTATAATGGGGCTCGACAGATGACACTTGGCAAAATTTGCTAGATTCTGAGAGAAGCTTGGAAGAAACCTAAATTTGACGTCTGCGGGGACATCACTGGTTGCTTGGCACTTAAACCAGCCTTGAAAAGTGTTTAAGTGTTGGAAACTTTCCCCTTTTGATTGAACTTGATCGAAGAAGCCATTGAACCTGTTGAATCAACTAGTCCCTTTACTGGAAAAGCTTGGAAAATAAGGAAATTGAATGCTCAGAACAAATTTTAAAAAGGGAAGAGATAATTTTGGTTTTACAGGACCAAAATAGTTCACATGTTGACCCAAAAATGAGAAAGCTATTTTTGGGGACAACAGCTGGCTCCAGTTAGGGAACTTCCATCAGATGAAAACTCAGAATAGCTGAGGGGAGTAAAAACTAAAATCTCTAGTGCCTTGAAGTATGCCATTGGGATATGGAGTCATGCTACCCAAAAATAAAGGTTCCAAAAATGAAAATGAAAAACACAAAGCAGAAACAAAAACTATACAAATATAGAAATGTATAGGTGAACTTATCTAGTACTTCAAGAATTAAAGTGCTTCAAATGCTGCCCCCTGAGAGGCAGTGAAAATGGCGCTCTATCTTGATAAACTAGCAAGAATCCATTTTCTCCCTAGAATTGGTGATGGGTGAATGGAACTCTCCACCAGGAAACCAATTTTTTGTGTCTTCCCTTTGGTTTTATCCTCTTGCCCCAAAGCAAGACTTGACTTTTAATCCAAAAACCATGAATTTTTTGCTCTCTTAGCAAAGACTTCCTTTTCCTAAATTTGATGCGCAACAGCATGGTCCATTACCATAATTGGTTACTCTTCTGGTTCAGTCCAGCACATGATTTGATTGTTCCCATTCAACACCTACCAATGATTGGCACTATCAGGCATACTTGGTGTTGTTCCATCTGAACCAATTCCTAGATCGTCACCTACAAGATTTTCATCTGCTAAAACATGAATGTCTTTAGTAGATATAAAATAATTACCCCTGCCTGAAGACTCAAATAGAATTTGAGCTTCAGGCCATGATGTCTAAGTGACAACACATTTTTCCTCCTTAAGAAGCAACCTTTGTATTACACCTTTCATAGAGATTCTTGCTTGAGACAAGTCCATGCTTAACTCCCCTCTAACATCCTTATAGAAGTTCTACCCAAGAAGGATGCCATATGATGCTAGGATGTCGGCCACTAAGACAGTCATCTTGATTCACTTGTCTGGAAAGGTAGCAAATGCAAATTGGGCGTCTTTAATTTGCCGTAGCAGTGGCACTTATTTGTTATCCATAGATAAATATCTCCCAAATGTCTTGGTCAGTGTGAGACCTAGAGATTCTGCCACTTTAATAGGCATGACATTGTCTGAAGCCCCGTAATCAATGATGTAATTATTGAGCTGGTGACCATTTATCAACAAGGAAACATAGAAAGGTTCTATTTTCCCAAGGGCTTCAGAAGGAGTAATGACAAGATTGTTTAAATTGAACATGTTCCTTGGGGGATCATGAGTTACTTTCTTAACCTCTTGTCTTATAGGGATGGTTTGGTTCTTGACACGTTGAACCAACTTGTCCAATTGCTCAAGATTGGACTACAGGAACTCAAATTCAGACATTTAAATTTTGCTTTCCTTTATGTGATCAATTATGTTAAATGTTTGGAATGAGCTAGGAGCAGAGGATGGAAATTCATCCTTTTGATTTTTGGAAGGGGAAGGACTAAACTGCAAATTTGAAGTAGAAGGCATAGGGGTATTCAAGGTACTTACCTTTCTTACAACCACTGGGTCCTTTGGCTGGAAAGAAAGAGTGGACCCCCACTTCGCAATTGAAACTATTGCTTGAGGTCACTCCTCTACTTTATACTTATCATCTTGTTGAGCTGATTGATTCTTGGCTCAAGTGAATACAACATATGACCCCTCAGTTGCATTACCTTCACCTTTGGGTTCATCGTGATAATTCAGGAAACCAATGTGGGAGTCACCAGCTGAATCTTCTTGACCCTCTGTGAAGAGGTCAGCATCATTTTCTTGATCAAACTCAAGTTGGAAAGAGAAATCATGTTCAGTTTCCAGATATCCAATTGCTGAGTTGGTTGGAGGTGCTTCAAGGGTAAGGTTCCTCTGTGGGAGAGGAAGACGATTTGGTTGCCCTTGATTCCTAGCAACATTGCCTTGGTACACCTAATTCTAAAATGTCCTCCTTGGCATATCCTGATTAGGAGGAGCAGACATAACTTGGGCCATTTGTCTTTTCAAGGCTAGCATTTCATTTACCAGTGTTTTCACCATTGGGTCAGTGGTGGCTGTAGTGAGTACTCAGAAGATGAAGAGGGTTTACCTCTGTTAGGGTCTCTCCTTATCTTTCTAGCCAAGATAAGGTCATCTTCTACCTTAGTAGCCAAGTCTTGAGCAGCAACAAGGTTTATGTGTCTAGCCTATCTCAGCAAGAAACTCACTTCATGCAGTTGTGAGTTGATGAAGAAACACTTGAGATTCTGAGGTGTCGACTAGGCGATCATGGGAATCTTGTGCCTCAATTTATCAAACCTGGCAATGAAGTCTCTCATAGGTTCATGGAGCTCCTTATTCATCTATGTGAGCTGGGCCATCAAGGTGTGTGCATCTTCTATAGGTTTGAACTTGGCTTCAAATTTATCTTTGAGTGTGTCCCAGTCAGTCACTGACCAAGCTTGCAGATGGTAGAACCAGTCTACAGCAGCACCTTGTAGTGTTTCCATGAAAAGCCTGACTACCACATCTTCAAAATCCACTCCTATTACGCCATAGGCTATGTTGAAGGCTATAATGTGTTCATCAAGGTGAACTCTTCCATCACCAAAGAATTTGGAGAAGTTCTTTTTTGAGCTACGTGGAAGTTCATGTAGAGGTGGAGTAAGGTCTAGTGGACCAAATGAGTTACCCCAGGGGCCTTGAGCTACCATGATGGGATTATGAAAAAGAGGGATAACAAATTTGGTCAGCGTGTGGATGGGCAAATCTCTACTAATAGTAGAAAAGGAAGCTCTACCTTGTGTTGGTGACCTAGTAGGGGTAGAAGGAAGACTCCTGGTGAGCTTATGGAGGAAACAAATTAAAATTGCTCTACTGCACCAACTCAAAAGCAAGGTCAACAACACCTTGAGATTTTTGGCTTCTTATATAATGTGGAGCTACCAAATTGTAAGATAAAAATGAGAAAGAACTAGTCCTACTTCAGCTTGAAGCTTGGGGCTTCAAATTGTGTGCTCTTCCCCAGTGGCTCTGGTTTTGAAAACTAGATAATATAATGAAGATGGAGGAAGATGGTAAGGCTATAATGATAATGGGTAAGACACGGAATGGAGTCACCTTAATATGTAATGGATAAGGTTAGGGACTACTTCAATCAAAAACTTGAGGCTTCAGATTACACATTCATCCCTAGCAGAGTCACCAAAAATTGTTGGGTGAATATTTTGCCAACCAGCTAACTGGTGAGCAAAATAGGTCTCTTCAACCACAGCATAGAGAGATTAGTCATCTAAAGTTGCAATTTTACCACATCCAAAGGGCACAAATCTCTCCTTTCATCAAGGGGAGGTTTCCTATAGGTATAAAGGAGCTATATACTATATAAAGAAGCTAAAAATAACACTCAGGGGTATGATACACCATCCATCTCTCTTCTTTCAGAGATGATGTTCACAAACAAAGGAGAAAATCTTGGTGAGAACACTAAAGGCACTTCTCTTCTTTCAAAACTGTTCTTGTAGGGGATAACAAGAGTTCTTTCAGGTAGGATAAGTAACTGGTAACAGAGTATAGTATAACTAGCAATCTAAGATGTAGCTCAAAGTCTCCACCTTGACTGCCCAAGAGTAAAATACAAAAAAAAATAGGGGCACAAAGTTGTCCCAAGGTCCTTTACACAAAAATAGGAAATAAACACACACTGAAGACAACTATGACAGCACAAATTCTGAAAGTAGTTGGCTTCAGGACACCTTCCTTATCACTTCCACTAGCTCTACTTGTTAAATTACATAAATAAGAATACATTTAGGAAATGGAAATAAGAACAATCTCCTAGAATGATACAAGTTATAACAGCACAAAGTCTGAAAGTAACTTGCTTTCTGATTCAAATAAAGAAATATGATAAACAATATGAGTTCAATGTCTCAGAGATGCCTTTCAATTTGGGCAGAGTTTTGCTTTTGGTAATGGAAAGATCTCCCTTAATATGATACAAGAGATTACATTATATAAAGGCCAAGGGAGGCTTGGCACTTTGTCCCATGGAGTGACCCATGATGTGCATTAATGCCTTGGATGCATTTTTGGTTATGTCTAAGAGGGCCATGCTAGAGCAAGGTGACTACCTTAACTGTGGCATGTTGATTCATCTCCAGTGTCTTTTCTTGAGCCTGAATCACTCATTCTATTACCTGCTGTCCATGCAACTGTCCACTTTGCCTTTACTCCATAGGGGACAAACAGGTTGTGCTTTCAATGCTTGTAGGCCTAAATACCTACTTGGTGGACTGGTCCACCTACTAGAAATAACTCCCACAGATATTTTGGGCTTTTCCCTCTTTCTATTTTTGTCTTTTCCTGCTTTGTCTCTTCCTAGAATTTAAGCTCTCAGGGCTACATTCCCAGCTTTACTAGCTCTTTACACTCCCCTCAGCAGCTCCTCCTTTTGGTGTTTTAGCCTTTTGCATTTGGGTCCGTGTTCCAACTTTCAAAGATCAACGGCTATTTCATTTTAGTGAATTTGACGTCTGTGGGCCTATCACTTTCCTTGACAATTCCTTCGTGCCTTTTTCACTTATTGAGTGTCGAGTGCCTCTTCGAATCTTAATTTCTTTGGTTAGGCTTGATCTTTTATTTCCTTTAGATAAAATGTCTGAAGAAATTCCTCCAGATAATTTGTCTGAAGGAAATCTTTCTTTGGCTCTGCGTCTTTGTATTAGGAGTGTTCTATTTTTAACACGTGACACATTCCACTACCTTGAACAAGTGACACATGGCGGCTTCCACTGGAACAGGTGAGGACACTTGGCAGCATCCATCGATTTTAAGAAACCTTTGATAGTCTTGCAAGAAATGACACGTGGTGGATTTTGTTGAGCTCTAAAAACACTACAAAAACATTTGGGACTCATTTTAGATTCATGTAGAAGATGACATATGGTGGTCTCTATTTATTTTAGCAACAAAACTTGGGGCTCACCAGTCTTTACTCAATAGCTGTGGATGTCAACACTTGGTGGCTTCCACTGAGTTTACTAGGGACACGTGGCATCTTTCGCTACATCATATTAAAACCTTCCACCGTTGACACTTGGTGCTTTCCACATGACTCTGAGAGAAGCTTATCGAAAGAAGGTTTGAAACTTATGGGAAGCCTAAGACGTAGACACCGACACTTGTCGCGCTCTGCTGAGTTACAATAGGATACGTGGCTAGTTCTGCTACTTTGAAACTTTATTATAAACTGTGTCCCAGAAGATGACACTTGGCATCTTCCACTCTCTCTCTTTTGTAACACCATAGAAACATTTGGGGCTCATTTGGGTTCTCACATATGATGACACTTGTTGCATTTTGCTTGTTTTAGCCATTCACCCGAGACCCACCACGGGCCTTGCTCAATATAGTGAGATGAAAGGAAGGAACTACAGATATTAACACTTGGAGACTTCTAATAAGATTTACATGGGACACATGGTAGTATCTACCACTTTTTAGAAACAAAGTATAATGGGGCTCGGCAGATGACACTTGGCAGAATCTGTTGGATTCTAAGAGAATCTTTGGAGAAACTTGAATTTGATGTCTGCGGGGACATCACTGGTTGCTTGGCACTTAAACTAGCCTTGAAAAGTGTCTAAGTGTTGGAAACTTGCCCCTTTTGATTGAACTTTCCCGAAGAAGCCATTGAACCTATTGAATCAACTAGTCCCTTTACTGGAAAACCCTGGAAAATAAGGAAATTGAATGCTCGAAACAAATTTTAAAAAGGGAAGAGACAATTTTGGTTTTACAGGACTAAAATAGTTCACATGTTGTCCCAAAAATGAGAAAGATATTTTTGGGGACAACACAATAAAGCTCCACAATGCCCCATCATCATACCAAGACCTAGTCCTTTGGCTTGTACAAGTAATCAAGCCCCATAATGCCCTATCATTACCATCTCAAGACTTTATCCTTTGGATCATGAGAGTAATCATGATCCCCAATACCCTATCATTATCCAACTGCAAGTCATTCCTCATCTAGTACCAATCCCAACCAAACCTCAATCAATCCAATCTTTTGAAGACCAAGTTGTGTTTAGAACTAGTATTTTCCAACTCATTAGAAACCAAGGCCAAGAGAACCAACCAATCCAATATGTTTCTGTTGAATCAACCATTTGTGATAAGTCAACTTGTGATAAATTGCCTATTGATCATATACTAGTTATCAATGAGTCTCACTCTAATGAGCCAGTCTTTACTGAGTCACTTCTTAATGATTATAATTGTGTTTGGTCAAATCATTACCTTGACCATGTGCCTATTTTTTAAGCTATTGAATCAACCATTGGTGATAAGTCAACCTGTGATAAATTGCCTATTGATCATATACCAGTTGTCAATGAGTCTCACTCTGATGAGCCAGTCTTTACTGAGTCACTTCTTAATGATTATAACTGTGTTTGGTCAAATCATTACCTTGACTATGTGCCTATTTTTTAAGAGCCTCATATTGAGAAGCCAATCTCTAAAGAGTTGTCTCTTAACTTTTTTCAATCCTAGAGGAGTTCCACTTTAAAAAACTAGTTTTTGTGGAGCCCATTGTGCCATCACAAGATATTACTTATCTAAAACCAAGAATTCAACAAGACATCATTGTAACAGAGTACCCATCAGATGAAGAATTAGAGTTAGAGTCAGGGTCTATTCCTGGATCAACATCAGATTTAGCATCAAAATCAGAATCAACATCAGTTGTGACATCAGATTCAAAGTCCCTTTAGTTAGATTCAGATTCAAATAAAGAATATGTTTAGGGATGTTATAATATTGGTTACACATGCCTTGCAGATCAATTTGAATACATTTGTGATCCTTCTATAGTTTTTGAGGATGAGTACTTCAACATTGATACAAATTTTCCTAATATCTTCTACGAGGATTGTGCAACCTCTCCCCTTTTCATTACCATTCTACAAGCCATTACCATAAACAAAGATAGCCATATAATTGACATTCCATCTCCCACAAGTGTCGATTGGGACTGACAAAATCACACTTTGTTGACTGCATCCATGGTGACATAGCAGTTGAAGAAGAGCAAGGAGGCCAACACCACATTCATGTAGTAGAAGAACACTCTCCTAATGAGACTTTTTCAAAAGTGCTAGAGAACAATCAAAGTCAAAAGTCCACATTATTTAGTGAAACCTTCTCAAAGGCTCTATGGGCCAATCAAGATAACTTCATTGGTGAAAACCTCGTTGAGGCACCAATAGCTGAGCATAAAAATTCTTCATTATTTACTGAAGACAAAATCAAAGAGCAAATCAAAATAGCTTCCAATCTATAGCCTAATCATATGGTAGCTAATCTCAAGATCAAACAACAACAAAAATCTGATGGTCCTATCAAGAGAACAAGTCTTTGACCCCACCATAACCAAAATTATGTCAAATTTTAAATCAACAACATTACGTGTGATTGAAAGTCCTAATCGTCATTTATTTCCTCACCATTATACATTCTATTATCATCTGCCATTCCATTTTACAGTCAAACCTACCATACATTATTTGTCCCTATTTACCATTCATAGTTGCACTTTCCTTTATAGAGGCTATAAATATACCTTGTCTCAATCTTGAAGGAATCAAAATCAATGACCAATGAAGATCACAAAAGCATTCTTGGCAACCAAATCTGTAGGCCATTTTTGATAGATTAGTTATTCAGACAAGGCATAAGATAGAAATTAACATGATCGAGTATTCTATTTGTTTCATTTATTGATTAGGATGTGCATCTCCCCATCAACAAGAATAATAAAATCAAAAACCACACCCAAGACAAAAACATGTACCATACCATTTCACACTACCTTTGCCATTGTTACATATCCTTTTGCCATTATTGTATATTCCAACCATTTACCCACGTCACTTGGGGGCAACCCTTTAACCATTTTATCTAATTTATCAAACCATCATTATCCTTAGCAATACCATGCCATCTGATCATTCTATTCTTATTTGGACCAAAGCCTATTTTTAGTCATCCTACCCAATCTTATTTTTGATCTTGGGTCATTTGGTTCTTCCCACACCTTTTTTGGGGGCATTCCAATCAATTTTCAACAATCAATCCAATATATGTTTACAATGATAGTCTATGAAAGTAGTGTGGCAGTTGATCTGGCACGATATCTTTCATCCTATATCCACATTTGTTTATGTGAACCTGATTATAACTGCTTATGGGAAAATCAATGTCTCACTAGTCTTTCTACTAATTATAACCACCTATAGGCAAATTAGTATCATTGAACTATGCCATTGTATCCTAGTTATAATTGCATGTGGGTAAACTAGGGGCAACACTTGTTTATCATGCATTGCCACATCACCATGACATCATTGTTTTCATTTGACTGACCATTTGCTGGATTTGAGCACTTGTTGGGACCTAGTTGGTTTTTCTCCACCTTTTGTGTGGATGGAATTACTATGACTTGAGGTCATTTTGGGACTATATGGGTCATGTTCAATTCATGTTGAGGTCACCTTAGCCCCCCTTTCCATACACTCTTGCCATTTTATGAGCAACCTAAGACAAATGTTCTCGCCATTTTATGAGCATGTATCTTATCATTCTCTAACGAGTTAAGATACCCTCAAAATTCCAAAAACATTCATAACATTTCAAAAATCCAAAAATATTTGTTCTATCTAAGCTTAGTCAATTATCCTTGATCTGCCTTACTGGGGCATTGTCATTGTTAGGATTCTTTCTTTTGCTTTTATTTTTAGGCTTTCTATTTGTTTGTTTATTTCAGGTTGTTTATTTTTTTGTTCACTTGCCTATTTGTTTACTTTCAACATGATTTCCTTGACTCAGTCTGTATGTATGCATTGGGTGATTCTTTGCACACATTATTATTGAGTCTATCCATATTCATCAATCAACATTATTATCATGGTTTTTATCATTGGTGCATTATTTTTAAATGTTTATTGGATTGGGAGTTAGTCCTTATGAATATTTTTGGCCAAGTCTTCATGATGTTCTATTATGAAACCTATCATCACATGCTACAACAAAAATCAACTTCACGAAGGTCTACAATCAATGGAGTTGTAGAAATTTCTCCTTGGTACCTTGGAAAATCCTTCCATCCCACCCTTGATCAAATCAACCTAGTGACCATTCTAGTTATATCATTGCTAATCAGGATGAGCATCTCCTCATTGGCAAGTACAATTGAATCATTTTTAATGATCAATCTTATTCTTTTATCCATATCTTTCATCATTTTGTACCCACTCATCTTTAATCTATATTATAGGTTATGTCCTTGAGTTATGCTTGCTAATCAGCCCTAACTAGGGCACAATCATCTTTAGCCAATCTAGGTATTTTTAATGATTATAATTGCCTATAGGCAAATCATTATTTTGACTTTTATTCTTGATTATAACTACCTTTGGGTAAATTAGTATCCCTTTTACATCAATGCATGCAAGCATTTTCTCATTTGGATTAATCTCAACCATGAGTTAATTCCACCATTCTTCTTGTTTCTTTTTGAGGGACCATCCATAAATAAATGTGATGACCACTCCCTCAAGGGGGCATCATCATAGGCTTCCAAAAAACCATTTGGAGCTTTGTTCTTTAATCATCTTCTTCTTTTTGGCATACAGGCCATTTCTCATTCTTTGAGAAGAGTTTGTTTTTCTTACAGTTTACAACATCTTCTCAAATAGGGGCAAACTGTAGACACCTAAAACTGGCCACTGATAACCTCCAACCAGGCTTTTGGCTAGTTTCCACCTAAAATGCACAATTTGGCTTAAAAACACTAAAACATGCTAAATGATATGAAACTGACATATTCAAGTGCTGATTTTGGCCAGGGTATCCTAAATGGGGCAATGCAATGTATGGGCTAGCTAACTTTGATCATTTCATTTTGAGTCAAAATGCCAAATTTACACATGCGTGCTCTGGACTAATTTTTCCTATCAAATTTTTTGTGCAAGATTCGTGCCTTTGTTATTTGTTGTTGGCAACATCCTAAGTGGGAATACGATTCCAACGCATCTGATAGTTCCTTCTAATTCTAATCCAATTAAATTTATGACTAATAATAGGGCTTTATGACTAATTTGAGTAATTTATGCACAAAGTGTTTAATCATGCTTAAGAGCTAATTAACCCAAATTAAGGCCTAATTAATAATTCCATGGAGACTTGTTGAATATTTATTTTTAGAAATGAATATTGAATATCTACATCATCAAGTGACCTCATTTCTTGGGAAGACATCCGTAGGCCATAAATGCCACAAATATCAAGATTCATGCCTCCCATGCCTCATCAATGCCTTCCATGATGCCCTCCATGCCTCGTAATTGCCCCTTTTCCTAATGCCATGATGAAGATAATTAAAAACTTAATTATAAAAATTGAATTAATCTTCAACCACACATCTCAATCTTGATATGGATGATTGAGGTTGATTCTGATCAAATTTATAAATAGGAGGCCTCACAACATCATTTCTAAGATTAATTAGTGCAAAGTTATAATGCAAAATTGGTTCCAAAAATCTTCAAGCAACTAGTGTTATAATTCCAAATTGATTCCAAGCCAAGCTACAAGCCAAAGGTGTCAAGGAGAGATGGATGTAGACAAGCTTCCATTGCCAAGGACTTCATGAGCACAAGCCAAGTAAGCCACCATCATAAATGAATTTTGAGCATCTAATGAAGGTGAAGGAATTCTTGTGTTTGATTCCTTGTTTTTTAGTTGTGCTAGTCATTTGCTTTTGTTAACTAAGTTCTCCCTAATGTCTAGGCCTAGAGGTGTTATGTTATTGGTGTGTTTATTTCACTTTGTTTTCATTTTGGAACTAACACCATACTAACCATCATATCTTAAGTCAAATTCATAGATCACATCTATCAAAGCCCTCAATGCTCTCCATGAATCTAGCAAGAGCCCCCACCTACAAGAAATTCCAGACTCTGTTATTAGATTTAACCTCTAGTTATAGCTTGGGATCTATTTTGTTGGGTAAGCCCATATTGATAATACTATTTGCATAGGGCTCTAGGATGCCTTTTATGTCTCCTTTATAGCTCTACTTTAAAGCATCATTAAGACTAACATGAAATGAATTATGAGTCTCAACATGTTTTTTTAATTTTTATAGATGCTTCTCCCAAATGAAATTAGAATCAATGGGTCTAAGTTCCCACATGTTTGACAAACTCATAATGTCTCTCATAGACATAAGGAATAGAATTAGGGAGTTATATACTAATAGAATAATTTTTCCCTTCATTGAAAATTCTTATTGATAATTCTCTAAGTAGGTTCTCATGGTTTAGCCACATTTTGAAATTCATATTGCTAGTTCCCTCATTGGCAAACCAGTCTGAAATTCCATTACCTTCCTTGTATGTGTGTTGAATGTGCACCTATTAGAAAGAGTTTATAATTATCTTAGATTCATCAATTATATTTTTTATAGTCTATTTTTTGGGGTGTTTGCAAATTAAATAATTGACAATGTTCATAGAGTCCCCTTCTACCACCAGCTTTTATATATAAGATTGTTTAGCTAATCTAAGGCCCCAAAGAGTAGCAAGAGCCTCTGTCCAATGATTAGTCTTAGTGCCCATATCTTTTTCATAGGCCCCAATTAGCTTCCCTTCAGCATCTTTGTTGATTCTTCCTCTAGTAATATCTAGATTCCCTTTTGATGCACCATCAAAATTAAGTTTCAACCATCCTTCAGTTGGGGATTTTTATTTATTTCTCTTTCGAATTTCTTCCTTAGGATCTAGTTTTCCTATAATTATCAAATTAAACTTTCAGTTTTGTATAGGTAACCATTCAAAAGGGTGGAGTTCTTTCCTTTTTTCTATTTTGATGGAGTTTTAATTCTTCTTAATGGCCAGGAAGATTCTTTCAGAGGTCACTTTACTAGTGCACTTCTTCTCCTTAAAGATGATGTTGTTTTTAGCTCCCCATATCCCCCACCAAATATGCAGAACGGTAAGGTTCCATATTTGCTTTAGATTGGAATTTTTAAAGGGGTAACTCCAGGACAACCAAAATTCAATTGGGGTTCCTGGGTGGGCCCATGAGATGTTGAATTTCCTCAAGAAAAATTCCACACTTCTTGTGTGAAAGCGCAGTTAATGAGAAGGTGGGAGATGGTTTCATTATCTTCTTTGCATATGTCACATCTATTTATTATAGTGCATCTTTTTTCTCTTAAATTGTCAACCATAAAAATATTTTGGCAACCCAGGCAAAAAAACATATTTTTGGGTTGATGAATTTGTTCCAAACTCCTTTCCATCTCACCTCAACATCTTGATTTTGGGAGATCCTTTTGTAGCCAAATTTGACATTATAGCTGCCATCAAATGAATCATTCCATATCAGATTGTCCTCCCTATTTATTTTAGTGATATGAATGGTTTTGAAGGCCCTATTCAAATCTTCAATTTTGATCTTTTCATTATGATTTACTCCATCTAGACTGATATCTATCCAAAGTTTAAAATCATTTCTCATTTGCCAATAATCTGCAACAAACTGTCCATATTTCTATGTTATATTCTCTTGTATGTGTTGTTCAATATTATTCTAAATGTAAAACAAATTTGTGTTCCATTTGTATCCCCAAAATTTTATTCTCTTGTCATTGCCCACATGATAATTGCATGAATCAAGAATGATCTTTTTATTTTAAATTAGAAAGTTCCAGATGTGTGACCCTCTAATGAACTGCTCATCTTTCAAAATGATAAGACGGTTCCTCCCTTGAAGGTGTTTGTGAGATAATATCTTACCCTAGGTTGAATTAGTATTTATAAATCTCTAGACAAACTTGGAGATCATAATTGTATTAATCCTTTAAATATTTCTTATGCATAGACCTCTAAATCTTTTGTTGTTACAGATTTTGTTCCAAGCGGCTAGGTGGAATTTGCTCCTACCTTCATAATCATTCCATAGGAAGTTTCTTTGAATTTTGTTGATAATTTATTCCACTCCTTTTGGTAATTTGAAAAGAGAAAGAGTATATATTGGAAGGCTTTGAAGAATCGATTTGATTAAGAGAACTTTTCATGCTTGGGAAAGGACTTTCCCTTTCCACCCTACTAGTCTTTTTTGAAATCTTTCAATTAACAGATTCTAGGAACTTAATTATAGTTGATTACTAATAAGAGGCATGCCAAGGTAGGTAGATGGTAGATACTTTATTTGACAACCCAAGATCCCAACAATTCTAATTTGTCTTGCTTTTATAGTGTTAAAAAAGTACACTGAGCTTTTGTTGAAGTTGATTTTTTGATTTGCTACTTTTTTATACACAACCAAAACTCTCTTTAAGGTCCTTACTTCTTCGATAGATGCTTTATCCAATAAGATAGTATTGTTCACAAATTGTTGATGAGTAATGGTCTCTCCCTGCTTACCTGGCTTGAAGACTTGAAGTTGTCCATCCATTAAAGCCTTAGAAAAAACCTACTTAGAGACTCCACCATGATAATAAACAAAAAAGGTGATAGAGGGTCCCCTTGCCTTACTCCTTTGGCACTTATAAAATATCCATGATCCACTCCATTAACAAGAACAAAGAACATGTAGGTGGATATGCAGGGTCTGATGATTTTCCTAAATTTTTTATTAAAACTAAATTGAATCATCACCCTGTCCAGGAAGTTCCAATCTAATCTATCATAAGCCTTGGCCATATCTAACTTGAGGATCATGGTTGCCTTTTTGTTAATCTCCATGGAATTAATAGCTTCATGAACAACAATTACTCCATCTTGGATTTGTCTTCCCAGGACAAATCTTCCTTGTTGAAACTGTATAATTTTCTCCTTGATAGGTTGCATTCTCATGGTGATGAGTTTATTTTTTGTGAAAAAAGAAACCATTTTTTGGTTTTTAACTTTCCTTGTTTATTTTTTATTTTACCTTTGATTGACCAATAAGATGGTTTTAAAATCAAGGTTTATTTTCTAATACTTGGTCTGACAACAAGCTAGTTTTCAAACCAAAACTACCAATAATGCCCAAGGGTTTTCATCATTGATTTTTGTTTTTAAAATTTTTATGAAATGATGACATGAATTTGTTAGCAATAGACTGTGTGACATTATTGTACTAATTCAGACCTATGGTTGAATTTATCCGTATGTGTATCATAATTATTTACATTCCTTCACTATTAATTTATGATGGATATATGCTAATATTATCATCAAAGTTTTCCAAAGATCACTCATGATGTTATATCATAGTCTAGCTCCACATCATGAGACCGTCTTGTAAAAACCTAAAATAAAATATTTCTAGACAAGCATAATATCAGTAATACAAAAGAATGTATTAATGCCAACACTTTAAATGATACATCAAGAAAATTCTACCATTTTCTAAAGAAATAAATTACAACCTACTTATGAATGGTTTATGGTTCTAAAATTGGTATTATTTATAATAGAAATTTACTCCAAAAAATAAGAACTCCTTTAGATAAGTTCTCTTATTATGAAAGTCGATATGGTTTCAATTAATTTTTTATGGATGGAATAGAATGTCATCAATTATTTTTATTCATGAACTATGCAGAAAATATTAATTGTTATTTGTATAGGGTAGATAAAGCTATATTTCTAAGTAATTGATAGAAACTTATTAAAATTTTGGAAATTCTAGATGTTGATCTTAGGTGGTGGATTTAAGAGATAAAAAACATACCTAGACAATTGAATTTTGGACTTCATTATTTTCCTTGAGTTGTAAATAGATTTTGCATGGCTCCTTTTGTAGCTAAAAACTCTATGTTATTCATCAACAACTTGGTCTAGATATTCATCATGTTGTGCAAGTTTTATCATGAAGAGTTAAGAAGATAGTGTTTTTTCCACAATCTCTCCACTATCTTCTTCTTTGATTGGGAAATCAAAAAGTGAGGGTTTATAGGTGGCATCCCCCAGCAGGGTCAAGGGGCAATGATCTTTACGCATGATAGGGCAAGGTTGAGGGGTGGAGCCCCTTAAAGCAAAGCCCCATTTACCAATTTTGGAAACACAAATTTGCTTATCATCAAATATATTTATATGGTTTCATGTCATTTCTAAAAAGTTTGATAAAAACATGTAATTCTTTCTAACTTTTAGCATATGCATCACTCAAAAATGATTAAATACTTGGCCTAGAATGTAAGTCTGATTGTTTTTGGCCTATAATGTAAGTCTGGGTGTTTTTTTAATGTTAGTTTTGCCTAGAATGTAAGTCTGATTGTTTTTAGACTATCATTTTTTCCATAAACTTTAACATCTATGCAAACTAACAGTAAACATATAAAATGAAATAAACAACTAGCATTGAGACTAGATTAAAAAAAAAATCTGAGTATTTTTGGTTATAAGCTATTCTCAAAAAATATTTACGCTTTGCATGCAATCAAAATACATTTATATTTCCTATCAGACATCATTGATATAGTTTAGAAAGAATCCCAAAAAAAATGCATAAACTTAGAAATCAATCAAAAAGAAAATAGAAATTGAAATATTTAGATCCTCCAATGTAAAAGCCATAACCTCAACAATCATATATGCTAAAAATTAGTGAATTCACAATAAAATCAATGATTATGTAAGACTTACCATTAATGTTGGGATGTAATAATTTTTACCATGAAAAATTTGGAACAATATCTCTATTTTGGTGTCTATAGTGATGTCAAATCCATTTCATGACCCATTCCAATAATTTTGTGAGTCTTTTAAGTGAAAACATTCATTATTCACATTGACTATCCCAAAAAATATGTGCAAATCAATTATGCACTTCTTCTAATAAAAATAAGATCTCTTTTTTTTCAAAAGAATTGACTTCTACCGTGATTTGTGTTGCATGTGATTTCTTATTATTTTGAACTTGTTAAATCTATTTGACCCACATGTAATCCATCCAAAATAAATAACTTTATGTATGGCAATATGTTTGCATGCAATCTTTTGGGAGGATTGATTTGTGCATTGTTTACAATATCTATCTGTATGAATCTCTCCAAAAACTATGTCAAACATGAAAGGGATAATATAGCAAAAAAGTCATTAAAATTGTTTCTACATATCACACATAATAATAATTTTTGTCAGCTATACCAAATTCAGAATGGAGTCGATTCTACAGGTAGAACTACCAAATAAAATCACAAGTGTTTTAGTTAGAGCAATAATTCCCTTTTCAACGTATGTCATACATAATTTTGTAGATTTAATGTTTCAAATGTAGTGTCTTGATCAACTATTACTACATCAGTAATTGCTAAAAATAAAATGGTCTTACCCAAAATATTGAATACCCAACATTTTTTCAGCTCAGGTGTCTTATTTTATTAACTACATGAACTATCTAATTATTACAACACCATCTCCTTATAAATTTCAACCATCCCTTTGTAAAATTTAACCATCTCATTATTTCATTCTCAATTGCATCAACAACTAAATCTTCCTTCATAATGTTAGTGGTTATATTTTTTATACACAATAGTGTTAGTATGAGATTGGGGGTTTTGTTTTTAGAATTTAAATTTAAATTCCTAATTGTATTAAAATAAATTATAACTTATGTTTGCAGGAAAATAAATTATAATATATTTTGTAGAGAAATAAATTCTAAAGGAACTGTCAACTCTCTCCAAAAATTATGTCAATAATGAAAGGAATAAATATAGCAAAAAAGTCATTAAAATCAATTCTACATTATCACGCATAATAATTATATCTATCAGTCATATCAGATTCAGAATGGATTCAATTCTAAAGGCAAAACTACTAGATAAAATCACAGGTGTTTTAGTTGGATCAATAGTTCCTTTTTCAACATATGTCATACATAATTGTATAGCTTTAATCACTCAAATTAGTATTTTGATCAACTATTACTACATCAGTAATTGTTGAAAATAAAATGTTCTTACCAAAATATTGAATACCCAACATTTTTTCAACTTAGATGTCTTACTTTAGTAGCTACATGAACTCTCTGATTATTGCAATGCCATCTCTTTGTAAACTTGAGCCATCTCTTTATAAACTTTATCTATCTCATTATTTCATTCTCGAATGATCAACAACTAATCTTCCTTCATGATGTTAGCTATTATATTTGTTCTACATAGTAGTGTTAGTATGAGATTGGAGGTTTTGTTTTTAGAAATTTAATCTAAATTCCTAATTGCAAAAAAATAAATTCTAATCTATGTTTACAAGAAAATAAATTCTAATATATCTTGTAGAGAAATAAATTTTAAAGGAACTATCAACTAAATATCTCCTGTCACAAAATTTGTAAAGAGACATTCCCTCTCACTAGTAACTTTGTTTATCTACTGCCACTAGACAATTCTCCTAGAAAATTATGAATATCCTAATAACACTATGGTCTCTGACAACGGTGCTAAAAATGATGAGGGTTGTCAATCTTATTCATTAAAAAATGTCAATCCATGGCTAGTGTCTGACGGTAATATACAATAAGAGAAAGAGATATCTGACAAATGGTCCCTTCTACCAAACTCCACACTTGTAGAAATTAAATTATGCGTGCAATAAATTAAATCAAACATGCAAAAAAGTAAATTACTAAATTCAAAAAGAAATGATAAACAAAGAAAACTCCTAGAGGTTCACAAAAAAATATATAGAAAGGAATATCTACATGACATAAAGGGAAAAGACAACAATTCACAACAAAAGGATAATTACATCACAAAGAAGTAAATAGAAACACATGGATCCATCTTCCTTGGAATGAGTGCCAAACCCATTCCTTGGAAGAGGATTTTATTTAGAATCAAAGACGTTTATGCCATAAAGTTCAGAATGAATTATTCAAAATAATGGAGAGAAAAATATATTTATTTTTATTCAATGGTGTGGAAGGTTATATTTATAATCTCATGCTTCCAACCAACACCTTATTCAGAAGTAACGACCTAAATATTTTAGCCTATCTTAAACTCCACAAAATATGGAGAGAGACATTTATTACATAAATATAATCTATTACAACATAGCCTCAATTGCCACAAAATATGAAGAGAGCTATTTATTAGAATGAACTTCTCTAATAATTTTAAATCTACATTTAGATACAATCTATAAATTATATATATATATATATATATATATATAGAAAGACAATAAATAGAAAGTGTTCTTGTGATAGATGGAAATGATCTTGATCATCTGAGAATAGATCAAGAAATTATTAGAATGCCTTAAAAATGCTTTACAAATGAGTCCTTAGCGTTTTGTTAAAGTTTGTAGCAAGTCTGATAAAGTTTGTAGCAAGCCTGATGAAGTCTCTAGCAAGCCTAATGAAGTCAGTAGCTCACTTGTGAAAGTTTGTAGCTTGACTAAAATGATAGATCTTCTAAAAAAATCTCCTTCTAAGGCCATGGGATCATACCAAGACTTACAATCATTTATTTTGTCCTGTTATATTACCATTCTGGAATGATATCTATTCATGGAAATGATTAATTCCCAAGAATAGAAAATATTACTTTGTTGATCATCTCAAGAGTTTAGTGATGAAGGGTGATTTTTAGAGTTGTTGTCATGTAACTCAAAGATGATCCTTGATTGGTACTATATGATCAAAATCTAATATTCCTCTTTATGGGATGCATATACACACATTAACATCTTTCCCCAAGAATTAGTAATAATAGTTAATAAAGAAGATGATAATGATTTCTAAAGAAATAACCAAGAAATTTTTTCTATCTCATTCTAAATAAATCATAAGTTTAGAAACTATACTTAGATCCACTTATTATAAAAGGAAAAATGATGTTATTTCATGGATATAATGACTCATTCTATGGTCTCATCAATGGACCTATAGAGGGTCACTTTGTACCCAAAATCATAGCAATAAAAATATTGCGAGTTGGGTATTATTGGCCTAGTTTGTTCAAGGACTCTTATGCATGTGTAAGGAGGTGTCAAAAGTGTATATTTTTCATATAAAAACAAGAGCTTACAGCCCTCCCTCTCAATCCTATTCAAGTAGAAAAACCATTCATGAAATGGGGTCTTGACCTCATTGGTATGATAAACCCCCCTTCAAGTGCATGGCATAAGTGGGTGCTTACAGCCACTGACTACTTCACAAGATGGGTGGAGAAAATATCCCTCAAGGAGGCCAATGAAATTTGTCCTTGACTTCTATGAAGACATAGTATCTAGATTTGGAATCCCTTCCACCATAATTTTTTATAATGTAATGTCATTTAGTGGTGTAATGACAAGTGAATGGGATCTCAAACATGGCATATACCTAAACACTTCTTCCAAATAATATTATAAAGGAAATGGATTAGCAAAGTCCAACAACAAAAAATTGATTATAATAATTAAGAGGACAGTGATGGAAAATCAAAGAACTTATCACACCAAGTTGAAGGTAACCTTATGGGCTGATAGGATTACCCCCAAGAGATCTGTTGGTAACTCACCATACATGTTTGTTTATGGGAGTCCAAATTACCTATATCTCTAGAATTATTAGCCCTAAAATTAGCGCATCAACTTGAAATGGCGGAGAGTGATCCCAAGGAAATAAGGTTGACAAAGATTATGGCATTGAAGGAGATAAGAGACCATGCCATGTATACCATGGAGTGTAATTAGGCCCAAGTCAAGAAGACTTTTGATAGGAGATTTATTTCAAGATCATATCAATAAGGAGAACTTATGTTAAAGTGGGATGAGGATAGGGCCAAAGATGGTAAGCATACCAAGTTTGATACATTATGGAGTGGGCCCTATGTTATCACTGGCTACAAATAACATAATATTTTTTAGCTTTCAAATCTGAGTGGAGAAGAGTTAAATATCCCAGTCAATGGGATACATTTGAAATCATGCTATCAAATTCAATTTGAAGCCTTGTATATAGTAGGATAGGTATTTATTTTCCCTAAGTATTCTTAGCACATGATTACTTGTTTGTTTTTACTATTAGCCTTTCTCCAAGTGTCTTCTAACACATGTGTGTGTGTGGTGTGTGTGTTTTGAGAGTTGTCCTCAATTTTTAGTTTGTTTTTAAGGTTGTTATTAGGTTTAAAGTTTAGTATGTCTTCATTTTAAGTAGCATTCATGATCCCATAACCTAATGGACTATCAAGGCCACTAGTATAAATGCATAACAAGCATGCAATTCCAAGAGGTCATCAAAGATGTTAATTAACATTGGCCATCATTGTTTAGTAGCATTTCAAAATTTTCCTATCATGTTCTTAACTTTGTTGATATCCATCTAAAGGATCTAGTTTTGGTTATGGTTGGCCTCATAGTGACAAGCATTGTGTTGTTCTTAGTAGATTTCAGAGTACCTTATGGTGGTCTAGCTAGAGGTGGAGTCAAACTACCTAGTCTTGTCATCAAATTCACTCAATGTGGTCATCTCCAAAGTCTTTAAAATAGATTAATGTAACTTTGACAATGTTAAGGTTTGATTTTAAAATTCAAGGTAAAGCTTCAGCCATTGTTAGACAAGAAGATAGAGACCTTCCATGGAGAAATATGTTCCAAGATGAGCAAATAGACCAAGGATCAGAGCTAGTGAGTTAACAACATTGAACTTCCAAGCATTTTGGAGAAGTTAAAATACTTTTGGAAAGTTTAAGGTATTCATTTTCTTTAGATATCTGACATGCTCTAATGTTGTAATGAGACTCCCTATGAGAAATCAAATATGATGGTCTAAATATTATTGTATAAGAGTCTTTCATGTCATTTAACACTTGTTGAATGTCGTAATATATGTACCTTGACCATACATATTACCTAAGTTGTCTTAAAATCCTTCTTCCAATGTTGGAACATTTTTATAACTACTTATCATTTATAACATTTAAACCATGAATAATGAAGAAGTTACGTGGTAAATGCTTTGATACATCACTCCACCACCATAGAGGTCAAGAGAGACTCCATAGCTACCTAGTTCAACAACTCCAATAGGATAAGAAAGAAGGACAAGCAGTTTGTTGAGGAAAAAAGGCATGTGAAGGTCTCTTGGCAAAGCATTTCTATTGAGGATAAACTCCTGAGCCTCTTTAAGGCTCTCTAGTCTCCTTAGAATCAAATATATGACTGAGACGAAGTGATAAGCTTAAAAAAGATAAAAACTTATTCCTTTTCTCCATCAAGTTTTACATGTCTGCTAGGCAAACTCAAGAAGGGTCAATGGTTTGGTGTTAGTACATAAAGGAGAGAGAAGATCAAGATCAACGCTCTTAGGGGAAAGAGGGGACCCTATGAAATTTCAATTCATAACTAGATTTAGGATATTTAGGCCTTCAGCTTTATAAATCATTCTTAACAAGATAAGGTGTCTAAAACCCTCTCAAAACCCCAAAAGCTCAATTTTCGGTAGTTTCAGAGCATTTTGAGCTCATTGGTGTAAATGGAGGATAATGTGAGTTTATGAAACATCCTACTAGTCCTCTCATATGTCTCTCATCATCTATTTGGTATGTGCCAGCAACATTTGCAAAAAACCTTCATATTGGAGGAGTTACAGACCTATGTGAAAGGTTACAACTAGGTTTTTTTATTGGTTTTGGATGTTTTATTATCTCAAGTGGCCCTCAAACAATCTCCATTAATCTCATAATCATTATAATATTCTCCTCAATTTTTAGGTAGTGGACCTTTGGATTCATTGACACTAATTTTCTCCAACAATGGTCCTAATTGTGTGTGTGTGTGTGTGTGTGTGTGTGTGTGTGTGTGTGTGTGAGAGAGAGAGAGAGAGAGAGAGAGTTGTAGGCCTCTGACTGATGAACAAGTTCCTAATGCATTATTGGAGTATCTATATTGATGATCAAGTCCTAAAACACCTTGAATGTTCCTGTTGGTGAGTTATCTAAATCAAGATATTAAACTTCCTCTACGCTTATGAACTAAAAAGGTGATCAAAGGTCAATGTGTCCATGCATAACAGTAGACTGTAGGTCTACAAATTGGATGTGAGAATGCTTGACAAGTTCTGCATGTTTCCTCAGTGGAAGGATTCTCAATAGAATAGTTGACTTCACTTTAATCTTAGTTGGATCATCCAAACAAGGAAGATCAGTCATATGGTGAGAGAGGAAGGTGTTAAGCCTAAAATACAGACCTACAGGTCTACCTACAAGTTAAGCATAAAGAAGAAAGTCTTTTAATGACCACAAAGTTTGAGAATATATATGAGGTAGAAGAGATATCAGGGAAGAATTTGGAAAAGTTGAGATTCTAGGAATAAAAAGAGATCACCAGAATGGCTAAGTCATTTGAAAGAAGCAACTACAGGTTTGTGCTAAGAAAGTGGATAGAAAATAGCAAGTTTTGCATGGGATATAGGTTATGAGAGATTAAATGGAGTTTCGATTACATGGAATAACTTTTAATAATATTGAAGACCTTTACTTTGAAGGGAGATCATAAAACATCAAGCTTCTTTGTTTGAAGAGTGTTTTAGGCCTATTGAAGACCTAGGAGAGTAATAGTGATCTTGAGTTCATCTTGAATAAACCAGTATAAGATTGATTTATCATTACTATAAATAGTTCAGAGATGTATCGTATATTCAATTGAGTTGGAACATCCTCACTGGGTTCTACTTAGAAATACGTGATTTTTTTTAATTTAAAAAACATGTGTTTTAATTAGATTATCCCATAAGAATCTAATTAGTGATCCATATAAAATACTATAAGTATGATAACTATAAAATAAACATGTGACATTATTAATCACTAATCACTATTATCACAAAAAACACATCATAACGAAATATAAAAAATAATTACAGATATCCAGTCATGGCTAGTACAAAGATACAACCACAACTATCAATGTACAATAAGTAATTACAACTCATCATAATAATGTTTCACTAATAAATATAATACAATGTACATATATAAGATACATGTCTTCACAGAGTTTAAGTTTCTTAAACTCTAGTATCTATGGCAATCTCAAGTGTTGTCTTCAATTAAGTAATATTGTGGGGAGTGAGAGCATCATCCGAGTGCTTTTCTCCACCAACTATGGACCATAGATCCCCCACATAATTATCTATCAAAGAATGACCCTCCCTTCATAGACGAGTAGATAATGATGATACAGGAATCTAGAGAGACAAGCTAGTACCCATGTGCTATATGATTTCTAAATAAAAATATGCAATGTACCATAAAAAAACTTGTTCTAACAAGATATAGCATAAACATGTAAATCATACACATGAAATTACAGTATCTCACTAACATTATTTTTACTAAAGTTTTGAATAGTTATTGATCTTTAAGATCATTCAATTTTATACACACCACTTGATCGAATTACCTTCATTTGACATTGTGATGCTAGTAATCTAATAAAATCTGTCTCACTACTTACTCAGTATCAACAATACGAGATTTGATTAACATATATATAACCAACATATTCATATAAATTACTTCATAATAACAATCACAAAACATGATAAGTACATGAATTATCAAATGCATGCATTTAATCTATCAAATGTATGAATGAATCTCTACAATATTATTTATTTCATAATTAATAAAAAAATAAATGTAAATTATATTAACAATGTATAATTATATATTAGGTTGCATATTCTAATTTCTATAAGTAAACATAATACAATACTTCCTACTAGATGTCATAAAATATGCTAAACATAGAAATAACCAATACACATATATTTAATTTATCAAATGTGTGAATGAATCTAGACATAATAATTACAATTTGTACCACCCAACTATAACATACATTTAGAATACAATTTTTTAATTTCTATAAATAATTTTTAAATATACTACTCTATGACATCTTATAAAATTATAACTCATTGTTCATGAGCACAACTACTCAATTACAAATAACTAGTCTTATAATTTCAAGAATAAAATGAGTAGATAATAACGGTATACAAATCTAAAGAGACAAGCTAGTACACATGTTCTATATGATTTCTAAATAAAAATATGTAGTGTACCATAAAAAAAACATGTTCTAATAATATATTGCACAAACATGTAAATCATACACATGAAATAACATTGTCTCACTAACATTATTTTTACCAAAATTTTGAATAGTTATTGATCTCTAAGATCATTCAATTTTATACACACTATTTGATCGGATTACCTTTATTTGACATTGTGATGCTAGTAATCTAGTGAAATATGTCTCACTACTTACTTAATATCAACAATGAAGATTCGATTAACATATATATAACTAACATATTCATATAGATTACTTCATAATAACAATCACAAAATATGATAAGTACATGAGCAATCAAATGCATACATTTAATCCATCAAACGTATGAATGAATCTCTACAATATCATTTATTTCATAATTAATAAAAAATAAGTGTAGATTATACCAACAAAGTATAATTATACATTGGGTTGCATATTCTATAAGCAAACACAATACAATACTTCCTACTAGATGTCATAAAACATGATAAACATAGAAATAACTAATACACATATATTTAGTTTGTCAAACTTATGAATGAATCTAAATATAATAATTATAGTTTATACCACCCAACTATAATATATACTTAGACTACAATTTTCTAATTCATATAAGTAGTTTTTAAATATACTACACTCTATAACATCTCATAAAATCATAGCTCATTATTTGTGAGCACAACTACTCAATTACAAACAACTAACCTTACAATTTTAAGAATAAAATAAGTAGATAATGATAGTGCAAGAATCTAGAGAGACAAGCTAGTACTCATGTGTTGTATGATTTTTAAATAAAAATATGTAGTGTATCATAAGGAAACATGTTCTAACAAGATATTGCATAAACATGTAAATCATACACATGAAATGATATTGTCTCACTAACATTACTTTTATCAAAGTTTTGAATAGTTATTGATCTTTAAGATCATTCAATTTCATACACACCACTTGATCAAATTACCTTCATTTGACATTGTGATGCTAGTAATCTAATGAAGTCTATCTCACTACTTACTCAGTATCAACAATGCGAGATTTGATTAACATATCTATAACCAACATAATCATATAGATTACTTCATAATAACAATCACAAAATATGATAAGTACATGAATAATCAAATTCATACATTTGATCCATCAAATATATGAATGAATCTCTACAATATCGTTTATTTCATAATTAATAAGAAAATAAGTGAAGATTATACCAACAAAGTATAATTATATATTAGGCTACATATTTTAATTTCTATAAGCAAACACAATACAATACTTACTAGATGTCATAAAACATGTTAAACATAGAAATAACCAATACACATATATGTAATCTATCAAATGTATGAATGAATCTAGACATAATAATTATAGTTTGTACCACCTAGCTATAATATACACTTAGATTAAAAAAAATTAATTTCTATAAGTAGTTTCTAAATATACTACACTCTATGACATTTTATAAAATTATAGCTCATTGTTCATGAGCACAACAACTCAATTATATATAATTAATCTTACAATTTTAAGAATAAAATGTCTCATGATCTTAATAATAGGCAAGTGCAATTTATATTGATCAGATATATCTTATGATTAAACTGCATACTACTATAACTTATAGGCACACATCATGATACACTGATATATGCTATATATGTCCAAACACTTGTACATATTAATTTACTCATAACATGTATTGCTCACCAGTTTTCATTACTATATATAGATATACTAACAATCACAATATTTTAAAAAAATTAGGTAACCAAGTTATGTCTCGTGTAAACATAATCTTTCATTCAAACAATTATTACATATTTAGAAGACTGTCTTCATGTGGTTTATAATTTCATGATCCACAAGTTCTTTTGAATTATTTTAACCATCCATTTAGCTATAAGTGTATGTACATATCAATATACTAATTTTATGCACCATTCATAAGTTTTCAATACTATATGGGTGTTTTATGTGAATAACATTAGTCATATTTAATGATATTCAAGACTTATAAGATTATAAAAATTGTTACACTCATAAATCATCAAGATATTAATATAAATTGAATACTTTAGACCTTAGATTTTTTATGTCAATATTTTGATCTCATTATTTATTTATGGTTTTCAAATTGAATCAACTCAACTTCTAATTCAAATTCAACATATAAAGTATTCTCATAATTCATTAATGTGTTTGTACCCTACAACAGTTTATACATGTTATCTATATATTTTGTTATAGGTTCGATTCCATCAACCTATTTTATATAAACTACTTTAATTCAAAATCAATATTTATTCTCTAAATAACTCATTCCAAACATTGACTTAGCCTTCTCACTACTTACACATATATTTATTCAAACTATCTCATATCACTCTAATACTGTATCACTATTAACACAATAGCCCATTATATTCTTCTTTTCTTTTATATGATGGTGTGATATTAGTGATATATATCAATTTGCAATTTGGTATCTCATATGATATATAGTCTAGTTAAATGTATCCAATTAGTTATCAACGAAGACGATAAGGGGGTACCATATATATTAAAATAATAGTTGACTAAATAATTTTATCAAGATTAAAATGGTGTCTGACTTGTTATATCAAATTTTAAACTATCCTACTATCGACTATATCATTTTGATATATATATATATATATATATATATATATATATATATATATATATATATATATATATATATATATATATATATATATATATATATATATATATATATATATATATATATATATATATATATCCACTTAGCATATGCTTATGTCATATAATCATAATCTTATATACCCAATCTATTCATCGTATAAACGGACCGTATACCATATTGGTTATGCATACATTATACTCATACCATTGAACATCGACTTATTTTATAAACTGCTTATATACTTTTAAAATCTTCCCTATGCAAACTTATTAATTTCACAATATATTTAAACAGACAACCGAATTATATAAAAGGGTTAGGAGTATCTACAACAACTTTATTTTGAGCTAGTCCTAAAATGATACGCCATATGTTCTTTTACCAGACCTCTATGTAGAAATGGAGTGATGTATAAAAGGAAAGGACTTATGCATGGATTTGCATAGAGATAAATAAATTGTATTTCCCAGATCCAAGATATGTATTAGATGATTTGGAGGAGAGGGAAGGGATTCACTCCTTTGTCGTAATAGTGAAAAGTTGAAAATTTGCATTTGAAATGGTGAGCGTGTCACCCTGAAAGATTTGATTGATAAGACTGACTGGATAACCCAAAATTTAAATATATAATAAACATTGATGCCTAGTAAAAGAAAAAAATATCAAATTAAATGCATGAAATAATCATCACCCTTAAATGAAAATGAATGACATCGCTGATGGGTATAACTTTACCATTAGTAAAAGAAATGTACAACAAAATATATATAGGAAATACTATCGACAGTTTAAGCAATAGACAACAGACCAGACGTAACTATATGCTTTGCTTAGGTGTAGTGTCTATTTATATTTATTTCATATTACATATATATACATTTACATACATATATTAGGCATGTATAACTATTTTGATTACATTATATTGTTTTATATTTATTTGTATTTATGATAAAAAATGAATTTCATTTTATTGGTCATCTATAAAAATCAAGCAAGCTACAAATTTGATAATGCAATAATTGTTGCTAGACTTGTACTCTTGTTGTGTTTATATATGTAGCTGAAGTGGAGATTGAATCCTAGTTACAAAGTATCTAGTGTCTTAAACTAGCTGGGAAGGCTCAAGGCTCAACCATAGGGTAGAATTATTAATATGATTGAAATAAAACAAATGTGGAGAAATTTTACTCACAAAAATTCACACAATATATTTTAAGTACTTCACCTACCTGGTAAAACATCCAAACTAAAATAACACAATTCGTAGAAGATACCTAGCCTTGTTCGATCTGTACTACTCCTTAGTGTTGTCCTCTCTTTTTTTCTTTTTTCTTCACCTCCTCCCTTCTTTTTACTCTACCTCTTATGTCACACTCTTTTATTGAATAATTTTTTTTCCTTAAAACTCTTTTTTCCTTAAATATAAACTTCCTAATTTATTTTATTTATTTAAATTCCTTGATTTTCTTTTGTTTTTCTATTTTTTTCTAGAATCTTTCCATAATGCTAAGTGTTCTTTTCTCCAATTTGGCTTAATAGAAAAATCCAAAAATCTTTGTTTTATTTTATTTTTATCACCAAACCAATATTTTATTTCCTATTTTTATATTTTTAAATAACTTAATAGTAAATATTATTAATGACTCAATAATAATGATATTAATGTAAGTCATTAACATTCTCTTAATTCAAAATAGTAAATTGGATGTCTATTAAACCAATCACCAACAAAATCAAACTATAATATTATGCATTTAACCCTATGCAAAACACCACAATGCAATCACATATAATATTAAATTGAACTAGCTCACACATACGTAATTTCTTGAATGTAGATAGCATAAAGAACATACTAATGCTAATAATTAAATCAATGCATATAACGAGTATTATTTTGATGTGGTGTGTGTAGGGTTCTACTTTTTTTTTGTCATCCTCCAATATCTTCATCTATGTCACCCTCTCTGATGATGCTCTCCCTCCATCATGCTCTAAGGGATGAGTTTACCCTACATCAAACTCACAACAAGCATGTAGTTAGACTATAAAATCATGACATATATACATCATAAAATACTACTGAAACAACAAACCAAATGATTATATTATAAAATAATTCACTATAACTAACTCATAACATTGTAATCATGTAACCAAAACAACATTCAACTATCTCATAACAATATATAAATAATAGCTTAACTAATAATAACCAAATCAAATTGCTAACTATAAATATCTATATATAATCAAGTAATTTTTCTTAGTGAAGAATCAAGATGTAACATCCTCCCCCCAAAAATTAGTCATTGTCTTGATGACTCTTATTCAAACATAAATTTTAAATTAAAAACATTATTTAGAAGAAAGATAACATAATATGAAACAACAAATCAGACAAATAAATATAAAATTCATCTGTAAAACTTATCATAGTCCTCTCAAGTAGCACTATTCTCATAGTATTGGTCCCATAAGACCCTATATTGTGACATCTCTTTATTATGCAAATAAAGTTTGCGAGTGTCACTCTGATTAGTTTATCATGACCACCTCAAGATCCAAAACCTTACAAAGCATTTCAATCCAATACATGTGAAAGATCAATTATATACTTTTTACGATAAGAATATCTATAAGACATTATGTAATAGAGCTAGTGATAGTGGTTAGAGAAACTAACAAGAATGATGTGTATAAGTCAATATCATTGCTACTCCACGTAACCCCTGATAAGTATGACATGTCAATACTACTTCTACTCCACATATCTCCTGATAAGTATGATGATGAATAGGAATAAAAAATAATATATTTTTAATGTATACAAAATTAAGAAATAAACATTCCTCAGTATACATGTGTATAGCCATAAGATTGAATTTGATAAGTCTCACTTGCAAAATCTTAAATTCAACAAGATCCTCTTGTCAGATCTAAATTTAGTAACTAATAATTAAATGTGAGACTAACTAGGATCCACTCTCATCTCTTAGTACTCATGTTTCAAATTCACCACTCGTATCTTAGGTCTCCATGACCTAATGATCTCGAAAATGTGTACATGGTTCAATGAATCACAAACCCATTATAAAAAATCTGAGAGTGAAATAATATATGCTAAATAATTTATGGTGTATCAATATCCATCACAATGAAAATCATACAATCATTCCATAATCTCATTAAGTTGTCATTAGTCAAACTTAACTAGTATCAAATTTAACAGCTTAACCCATCTTTGTTATATTCATAGTTACAAGGAATTGATGTTAAAATTAACATAATAACAAAGGTTAAGGATTGAACTATCCTTAAAACCTTATAAAAATAACAAGAGGGATAAATCCTCCCCATTTGCTCAGTTAGTTACACAAGTTAAAAACTTATCTCAACCTCTTAGACCAACAAGATGTTCTGCACACCTATTTCATACTTGCTTTAGGCAAAAAGTACATAAACATATCATCAAATCAACATGTTTTAATCAAGATGAGAATAATACCCATTTAATCAAGGATAAATCATAACATAATGATTATAATCAACTTA
Organism: Torreya grandis; assembly: GCA_037957365.1. Classification (NCBI taxonomy): domain Eukaryota; kingdom Viridiplantae; phylum Streptophyta; class Pinopsida; order Cupressales; family Taxaceae; genus Torreya; species Torreya grandis. The sequence continues at coordinate 156,193 of JARHVA010000430.1, forward strand.
TAAATCTCAATCCATAGCTAATATAAATTCAAGGTTCACCACTCAACGTGGTCAAAGTTCACAAGTTTAGATAAAGTAGCACTAAAAGTGTGACTCTAAAAAAATAAAATCAAAAAGTAGTGAACTATCATTTCAATAACAAAACTCTTAAATACCCTCACATGATATGAATAAAACAGCGCAACCCAAGTTATCAAAATTACTACATAGTTATCAAACCTGTAAGTGTAGTATCACTATTTCTTTTCCACAACTGGAAGGAAAAATATTCAACACATATATGCATCAATCCATTCCATTCCTACATCTTTATATCAAAAATAATTAGACGACACTATCCCACAAATTTTATGGGATATTGTCAAAATAACATTTTAAAAACAAGATTTTGGTTAAGGGAACACTTAATCAACATCATGAAAATATGAATCCACTCAGTGGGCTTATAATGATGTCAAAAAGGGTGGGAGAATAACAAATCACCTCTATGATAGTTATGTGAGATGACACCTCTTCCCCAATCCACATAAACATACAGGATACCATTTCATGAGAAATATTCCTAACACAAGAATCCTTAACAAAGATAACTACACTCCAATACAAGGATAATTCCCACCACTCTCAGTGGTGCGAATACACAAGTGATCTTTTAGGATTCCCTTCCCTAGGATTAATGTATATAAGACATAAAAATATATCTAAAATGCACATATTTTTAAGTGATAAGTATCCAATGCTCTTTAAACATTCACAATACAAAACACAAATGGTATAGGTGACTTGATTACCAAGTAAAGATGTAATCACTCTCAAAGTGTTCGATCTAAGTGATAAATAATATTGTAGGAATCTCTTTTTCACAAATCATCAACTATGTTATGTACTCACCTACCCAAAAATATTATATAACCATCACCATCGAGATACTTGATAAACCATCCCTTTAACTAGTCTAAAAAAGTATAAATTCTCCTAAAGGTACACACTTAGTGTACCACACAACATTTCATGGATGTTAATTATCTACAATAGTCATCAAGACATACATGAGGATCTACTAAATATCACAAATCCAATCATGGTGTAGTCTGATTCTGCACTAAGGCACTACAAATCCAAAATACACTTTACTTAACCAATACAACACTATATGCCACTAGGTTCTCCATACACAGATACAACCTATGTTCTCACATCCTAAGGCTTTTCTTTCTCAACAAGATGTGTTTTAGGTACTTCCTAGTATATCTCCTCTTCGAATCCATGAACTTCTTATTCTAGGGCTAAAAATTCATGGTTCAGATAATCTAATTTAACTTTGTCACTTGCTCAACGGCAAATCAGTGAGGATCAAATAGAGGGTTACTGTCATTAACATTTGAAGGACCCTATTCAGATACTCTACCTTTCATCTTTTTTCTTTTTGATAAATAGAAGGATATGAATATGTTAGTGGATTCATTAAGTATTAGAGTTTGATCTGTAGCTCTGATACCACATGTAACATTCCCACTGGGATCTACCTAGAAATATGTAATTTTTTTTAATTTAAAATAATATATTCTTTCATTAGATTAACCCATAAGAATCTAATTAGTAATCCATATAAAATACCATAAGTACAATAACTCTAAAATAAGTATGTAACATTATTCATCACTGATCACTATCATCAGAATAAACACATCATAATCGAATATAGAAAGTAATTACATATATCCAAACATAACTGATACAAACTTACAACCACTACTATCAATATATAATAAGTAATTACATCTTATCATGATAATTTTTCACTAATAAATACAATACAATGTACATATTTAAGATATATGGCTCCACAACGCTTAAGTTTCTTGAACTCTAGTATGTATGACAATCGCAAGTATCATCTCCAAGTAGGTATTATTGTGGGAAGGGAGAGCATCATCTGAACACCTTTCCATACCAACCACAAACCATCGATCCCCCACACAATTCTCCATTAGGTAATGACCCTCTCTTCATGGATGAGTAGATAATGACGATGCAGGAATCCAAAGAGATAAGCTAATACCCGTATGTTGTATGTTTTTAAACAAAAACATGTGGTGTACCATAAAGAAACTCATTCTAACAAGATATCACATAAATATGTATATCATATAGATTAAATGATAATGTCTCACTAACATTACTTTGACCAAAGTTTTCAATAGTTATTGATCTCTAAGATCAGTAAATTTTATACACATCATTTTATCAAATTATCTTCATTTGACATTGTGATGTTAGTAAGTTAGTGAAATCCATCTCACTACTTACTCAGTACCAACAATGCGAGATTTGGTTAACATATATATAACCAATAAATGCATACAAATGATTGCCTACTAATAATTATAAAATATGCTAAGCACAAGAATAATCAAATACATACATTTAATCCATCAAATGTATGAATGAATTTTTATAATATCATTTACTACATAATTAATAAGCAAATAAGTGCCAATTATACCAATCGCGTATAATATATATTAGGCTGCATATTATAATTTTTATAATCAAACACAATACATTACTTTCTACTAACTATCATAAAGTATGCTAAAAATATAAATAACCAAAATGCATATATTTAGTCTGTCAAACGTATGAATGAATCTAGACATAACAATTATAGTTTATACCACCTAAGTATAATATACACTTAGACTACAATTTTCTAATTCCTATAAGTAGTTTTCAAATATACTACACTCTATGGCATGCCATTATATCATAGCTCATTGTTCATGAGCACAACTACTTAATTACAAAAAACCAATCTTACAATTTCAAGAATCAAATGTCTCATAATCTTAATAATAGGCAAGCAAGTGCAATTCATACCAATCGAGTATATCCTATGTTTAAACTGCATATTATTATAATTTATAGACACATATCATGATGCACTAATAAATGTTATATATGTCTAAACACTTATACATATTAATTTACTCATAATATGCATCATTCACTAATTTTAATTACTATACATATATATACTAACAACCATAATATTTTCAGAGAATAAGGTAACCAAGTTATGTCTCATGTGAACATAATATTTCATTTAAATAATTATTACATTTTTAGGAGATTGTATTCATATGGTTTATAGCTTCATGAAATACAAAATCTTTTAAATTATTTTAACCATCCATTTAGCTATAAGTATAATTGTATGTACATATCAATATACTAATTTTATGCATTGTTCATATGTTTTCAATACTATATGAGTGATGTATGTGAATATCATTTGTCATATTTAATGCTAGTCAAGACTTATAAGATTTCAACAATCGTTACACTCATGAATCATCAAAATATTAATATAAATTGAGTACTTTAGACCATAGACATTTTATGTCAATATTTTGGTCTCATTATTTATTGTTGGTTTTCAAATTGAATCAACTCAACGTCTAATTCAAATTCAACACATAAAGCATTCACATAATTCATTAATGTATTTGTACCTTACAATAGTCTATGCATGTTATCTATATATTTTTCTATAGGTTCGACTCTGTTGACTTATTTTATATAAACTACTTTACTTCAAAATCATTACTTAGTCTCTAAACACCTTATTCCAAACATTAACTTAGCCTTCTCATTGCTTATGCATATATTTCTTTGAATTATCTTGTATCACTCTAAAATACCGTATTGCTATTGACATAATATCCCATTATATTCTTCTTTTCTTCTATATGACGGTGTGATATTAACAATATATATCAAGTTACAATTTGGTATCTTATGTGATATATAATATAATTAAATGTATCTAGTTAATTATTAGCGAAGATGATAAGGGGGTACCAAATATAATAAAATAATACTCAACTAAATAATTTGATCAAGATTAAAATGGTGTCTGACTTATTATATCAAGTTTTAAACTATCCCACTATCGACTACATCATGTTTTTAAAATCATGTATATGGATATATATAATATACTTACGCGATCAGAAAATCCACTTAGCATATGCTTATATTATGTAATCATACTCTTATACACCCAATCTATTCATCATATAAGTGGAGCACATACCATATTGGTTATGCATACATTATACTCATGCCATTGAACATCGACTTGTTTTATAAACCACTTATATACTTTAAAAGTCCTCCCTATGCAAACTTATGAATTTCATAATAGATTTAAATAGAGAACTAAATTATATAAAAGAGTTAGTAGTATCTACAATAACTTTATTTTGAGTTGGTCATAAAATGATGCACTATATGTTCTTTTACCAGACCTCTACATAGAAATGGAGTTTCATATAAAAGGAAAGGACTTATGCATGGATTTACACAAAGCTCAATAAATTATGTTTTCCATATCCAAGATATGTACTGGATGATGTGGCAGAAAGGTAAAGGATTCGCTCCTCTACTGCCATAGTGAGAAATTGACAAATTGCATTTGAAATGATGAGTGCATCACCCTAAAAGAGCTAGTTGATAAGACTCATTGGCATAACCCATAATTTAAATATATAATAAACATCGATGCCTAGGAATAGTGGATTAAATGCATGAAAGCATCATTGCCCTTGAATGGAAATGAACAACATGGGTGATGGGTATAACTTTAGTGTTAGTAAAAGAAATGTATATATATACTATTAGCGGTTTAAGCAATAGACAAAAAACCAGACATAACTAGATGCTTCTCTTAGGCATAGTGTCTATTTATATTTCTTTCATATTACATATATATACATTTACATACATATATTGGGCATGCTTAACTATTTTAATTACACTATATTGTTCTATATTTCTTTGTATTTATGATCAAAAATGAATTTTATCTTATTGGTCATCTATAAAAATTAAGCAAGCTGTGAATTTGATAATGCAATGGTTGGTGTTGGACTTATACTCTTTTTGTGTTTATATATGTGAATGAAGTGGAGACTGAATCCTAGTTATAGAGCATCTAGTGTCTTAAACTAGCTAGGAAGGCTCGAGGCTCAACCATAGGGTAGAATTGTTAATATGACCGAAATAAAGCATAGATGTGGGAAAAATTTACATAGAGATTCACACAAAATCTTCTGAATTCCATATAATATATTTTAAGTAATTCACCTACCTATAAAAATGTCTAAACTAAAATAGTACGATCCATAGAAGATACTTGGCCTGGATCGATTTGTACTCCTTCTTAGCGATTTCCTCTTTCTTTTCTCTCTTCTTCACCTCCTCCCTTCTTCTTTTTCTTCAACCTCTTATGCTACGCTCTTTTATTGAATGGCCTTTTTTTATCTTTTTTTCTTTCAAGCTCATGTTTGCCCTAAATATAAACTTTCTAATTTGTTTTATTTATTTTAATTCCCTGATTTTCTTTTGTTTTTCTATTTTTTTATATAATCTTTCCATAACGCTAAGTCTTCTTCTTTTCTCCACTTTGTCTTAATAACAAAAGCCAAAAATCCTTATTTTATTCCATTTTTATCACCAAACTAATATTTTATTTATTTTTATTTCCTATTTTTATATTTTTCAAATAACTTAATATTAAATAATCATAATGACTTAATAATAATGTTACTAATGTAAGTCATTAACATTCTCTTAATTCAAAATGGTAAATTGGACGTCTATTAAACCAATCACCAATAAAATCAAACTACAATATTATGCATTTAACCCTACCCAAAACACCATAATGCAATCATACACGATGTATTCCACATAGAGTATTAAATTGAACTAACTCGCATGTAAACAATTTTTTAAATGTAGATAACATAAAGAACATATTAATGCTAATAATTAAATCAATGAATATAATGAGTGGTATTTTGACTTGGTGTGTGTAGGGTTCTAGATTTTTTCTTTGTCATCCCCCAATATCTCCATCTACATCACCCTCTCTAATGATGATCTCCCTCCATCATGCGCTAATGGATGAGTTTCTCTTATGTCAAATTCACAACAAGTAGGTAGTCAGATCATAACATCATGACATATATACATTGTAAAATACTATTGAAATAACAAATAAACATGATCATACTGTAAAAATATTCACCACAGCTAACTCATAGCATTGTAATCATGTAAATAAAACAACATTCAAAAGTCCCATAACAACATATAACTCATATCTTAGCTAATAATAACCACATCAAATTACTAATTATAATTATACATGAATAATCAAGTAAATGTTCTTAGTGAGGAATCGGAATGTAACACCCTTGCTTTATAAATCTCTATTGAAGACCCTTGCTTTGATAATATTTATTGAAGACCCTTGCTTTGATAATATCTATTGAAGACCCTTGCTTTGAAGGGAGATCATAAAACATCAAGCTTCTTAGATTGAAGAGTGTTTTAGGCCTATTGAAGACCTATGAGAACAATATTGATCTTGATTTCATCTTGGAGATACCAATATGGGATTGGCTTATCATCCCTATAAATAATTCAAGAATGTATCCTACATTCAATTGAGATCATACACTCATTGATACATTTTATTGAAGAAGGAAATGCATGTAGTTGTGTGTAGTCAATCATGGAAGAAATAGGCACCTTGTAAGTAGATCATGTAATGTCAAGAACATGACTATGATAGGTTTAGATGAATGTCCAAGGTAAATTGAGTCTATTAGAGTCATGAAGGGGATATTTAAATAGTATATCACATTGTCTACAATGCCAACATTGATAAAATAGGTTCAACAACTAAAAAGCCTAATAATGTACCTATAGGCCTATACCTGAAACATGAAGGAACTTGAAAGTTTTTTAAGTAAGCTAGGGAATGAAGGATCTTAAGAGGTGAATGAGACATTAGCATATATGCATATAAGGTTTGGACTCGTGGTAATGAAGAGAAAGTGTCAAATGAAGATTATTAGGGTCACTCACATTAGACTATGCGTAAACCCTAATAATGGTCTAATGTAGGTTTCAAGGAGTTTGAAGAGTCAATCAACTAAAAACTACTTGAACATGTCATGGTATGTTGTAAAGACCTCAAAGAGCCATTTAAAACTCAAGCCAACCACTTTCATGCCCTATCTTGCTAAATCAACTCTCTCGACTGCACTAATATGCTTGTTTTATCTGAGAAAGTAGTATTCATTATGTGTGAACTTGCATGAGTAGTTACATGGTACCAATGGCTATTAGAGGGGTTAATAAGGTCATCATACTTCAATCATAGAATTATTTGGAAGATTAAGGATTTGTTCTTTATGAACAATCCGTATCAAAGTTGACACCTCAAAACCCTATTAAAACCTCTCAAGAAGCCCAATGGAGTAGATTTGTTCTCAAAGTGCATCAAATAGATTATAATGACCCTAAAAATACTTGTATGCTCTCTACACATATCCTAGGCACATGGTAGAGTAGGACATCAACACATTTGAGGTGAAAGTACAGAAAATGGCTTAAGAAATCACTCTTTTGAGCCTATTTATATGGTTTTGGGTAAGGAAAGACTTCATAACCATTTGTAGAGTCTATTTGAGATAATACATAGGTATCATGTTCATTTACTATCCATTTAATAACTATTCACAATGATAATATAGGTTGAAATTCATTAACCCGACTAAATCAAGAGTATGATCACTCCTACATCAAGAGGGTGGAGTGCAGACCTGCTTCAAAGCTTCAAGACTCAAAGGACCTTAAGAACATATTGGTGGGTACCTAATACCATATATGGAAGGTTTAATATATGATAAAACATAGGCAAGAATCACTTCTTGGCCCTCAATATCACTTGAAGGTTCCATAATATGAAGGCCTCATAATATCTTCTTGACAAACTAGGGTGAAGACTCAGTTGCAAGGTGATCTCCAATGCTCATATAAAGACTTTATAACTTAAAAATTTAATTCCATGAAGCAACATGTTATAGTGACAGTCTTAAAATCATAATATTAGACCTTTATTGAGAGGTAGGTTGGTCTATGTCACCTTCTTTATACAAATAGACATTGACAATGAATGGTAAGGGTCTAGGGATAAAGACTAGATGAAGAAATAGATTTGAAGTTCAAGTTCAACCTTCACATGGTGGATAAGCATTGTAAGAGGTAGGTTGCCATAGAAGTTTCTCATGAAGGCCAAGTTTCAAATGATCAATTTATAACTACCCCTCAAATAAGTGAAGGTGTAACTCCAAAAGAAGAGAGTTAGATTCAAGAATCATCAAACCTGCCAAAGTGATCTTCCATTTCACTCTTCATGTAGAGCTCCATCAACACTTCACCTAGAGTGTTGAGAACAAGAAGATAACTTATTCCTTATAGCCTTGGTGACATAATAATTCTAATATGTAACTATTTTGATGATAAAGGATAGTTGATAAACTTTATCATTGTCTTATCGCCCTCTCTTCTCTTCATTCTATTATAAATGAAACCTTGAGGGGCATTATATGCATCCTGAAGTGTGTATGGTGAAGCACTGACAAATTTAATTCTTTTTATTTCTTTTGAAATAAATTCAATTTGAGTCATAAGTCATCTTACATGTAATGATTTTGAGATGGATTTTTGAAGGATGTTAGTGATAGTTGTCTTGCTTCTTTGAATTTATCCTTTTCATTCATGCCTCTATATGAGTTAGTCATATTTCCCCAAGTTACATGATGTGTATCAAATTGTTTTGTTGAGTTCAAGTGCATAAGTGTCATTAGTGTCCTTTCTAATACCTCTTGATCGTTCACCTTGGTTGTTGTATTAGCCATAACCTTCATATAGAAACACTTGTGTGGGAAGAACTATTTTGGAATTGTGAAAATTAGGTTGTAATATTGTCATTTCATAGTGCAATCATAGGAAAGTAGAGGAAATTACATTTGGTGCATCACCTCCATGTTTTTTTTCTAGTTTTTGTCTTATTTTACCCTTTTCCTTGAAATCTAAGTAGGTTAGTGAGTAGTTTTGGTTGAAGCATCAAGGGAGTTATCCCAATCTACAAATTCACTTCACCAATTAGGCCACACACAATCTAGAAGTGATTCCATCCTATCATCTAAATAAGAAGGATTGAATAACCTTCTTAGGTTTGAAAATTTATATTGATCACAATAAGTCTAGCACAAAAAATTTGTTGAAGGAGTGAGTGACCCCTTAAATTTATAAGTTTTTAAATTGATTGTGGATCATCCATCTAAGATGAGGATCAATGGTTGATGATGAACCTTCATCTTCTTAAATGTTAGAGGGTAAATTTGAAATAAGCTCCATTCATAGAAGCATGGAGTATGTAAGTGTTTTAAATTGAAGATATTGTGTGTCTAAGAGGTATGTAAAAACATGTTGAGTGTGTAAGAGCATATTGTACTAGCAACAAATTGTTGTGATAAAGAACAAAAATGAGCATACTTGGTGAGTTGGTCCACAACTACCATGATAACATTTTTACCCTTGGACAGTGGTAACCCAGTAATGAAATACATGGTAACCTCCTCCCAATGTTGGCTAGGGATGGATAAAGAAAACAAAATACTTTGGGTCTTAATAGTTTTACCTTTGTTATGTTAATATACTATGCATTCAACCACATATTTATGTACATCCCCCTTGAGTCCTTCCCCAAAAAATTCTTGCTTGATTCTATGATATGTTTTCAAAAAATTTGAGTGACCTCCTAGTGGAGATACATGAAGTTCCTAAAGGATTTTATGTTTGAGTAGAGAATTCTTGCAGAGGTATAATTTATCTTTATACCATAATGTGTTCCACTTTCATATAAATTTTTTAGCTCCCTTAGAACCCTGATGAATATTTTGAATCAAATCATGGGTAGTACTATCATTATTCCATTTTGATCTTACTTCTTCTAGCCATTTTGCCTGCCACATAGTCATTGCACATAACAATGCCTCAACTAATTCATCCCTTCAAGATAGTGCATCTACGACCACATTCTTTTTTTCTTTAATATAGAATATTTAAAAATCATATCCTAACATTTTAATAACCCTTTTTTTTGTTATTCAGATGACAATAATTGTTCTTAAAAATATTTGAGGCTGTCATGATCAATTTTTACTTGAAAGTGACAACCCATAAGATATGATCTCCATTGCTTGACTGCATGTGGAATATCCATAATCTATTTCTCATAGATTGGTTTGAGTCTACTTTTTTCATTTAGTTGGAGACGTTAAAATTTTAGTGGCCTACCTTATTGCATGCGTATAGCCCCCATGCCATATCTCAACACGTCATAATTCACAACAAAAGTTTTTGAAAAATAAAGAGTAGCCAAAATTGGAGTTATACACATATCCATTTTCAACTGTTCAAATGCCTTGGTAACTGAATCATTCCACTGAAAGGAGTCTTTATTCAATAAAAAGATGAGTGGGGTTGTAATGCTACCATAATTTTGACAAACTTGCTATAGTAACCAATTAGCCTGAGAAATCCTTGAAGGTTCTTGAGGGTCTTGGGAACTTGCCATTCCATCATTGCTTGCATTTTTTTAGGATCAACTTTCACTCCTTCATGTGAAACAATATGAACCAATTACTACATCTCTTGGATAACAAAAACACATTTGAAATGTTTGACATAAATTTGATGTTGTTCTAGAACTGAAAGTATCTGTTTCACATGATTCAAATGGTCTTCCCAATTTCTGTTATATATAAGGATACCATTAAAAAACATCAATACAAATTTTCTCAAAAATGGCCTAAAATAATATTCATCAAACTCTGAAATGTAAATGGTGCATTTGTGAGGTCAAAAGGCATGCCCATAAATTCATAATGGCCTTCATGAGTTCTAGAAATTATTTTAGTTATGACTTCATTGCGTATTTAAATATGATTATACCTAAAACAAAGATGTAACTTTGTAAAATAATCAACGCCATGTCATTCATCTAGAAAATCATCAATTATTAGAATAGGAAACTTATCTTTGATGGTGTACTTCTTGAGTTCTCTATAATCTGGACACATCTTCCAAGTGTCATCCTTCTTCTGTACCATGACCATAGGGTGAAATATTTGCTTTGACTATATTAGATGATTCTTACCTCCAAAATATCTTGTACCATATTTTCAATTTCACTATTCTAAGCATAGGGATACCTATAGGGTCTGATGTACTTCTCAAAATGAGCTTGATGGCATGATCATGTGCATGGATTACAGGAAGCCTTTTGGCATATCACCAAAAAATAGAATAGTCATCCAACACTCTACAAATCAAGATGTGTAAACTCCTTGATTGGCTAAACCTTTATGGAAAATAGATGTGCCTCAAATCCTTCAACACCTTTTCTAAGAATATTCATCATTTGAGGGTAACAAACTAGTTGTGGATATTGATTAAAGAAGATGATGGAGGTTGAGTTCAGCATTGATTCTATTGCTTCTGATAAGGAATCCTTAGGTGCTCTAGTCCAAAGGAATTAGGAATTCTAAACATAATTTAGTGAGAAATTTAAAGGGAAGTGAGGCTACTAAGATAATAAAGCCATAAATTGAAATGGATAGGAATGCAAGAATAATCAATAACATTGAAGGCATAATTAAAAAGGTACAAAATGATGAGGAGAAGTTCAATGGTGATAGATTTTTGAATGCTAATCTAGAAATCATCAAAAATTCTAGACTATTATCTATTGTTTCAAGGTCTAATGATGATGCATAGGCAAATGAAGTCATAACCATGGTGAGTGCTGATTTGATACATCCAAAGGATATTTTACAATTGAGTGTGTACTATACATATAAACAAGCTAGGGTTTGCGATGGTGAGTGAGATGGTAGTTGATAGAAGATGGAAGACACTCATATTGTAAAAAGTGAGTTGTCCAATCCTATGGTTCTTGAGAATGATGGTAAAGTGTTTGATAAAATGATTGAACAGAAGAATAAAAAATTGAGCAACTAGGGTACAAATTAATGGTGCACTCTCTTTCAGGAATAACAAAATGTCTTTGGGTGAAAGGGAAAGATGGTGTGATAGATTTAAAATAGAGGATGGAGGCCTTTTTAGATGTTCAGTTGACTTTTAATGTTTTGTTCATCATGGCAAGGAACTCCAAAAAAATTTACCATTGTTTTGTTATACTTTAGGAAAAGACTCAGTTATCCCCATGACTTCTAGATTGCAAGGAGGGATGGATGGGTTAAAAAAAATGTCTAACCTAAAACCTACGTCCTTCAAAGATGCAGTTAGAAATGATGCTTCTAATATAAATTCGATAAAATGTTTTCCTCATCCTCAAGCCTATATTACTAATCAAGCAAATGAGGTTCCTACTGTGGAAATTTGGAATGGGGATATGGATGATTATTTTCATTCTCTAGATGAGGATGCAGTTATGTGTTGATTTAATGGTCTATGGCCTTCTTCAATTACTTTATATAAATGGGTTCATGAGACATAGTCAAATGAATGTGAAATTTCTCTATGTTCTAAAGGTTTTTTTGTTGTTCACTTTCATAATCATCAAGATTATCAAAAATATATCTCAAAAAGCCCTTAATTTTGGGGCAATGCGGGCTTGTTTATCACTCCCTGGTTTTCAGATTTTGACACTCTCACTCTCTCTGTCACTACGATACCAGTATGAGTTTATCTCCCTAATCTACCTCTATATTTTTGGCATGCTTATAAGGAAATAGCTAATATTTTGGGGTCATTTTTAAAGAATAATCATGAGAGAGCTGTTGCGGGCTTGTGCACTTATAATAGAATTTATGTAGAGATTGATTTAAGCAAAGGGGTTCCAAAAAAAGTCATTTTAAAATATGTCAAAGTTTAGCATATTCAAGTTCTAGATTATGAGAATACTAATTTTAGATGCCACAAATGCAAAGTACCAGGTCATCCTCATGCATATTATCCTCAAGGGCATTCGTAAGTGATTAAAAGAAGGGAGAAAATTTGAAATCAAATAAATAGAGTGCACCAGATCCATCACTAGTGGATTAATATTGTTTTAAAGATTCGAAAACACAAGAAAATATAGATTTGGGAGATAATAAGAATGAGAAAAAGTTGCTTCTATTAGAGAAGTAGTTCCCAATGAAGGGGAAAAAGAAATTGTTCAGAATTTTCCTTTGAATAAGTCAATAGGAAGAGTGAAAAGAGAACATGAGTCTGAAAACTTAGACTTAGACAAGAAATTATTTGAAAACAAAAATTCAGAAACTCAGAATCCAAACAAACAATTAGTTGTGGTGAATCTCGAGCAAGGAATGTGGCATGAGGTAAAAAAAAAGAAAAAAGGTAAAAAATGCGAGACAACTAATCTTTTAGGCTAATTTTTTATAAGCTGATGGCATTTTTTTTACTACTAACTTTTGGGTGGTAGATAGGTATGTTATTTGGTTGCTTTTAGCCTTGTGCCTATTTAGTGTAATTAGTTCTTCTTGGCCATGGCATTTGACCCTGGTTTGTTGTGTAAACTCTTCATTAATATAGGGTAAATGTCCATCAAAACCAATAATTATAAAAAAAAAAAGTTGTGGATATTTAGCATGTAATCCACACACTTCAAAGGTTCCACCTTCTGAATGGAACCCCATGAATAGTTCCTAAAAATTCATATCAATAATGCCCAAAGTGGTGAGCCACTACACTCCCAAAACAATGTCAACTCTTCCCATGAGAATAACAAACATAGGGAAATCTAACAAGTAGTCTCCCATAGCAAGCTTAATGCTATGACATTTTATCAAATAATTGATTATACCAGTATCTATGATCATGACCTAAAATTCTAGTGATGGATAAATTAAATAGTTTAAACGAGTAGCCAACTTATTATTGATGAAGTTGTGTGTAATCCTAGGGTCAATCAACATAGTCACCTTATGTTTCTTCAAAAAACCCACCACATTAAGAGTTTGAGGAGTATTGATGCCTAAATGTACATGATAGGAAATAGTAGGTTGAGAATATTTAAATTCATCCTCGGGTTCTTACAAATTTGCACTTGAAGCCTCATCATCTTTTTCCTCCTCGTTGGTTCCTTCAATGTAAAAACACTTATTTTTAGCACATTGATACTTTGTTCCATTTCCTATTGTAGCCAAAACACAAACCTTTTACATGAATTTCTTCAATTTGTTAAGGGGTCAATCTGGTAGTCTAAAAAAATGATGGTGCTGGTAAAGTGTGTTCATGGACACTACTGAAAGGTCTTTATTGAATAGAATCTTTTTTCTCAGCCATCCATGCCCTTGGTATGGCTTCAGATACATTACTAGGATGAAACATGTGAACCTCTAATTGGATACTATCTCTAGACCACCCGAAAATAGTTTAATTAGATTTTCCTTAGTGATGTCTATCACACGTAAGGAGAGATTTTAAATTTGATGAATATAATCATTTATAGTCCTAGTTTGGTATAACTTGGCTAGCTGGCTAAAGTATTTTTTAGAAACATTATTGTGATAGTGGATCTGCAACTCCTTAGAAAATATTGACCATGAAATTGGGACACCCTTCTTTTTCTTTTGAGCACACAACCAATGATACTAAATGAATCGTTAGGTTCTAAATACAAAAAGGCCATGACCACCTTTTGCGAACAGGGAGTCTATTATAGATTAAATAAATTTTCAATTTGATTAAGCCATGTTAACAGATCCTTACCATCAAGTTTGTGCAAGTCCACTTTTGGAAACATCAGATTTAGGCTCAGATTGGTGCTAGAATTACTTGGATTGGGAGACCCAAACTAGAGTGTTAGAGAGTTATTTCGTAAAGGTTGAGCTACAAGGTTGCCCAATTGCCCAATTATTTGTTACAATTGATCTTTCAAGCCATTCATTTCCCCTCTCATCCTCATGACTTCCCCTTGAATTGCAAGGAGATTATCTTTTTGCACCATTCCATGTAACTCTAATTGAAGATGCTAAACCACCTCTGAAATATTTAGATCTAAAGTTTTATACTCCATTTCATCCTGGTGAGAATTTTTGGGCATTTGTTTTCCCTTTACCACATCTAAGAGTGTTAGGCCCAACCATGTACAAACCCTAGGAGGGTTGTAACCCCCTCCCCCCCAAAAAAAAAAAATGTATCGATGGATGATACCATTGTGAATGCCTCACCAAGACAAATGCAATGACTATTATTGTGCACATGGGTGAAAAAATTTGGCCCAAAAAAATGTACCAGTAAAATAGATTGGTGTGATCATACCATAGAGATGAATCCAATGACTAATAATTTGTACAAGGTAAAAAAAATTTAGATTTTTTTCTTTTTGTAAAAAAATCCACAAATAAAACTATGATGATCAAAATATCAATTCTTACTAGATCATAAGTTATGCTTTTTTACCTTCTTGTGCTCAGGATTCCAGATCTAGGAAAATACCATGCCATAAGTATTTACCTAAATCAAAGCTTTGATACCATTTGTAGTGAAATTACTTAGATGATCCACAACAATAAAATAATATATCTTAGAATTAAGAATAGAATAAATAGATCCACAACAAAAATTGGTGAAAGAGAAAAATACATGAATATTGTGAACAAGCCATGTCAAGGGAGAACCTCCACAACAATGAAATAAGAAAAAATTCAAAATATGATGACAAAAGACTAGCCACTACTTATTATATATACTCTACTTAGCCATTGTTATTTTATAGGCTGACCATACTAAGAACATCAATAAATGCAATAAGATAATATGAATGTATGTAAGCCACAAGTCAACCACACATATCCTTAGACACACTATAGGTTAAGGGTGTAATAGATCATGTTATACATTTTTCTTGCACACTTACCTTAATGAGGTCATCTTTGGTGAGACAATAATCAAATTTTGAATTTTAAAAAATAAAAAATCTCAAAAAGTTATAAAATATCCCATTAGAGGAGAATTAGGCCTGATTAACAAGGGTTAATTATCCATGAAAATTAATATGATCTTTTCAATGTTATTTATCAATCAAACATTCTATTTAATTATCCTATGATAAGATTTGCAAAGTGTCGACTAGAATCAAGATGTTGATAATTTTGATGTTGTGTTATGGTGCATTGCCCCAATTATGGATGTGTCATGATAATTTAGGATAAAATTGATAATTTTTTGGATGATTTTGAGTATTGATGATTTATAGTTAAATTCATACATTAGTATGGTTTTGATTGCCATTTGGACATGGAAGTGATGAAATTGGAGTGTCTACATGTTGCCCTTGTTTGAAAGGGTATTGCTAGAAATGGATGAAGTAATGAACTTTTCAAGAATGAAAGAGTCATTAAAATGATTTGATAATGATTAATTAATGATGTGTTCATGTTTTTTTCTTTTTTTTAATTTATTGAGAAACAAGTTCACAATGATGCCGCAAACAATGTTTGGGATGCCTATGATGCCCCTCGATGGAATGGTTAAAAAATATTTTTGAAGGGCGTGCCCTTGAAATGAGGAATATGACACATTTTGTGGTAGAAGAGGCTGAAAAATAGATAGGATATGTGAAAATGAGACTAACAAATGGAAAAAGGATCCATAAACAGGCCTCCTAAGAAGAAGAATGAAGCAATGAGAGGGGTGGGGATAAAAATTCAAATTTGAAGCTATAAATTAACCCATGTGGGTCAAATTAATTGTAACCCCACTAAGTTAGACATAGAAATATAATTTTTTTTTTAAACACATATACTAAAATAGATTGCACCATGAGAATATATAGAGACCAAAAGAAATAATCAAGGTGATAATAACACCAAGCATCACATATCACTAGTCCCTAATATCATGAGAGTACATGTCAAAATGTGAATATAGAAAGTAATCATATTAACTTAGTTATAATTGATACAAGTCTACAACTATTACTATCAAGTACAATAATAAGTAATTACAACTCTTCATGATAGTTACAATACAATACAATACAATGGTACATATAGATACATGGCTTTTTCGGAGCATAGTTATCGAACTCAAGTATCTATGGCAATCTCAAGTGTCGTCTCAATAAGCAGTAATATTATGGAGAGGGAGAGTATCATCCAAGTGCTTTTACACATCAACCATGGATCAACGATCCCCCACACTAATTCAATCAGGAAATAGCCCATCCTTCACGAATAAGTAGATAGTGATGGTGCAAGAATCTAGAGAGACAAGCAAGTACCTGTGTGTTGTATGATTCTAAGCTAAACATGTAGTGTATCATAAAAATCCATTCTATTACAAGATATTGCACAAACATGTGAATCACACTCATGCAATGTTAATATCTCACTAAACATACTTTGGCCCAAATTTTTATAATTAATAATTAATAATGGTCTATATCAATCAAATTCATACACACCACTTGATCAGACTAACTTCATATGTCATTGTGATATCAGTAAGCTACTGTAGTATATCTCACTCTTTACTCTATATCATCAATGCAAATTGGTCAAATACAATTCAACCACAAGATTCATTTAATTTACATCATACTAGTAAACGTAACATACATCATGCTAAATGTAGTAGTAACCAAAGCATACATTATTTTCATCAAACGTATGGATGAATCTTACATTATTTTCTATCTCATACTAGAAATAATGATTATAATTTATACCACCTATGTAAATGCATATTTAACTGTATATTTTTACTATCACAATTAATTTCTAAACATACTTCATCCTATGATAACCCATATTACTATAGTCTAGTATTTAAGTACATAACTATTAGTTTTTCCACACACAATCATATATAGTAGTATTCAACGTCTATTTAAACAACTAGACAAAGCAAGTCTCATTTCTTGCAGAACACAATATCACACTAACATAGCATTCGTTAAACTCTTCAAGGTTGTATGTACACATACACATAGTCCTACCAACTATCACCAAACACAATAATCATAGTAATTATTAGAAATCTTATATTAAATCAGCGAAACGTAGATATGATTCTAGGTATAACAATTATAGTATATACCATCTGGATATAACATATGTTAATACTATATTACTCTATGATGTCACATACTATCATAGGTTCCCAACTACACAAAAGCATATAATCAAACTTCCAATTTCAAAAATCAAGCGACACACATACATTTAACAATCAAGCAAGTATGAGGTTATACCACCTGGGTATACTCCAGGTTAAAATTGCATACTAGAATTTAAAAAATATAACATGAGAGCATGCATATAACTGACATTCAATCAATCATTTGTAAAGAACTCATAAACTCATAATAACATTCATTTAAACATCTAATTCCTTTTACTGGAAGACTATTTTAATATAGTTATAGTTTTGGATCTCACAAACACTTAATGATTCAAAATAACCAATTATTGGCTACAAGTATAGACATATGACCCCACACACCCATTTAGATTATGATAGACATATATTGCATAATTCAATATATATGAAAGTTTACTATATATATATATATATATAGTATATATATATGACCCCACACACCCATTTAGATTATGATAGACATATATTGCATATTTCAATACATATGAAGGTTTACTATATATATATATATATATATATATATATATATATATATATATATAGACATATGACCCCACACACCCATTTAGATTATGATAGACATATATTGCATACTTCAATACATATGAAGGTTTAATATATATATATATATATATATATATATATATATATACACACTCCCTTGTACATAAAAACCATATTTCACTATATACCACATACAAGTACTCATCCATATAGAAATACTACATTCATTGATAATCATCAAAATCTCATTATCGTGATTAGTTCCCAAATATACCCACTCTATGATAACATATTTTATCATAGTCTAACATTCTTGAGTTCAGCTACTCTATGCCATCAATTATTTTTAAAATGGTCGAGAATCAAACGTCTCACAAATTTAGTTATATGTTGAACGAATAACACCCTCATTAACAACCCGTGTATGAGCAAGGTACTCCACAATATTATTTATTTAGGAGAATGTAATTAATCTAATTGTAAGATATCTATATATGGCCTAAGCTCATCAATTAAATTAGTAACTCACTACTCAATTAATTTAGCTTATGGATATATATACTAAGTTATAACTGGTATCCCATCTACAATTTTTCATACCTTATTGGGCATAAACCACATTATTAGATTGGCGTTATGGGAATACGAGAATAATTACCAATATCCACACCTATGAATATACTACTTATTATATAGGATATTCCTTATGTTTTGAATTATGTATATTATTCCATTTTTAACGAATACTATAATTTTAGTATTATTCTCATCTTATAACTATTGACACTTGGGTTCATACCCTTGAGGAGATGTTCAGCTCTCCTCATCCAAGTGGCACAATGGCAACATCTCTCTTGTTGTGGGTGACAATTTCACTGAGATGAATCTCTAGATAAGGGGCTTGCTCCCCTTGATGCACCTTTAAATATCACTCTCTAACTTATCAATTGGATATGAAAAGGGATTAATAAAGATGACTGAGAAACCAAATGGTGATTCACCAATATATAATGTCCTCCCAATTGACTGAAACTACTACTTAAAGACAAACAAAATGTTTCACACATAAAACTCACAACTCAAGATTCATTGTTATATCAATGTTTCATATGCTAGATTCGAGAAGGTATATGATTCTTAGGAAGGGAATGAATGATTCCAAAGAGGGACACAATCATGGACCACTTCTAGGATATCTCTACACTTAGAAAACAATACTAGCAAAGACCTACAACAATCTCCTTTCTACAAATGGTAGACCATCAAGAGTACAAGCTAGAAAAGACAATCTTTTACTAGACTAGACCAACAAGATTCAAGTCATTACTCAATATTGCAGCATATGAGTGGCAACAACACTTGTATATTTTTTCAAGAGTTCTTCGAGTACAAATCTGGCTCGAGTTTTCTCAATAACCAATGGAGACTATTGAACAAGCCAAAAAAATGCATATACATAGCTTTTGAAAGAGAGGTCAAGCCAAGGAAGTTCAAGAGTCACTTAGACATGTGTCTCTATGTGAGAATCAGTTACAATTGTATGTGAAAGAGGAGTGAGATGAATCATGCCATGTCATGAGGTCTACTTATCAAAAACAAGTCATGAGAATGGTGAAAAGTGGCATAAAACCTTCAAAATTGGCATAGAAAATTGCTTCCATCAAAGACCATCCATGAACGTTTGAAATTGAAAATAGGAGATTCAACACATAGCACTACTCGATGGAAAAGGAAATCATGGTGAAAGTTAGAAAATGTTCCTTCTAACTTCCAATCATCCTTTGAACACCTGCGTTTGTTGAATTCATGGAAGCTCTTTGATTTGGTTAGCTGTCAACAATGACTTAAATTGTCACTCTGTCCATTTTTTGCTTATTTTATCTATGTCAGATGCTCAAGATCCTACCATTTGTTGCTTCCACATTTGCCCTCAAGTTCTCATCAAGCCTTTTGACACCAACGGCTAGTTCCCTCAGTTTGAAGTTAACATTTATGGGCCATCACTTTTCAGTGATTTCTTTCAGACATTTATTTCTCTCAGACTTATGTTTCCCTCAAATAATCTTTTCAAAAGAATCCATTCCATGGACACTTTTCTCATGGTCACTTTGTTTCGACACTTTTTTCATTTGAACTTTTTTGGTCTTGGCACTTTTCCCGAAAGAATTCATTCAAGATTTGTTTTGGCAATTCATGCAGACAATTTTCTTGAACAATCTTTCGAGCCTTTTGTTTCCTTTGCATTGGAAAAAAAATTTGAAATAATTGGGCTTTGACCTCTTTTTGATGTGGATGAGTTCTCTACAAAGAATTCATTGGATAATCTTTCTGAAAGAATTCCTTTGGACTTTCTGTTTGGCCCTTTGGACTTTTGTATTTTTGCCCTTCAACCAAAAGAAATGGTCCTTCAGCAATCTATAAATGACCCTTTGGCACTTTGAAAACATCCCTTCGGAAAAGTTGAAGTGCCCTTTATAAAATTTGAAGATAACCCCTTCAAAAAAGTTGAAGTGCCCTTCAGAAAAGTTGAAGATGACCTTTTTGGCTTGAAAAGATATCTTTCAGGAAAATTGTTTCAAACAAAATGTTCTAGATAATTCCTAACACTTGAACAAAAAATTGAAAACAAAACCTCTGAAGGAAATAACACCCGGTCAAGAGACTGAAACAAAGTCTCTGAAAGAAATAACACTTGGTATTTTTGTTGCGGCTCAATGAGAAATTCTCCTTCCTAAGAAAATTTTTGAATACTGTATTTGGCTAAATTTGAAAGATGCAAACTTGAGAGTGAAATTTGACCAACAATAATGTCATCCATTTTCTTATCACAGACATGTAGGGCTATTTTATGCTTTACTTATCTTATTTTCTCCTATAATTATGATTATCCAAAAGTATTAAAATGGTTATCTTAATAATGACAGTCCAAAATATTTCAATTTGTCTTGGATTTCAAATTTATTGATTGTATCAGACCAGCACATCACATATTATGTCATGATAGAGTATTTTGCTCTTGTACTACTATAGTATCATAAGCAATTACTAAAATAACGATGCCATAGTAAAAAACACTCCCTGGCAACATACAACAATGCCTTAAAAATGTAGTTTTAACCTTTAGCAATTTAATTATTTTATACAAAGGCGCAATGACTTACAGTTATAGCTAAAGCATTCAAGTGAGTTTATTCTATATCTTACCATGCAGCGACTAGTTAAAGCATTAATTACAATGATTCTATACAGGTCAAAAAGGTTGGAAACCATTATCCACATAACAAATATATATATATATATATATATATATATATATATATATATATATATATCAGATCTAGAATTATAATGACGCCCTTGAAACAAATCAAACATACCCAACAACTCATTTTTATGCCTAACAACTCAAACAACTTGCCTATAACCAGTGTGCAACATACTATGAGTGATTTCAATGACATAACAAAATATGGCAACCCAAGTACAATAAAGTCCTAGTTTTCAAAAGCAATTTTCCAGTGACACCTCTTAGTAATTCATCTTATACACTATGCTTCCATGCAACCCGTTGGTACATGTATAGGTATTGAGGTTACCTGGAGGGATTCGATTTGGAGACCAACCTTATTTTTGTAATAAGTTATTGTACTAGCATTAAATAAATATATTAGTAAACAAAATGTGGCTACTTGCTAGATTATTTTACATTGATAATAAAATCTACAATTATAGATTGTGATTTGTCATTTCTCTTGGGTTATATAATTGGAGAATATATGTAAATTGCTATTATAACTGCGTAACAAAATGATTAACATTAACAAAGTGATTTACATTATATTGAGCGATTTTCATTATTTTATATTAGTGAAATTTGTTGCATACATTATTCACCCGGTGTGGGCTTCTTAAGGGCTATAAACTGCGATATATGAATAGTTATTCAGCGCATTGTAGTTATATGTTTCCTTTTATACAACAATATTATAATGTTAATAAAACATACTAATCACCCAACCATGCCATAGTCAGCTTACTATTTTATAAATTACCATATATACATATACATTTAATCGATCCCATAAAGATATATTCGGGTGTGTTAATATATATTTAAGCCATTCAAAAATAAGAATATTCAAATAGATATGTATAAATATATACATATCTATTTGAATATTCTTATTTTTGAATGGCTTAAATATATATTAACACACCCGAATTTATACATATCTATTTGAATATTCTTATTTTTGAATGGCTTAAATATATATTAACACACCCGAATATATCTTTATGGGATTGATTAAATGTATATGTATATATGGTAATTTATAAAATAGTAAGTTGACTATGGCATGGTTGGGTGATTAGTATGTTTTATTAACATTATAATATAATATATATATATATATATATATATATATATATATATATATATATATAACATTTAATCCTGTATAATTGTATTGTGAATATATCTAGTTGATATATATATATATATATATATATATATATATATATATATATATATATATATAATCAACTAGATATATTCACAATACAATTATACAGGATTAAATGTTATGCTTACCTGCAAAATGTTCTCTTCCTCATCTCCCTAGTTCTACGCTTAATATTCTCTTTGGATTTGCGTCCCCGTCTCCTCTTCTCCGTCTATCTTCTTCTTCTTTTCATAATCCCCCATTTAGATTAAAAGGTGCATAGAGTAGTTTTTAAATATTTTCGTCATTCCATGAAAATTTGCTTTTCAATTTTTTTTGTTTTATTTATTTTTTAAATCCCAATTTTCTTTCTTTAAAGCTTGTTCATCTCACGCGCCCCCTCGCCCCCTCCGGTTTTTTAGAAATTTATTTCTCCTTTTCACTTTATTTTTATCATTTGTTTCTATTCTTTATTTTTATTCATTTTCCTCAAAAATGTATTTTCTTATCTTTTTTTTCTTTTAAATTCCTGGGTAACATTACCTAAACCAATTAATTTTGTCTTCGAATAATTTTTTAGAGTATAACTATCTCTATATTGTTTTAATATTAATGTCAAGATTTAATTTTTAAGTAAGTCCACTATGATTTTCCATTTTTAGGATTTATATAAATAAGAAACACAAATTAAAGCATGTATATATAAGTGAGAAGCACCTGGTGATTATTAAACACTCCTCACACAAAGCATAATAACAAAGGTGACTTGATTACCAAGAAAGGGGTAATCACACTCAAGGTGCTTGATCTAAGTGATCAAACTATGGCAGAAAACTCTTATTCATAAATCATGAACTATTCTATGCATTCACCTACCCAAACCACATATACAATAATCACCATAGGGATACTCAATAAACCAATCCCCTATACAACTCAAAAGGGTGCAAGTGATCTTAAAGTTACACATTCAAATAATGTCTCATACTTACAAAAGTCACCAAACTACACAGGTGGGTTTACTAAGTCTCAAAAAATTTAATCATAGTGTAACATAGTTTCACACTAAGACACCACCATTCCAAAATACCAGTGTGATACTTCATGTCACTAGGTTCACACTGGTGAATAATAAGACATGAAAATGCTAATGGACTCATTAGTTCCTAGAATTCAAACCACTGCTCTGATACCACATGCAACAACCCCGTTGGGTTAGACATAGAAATACATGTTTTAAAATATATATATATATATATATATATATATATATATATACACACCAGAATAGATTACACCATGAGAATCTACAAAGATCAAAAGAAATACTCGAGATAATAATAGCATCACATATCACTAATCTCTAAGATGATGAGAGTACAAGTCATAATGTGAATATAGAAAGTAATCATATTAACTCAACTACAATTGATACAAGTCTACAGCGACTGTTGTCAAGTACAATAATAAGTAATTAAAACTCTTCATGATAATTGCAATACAATAGTACATATAGATACATAACTTCCCTGAAGTATAGTTCTCGAAGTCAAGTATCTGTAGTAATCTCAAATGTTGCCTCAATAAGTAGTATTGTTATGGGGAGGGAGAACATCATTCGAGCACTTTTTCACACCAACAACAGACCAATTATCCCTCGTACTAATCTCATCATAAAATGGCCTTCCTTTCATGGATGAATAGATAGTGATAGTGCATCAACTTAGAGAGATAAGGAAGCACCCGTGTGTTGTATGATTCTAAGCTAAACATGCAATATATCATAGAAATATGTTTTATTACAAGATATCACATAAACATGTGAATCACACTCATCAAATGATAATGTCTTGTTAAATATACTTTGAACTCAAGTTTTAAAAATAATAATTAATAACTATTTAGTCATGCACACCACTTGATCATATTGCCTTCATCTATCATTGTCATACCAGTAATCTAATGAAGTCCATCTCACTCCTTACTTCGTGTCAACAATGCAGATTGGTCAAATACAATTCAACCACAAGATTCATTTAATTTACATCTTACTAGTAAATTCAACATACATCATGCTAAATGTAAGAGTAACCACAACATACATGGTTTACGTCAAACATATAGATGAATCTTACATTATTTTCTATCCCATAATATAAATAATGACTATAGTTTATACCCTCTAGATAAACATATATTTCACTATATATTTTTACTATCATAATTAATTTTGAAACATACTTCTTCCTATGATAACCCATATTACCATAGTCTAGTATTTAAGGATATAACCACTAGTTTTTCCATACACAGTCATATATAGTAGTCTTAAATACAAGGAAACATTAGCTTCTATTTAAAAAACTAGAAAAAAAATCTCATTTCCTGCAGAACACAATATCATATTAACATAGCATTCATTAAACTCTTCAAATTTGTATGCATGCATATATATAGTCATACCAACTATCACCAAACATGCTAATCATAGTAATTATCATAAAACTTGTATTAAATCAATCAAACATAGATATGATTCTAGGTATAATAATTACAGTATGTACCATCTAGGTATAATAGATGTTGATATTGTAGTACTCTATGATATCCCATACTATCATAGGTTCCCAAATACACAAAAGCACATAATCAAACTTACAATTTCAAGAATCAAGCAACACACATACATTTAACAATCAAGCAAGTATGGGGTTATACCACCTGGGTATACCCTAGTTTTAAATTGCATACTAGGATTTAAATAAATATATGGGAGCACGTATCACGATGCACCATTACATGTTGAATATAACCAAGCATTTATTCATGTTAACACTCACAAATGTTCAACATTGAATATATATAACTAACAATCAATCAATCATTTGCAAAGAACTCGTAAACTTGCAATAGCAATTATTTAAACATCTCATTCCTTTTATTGGAAGACTATTCATGAACACCTAATGATTCAAAATAACCAACTGTTGGCTACAAGTATAGGCATATGATCCCACACACCCATTTAGATGATGATATACATATATTGCATACTTCAATACATATGAAGGTTTATATATATATATATATATATATATATATATATATATATATATATATACACACCCTATTATACATAAAAACCATTTTGCACTATATACCACATACGAGTACTCATCCATATAGAAATACTACATTCATCCACAATCATCAAAATCTCACTATCATGATTAGTTCCCAAATAAACCCACTCTATGATAACTTATTTTATCATAGTCCAACGTTCTTAAGTTCAGCGACTTTATGCTAACAATTATTCAAAATAGGGTCAAGAATCAAACATCTCACAAACTTCGTTATATGTTGAACGAATAAGACCCTCATTAACCCATGTATGAGCAAGGTACTCCATAATATTATTTATTTAGCAGAATGTAATTAATCTAACAGTAAAATATCCACATATAGCCTAAGCTCATCAATTAAATTAATAACTCGCTACTCAATTAATTTAGATTATGGATATCTATACTAAGTTATAACCAGTACCACATCTACAATTGTTCATAACTTATCGAGCATAAACCACATTATTAAATTAGCATTATAGGAATATGAGAATAATTGCCAATATTTGCACCTATGAATATACTACTTATTCTATAGGATATTCCTTATGTTCTGAATTATGTATATTCTTGCATTTTTAATGGATACTATAATTTTAATATTATTCTCATCTTATAATCTCGTCCGTCTTCTTATCACAGACATGTAGAGTTATGTTATGCTTTACTTTGCTTATTTTCTCCTATAATTCTGATTATCCAAAAGTTTTTAAATGGTTATCTAAATAGTGATAGTCCAAAACATTTCAATTTCTCTTGCATTTCAAATTTATTGATTGTATCAGACCAACATATCACATGTTATGTCATGATAGAGTATTTTTCTCCCGTACTACTATAGTATCATAAGCAATTACTAAAATAATGATGCCATAGTAAAAACACTCTATGAGAACATACGACCCCTTAAAATGGAGTTTTAACCTTTAGTAATTTAATTATTTTATACAGAGGGGCAATGACTTACAGGAATAGCTAAACCGTTCAAGTGACTTTCTTCTATATCTTGCCATGCAGCGATTGGTCAAAGAATTAATTACAACAATTCTATATAGGTTAAAAAGGTTGGAAACCACAATCCACATAACACAAAAATATATATAGTATGTTGCAGATCTAGAATAACATCGATGCCCTTGAAACAAATCAAACATGCCCAACGACTCATTTCTATGCCCAACGACTCAAACAACCTGCCTATAACCAATGCGCAGCATACTATGAGTGATTTCAGCAATTAAACAAAATATGGAGACCCAAGTACAGTGAAGTCCTAGTTTTTAAAAGTAATTTTCCAATGACGCCTCTTCGTAACTCAGCTTATACACTATGCTTCCACGCAACCCATTGGTACATGCATAGGTATTGAGGTTACTCAAAGGGATCAATCTGGAGGACAACCCTTTTTTTTTTTGCAATAAGTTATTGTATTGGCATTAAATAAATTTATTAGTAAACAAAATATGGCTACTTGCTGGAATATATTACATTGATAATAAAATCTACAGTTATAGATTGTGATTTGTCATCTCTCTTAGGTTATATAAATGTAGAATATATGTTAATCGCTACCTATAATTGCATAACAAAACAATTAACATTAACAAAGTGATTTACATTATATTAGGTGATTTTCATTATTTTATATTAATGAAATCTATTTCATATGTTATTTACTTGGTGTGGGCTTCTCAAGGGGTATACATTTTTGGATATGGATGGTTATTCAAGTCATTGTAGTTACATGGTTTTTTAATACAGTAGTATTAACATGTTAATAAAACATATTAATCACCCAACCACACCCCAGTTAGTTTATTGTTTTATATCACTCAGATCGTTGTTTAATAGATGAGTGATTCGATCTCTATTTATAATCACACAAGATATATATATAATCGATCCTGTAATGACATATTCAAGTGTGTTAAAATATATTCAATCCATTCAAAAATAGGAATATTCAAACAGATTTGTATTTATATAAATTCAACCAAATATATTAACAATACAATTATACAAAATTAAATTATATGCGTCCCTGCAAAATGCTCTCTTCCTCATATCCTCAGTTATACGCTTAATATTCTCCTTCTATTTGCATCCCCGTCTCCTCTCCTCCATCTATCTTCTTCTTCTTTTCATAATCCCCCATTTAGATTAAAAGGGGCATAAAGTAATTTTTAAAGATTTTCCTCTTTCCATGAAAATCTACTTTTCATTTTTTTGGTTTTATTTTATTTTAAAACCCTGCTTTTCTTTTTGTAAAGCTTGTTTTTATTCCTTATTTTTTTAAGATTTCTTTCTCTTTTTTACTTTATTTTTATCATTTGTTTATATTCCTTATTTTTATTCATTTTCCTCAAATATGTATTTTCTTATCTTTATTTTTTTTTAAATTCTTGGGTAACATTAATTAAACCAATTAATTCTATCTTTGAAGAACTTTTTAGAGTATAATTTTCTCTATAATGTTTTAACAATAATGTCAAGGTTTAATTCTTAAGTCCATCCACCTACAATACCTCTAGATATTTATTCACATAGATTTGTATTTCTCACAATATTAATAACCAAGAATACAATGATGCATCATGAACGTACAACAACACACAATCACTCAAAACTACATCTCCTAAGCATGAACTTGGACTAAAACGCAAGTCAATTCTATGAAACCATTAAATCATGTTAGCAAGCCAAGTATACATAACTATCTATTGCAAACAACATTAAACACAATTTTCTAACCATTCAATTTATGCATCTAATCATGTGCTAGTTAATGTAGTGTGTGCAGGGTACCAATTGGTTTCTCTTTCATCCTCTAACATCTCAATCTTCGTCACCCTCCTCGATGATGCTCTCTCTATCATACTTTGAGGGCTGAGTCCTCTTGCATCAACCTCACAACAAAACAGGTAGTTAAACTATAATAGTCGTGATATATATTCATAAAAAACATAGCTAGAATGACAAATCAACATGATCATAAAGTAAACTTATACTTACAACTAACTCATAGCAGTGTGATCATATAACCTAAGCATTATCCTACTGTCCCATAATAGTATATATTCAAGCTTAGTTAAAAATAGTCATATCCCCTCCCCGATGATGCTCCCCCTCTTTCGCACTCCAAGAGTTGAGTTTTCATACATCAACCTCACAAAAAAATAGGTAGTTAGACCATAACAGTCGTGATATATATTCATCAAAAATATAGATAAATGACAAATCAACATGATCATAAAGTAAACTTATACTTACAACTAACTTGTAGTAGTGTGATCATGTAACCTAAGCATTATCTTACTACCCCATGATAGTATATATTCAAGTTTAGTTAAAAATAGCCAAATCTCAATTTGTAAGCTATAGATATCCTCTGATAATCTAACAAGTTTGCCTGGTGAGGAATTAGGGTGTAACAATAGTACATTTTTACCCTCCCTAATTAGAAATATTTTATTTAGATTTTGTATGCAAGTGATTCAATTTTGATGGAAGTATTCTTCAACACAAACATCTTGGCGAGTGGTTTGAGAGTATAGATGACCACTAATAGCAGGCATCTGGGGAATACTTTTAATTTTTGGAAATTTTTACTTTTAATGCCATTAATGCTAGGTAGAAATAGGACTAATGGAGATCTCTCCATTTTTAAGAAACATGAAAACAATAGGATTGCCCATGAAAATGATTGGAATGTGATAAAAATGATGGTAACATCCATGAAATTGGTAATAATGTTGATACAATCGCTGGGATTGTTGAAAAAGGTATAAATTGCCTAATGACAAAATTGATAGGAAAAAGTGGAAATCACCTAAACGACGAGATAAACTCATAAAATGATGAGGTCATGAAGGAAAATGGTGGGAACACCATGATTGATTTAGGGTTTTTCTATAAACGATGGAAACACCTTGAAAAATGATGGCAACATCCTACTAAATGTTAGGGACATCCTACTAAATGGAGATATCACCATAAAATGGCAAGATCGCCTAAGGGTTGATTGGAATTTGATTTTTAGGAAGTGTTGGGTTGACTAGAAATTGATTTAATTTGATGAAAATAATTGAATTGATTATTTTTAGAAGAAAAATAGAAGTGATGTCTTATTTAATTTGATTATCGGTGTCTAGATAGGTAGATTTGACTAAGTGTTACGACATGTTTTGCATTGCAAGAGTGAGTCCCACTATTGATAACCCATGAACATCGATCACACATTATATGGTAACCTGACATTTGGACTGAGGAGGTTGTGGCACTTTTCAATGTGGTTGGTTTGCCACATATAGCACATATGCTAGTGATTGGAGACGATAGGGATTTTATCTCTACAATATTGGCACTGAAAGATTGGTACCTTTCATTTTCCTACTAGAGAGGCAATCATGACCTTAGAAGATGTCTAGCATATTTTACGCATCTTAATCTATGGAAGGGTGATTCATTGGTTATGACAAGGATAATAGGGAGTGTTGGAGGATCTGATTGCCATCATAAATGTTGTGATGTAGGAGTGTGTTGTATATATAGACACATTATAGGCTCAACCATTGATTGAGTGAGAGGTTATTTTGATGGCTATTTTTTGTGGCATATTAATTCTTAACAAGAGTGGCTAGTACTTCCATATGGGCCTAGGATGGGTACTCTAGGACATGATTTTTGACATTGCATACTTTACTTAGGCGTATGTAGTATTGGCCCAGTTATACAGGGATTTACATATGGTGGCCTATTGGTGCGATAGGAACATCAGGACATGTACATTGCTTCGAATCTAAGCCTAGCAGAACATTGTTATTGAGTGGATGATTGGATAGAGGTGATAATGAGGTCCTAAGGAGCTACTTACTTATGAGTAGTACTTGATAGGGGGAGGTTGACAGGCACATCAGTGGACATACCCTTCTACGATCGATCGATAGATGAGATGGTAGATGAAGATTTCAGCTAGCATCCCTATATGTAGATTCAATTTAGAGGGTAGGAGGATAGCTCATGGATTTGATATATGATTACACCATGTTATATCATAGGGCATCATATACTGGCACGATCGAGTACAGATATAGTTTGTGCTTTAGTAGGATGATCCTGATGGTCCTCATTATTTTACACATGTGATGCAGAAATTAGTTAGTGAGGTCCATTGGTTCCAAGTACATAGGTAATTGGGAGGTTTTGACAGTTCACCTTGTGGTATGGGTGTATACGAGAGGAAAAATAAATGCAGGTGTCATAAAGAGATACACAACTTGGTGGATGCAATTATATATGGTTAGATTAACAAGGCCTAGACCACTAAGGGCACACATACTGAGGTAATATGTGAAACATGTGTCCCAATAATCAAGGCAACAGTAGAAATGAGTTAGAATAGCTCAGAGATGGGGCATGGACAAAGGTAGGTGCAAGTGGCTTTATAAATATAGGTGCATCTTCAACATGCTATACAAGTAACTCTGTAGTAGGATATTCTTATGATAATTGATTATGATTCTGAGAGTAGCAGTAGTAAAACCAAAAAAATAGTGAGGGGCAGTTGCCTAAGCATGATGTGGATATGAGAGAGGGTGACAATGTGGAGGAGGGATATAATGAGCATGTGAGACTTTCAATAGCCAAAAGGTCTAGCCATGAGGTTGTAATGGGATAGACTACTAAGTAGGCAAGGCCATTAGAGGTGAGTAGATCAACGATAATTTAGGCCACCATAGATGGAATGTAGAGGGAGATCACTAGGGTTACGAATAACTCTAAACTAAAGCAAAATGTGGCTAGATTATGGGCTCAGTTTGTAGGTGTCCAGGGTGAGGCCACTAGATTATAGGGATTGATCTCGAGTAGACATATATATATTAGCACATTGAGGGGGTAGGTTACCCAGATGATGACCATTCAAGGTCAGCTGACTATGAGGGATGCAGAGCTAGTAACGGTGATTAGTGAGTGGGGTAGGGCCTGAGTAGATGTGCAGAGGCTCCATGGGGAGTGATATGAGATCAGGTAAATTATCACACAATAAGGATTAGCTAGGGATTTATTAGATAATGTATGGGCCAAGGATGAGGCTAGTTACTATAGATGTTTATATGAGGGTGTAGTGACACAGAGCTAAAGAGAACCCTCCTTCTAGGAGTACA
Organism: Torreya grandis; assembly: GCA_037957365.1. Lineage (NCBI taxonomy): Eukaryota > Viridiplantae > Streptophyta > Pinopsida > Cupressales > Taxaceae > Torreya > Torreya grandis. The sequence goes on from JARHVA010000430.1 coordinate 188,497, forward strand.
GTCAAAGTTAGATGAGATCATCAAAGTCACATCACACCTTAACCTCTTATACATTAGTGGCACAACCTCCACCACATTCGACAAGGATGGGTCCACCACCACAACCACCACTCTCAAATGATCAAATTCAGAGCTAAGTTTTGTTGTGACAACTCTATTAACTTATTATGAGATGTATATATTCTTGATGTATAGACATTATTTTGATATGTCTATAGACATTTTTTTATCTTATGATGTATATGGACTTTGATATTCTTTGGATATATATGATCTAGCTTCTGATTCATTAATGTTGAGTCATGATATAGATTAGATGGTTGATGTTGATGTTGATGTTGATGTATTTATTTTCCATGATTCTATTGTCTAATTTTCTTGATGATGTACTTTATTTTGATAGTAAATGTCTATTATGAGGTGATTTGATTTTATTTACCAATGTCAATCATGATGTAAAATGTATATGACTCTCTTTATATGCTCATTTGTATATGTGTATCATGATTAGCATATATGTAGCCACATTGTTCAATTGTTTTTCTTTGTTTATGGAAAAAGTGATGATGTTTTGATTATTGTATATGAGCACATTTAACCATGTTGATAGATATTATAAGGGGTTATTTTCTCTTCATGTAACATTGTATATAAGCCTCAAGCACTTGATTTTTCATTTTTCATATGACAGTATGCATCACAATTATAAAATGAATCATGATATCATTATTGTTAGTTTGTGTAAGGACTAGTTCAAATATAAATGTTCATATCTCGAGATCAAGATATGAAAAATCATGACCTAAGTGTAAAGCATAATGCATTGAACCAAGAAAAATCTAGGTACAAATGTTCACAACTATAGATCAAGACATGAAAAATAAAGACCTAAGTGTAAATCATAATGCACTAAACAAATAAAAATAATTAATAAGACACACAAACAACCAATCAATCAATTCATATATACATAGATACATCTAAAAGTATAAAAAAAAGTTCGCGTTAAAGGCATGTAGTAATAAGATGTTAATTATTGTTATTTTCCCCTAAGTCTATGGAACATCGGATAGGAGAGTGTGACAAAATTTGACAAAGGGGGAATGGAAGAAGAAAGAAGAAGTGGCTAAACTAATCTCAGATGCCCCATGTAACTAGACACTACCTACATAGTCCACCGTGGACTTCATGCTGATGTAGTTCTCCCATAAATAGAGCGAAGAAAAGTGATGAAAAAAATTATGATGAAACTACTAGAGAAAAAATATAGAAAAAAATCACAAAATGGTGAGAGTGTGAAATAATGAGAGTGAAAAATAGGGGAATGATGAAAATGGGAATGATGGTGATAGTGGTGGTAGCATTCAAGCTGACCCGAGATACCCCATGTATCTAAGTGTTGTCTACATAGGCCGTGCAGACCTCATGCCAATATAGTCCTCCCAAAGATGGGAGGAAATGGGTAAATATTGATCTTTATTATAATGATAATGATTAAATGAAATATACCCTTCCCAAACATAGATAAATACCTATGGAATTGGATGATCAACATTGGAATGAAGATCAATTTTGATGGAGAAGTCATGATTTGGATAAGAGATTTTCCACCTATGAGATTTTCAATGTAAAGGGGGTCTACCCACACAATACTCAAATAGTTCCACCATAACAAAACTAAGATGGAAACCCATTGGAAAACATGATGATGAATTGCAAATATTTTGTGGCTTTATATCTCTTTTTGGGATTTTCTAATTTTTGACTTTGTAGAATTTTTGGATTTTTTTGATGTTTTTGGTTTTTTTGGAATAAAATGTATACAAAAGTATTCTACAAGTAGGATGTGTAGGTGAATATAAAAAAATGCACAAATAATTATCAAGCAAAGGAAAAACAAACTTGGGTAGGGATTCAACAACAAATCAGGACGTGAAGGGACTATCATTCACCAAAAAATCAGGATGTGAGGAAAGTCATGTGGAATGGGGAAAAGGATTGGATGAAGCAAAAATAAGTTGTTTCAAGAAATACTAACTAGGGAAACCATGCTTGATGTAAATATATTATGATACTATACCTGTAAAGATGTGTTGATGATGACTAAATCTACTGAACTATCTTTTGAATCTGCATGTGATACCTGTAGGCTGTAATCAAGATTAGGACTATAATAAGATGCGAGAGAAATGACAAGAATTGATAGGGAATGGAAAATGAAATGAAGGGGAATGGAAAATGAAACGAAGGAGAATGGGAAAAGATGTGAAGGGGATGTCGACAATCAAAGGCTCTCATAGACAATGTTTAAATAAATCAAGCATAAAGTGGTTGAGATGCATAATGTTCATGGGCTCATCTAACTCTTGCACATCTAGTGTAACCAACCTATATACTCCAGAACCATAGTTTGATATGATAATAAATGGACCAGCCAAGTGGTCTTAAAATTTCCTTTTATTTCATGGTCTGTGTTGGTGTTTTTTTTATTCTCTTTCAGCACAAGATCACCAAATTCAAAATCTCTAGAAATGATGTGTTTTTTATAACTATGACAGAGTCAATTATGATATGCTTTGAGATGGTTCAATGCAGATAGTCATTTCTCATTAAAAATTTCTAGTTCTTGTAGCTAGGATGCTCTATACTCCTCATCATCAATGATACTTGAAATGAGATACACAGGGAAGGAAACTCGATCTCAATAGGTAAGATAACTTCAAAGCCAAAGGCTAGGGAATATGGTGTTGCACCTGTAGGTGTGTGGATATTAGTATGGTAAGCCCATAGGGCAGGGAATAATTGTAAATGCCAATCATGGCCAACATCATTGATGATCTTCTTAAGAATTCTAAAAATAGTCTTATTAGATACCTCTATTTGGCCATTACCTTGAGGGTAATAGGGAGTTGAGGATTTGTGTTTGATATGGAATTGTGTACAAACAGATTTCACTTCCATTTTATTGAATGACTTGATACTATGAGATATAATAGTAGAGAGAATGCCATAATGAAAAATGTGGTGATTCAAAATAATTTGGACATCTTTTTACTAATTACATAAGTGAGAGGGATTGCCTTAACCCACTTAGTAAAATGCTCAGTGGCAATCAGGATATGATTATGGCCATTTGAAGAAGTGGGGTTTATCTTTCCTATGAGATCGAACCCATATGTATAAAATGGCTAAGGATATGTGCTAGGTTGAAGTGATCATGAAGGAACAAGAATTAAATCACCATGATTTTGACAAGAAAGACATTTCTTGACATAAACACATGCATATGCTTCTATTATGGGCCAATAGTATCTTGTCTGAAGGAGTTTCTTGGTGACGACATTTCCAATAGTATGGGCCCCACAAATTCCTTCGTGCACATCTTTAATAGATAATTTAGAATCATCTAAGTTTAAAAAATGAAGTAGCATCCCATCATAATCTCTACGATAGAATATATTGTTGAGTAAAGTGTAATAGGATGCATTTTGAATGAAGGATTTTTCTTAGTTGTGTGAGAGGTCAATGGGAATAATATGATCTTGGAGGTAGGTGTATATGTCTTGGTACCAAGGGGAATTAGGACCAGAAATATCACATACCATTTTTGCTTCTAGAAAATTGTTGGCTGGTGTAAGAAGATTTTCAATGATGAATTGATTTTCAAATATTTTGGAAGTCATTTCTATCATTGAATGAATGGTTACCATTGTACCAACTGATCTGTTATTGGCTCTTGGTATTTTCTCAAAAATGGATGCATTCAAATTTCTATTTGAGGCTATCACCCATGCCTTTGTAAGGCACAAGCTTTTCATCCTTTGTTTGATATTGACCTTTATCCTGATTGATGATTAATTATGAATCTCCATAGACAACTAATGGTTGAATGCTCTATTACACTACAAGGCGAAGTCCAATAATGAGTGCCTCATATTTTGTAATATTATAGGTGCATGGAAAACTAATTTGAAATTACTTGGGAATGAGATCCCCCTATGGTTTAATGAATATAATACCAGTTCCAAAACCACAAGATGTGAAGGAACCATAAAAATATAGCTTTCATTGATGTGATTCATCTAGAGTAAAAACAGACTCATTAGGGAAATGGATGTTCAAAGGACATGTGTTTGAAAAAGATGCACCATAAGTTAGTCTATAATTAATTGCCCTTTGATGGCCTTATTATTATTATCATCTTCAATGTCTAACTTTCTTAAGAACATAGTCCACTTGGCCATGTGGCTAGTCAAAGTGGATTTGGAAAGAAGATACTTGAGTAGATCAACTTTTCCAATCATGATGGTCTTGTTGTTCAACATGTAACAACGCAACTTTAGAGATGAAAAGACTAATGCTTAACATGCATTTTCAATTGGTGTATAATTATGTTCATAAGTGACTGATGTCATGATTAGATAGTAGCTACATGTTCTTTTCCCTAGTTGTTATGTTGGTCCAAAGGTGCCCCCAAGGCATGTTCTATCGTTGAAATGTAAAGCAATAATGGCTTCCCTAGTGTTGGTGGGGCCAACACTAGTGGATTTAACAATATAAGTTTTCAAATGCTCAAATGCCTCTTGATAATCAAAATTCCATTGAGAGGTGGTTCCCTTATTCAAGAGGTGAGTGAAATGATGAAAGCAATCGACAAGTTGTAAAATGAATATGTGAATGGACTGAATTTTGTCCTACAAGCTATGGAGCTAATTTAAAACTAGATAGAAGAGGCATTTCTATGATGGAATTAACCCTGGAAGGATTGGCTTCAATACCTATGAGAGAAATAATGAAGCCTATAAATTTACTTGAAGTGACACCAAATACACATTTCATTGGAATAAGGCACACCTTATATACACAAAACCTCTCAAATATTCTTCGTAGAACTTTTGGATGTCTTGCACTTGTTCTTGATTTGACTATAATATCATCAACATACTCCTCAACAATATCATGCATCATATCATGGAAGATGATAGTCATCACCCATTGATATGTAGAACCAACATTTTTCAAGATGAATGGCATAATTGATAATATAATGTTACCCACAAGGTGGTGAATGTTTTTTTATGTTGATCTCTAGTGTTATTTTAATTTGATTATACCCTAAAAAAAATCCATGAGGGATAACATTTCATATCATGTTGTTAAGTCCATGATTATATCAATGTTAGGTAATGGGAAATCATCTTTAGGACATGCCTTATTGATGTCTCTGAAATTTATACATAGATGAATATAGGCAAGCTTATTGCTGACTAGGATAATATTAGAGATCCATTCAGAATAATCAATTGGTCTAATGAATATTTCCCCCAATAATTTCTGTGGTTCCTCATTGACTATGATAGCAATGCACAAATGTACTTTTTATAACTTTTGTTTAATAGGCTTGGCATCTTGGTGCACAACAAGATGGTGTACGACCAAAGACAAATCTAGCTCAGGAATATCAGCACAAGACCACACAATATGTTAATGAATTCCTTAAGAATGATGATAATGAATTCACATGCCTCTACAATGAGGGACTTACCAAGATTGATAATTTTGGGATCATATACACTACCAATGTTAACTTTAGTGGTGTCTTCCACAAGCAGCGTGGAACCATCCTCTAATATAGTTGGTACCGATGGGAATTGACCTTCCTCGTCTAATTGTGGGCCATCAGGGTCATCCATGTAAGAAGAATCGAAATCATTTCTTGGAAGTAATGGCCACTCAACAAATGTTTGAGGAAAATCTTGAACCAACTTCTCAAATGTCTTTTGTTCCTCTAAATTGATATTTAAACCAAATATAATGTATGGACTTGTAGAGATCTATGCTCACTAAGGAGAGTGAACTTACCCATCTGTTGGTGCCTGAGACAAGTTTTCACTAAGGGACATGTCTTTAAATTTACTTTTGTGTTTGTCCAAAAGTGCCTAAGAGAGGTTTTCACTAGTGGACCTTAATGTTTGATTTGATTTTTATTTTGTTGACTAAGGAAGTTTGCCTACTCTCCAAAGTAGGCAACAAAAACAAAGTAACTACAAATCCTTACTTTTGGTCTCCAATAAGTATACCATCCCTAAGGCCTAGGAACTCTAAAAGTGCTTCTTTGTTTTCAAAGTCATCCAATGGTATAACATGATTTTGTTGGTCCCAATCAATGAATTCAAGATAAGGGAGGGTAAGACGGAAATTAGATATGGATGTGATGGTAAGGATGACATTGTTATCAAAAAGGTTTGTGTCAGGTAGCTCATTATTGATACTATAGTAGGACTCTGCATCACTGTCAGATCATCTTTGTTAGATGTTAAAGTTGTGTCACTCTCAAGATTTCAAGAATCACCCCCAGGCAACTTGTATCCAATGCCCCGAGTAGCTGTATGTTTAGTTGTAGACACATGATAAAGAATACCTTGTTGCTTTTCCCCAAAGCCCTTTCCTTTGTAATTGTGATGTTCCATGATCTTGTTAGGAATGGGATATTTAGAGCTCTGATAGTAAGAGGTGATATCATCATTGTATATCTAGGAATCTTCAATGCTCTTGAGTTCTTTTTGATTTGATGAACTCTTTTTAACAAATAGAGGAGGTCCTTTAGGACTATAATTAGTAATTGTATGCCACTGAATCTTGGGCATACCATCAGATTTTGGAGATTTAGGCTATTTGGAAATGTGAAAGGTGTCTTTGAATCTATACATGTCATGACCCTTATCTTCAATTGTGAAATGGGAAGAAATTTGGGGAGGTGGAACACTAAAAGTGAATGCAAGGTTACATGGGTCAATGTGATTAGACTTAGGAGACTCAAGAGCTACATTCTTATCTTTTTTTGGGTGCATGCTCAATGCTAGGATAATATTTCTACTAATCGTATTTGACTTCCAAATGTTTAAAATATTGGTATGGTTGTAAATGGCAGATTTTTAGACATTGATGTAATGTAGAAGGGATTGCGTGTACTTAATGGATCCAATGACGTCCAAGAACCAAATTATAGGATAGTTCAATATCTATGACATGTCAAAGGGTATCATGGGTAATAGACCTAAAAAGGATAGGTAAACAAATGGTGCCTTTGGATTCTCTTTCTATGTTGTCATACACCTGAGATAGTAATGGTGTCTGGCTATAGATCTACTGAAGTGTACCCTGAATGTTTGACCAATTTTAATGAGGCAATGTTTAAACCTGAACCATTATCTATGAGAAACCACTTGATCTTGTGATGGAAAATGATTGCTTTGATATAAAGGGGGTTATTATGCAATGGACCAATGGTTGACATATCACATTGGTTGAATGTAAGTTGTTGACCTAGAGATAAATGCCCCACAAGTGCTTGGAATCGGGCAGGCTCAATGTCATTTGGAACCTTAGATTGTCACAGAAGCTTGTACAATATTTATTTGTGGACTTTAGATATATGTAAAATATCCAGGATAGAAATTTGTGCCAGTGTCTTGTTTAATTATTCCATAAGGTTATATTGCTTCTCGATGGAAGAAGAAGGATTAGATTTTGAAGGCAAGGTGATTTGAAATAGATTATTGTTTAGTGGTGGTGAACGACCTTGGACTGTAACCCATGGATGTCATAGTTGTGACAACATAATTTTGAGTCAAAAGATGATTACTTGAATTAAGAGGATGTGCATGACCTAGAATGGTAACCCATAGATGTCAAGTTGTGATAATGTAACTGTGATTCAAAAGAGGCTCATTAGGATATGAAGGGGGAGATCCTAGAATGGAAGGGGTAATACATAGAGGAGTGTTAGAAGGTTGACGAGGATCAATTTTAATAGTGGATACATAATTACTGGTAATACGATGTACAACATTATTATAATCGTATGAGACATTATGGTAGCCAAATTAGTTGGCTTGGGAATTCTGACCTTGATTATGGTTATTATAATTCAAATTTTGACCCTAATTCTAATTTTGATTGTTCAAATGGCAGTTATTTTGATTTTGTTTATTTAGTTGGCATTGATTATTGTAATTGTGCTTTGGAAATCAGTCCTTTTTGTATACCCATGTTTTGATTTGAAGTAGAAGTACCATTCTCTAACTCAATGTCATCATGCTCAAGTAGGTTTTGGATGAAGTACCAAAGTTGTGCACATTTATAAATTGCATGGCCTTTAACACAATGGTAATCAAAATATTCATTGTCACTATACCATATGGGGTTTGGTTGGCCTTCTTCAAATGGCTTTGTATTTAGCCAATTGACCATGTTTGTTGTAACCAATTTTTTGAATACCACCTCTATGGGCTCACCAAAGTCAAAGAATAATATTCTTTGATATTGATTCATTTGTGGAGGGGTTTGTGCAATGTAATGGATTTAGTAGGTGGAGTATTTTAAGATAGGTGGTGATTGCACCATTTGCAAATGTATTGATTCAGTTACTCCATTGCATATAACATTCTTATTTTTATCAAATAGTTTTGGTTTCTCAGACGTGCTTGCCTATGCTTGCATTGGGGTTTGAACTTGTGCCTAACTTTGAGAATAAATCTTAACCAAGCCTTTATCTATAAGAGAGTTTCCAATTTTCACTCCTTTATCTATAATGTCTTCAAATGTGTTAGCACAATGAAGTCTCAAATTATGAGCTACCTCTAAATTAATATTGGAAGTGAAGATGTTTTCTAGTTGCTTGCCTAGAAGATTATGTGGAAATTGGTTGGTCAAACGTCTCTATCATTTTAGATAAGAAGAAAAACTTTCAACACCATGTTGTTTAGTATTTCATAAGTCAACCATGTTAAACTCCTGCTTCCCACCTATACCATATTCAACACTATATTAGCATTAGAAACAACTAAGTACTTTATTTTATGTAACTTGTATATCTAGCATAGTTGTAATTTCCATTAATAACATATCTCAACTTTATAAATTCAACACATGGTACATCTAAGTTTAAAAAATTAATTGGCCTATTGTAGATCTGATATTCACCCTTGTGCCCCATCATTTTTATATCCTTAACCCTTTTACCCACGTAGGATAACCTCTTATCCAAATTAGGGTTAAACTACTTCAAGAAGTATGTCATGAGATATTGGGGGAAGTTGGTTTCCCTCGCACTACAAATCATTTACAATCGAATGGTCTTAATGTAAAATTTTGACAAGGCTTTCTAAATGGTCCCTAATAGGGGATCAAAATTCTATCAAAGAAGAAAAAATAATGGAAAATTCATGGGAGGGTTTTAGCCCTTCTTGACCAATTCATTCATGAAATCTACATGAAGTACTACCATAAATTTGAACTTTGAGGGTGATGTCTAATAGCTTAGCATCATGGATAAACCCCTTGATTCCACAAAACCTTTTATAAAGAATTTTTATATACTTTAGTGATAATTGCCCTCAATTTATATCCCCTAATAGAATATGGGGTTGGTATGTACATTGGGGAATGAAATCCCTGTAGTCGTACCCTATAGACTCATGAATAGTGATGAAATCTAACTTGCACAACCAAAATAAAAAGGAAAGTTTTACTATTTTTTATCCTCATGATCCCAGAAGTCGCAAAAGGAGAGCATTCTTTAGTTACGCTTTGGGAAATGAAATAGTAACCTATGTGTTTTTGGTTACCAAGGTTCCCAATAGTGGGCGAGGGAAGAACATATGCATGATAAGCTACTCACAATTAAATAAATAGCATAAACATGCAAGCAATAAAAACACGAGTATTTTTTTAGAACACCAAATTTAAATGTTGGTTTGTTTTATGCATCAAAATAAAGTGTCTTATAAAATATGTTTGTTTGCAAAATAACCACTTCTTTGACAAGCAAACTTGCAAAGAAAAAAATATGTTTGAGGTGTGGTCTTTGACTAGCAATGGGAATTTGAAATGATGTTTGTTTTAGTCTCAAGAAATTATAACAGAGAAAAATTGCCATTTAGCAGAGCAATCTCATCATTTAGAAGGTCAATCTTGTTGATCTTTAGATAGAGAAAATAGAACATAGAAAGTTGGTGATTCCACCGATTAATAAGGTGATATCATCATTTAGTAGGGTAGACCCATTGATAGCAGGTTGATACCATCATTTTTAAAGAAAGTACAATAAAAAAATAGAAATGATATCACTATTTAGACAGTCAAATCCATCATTTCTAAGTATGATATTGCCAAAATGGAATAAAAATAGAGAAGAAAGGTTACCAAAGCATTTCCACCAGGTTTTAGGTTGATCCCACCAATTTTTTAGGTTCATTCCATCATTTGGATTTTTTATTAGATCATTTATGTAAAATGATAATATGAGTAAAAGCTAAAATAAAATCCACCATTTCACATGTTTCCACCGATTTGTAGGTCAATACCACTGATTGCAAGTTGATCCCACCATTTACTTGAAAAACATAAAAAATAACCAATATATATTAGAAGCGATATCACTGATTATTAGGTTGATATTGTTGTTTACGAGGAGTGATCCCATCGATTAACAAAGCATTTTTGTCACTAAATTAGGAACAAAATTTTGATAAAATTAGAAAAAAAAAAAGAGAGAAAACTAGATACATTTTGAGCCAATTTTTTAATTAGAGGAATGTTCTGACATTTCAAAAGAGGTTGTGGGGTACTAGTACCACTGGGTGTGACATATGTGATCACACATGATTACAAGGGAGTTAGTTTCTTGTTAGTGATTTAACTTTTTAGGGTTATGGAGTGTAATCCCTAGGTTGTTACAGGGGTTGAGTACAGTAAATTAGGGTATACAATATGCAATAAATACAACTACTAATTTGTAACAGAATTGCCCTGGTTTGACCTTTCTAAAAACAACAATAAATGATGTAAATATGTACTTAGCTAGAAGGTGACTGAGACGAAAGATTTGGAGGCTAAAAAATATGATAAGCGTTGATTTGGGTGTCATAGACAAGATCCAAATGTCAAAACCCTTCCCAAACAATAGCTCCCTAATTGGATAGTAATGCCAATGGCTCTAGTTTCCTTTGGGTGCTAGTGTCCTTTGTGTAGGACTACTCTGAGATTCTGGGTGTACCTATGTTAGAGTCTACCAAACCTATTCCTATGTGTACACATTTTGATTCCATGTAGGTGACATATTTTGACTAATTTTGTTTGCAAACCCTAAACCTCCATGTTGTTAGGGCATTCAGTTGGCACAAGTAGTAAAGTGTGATGTTAGTGGGGTAGGCTAGACATCCTCAACACCCTATTGTGATGAGAGTTGCCTACATACCAATAATCTGAGGAGAGATGAAGCATAATGTTTTTCTCCCTACCTAAGTGCTAGTGCAAGTGAAAGTGAAGCCCATATGAATGCCAATATGAGAGTTTTGAGTGATGTTGGACACTGAAAATCTATGTATTTTGAGCTTGGGATGGTTGTAGATGATTATATGCAGAAGTAGGATAGAATAGGGATTGATAACCTTGATTGTGCGCAACTTGTTCTGAACTAGTTTGTGTTATTTGCATCTGATTTCCATCTAGTGGATAAAGGGATAAAAGTCATGTATATATATTTTTCTAATTTTTGTGTGGGTCTTAAAAGAGGTTTAGGCCTACCCTAGGCAATTGTTCATTCTAAAAAAGATCTGTTAGAGATAAAAGGTAGGGAGGGACAATAGTGCCCAAATTGAGTCACTAGCATAATTGGTGTTATTGTCCAAGTATGGCATTGAAGGACTATTTCAAATAATCTGGACTTATGTCCCTAAATTAGATGGGATATAATCTTTTAAAATGAATAGTTTTGAGTTCTATGCATTTGAACATGGAGAGTATGGTAATAATTTGGATCTATTCCCCATTTATTATATAATAAAGAATTTAAAATTATAAAATTTTGAATAATGTAGGCAAATTCTTGATATTTGTTTTTCAGTTGGACTATAGATAAGTCCAAATTATCTGAAATAATCCCTATTGGTGTCCAGGTGGTAGATTCTAATACTACATGCCAAGATCTAAGATGAGGGTTTGGGTCTTCTTTAAGTATGTTTACAGATGTGTGTGACCTGCATAAAGGTTGGATAAGTGTCTAAAGAGGCCCTAAGAAAGGTTTAGGTCTAAGTTGTCGATGAGTGGTCTCAAGTAACACTCTTATCACTCAAGTGACATTTTTAGGTGACGATATTTTCCCCCCTTATTCTAGAAATGCAACAAAGTGAAAAGACTAGGATGAATGAAAAGAAATGTCCTTGGACTTACCTAAGAGCTGAATCCCATGAATCTGGATATGAGTGTGTGAAGTGTGCTTCATTGCATGTCCTAAAAATGAAATGTGTATAGAGCAATCCTTAAGAGAAATCAAAGATAAAACTAAGTAAAGAGATAAGAGAGAGAGGAAAAGAATGAATACACCTCACTAGGTATGAGAATCAATGCATAAACCTGATGAAAACCCATGTGTGTGTGTATACATAGTGATCAATTGGTGAATAACTTGGATTGATCTGAATGGCTTGCTCAATCCCCATGTGTGGGTGGCTCAATAACTCAATCCAGTTTTGACTCCATCATTGCCCACCCCTATTTGGTGGATCACAACCTATGGATAACTTCAATTGGACTGATGGTGTGAAAAACCCTCTCATGTAGGTGGATAAAGAACTCAAGTTGTCTTTGACTCCATCATTGCCTACCCCTGTGTAGTAGATGCATCTATAACTGAGTTGTGCAATGTAGTTGAAGATGTATAATTGTAACTAGAATTGTATATATCAACTCTGCAACCACTTGGGTATGTAGCTCAGGGACTACTCGATAATGCCAACCATTGTAGATAGAGTAAAGCATCAAATCTGGATTATGCTTGTGCAAATGATGTTTGGATTAATAATATAGAGAATAACATGAAGTTTTCCATTCCATATGATTAACTCAAGCAAAAGTGAGCATACAAAAATAATGTGTCACGCACATGCCCCCAAATTTGATATATGTGTATATGGATTCTGAATTGAGTTGTAATAATATGTAATTGAACATTTGAAATTGAAATGGGAGTGATTGTGTCATGCATGATTCCCCAATCTGAGAAAACTTGTATGAATCTATGCAAAATTGAGTGAAAATTGGTAATCTGTAACTGAGCCTATGCAAACCTGGACTATACATATTTTATGTTTTTGGCCAGTCTAAAATTTTCTAAAACTAAGGCTACTAGACAGTAGTACTAATGGTGCTAATGTCCAAATTTGGGTGCTAATGTTTGAATGTACTGATCTTTGTGCAATTAGAACCGGTCTCTATGTGACTGTTTCCAATTATGTTTTCTTAAAATTGATTCTTATATTTTGTGCCTATGTGATGAAAATTGTACTCTTAGTGCATTCAGATAGCTTGATCTCTTTGAAAAACTTTTGTGAATGCCCCCTCTTTTGGGGGAAGTTATCGAACATGTGCAATAATTGTCCTCAAAATTAAAAAAAACTCTATAAAATGTGTGTTAGCTAGAGCATATATGATATCTACGTAATAAACCAATATAATGTGAATACATGACATCAAAATGTAAGATAATCTAAGAATAAATTTATAATCAGAATGTAAGATAGATATAACAATGTATATGAACAACAAATCTGAGTAATAACCAAGTAGCTACCTAGGGGGGTGGGGCATGATGTTTATCACACCACCCAAGTAGGAATGGGAGATGCACAAGATCCCTCATGGAATCTAAAACTAGAGCATGCAAAAAGTAAGATACAAGTGTCATGGCTATGACACATACATGAAAACATACATACAAAATATAGGCATGCAAATTAGGCCAAGGGGCCACAATACAAGGGACATGGACACATGTAACTAAATCAAAGAAAGCAAGACATACAAGGACATGTTCAAATGTCCATGTACACAAATAACAGGTAGGTTAGTGTAGAGCCACATGGAAGGACATGTTCAAATGTTCGCATACATAATCAAGAAGGTTCACACAAGGACATGGGCACATATCCAAAGCATACATACTATGAAAGGAAGTAGCGTAGAGCCATAGAATAATGACACATACAAATGCCCTCAAATAGAAGTAGAAGCAGGGAGACACAATCAAGTCTAAACTAGGAAATCTAGAAATGAAAGTATGTATAAACATGTGGTACAAGTCTTTATAAGTGAAAATATGTACATAAACTAAGTCTAAAGTAGTAATAGTCAGCAAAACATCATGGTAGTGTAGAATGATCAATATTAAGATGTAACCATACTACATCTATGGTATAGAGTATATACATATGTAACATGGCAATCAAAACTATGTACAGGATGCCCCCAAATAAGAGAATGTGTCAAATAAAGAACCTATGTATGTGCTTCCAATGGGTGGTAGTAGTAAATCTGGATCTATGTGATGGATGTGAGTCCTGTAGTATTCTGCAAACACTCGAGAAAAACAAGTGAATCATGTATGTATGATAAAATTGACTATATTAAGATAACTATCATATGTAGTACCTAGCAAGTATAAGAAATGTAAACATGGCAATGCATACAATCTATAATTTATGTTTTTTGAGAAAATATTTAAATGTTTTTTTATTTTGACATATTATGTTATTTTTGTATTTTTATGAATATAAGCTATGTACAAGCAATATGAAAATGGTGTTGTATATAAGGAGAAATAAAGAAAGAAAGTATGTACAAGTAAGGAGGAACATATTAACCAATGAGTGTCACAAGAGACTCACTATCAAGGTGTCATGTGTTAAATAAAGGGATAGTAATTGTGTGTGCTTTTGAAAGAGTAACTGAGGTCCTAAAACCTGTTATACTGAGTGTTTTATAGCTAAAACTGCTTATGGAATAGTGATAGGAATTTGTGAAGCTAATAGAGGTGCCATATGAACTATAGGGATCTTAGGGACCAATTTGGTATAATATGTTATAACTACCATGGATGATCTGTGATGAGAACCCTGAGAACTCAATAATACTAATCTGAGAATGAAAGGTGTAGAGAGGGGCTCTTTAGAATATGAAACATATCTCTGACACAGGGGTCTCTCTAATACCAGTCTCGATGGGAGAGTCTACATACATGGTAACATTGTAGGAGTGGACCTCACTTCTACTAGTGGCTCAACTAAAATTTGTGGTGTATTAATGGAAGTTGTGCTCAGAAATGTAACTGGTAGCTGCGATGTAACTGATTATGGAATAGGTAGAGGATACTCATATGGAATAGCCCAACTATAACCATATGATTAGCATGTAGATACTTGAGGCATCTGTGCATGGTGGATGGAATGGCTCAAAGTTGTATCCATGGCCTACCTAATAACATGTCAAATGTGCCTCTACTAGGTACTACTAAGAATCTAGTGGCCACATGTGTTGGTCCAACCTGTAATGAAAGTATAATCTCTCAGATGGAGCTTTAAACATGGCCACTAAAATCACAAATAACTGTGTCGGTAAGATAAATATCTTACTTTGAATAACCCAAATGTTGTAGAAGTGTGATAGTGCACATGTTAATACTTGACTCATTATCAATCATAACACTCTAGATAGGATGATGATCAATGTAGACTTGTACAAAGAATGCATATAAATATGAGTCATCATCGATAATCCCATGCTCTAAGAAAGTGATGAATGGTTTAGTGGGCATTGTAGTATGATACACACCAATGATATCATGTAAGGGTTGTGCATCCTCTTTAATAGTGGGATATGATGTTGGTGGTGGAGTACCTGATAGGTATAGTGAACACTTGAAGTGCCTATGGCCTCATTAGTTGTATGTTTAGGAAACAAATCCAAAAATATTTTTAGTGCCTTAGCATTTATTTATTGAACTTTAGGTGCCTCTGTAGGTGTGCCCACATCAATGATGTTGGCCTCTATCAAATCATGTATCTTATGTCTCAAAGTGATCCATTTGTTTGTAGTATGGTATGGTGCCCTATGATAGTCATAGAATACATTGGAATCATAGTTATTTGGAAGAGGCCTAGTTGTATCAACCTCTTTGATGGGAGGGATAGATATGACATTGCATTCTAAGAGCTAATTTAAAACCCGTATCATTGACTCTAGAAGGTTTGTGAAAACTCTCAGTAGAGGAGTTTATAAAACTAGGTGAGGAGGTGGCTCTGAAGCTGCATAACTATGGCCTTTGGATCACTCTTGCTTTTAGTGGCCCTTACTTTGTATGGAGGCTTATTATAAATATTAGTAGTTGAATCTAATCCAATTGTGTACCTTAATTTTCCATATAGAGAAGCTTGAATTCTCATTTTTTCATTGTGTGGCATAACTCTATGAATGTTGGAAACTTATTGAACAAGATTGCTTCGTGTAATGCTTGTAGTAAACTTTATTTGAATATGTCTTAGAGCTCTCTATTTTCCATGGGGCTAGTCATCTTTGCCAATATAGTTTTACATCGCAAGACATATTCTCCAATAGGCTCATTGGATTTTTTCTTAAGTTGAGCCACCTTAGCATATGAGATCTTATCACTGATGTTGATTGAAAAGCGTGCAAAAAACATATCTGTCAATGAGTTAAATGCTATGACAGACTAGTTTGGAAGAACATAGAACCTTTATAAGGCATAGTCCTTTAGACTACATGGCAACAACTTAGAAAGGATCCAATCATTGGACACAGTGAAAACATGTTGCATGAAAAGCTCATAAATGATACTCTGGGTCACCCTTTCCATCATACAAAGTAAGCTTAGGTGCTACAAATTTGGATGGCAAGGGAGTTTCTACTATACATTGTTCCAAAGGTGTGTGTAAAATAACATGAGAATCCAATGTATGTGATTGCCTAATAACACCTTGCTTAAGATGTAATGTAACACCTTAGCTTGCAAAGAACGAATCTAATGCATAAGGTATTTTACATTGGGAGAACAAGAGTGTGTATTAGTGATAGGTGTAGCTACTACTGAAGGTTATCGAGATAAAATAAGTTGTACATTCTAAGTTACCCCAAAGTAGTTGTAACAAGAGTGTTATCTAGGGGAGTAAAAGATTGACCATTGTTTGATTTATGAAGCTTGTGTTGAACAATACGGATAAGGTCATCTTGTATATTAGAATGTAGAAACATGAAATCTTGTAAATGTCTCTTATCAGTTTCATGGAATTGGTTATTGAATTTTACCATTGTAGGTTTGAAAGTAGGAAAATAAAATGTTGTACATTTTGAACCTTTTAAGAAATTTAATTTATTAAAGATTGCCAAAATAAAATAATAAATTAGATCTAATATTTTAGAATTAATTGTTAAGCATAGAAAATGGAAGGATACAAACCCTAATAGCATATAGAACTAGGTTTTGGGTAGTATTTGAAGTAAGATAGGTTCACCAAATGATTTTTGTTTTTACGGTTATGGAGTGTAAGCTCTAGGTTGTTAAAGGGGCTAAGTATAATAAATCAAGGTAAACAATATGAAATAAACATAGACACTAATTTGTAATAGAATTGACCTAATTTGACCTTTTTTAAATAATAATAAATGATGCAATCAAGTACTTAACTAGAAGGTGACTGAGATAAAAGATTTGGAGGCTATAAACTGGGAAAAGAGTTGATTTGGGTGCCATGAATAAGATCTAAGTGTCAAAACCCTTCCTTAAGAATAACACCCTAATTGGACAATAGAGCCAATGGGATGAGTGTCCTTTTGGTGCTAGTGTCCTCGGTGCAGGACTGCTTGGAGATTTTAGGTGCACCTTTGTCTAAGTCTGCCAAGCCTATTCCTACATGCACAAGTTCTGATTCTTAGATGAACTATTTTGACTGATTTTGTATGTAAACCCTAAACCTCCATGTTGTTAGGGAATTTGGTTGGCACAAGTAGCAAAATGTGATGTTATTGGGGTAGACTAAACATCCTCAACACCTCGCTATGATGAGAGTTGCCTACATACCAATACTCCGAGGAGGGATCAAGCTCAATGTAGTTCTACCCACCTAAGTGTTAGTGTAAGTGCAAGTGAAGCTAGTATAAATGTCGATTTGAGTGCTTTGAGTGATGTTAAAGACTATAAATCTATGTATTGTGAGCTTGGGATGGTTGTAGATAATTGTATGCAGAAGTAGGGAAGAATAGCGATTGATAACCTTAATTATGCACAACTTGTTTTGAAAAAGTTTGTGTTATTTGCATTTGATTTCCATCTAGTGGATAAAAGGCTAAAAGTCATGTATATATATTGTTCTAGTGCTTGTGAGGGTCTTAATATAGGTCTAGGCTAACCCTTGACATGAGAACCCAAACTAGGACACTAGTACCATTGGTACTACTATCCAATTGTGGCACTAGTATCCAGGGGGTAGAACCTGAGACTAGGGCCCAAGAGCTAAGATGAGGGTCGGAAACTGCTTTAGTAATGTTTAGGGACATGTGTGGCCTTTATGAAGGCTGGATAAGTGTCTAAAGAGGCCCTAAGATAGGTCTAGGTCTAAGTTGTGGATGGGTGGTCTCAAGTAACATTCATAGCACTCAAGTGACATTTTTAGGTGACTACAGTTAGTATGAAATAAAAAAATAAATGCATATAACCTAAAAACCCAAGCCCATGTCTTTGGATTGGGTAAGGTCAAGAAAGAGCATAAACAAACATAATAGATGGCAAACTATACAATTTTACCTTCTCCTTTAGATGTCTCTCTTACCAGAAATCAAGTTTGATAGGCCCAAATATAGATCTTGAGGTGTTTGGAAATGTCATGGTGTTATTCCGACAGCATCCCCCCTTGCATTATGCATGATTTGATTGAGAAATTAAATAACTTGGTGAAGCTTTTCTTGGAGTTTTGGCAAAGTAAGTCTAGCACAAAAACCTTGTTGAAGGAGTGAGTGACCCCTTCTATTTATAGGTTTTCCAAATGATTGTGGACCGTCCATCTAAAATGAGGATCAATGGTTGAAGATGAACCATCATCCTCATAAATGTTGGAGGGTGAATTTTTAAGAAGCTCCTTTAATGGAAGCATGAATTATGTAAGAGTTTCAAATTATGAAGATATTTTGAGTGTAATAGGTATGTAAGAACATGTTGAGTGTGTAAGAGCATGTCATACCTTTTGCTTGCACACTTGCCTTACTGATGTCATCTTTGGTGAGGCAATAATCCAATTTTGAATTTTAAAAAATAGCAAATCCCAAAAACATATGGAATTTACCATTAGAGGATAATTAGGCCTAATTAACAAGTGTTAATCATCCATGGGAATTAATATGATCTTTGCAATGTTATTTGTCCATCAATCATTTCATTTGATTGTCTTGTAGTAACATTTGAAAAGTGTTGACTTGATTTGGGGCATTGTTGAAAATTTTGATATGTGCTATAGTGCATTGCCCCAAGTAGGGATGTGTAATCTTAATTCGATATCAAATTGATAATTATGCAAATGATTTGGAAAAATTGGCGATTTCTGGTCAAATTCATGAATTATTGGGGAAAGTTATTTTGATTACAATTTGGACATGAAAGTAATGAAATTGGAGTGTCTACACAAATAAAGTAGAGACCATTGTTTAAATGCCTCTTTCTATAGAAATTAAGGAACTAAGAAGATTTCAATGAAAAATTCAATCCATCAAATGATTTGTTTCTCAATTATCTAATAAAACCCACCCATTCTCAATACTATTGCATAGGGACATTAAATTTGAATGGGATGAACGATGCCAAAAGGCTTTTGATGTAATTAAATAATATCTAACTAATACTTCTATTATGATGCCACTTATTCCCAACCAACCCCTATACATTTTTTACATTAAGCATGCTTCGAGAAATCTACTTGCATAATATGATGATGATCACAAAGTACATGTTATTTATTACATCAATCTTACATTGGTCGATTATACAAAAAATTACAACTTGATGGAAATTTCATGCTTAGTTATTGCATCTACGATAGAAAAACTTAGACACTACATGCTTGATAGTGAAACTCAAGTCATCACCAAGGTGTATTGTTTGAAATATAAGATGTCTAAGCCATATCTCTCTAAACAAATAGCTAAGTGGGTCACATTAATTATGGAGGTTGATATTAATTGTCTATTCTAGAAGCTGTTTAAAGGGCAAGTCATAGCTGACTAATTAGTTGAAGCTCACCTTACAGACCACGATCCTATAGATAACACTTTACATGATGAGTTTGTTATATGCATCCATGAAAATAAAACTTGGACCATGTAATTTGATGCATCCAAATGTGATTTAGGTGTGTTGGGAAATGTCTCAACTTTGCATGAATCTATGTAATAATACTCATGAACATATATTTTGAGCAAGTACTTGGTTACATAGGTTTATTGTACAAGTTGAGATAGCTGCACAAGATTCAATGAATGTTGTCTAGGATAATTGTGCAAGGTTGTCAACATGGGAAGGTGATGGAAGAGATATGAAAGGTGCTCTACATAGTTTCATTGTATAATGGTGGATTTCAAAATGATACATAATGGTTGAGTAACAATAAGGTTTTGTTGAGGAGATTTACAACATGCCTAACCATGAAAGGTTATCTAAATGAATTTAATACCCTATCTAATTGAACCTATCATACTAAAAGAGTTATAAAAAAGCCTAAATAGCATTTTGGCATGGACCTATGAATGAGTCTTACATGTTTATCACTTGGTTCAACAATTGTTTCATGCATATTCTTCTACAATGTAGGCGTTGCAAGTGAAGTGTCTACTATAAGACATTTTTATTCTAAAGAACTTGATATTGTCTACTTACACTTCATATGTGTAAATATAGACTAGCTTAGTGCTAAAAACACATAATCTAGTGTGTCCATTCTGATATACAATAAAGTGTTGTATGAAGGTTATAAAACCTTACGATTTAATTGTAGCATTCTAAGATGTCTTATTTGTGTTATAATGTCAAGAAGGTTACCATCATTGGGTTTTTACCTGGATGGATTTTACTACATGAAAATTTTACATGTATGTGTGTCTATGTGCTTGTATTCATTATTTGTAACATTCATTATTTGTAATCACAAACTCTTCTAAGATCAGTCGCTTATCATGCATAGGTTTATACCCAATATCGAGTATTAGAGCCTAGTTTTAGCTTTGTATAAATTTGAATGACTTATGCTAAATAGTTCATGTGTTGTGACTTGTGTTGAGAATATTTTACAAAGAAAATGATTTGAAGCACTAGAGTATAAATTGAAAAGTTCATTTGTCATAACTTTGAATTGTGGAAGTTCAAGATGGAAGATATCTAGGTGGATAGAGATCAATGGATTGTATTCTAGATGATGTTCCCACTAGAATGAAACTAGAAAAATGGGAGAAATTAGATCGGAAAGCATGAAGATCTATTAGAATATGTTTGTCAGATTCAATTTTCTGAATGTTTTAGCTAAAAATACCATGAAGCTTTTGTGGGACAAACTAGGCACATTGTACAAAACTAGGTCATTGGTGAATGAGTTATTCCTACATAAGAAGCTATATTCATTAAAAATGAATGATGGTGACTTAATTATAAAGTATTTGAGTGCATTCAATATTATGATAATTTGGTTGACATCCATGGACATGAAAATGGATGAAGAACAAAGGTGGATCATGTTTTTGTGATCTTTGTCAAACTTGTTTGAAAATATAGTGATGGCTATTGCCAACACTAAATTAGAGCTTAAGTCAGAAGTTGTAGTGGTAATTTTGTTATCAAAGGAGATGAGACACAAGTCTATAAACATTTATTAGACTGATGATTCCCTAACTATTTGAGGTCGCTCTCATGAGTGAAGAAAGTGAAATACCAGGGAAAAGTGATTGAAGTCTAAGGGTAGATCCAAGAATATAGAAAATTCTTTGAAGAAATATTAGAACTATAGCATAGCATGGCATTTCAAAACGGATTGTAGAGTAAAAAAGGTGGAGAAGGGAAAATCACCAAATATTTCCAATCCTCAAGTGAGAAGGTCTTTAGTGATGATGATGGAGATGTATACCTCGTAGCCTCAAGATTATACACATGCACTAATGCAAGGCTTGTTGATTCAGAAGTATCCTATCATATGACTCCTATATGGTATTGCTTTTGTGAATATGAAAAATATTATGGCGGTGATGTTTTTCTCAAAGACAACTCGACCTAGTGAATTGTGGGGAGAGAAAGAATGAAGCTGATATTTAGAGATGGGAAGGTCGAGGCACTCCCACATGTCTTGCACATTCCTAGCCTTGCTACGAATTTAAATTATGTGAGCAAGATGAATGATGTTGATGTATATGTCTCATTCAATAGAGATGAAATCAAGATGGTGCACAGAGCCATGGTATTGGCAAGAGGTGCATACACGGGCAATTTGTTCAAAATTAATTTGACTATGATAAATAGTGCATGTAACAACATTATTGCACCTAAAGCTAAGACTATATCAGTAATGTGTGCATTGGATCCTATATAAGACATAGTGCTCTAGAATCAAAGGGTGGGCCATAATATCAAGAAAGGTCTACGCATGTTGTAGACTATGGACATGGAAAAAAGATGGTAAATTATCCCTTAGATTTTCAATTTTGTAAACATTACATCTATGAAAATCATAGTGAGTAAAGCTCCCCAAAGGTGCTACATAGGTAAGTGAGATATTGCAACTGATCCACAATGTTTTATTTGGACAAGTGGATGTTCCATCATCGATCAAGTATTTGTTTTATGTGGTGTTCATTGATGGTTACTCTTACAATACTTGGATATAATTCATCTCAAATAAATCTGAAGTTCTCAATCAATTTAAGGAGTTCAAATCCATTGTGGAGAAGAGGATCAAGTAACTGCACACAATTATTGGGGGGACGAGGAGGGTGAATACTACTTTGAGGAGTTTGACGAATTTTGTAGTTAGAGTGGCACTCACAGAAAATAAAAATGCATACAATCCAAAACAAAATGGAGTCATAGGGTGGATGTACAAGATGTTGATGAACAAGGCCCAAAGTATGGTTAGTGGTGCACATTTGGATTAAATCTTTGGGCTGAAGAAGTTGCAATTGCTTATTACTTGATTAACTAATCACCCACCTCAACATTGATTGATAATACTCCAAAAGAAGCATGGACTTGTAATAAATAATGCTTGAAACACTTCATGTTTTTGGTTACAATATCTACTCTCATATCCCAAAGGAAAAGAGGTTGAATCTTAAATCAAAGTATGTAAAGTGAATCTTCATTGGGTATGGTAGTGGCACTAAAGGCTACAAGTTGTAGAATCTTAAGATGAAAAAGGTAGTCTACAATTAGAATGTAGTCTTTAAGGAAGTGTGCAAAGTTCTTGTTCATGAATAACCAAATAAGTAGCCAAAAGGATATTAAAAAAAATGTAGGTTAAGGCAAAGTCTGAAAAGCTAATTTTGAGTATGGTACGATGAACAAGGAGTCACAAGAAGAAGAGATAACTAAACCTACCCTAAGAAGATCAAAAGGGTGTGCATAATTCCTAAAAAGTATAGCCCATCAGATTTTTGTTATGCATACTTCATGTCAATGACTAATATTAATGAACCCAAGATGGTGAAGGAACCTCTAGGTTGCACACAGAGCAAGTTTGGAGGAAGATTAGGAAAGGAGGAGATGGAGTCTATAGAAAAGAGTGGGACTTGGGATGTGGTGAAAGCTACCTCCTGGATGAAAAATTATATGTTACAAGTGGGATTTTAAGAGGAATCAAGATGCTCAAGTAAATCTAGAGAGGTACAAATATCCACTAGACATGAAAGGATTCTTTCATGTTGAGGGAATTGACTTCAGCGAAACATTTTATCCTATTGCAAAACTAACTTCAATCAACTTTCTTTTAGCTATTACTGCTACATTTGATCTAGAGATAGAGCAGATGGATGTGAATAAAACATTCCTACATGGCAAGCTTGAATAATAAATCTACATGTTCCAACCTGATAATTCCAAGGTGAAGGGGAAAGAGGAATTGGTTTGCAAATTGAAGACGTGCTTGTATGGCTTGAAGCAATCACCTATAATGTGGAATCAAACTTTCAACAACTATGTGCTTGGACTTGGGCATGTGCACAATAATGATATTATTTGTGTTTACTATAAGGAATAAGGTGATCATTTAGTCATCATAGTCCTCTATGTGAATGACATGCTACTGATTGAAAATGGCATTGACATGATCAATCAGGTGAAGTATCAATTGTCTACAAAGTTTGACATGAAACATCTTGGTGTTGTGATATTTATCTTGGGCATGGAAATCAAAATGGATCATGCAAACAAGAATCTATAGCTAGACTAAATTAAATACATTGATACTCTATTGGAGATGTTCATAATGTAGGATAACAAATTTATGGTCACTTATTTGCTAGTTGGTCATAAACTATCAACTATATAGCGTCCCAAAACTCATGAGGATTTGGAGGGCACAACTTAGGTTCCATAAGCAAGTGCAGTGGGAAATATGATGTATGCACTAGTCTATATAAGACTTGACATTTCACAACCAATGGGAGTACCAAAAATACATGTCCAATCTAGGAAAGGATCATTGGGCATCGATGAAGAAAATATTTAGATATCTATAGAGAACATCTAATGGAAGCAGGGAGTTGAGTCTATAGGTATTTCTGGGTTCTGATTAGGTTGGAGACCTTCATTATTGTAGGTCTACAAGTTCATATATATTTAACTTGTTTGGTGGCGTTGTAAGTTGGATGAGTAAATAATAGGCAAGTGTTACCATATCTACTATGGATGTTGAGTACATCACAAATACTCATGTGAGTAAGGAAGTAGTTTGGATTCAAAGGCTATGTACTACTATCGGGTTCAAATAAGAAGTGGTGAAGATAAGTTATGAAAATTAGAGTACAATTTGCTTGGCAAAGAACCTTGAGTATCATTCACAAAAAAATCACATAGACATGTGATATCATTATGTACTAGAAATGGTGGGAAAGAGAAAGGTATCTCTAGAAAATGGGGATACAAATTAAAATGTTGTGGATTCATTGACTAAGGCAGTGAGTACCGAGAAGTTTTCTTAGTGTAAAAAGGAGATGTTCTTAACTACCCAAAGTTATTGAAGGATGAATGTGCACTCCCTCATGAAAAGTCTCCAACAAGTAGGAGATTATCAAAAAATGTCTCAAATTTTCATGAATGTGTAACAATACTTTTGTGCATGTGTTTTGAACAAATACTTGCTTGTGCAGGATTTTACAAAGGTTGATTGCACAAGCTAGGATGGTTTCATAGGCTTATGTGGAGGCTATCCCAGACATCTATGTAAAGTTTTCAGTGTTAGAATAATAATCTAGTTCTAATTTTAACTCGGGTATTAACCTAGGTAAGATTAACCTAAGTTAATTTTACCCATGTGTGGTATATCCCTAGAGTTTTATAGTTAGCATGCATAT
Organism: Torreya grandis; assembly: GCA_037957365.1. Taxonomy (NCBI): domain Eukaryota; kingdom Viridiplantae; phylum Streptophyta; class Pinopsida; order Cupressales; family Taxaceae; genus Torreya; species Torreya grandis. Next base: position 213,943 of record JARHVA010000430.1, read on the forward strand.
GTCTAATTTGTAGGTATGAATATTCATTTGGAAACCAATGATGACATTTAACACATTATAGGTACTATTCATTTTGTAATTAGTCTATTTTCACATTTCCAAATGATATCTCACTCACATTCTTTCAACTTCTATAAATAGAGGGCAAGGTGTGGGCATTGTAATCAAGTAAGAGAATAAACAAAACCCTGATTTTGTATGTTTGTGTTAGAGAATTGTTAATAAAATCATTTAGTCATTTTTTTAATTTCCCTTTGCATATTTAAATCTCTCAATTATTGTAGAAATAAATTTTAGGTTATGGTGTTCCTATAGAAATTGACAAGTCTCGTAATCAGTTTCTACACGGTATCAAAGCATACTCCATTACACCCTCCTCATTAGTCCTTCGTCCTGTCATGTTGCTTAATTAGAGTCGTAGTGTCGAAAGAGGATACATTGGAGATTCATATATATAAGATCATTTTTTATATTTTTTGACAACATTATTTCTTCTGGAAGAGTGGAAAACCTTTTTAAGGACTCTTGTTTCACTATGTTTGGAGGTTCTATGATAAAGCTAATATCATTCAAATATCTTTCAAGAAAGAATTCATTAGTTTCAAGTTGATCGAGGTACTTTGGAAAACCTCCACTGGTGCCACCATGTATGGGAGGCTCTAAAACATAAAGGAGCATTTTTATTTCACCGGAATCAAAGTCTAGGCATCCAAATTGTGGTCCCAACAAGCACTTTTTTACAAAAGTGATTTTAAAAATTAATTTTTTATATATTTAAAAAGTAGGGCCAAGGCACCTCACGACTACCCCGACCTCCATCTCCCCCTTCCTCTTTCCCCCACCACCTTCCTCCTCTTCCTCCATTTCCATGCTACTCACATTGTTTATTCGCCTTGTATGATTCATCATTCTTTTTCTTGTCATTACGATTGGAATGCTTCACAATATATTAACAAAAAAATATAATTACAAAAGGTTACAAAGTAGTTGGATAAATCATCACTCAAACTCCTTGTTGGAGGACAAATCCAACTCCAAAACAACAAAATTAGTCGGCCAAGGCACAACCCAAACAACTAAAAATAACCATAAAGCAAAATTTTATGTACATGTCGCTACCCCATTAGGCGAAGGTAGAGGATCATCCTTGGGAAGAACCAACCAAATAGGGGGTTCCACATTAGGTATCTCTAGAGCATTCCATCCATGCAAGGGTGTCATCATGAATAGTGATAGGCCAACCATTAGTCAGCTACACAGGAACAATAATGCTTGCTATAAACTATTGTAAAGGATTAACATTAGACTTACCATGAGAACTCCAGCGACGACCTGGGGCAGGGCAAGGAGAAAATTGGCCCCTACTTCTAGACTGACTTCTACTTTGACACCTCCTGGGAGGAGGAGGTAGCAGACCATAGGGCGGGCCATCATGCGAAACTCTGGTCATGGTGCAAGGGGAATTCCCCTAGTGGTCAAGTAGATCTTGCAAGTGGCAAAGGTCCAGATCCATCTTTTCCACATGGGCTAGAATCTACAAATAAATTGAAGAAATAACAACCTTTTCATTAACAAAAAATGATATTCCACAAACCTCATGATTAAAAATAGCATTATTCTTGGTTTTCCATAACTGAAAGACAATAATAACATATAAAAATTGCTAAAAAAAGGTAATAGAGGTTGTGCAATTAAAAAAATCACCAAAGAGCGCCTATTTCTAAGAAAAAGGCTCAAGGTGATAAGGCCGAAATAATGAATGACTCCAATGCTACGCAGACTGTGCTTTCAGACAAAACCAAAATAGATATTTAAAGGATTATGGATGCTTACAAGCCAGAGAAAAAGGTTGGGAATGCAAAGGTGTAGGAGCTTCTCACCAAGGGGGATTCCTTGGTAAATTAAACACCATAAGAAATGAGCCGACTTGGTTTCCAAGCTAGGGTGCCACACACGATCCAGATGGGCAAGCCAATTCCTTAGAGAGGACTGGAGTCCCCAATGCCTGTTGAGCTTGTCTAAAGTAGGAGATAATGGAGTCATCACCTGTAAATAAGCTTGAGAGAGTTATTTTTAAAGTGTGTATCATAGTTGCACCTCTAGTCTTTCCACTAGGCCCTAGGAGGCTTCAGGCCAAGTTTATGCAACATAACATCAGGTACCAATTCGTGAATGTGAAGAATAGAAGGTAAGTCCACATTGTTTAAATGAAACTTGATTTTTAGTTCAGGCCAGGGAATCCAATCTCTGGAGGTAACCAATTCACAGATAGTGTGAATCCCTTTTCAGAATAATCATAGAGCTCTAATACCAGGTACTTCAGCCATGGGAATGGAAGAAGAAGTAAGTATAGGGGACCACCATAATCTATGGTCATTAAAAGATAGCCCTACATGAAAACTGTCCCCCACCAACTTCAAGTGGGGTTTGACTACTTCAAAAGCCTTCTATATGCTTTTGACCACAAAAGAGCGAGTAATCTTGACAAGAACAATAGTGATAAGAATGGATTAAAAACCCATATTATGTCAACTAATTTAACCATAGGGAGAGCCCACAGAGATATAATATCTTACAAGAATTTTCCAATATTCATTTCCCTTAATAGCTTGAACAACCCACTTTGCACACAGGGCCATACTTTGTGGACAGGTGTCAATGATGCCCATACCACCTTTATCATGAGGGAGGCAACAAATATCCCATGCCACCCGATGAAAACCTTGGGCCCGATTAGAATTGGCCTAGAGGAAATATCTAAGGACCTTGGCCAAAGTATCATAAGAGGCCTTAAAGGGAGCCTAGTAGGAGGAATAGTAGACTGTGTAGCGGTCAGGATCTTGGTGCAAATCTGGAACTTGCCTGCTAGAGATAGGGGCTTAGTGATCTAAAATGCAATCTTCTTTTCAATCCTATTGAAGACATACTGCCAAAGCTCAGACAATAAATTGTTGAAATCAAAGGGGATTCCCAAGAAATTTAATTGTTCCCTCCAAGCAATCCATTTCCAATCATACTTACGAAGCCACTCAAGCACAAACATCATACTTTGATAAAAACATTGGGTTTTCCTCCATTGAAGGTTGGAGCCGGAAGCCAGATAGAAAGTGTCAAGGCATTAGATAGCTTCATTGAAAGTGGCCTCTTGTTCTTCAAGCATGAGGAAGGTGTCATCTACAAAGTGCCCATTGATGAGTTGGGAGGTGTAGTTAGGCTAGGCAATGCCATAAACAATCCCTTGAAAAGCTTTGAAAGCCAGGAGATAACCCAAGGCTTCAATGGATAACACACAAAGTGTTGGAGCAAGGGGAAAACCTTGGTGAATACACTGTTGGAGCTCAATCTCCTCGGTTTTATGCCCATTAATAGTAAGGTAGGCTGAGGCATCATGAAGCAAATTATGCACTGCATAAATGAAGTAGAGGCAAAATCTGAGAGCCTTGAACATGGCAAGAGTAAATTGACACTCAATCTTATCATAGGATTTTTCAAAGTCTAATTTAATAACAATAGTTATTTGAAAAGAGTAACGAGCCCAAGCCATGCCTTCCCAGATGAAAATAAGATTATCTAAAATATAACGCCCTCTAATGAATCTTGTTTGCTATGGTCTAACAATGGAAGGTAAGATGAACTAGATGTAGTTGGCGAGGGATTTGTCAAGAATATTGTAAGAAACATTAAGCAAGGTTATCAACCTCCAACTAGTAATTAGCTCAGGATCTATAGCTTTAGGAATGAATTTGATATTACCTTGATTGATCATGGGTCTAAAAGATTGATTCCGCAAGGCTTCTTTGTAGACTTGCAATAAATCAAGTCCTGTAAACTCCCAAGTGGCTTTATAAAATTTATATGAGAATCCATTGAGGCTGGGGGATTTATCATTGGTCATGTATTGCAGAGCCTCTATGAGCTCTTGCAAGGTGAACGGGGCATCACAAAACCATTGATCGACTGGCTTGAGCTTGTGAGGCACCACATTGAGGCATTTCTGAAGTGCCTAGGATGACTCAGCTATGAAAGGTTGAGCTTGAAAAACAAACTTGTAATGTTCATGGAAAGCCAAGGAGATATCAAACTGAGAGGTAAGCAAGGATTGAGCCACTTGAATGGCTTTGATCTTCCCACGAGCTTGCTTGGATTTCAATGCTTTAAATAAATCCTTGGAGGCTTTGTCACCAATTTTTATCCAGTCCAGTCGAGCGCGGAGTTGGGCACCTCTGGTCGCATGGTTGTCTGCCACCTTAAGGTGGTGTTTGAGATAGGCTACAAGTTGTTGTAATTGCATGTTGAAAGGATCAATCTCGAGGGATCTAGAGACCTATCATAACTCATTGAGCATGGCTCTTTAGAGCACTTTCAGATCCGAGCAACATGTTTGCCATGGTGGTAGAGGAAGGAGGTGGTGTGAAAATGGCCTTATTCCACACTCAATCCAACTAATGATATATGGGGGCCACGTGGTGAGGTTCTAGATTTGCTCAATGAGTCAGATTGTTCTAGCATGACTCAGTATAGAAGTATTTAGTATAAATTAATTATGTGGCACATTGTATTGCCCTGAGTCAGTAAATAGGGGAGTGGTCTGATAAAATAATACTTGAATGGATGGTGATAGGTTGGCCATCAATGTTGGAAAAGGAAAAAATATTTTACTCTGACAACATAAAGTGGTCAAGCTATTTGAGTACACAGTGATCTCCAAATTAGTAGTTGGACCACATAAACCAAGACATGGGGTTAAATGTTTGTTGCAAAAGGAGAGGCTTGGCTAGACCCCATTTATTTTTGAAATAATACCAAGCCTCATGTTCAACAACACACCAACACATGGGGAGGGCCCCAGCGTTGTTTTGGGGGTGTTTAATCATATTAAAATCTCCACACACTAGCCACGTGGTAGCAGACATCTCATCTGCCAAAGATTTCCAAAGCAAGGAGTGGTTATGGCCATCATTGGGAGAATAGATGTTGAGAATGCTAAATGGATGGCCATCAATGTAAAGAATAATCCAAACTGCCTAATGTGATGGGTCCTCCCCATGGCAATAACGCTAGGAGAAACCTTAAGGGCAACTAAAATACAAGTGTTGTTATGTCTTGCCTCATGCAAGGTGGTGTTCTAGGTGGCATCATGTCAAATGCTTCACAAAGATATCTGAAGCAAAAGCCAGACACTTTAACTTCCTGTAGACAGATAATATTTGGAAAACCAATCTGTTGATAAGTAGCATACATGGAGTATTTACGAGTAGACTCTATAAAAGCCCTAACATTCCATGATAACACATTCATAGGGAAGGGTCATCCATCTAAAGCTCTCCTTGTCCATCCTCAAAATTTGTCAACATCGTAAAGCTAATATGTTGGTGAGGGTGTGAATTTTTATCGACTGTAATGAAGCAGTCTTTGGCTTCGTGTTCCTCTCAAGGAGAGTATGTGCCCCTGCAAGTTGGGTTGTGATATCGTTGGGAGAAGGAGATGTTGGCTAAGAGAACCTTAGCCACAAGCATCATAGTCTTTAGGGAAACCAAAAAAATGCTTTTCAGGTTGGAAGAAACCGGAATGGTAAGGGATGGTGGAGAAGACCCCTGAGAGGGTTTGATAGCTAGAGAAGAATCATCCTGAAGTGGCAACTAGGGTGGGATTTGTGGCTTAGGGCCTAAACACCTTTTAGGGGGCACTATGATCCAGCCATCACCTTGGTCTGTCGGTTTGTTCTTCTCAGTCTGGGGAGGCAACTAAGTAAGCTTGGGATAACGCATGTGAGGATAAATCTTGATGCGGTAGTCCGAACCTTGGCAACAAAAACAAGTGTTGGCAAGGTTGAAGTAAATAACCTTTTATGACCACTAGTTTTCCCTGACTTAGATCTCTATGAACTCCTTTAGCTCCTTCGAGAGATTGACCTCCACACAAACTTGCTTGTTAGGGCGAGGGAAAAACCACCTATTTGGATCAATTGTAACAACACATCCTATGGGAGTGAATATTTGGGGTATGAAAGCCCAGAGATGAACTAGCAAACCAGGAAGCTCAACCTAGATAGGGACATGAAGAGCAGCATTATAAACTTTAAAGTCACGAGACCAGGCAGACATAATCATAAGATGTTTGCAAAGGTACCAGACATTGAACTTCGCAAGGATAAGCTACGTCTCAGAGGGTTCCTTAAAGGTAAACAAGAAAAAACCCTTGGTAAGGCTCCAGATTCTGGAGACATGGACACCTAGAGGCTCTCAGTGGTTGTAGAGCTAGATATGGAGGTAATCCTCTAAGGGGATACGATCAACAAAGTAAGAAATAACAAAATGATTTTCATACCATTTACAACATTGTTCAATAACTACAATAGGAATGCTTACCTCCAGAGTGGATGGGGGCTGAGGGATTACCTCATCATAGACCTTTGGAACAAAATTTTGAGATTGCTTGGGCACCATTAGCTTTGAATCCTACATCAACAAATATAATAAAGCATAAAGAAACCATAAATAAAGGGCCTGCCCACCTGAAGGGTGGCATGTTGAGCACAATTAGTGTACTAAAATCCTAGAAAATCCTGTGAGACAAGCAGTTTGGACAAGGTGAGCTTAGGAAGCAAGCAAGAAAAAATGAACCATGAAACCTTAACAAAGCGATTCTCAAGTCTCCTAAGTTTATTTTTCCTTGGCATTTGAATTGGCATTATAAGATTATAACTGAAGATTTGGAAATGTGCATTTTTATTCAATCTAATTTGTAAAGCATTGGAAATGTGTTGTCAACATATGATCCAAACACTGCCACCAACCACCCACCGCCATCACACCACCATCCATCCACCTCCTTTCCTTTTCAAATACCATTTTCAACTTTATTAACAAATATAATATGTGGAAAGTTGAAGAATTGACTTGGTACATGGAATCGTGGTCATAACCCATCTTATAAATCTTATTATTTTAAGTTGTATCAATTATTAGTCCAATTGATGAGGATGATGGTTGCCTATATCCATCCACCACAATACAAATACCTCTAGATACCTGACACAGAGAGTCAAGTTAAGCAAGGCAATGAGTTGACTCATCATGAGAAGGTGAAATGTCATGAGAAGACAGCCAAAGAGGATATGGATGAGAGTTTGATAATAATGAAGGAAGAACAGAAGTATGAGCAACCATTAGAGCATGAGAATGAAGGAGAAGGCATGATTGAGAAGCAAGACCAACCAAGAGTGCAAGAACCAAGCATGACCAATGAAGAAGGAATCCATGAAGTAGAAGCAAGGATGAACAATGAGGATCAACCGTTGGAGGCAGATCATGATGGAGAGAAATCAGATTTGGAGAAAATAGATGATGATGTGAACAAGGAGTTACAGCAGATTATACATCTCATGGAGATAGAAGATGGGTGTGCAAAGAGGCTAAACAAGGAAAAAAGATAGATACAAGAACCAACTGAGGAGAAAGGAAAAAGAGAAAAGGAGTAATAGCAGCAACAGGTACTCAAAGAAGCACATGATAAAGAATTGGAAAGAAAGGAATAAGGTAGATAAGAGCATTTAAGTAGGAGCTCAAAATTTTCCCCACTTGGGGAGTATGATGCAAAGCATCCTAAGTTGATATATATTATAAATATGCTTAAGTAGTTTCATTTTGCCATTTTTGGTTTGTGATAGGTGGTAGAGGTCTTATAGAGGCCCTTAGAGTGTTTGATAGTCACTAGGAGTCTTAAAGTTGTGTGTTAGTTAAGTATTTTGGTGTTTCCCGCCAAAATGACTATTTTGAAAATTTGAATTTCTTAACTAGCATGTGTAGTGTTTTGAGGTATTGTGAGGTATGCCAATGATGTCAAATTTTTGTAAATGGGCTATAGAAGCTCCTAAGAGGTGTGTGAGTGGTATTGAGGTACAATTAATGACTAAACATTGTAATCGAATAAAGACAAGTATAATTTCCCTCCCCCGTACGTGGAATTGATCAATAAAAGGAGGTTAGCATGCATGTTTGGCGATATATAAGGTTGGAATGCATGTAGAAGAGAGAGAAGATTTGTATGTCTGTAAGTAGTGGGTAGGAAAAGGTGGAGAAATATCAAGAAATGATCAAAAGTTAAGAAATTTTGCTTGTTTCCATAGAATTATGTACATGATGTTTGTTTGATCAATAAGAGGAGTGAATGAAAGTTTGTTTTAAAGTTTGCATATGGATTCTAAATGATGCTTGGTATGTAATCCATTTATTAATAATATTTTCTTATAATAAATTTGTTTCTCATTCCACATGTTAAGATGTCGTACACAGGGTTTTGAAGCTTTGTCGTTGTCACAGTTATGGAAAATAGAAGAAGCAGAGTTGTTGGTTGAAGTTCCTTCTTGTGTTGTGTTTTCTAAGATGGAATTATATTTGAGGGTCTAGATTTAATGTTGATGATTCTTTTAGAGTGATCACATAATTTCAAGAACTAATCCAGACCTCCATGAAAAGTGTAAATAGTCTAATTGGAGTAATTCTATGTTATATCGTCAAGAAGTTCAATGAAGAAAGGTATGTTTGATAGTTTGGGAGGATATTTGTATTGTTTTGGGTCCATGCAGTAGTATAGAAATTGTAACGGTTGAAAACAAGTCATTATCAATCTCAGGCATCCTATAGAAGTGAAAGATACAAGTTTACTAGTCACACATTCCCTTGATGCAGCCAAAATTTTGTATTTTTGCATTTTGTAAACATTTGGTGTTTGAAAAAAGACAACTATTGGGAGAGTTGAAGCAAACTTGGGCAGACCCCACACAAGTGTTAGAATTCATTAGAGTGGTCCAAAACTCTTCCTAGTTAATTTTTTATCCTCTCAGCCTACATAGGCCTACTAAACTAGACATGGGGTTTGCAAGAAATGGAAACTTGTCTAGCTTGTGTTTTGCCCAACCAAAAATCATGAAACTTTGGAATCATATGTGTTTTTTCATGCTCGATAGGATTGAAGAGGTTTTAGAGTTGTACTAGACCGTACAATACAGAATCATTGACTGTGGGAGTGATTAGGCCTAGAAGAGACCTAATTGACATAAGAGAGTGTTGAGTTAGTAGTCTTCCTTTGTGAATCTAAACTTGAAACTTTATGAGATGTTGAAAAAGGATAAAGGGTATCTAAAATTGGGCTCCGTTTGCATGGAGGCTTTTCATATTGTCTAGACCACATATATTTGTGTTTTGGCAGCACTACTAAATAAAGAGGCTTAAAGAGAGAAGGTGCATAAGATTAGAGAGTTCTTGGTTACAAATTGTGTCATTAGATCGAATTTGAAAGAGTGTTGAAATATGCAGGTGGAGGATCATATGAGCCTTAGTAAGAAGTCAAGAACTATGAGAGCATGATCTAGGCTTTCAAGCCTATGAACCTACATCAAAGAGAGAGAGAGACAAGTTGGAACCAAGGATGGAGAGTGGAGTTTTGAGATTTGTGCATAAGGAGGATGGTGTTGGTACTGCAATAAAAAGAGAATGCATACTACATGGAATGGAGATAGATATTCAAGACCAATGAAGACTATGCATGAGAAGAGGCTAGGAGCCGAGTGGAAGAGAAAGATTGAGAAAGAGAGTTCAATATGCAAGTAAATTACTTGTAAGAGTGAAACAAGATCAAAGTCAAAGAAAGGATTAAGTCAGGAATCAAATCCAAGGTAATGAATAAGAAGGTTTTACGCATAGGCTCTACATCAAAAAATTGTGGAATATTATGGTCGGGATTGAAAAACCCCTGTTAAGATGGAATGTCTCAGATGAACTTACCAAAGCATTTCAATAGAAATTATAGGAAGCTATGTCAATTATTTTGAGGAGTGTTAAGAATAAAGTCATACTTTATATTGACAACTAAGAGCCTCTCAACGATGCTTTAAAACTCCTTGAGTTTACGTATGAGGGCACTCATCTCTCTAATTGATCTTTGAATTACTTAATTCATATATGAAAGGTGATGCAAAATTTATTAATTTTTTTTGCTAAAATTAAAAATATTAAAGTTCAGTTAGATGGATATAATTTTAATTTAATTCAAAATCAATTGTTGTATATCATTATTCAGTTAAATATTCATAAAAAATATGTAATTTTATTTCAATTCTTAATTCAAAATACAAAACAGAGCAAGATTTCCCTGCCCTATCATTGAGATGAATAAGGGTTGGTAAAGTGGGTTGCTTGTGCCCAACCCCACCCAAGGTCGAATCTCACAGGGCATTTATAGCTCGGATGTGGTTGTTTGAGTTGACTTAGTGGTTTCAGTGGTCAGTTGTGGCTGTTTGTGTTATTTTAATGGTTCTCAAGGATTGGGCCCTCTGATTGTGCCCTAGATCTAGTTCATAGCTCTGGTCAAAATCAATCCAAGTAGAGGTCCTGCCAACCCTAATATCTATATATAAAAATATATCCTTGACCTCACTATTTGTTTTGCTCTTCTTATTCAAGAAGAACAAGTGATGTCTAATTTTGATTCTAAAGATAATGTCACTCAGACACGTTTTGCACTAAATCATGTTTCTAACAATAATGGAAACCAAAAGTCTAACCATAATTCTGCTAATTGTAAAAATAGAAACAATAAATTTGATAATAAGAATTATTAAGTTTAATGGGAATTGTAATCTATGTGATAAATGTAGTCATAGAAGAGAAGATTATTATATAAATAAAAATAGAGCTAATAATAAAACCTCTAAAAATAACAAAGGGAAGAAATCTAATGAAAATAATCATAAGAATCAAAACTATCATCATAACAACAATTAAGAATAAAATTTTAATGTTATTGTTTTATATGTTGTCTTGTTTGCTTATAAAAAGTATGCATAGATTTTAGATATTGGTGCATCACATCATATGACTTATGTAATATTTTATTTGATAGTAGAGATATTTCTGAAAAGATTTACTATGAGATATCTTTATTGAAATCAGGTTATTATGAGATATGTCTCATGATCATGTTCATCATGTAATAGTTAAATTGTGGGTGTCAGCGAAATGGTGATCCATATATCAAAATAGATGTTTAGCCAATTCATGCAAATGTACTCGTCTTAATCGTGGTTCTATCCAACTGCATCTTTCAACAGAAAAAATGGAAATGCCATATCAAGTAAGCCTAATATAACAAAATCATTAATAGGAGATGATCCAATCCCCGGCCTATCAATTAGTGTTACAGGTTCATAATTAGAGTTACTTACCAACGCATGGATTAATTTCATCTCTTTTGGGGCATCCACTTGGTTTGGAGGCCATTAATTTTGTGTGATTCATGATATTTCCCTCATCCATCTCCATCACTAGACCTACAAGTATAACTTGATTTGCATCACAATCAAACTGCATATGGATAAAGTTTAGTTGGTTAAAAATATTTTCATCACAATTGAGTGGAAGTTCACTAAGAGCATTGTCATCAATCTAAACATATGAATAGAAACTATCATGTTTTATTTTGTATTAAGTGTCTTATGTTCTTAGTCTTTATTGACAATGAGTTGATCCCTCCTCCAAACCATAATTATCGACAAATATTTTATTCGATGTTGCAAAACTGTAGTAATTTCTTTTACTTCTTATGGAAAACTTATTTTGTGACCTTTATATTTATGTTGACCTTCAGTTGAGTGTGTCACTTGTAGGATTAGATTGACACAGGGTATTAACATTTCCTCAACGTGTATTAAGTTTACAAGTTCTGGTGCTTGTGGCCCAAGATCCATATTGTTTGATGCTAAAAAACTATGAGGGTCTTTCTCTTGTCGATGTATATTGCATCCAGAGCCTTTAAGTGTTCGAGAAATAATGATTTCAATGTAGCTTGATTGACAAATATAGCACATGCTCGGTGAAGCAAGATTGTTTAGACCATGTCAAAAAATGTTTTAAAAAGTATTCAAATCACTCCCAAGTATTCCATTGGGATTAGTTATATTATTGTAGTTTTAAGTAGTAATCTCTTATAGTAGTGCCCATTGCTCTTAGTATCTCATCCTACTAGTCAACACTTTAAGATAACTAGGCGCAAGGCTTTTAGCAGTAGTTTAGGCACAACATTTAGAGCATCTCTGCACCAACATCCAATTCACTCAAGGTGCAAACCTTGAGCGCTCACCCGAAGTGTAGCGATGAAAGGATTAAGGCCCGCATTGGGCTAGTTGAAACATGGTGCAACTTTGGTTTGGTCAATGGGGCATGTGATGGGGATTCATTGACTCAAGGTTGTTTCAATGATCAAGTTAATAATTGCTTGATGAGTTTAGAGTTTTATTCTCGATCATAGCAACGTGCATCTAGTCTAACAGTTGATCTAGGCACTAACTGGGTCGAGATGTCCAAGTGACCTTCTCATCTTTTCTTGAGCTACTTGGCTTCTTTCTTTTGATAGGGTTAGGTTCACTTGGACCTAAGCACACGCTGGGTTATTCCTAACTATGGATTACCATGCATCGCGATGGTTAAATAGAATTGGCTCTGTAGATCCTCACATGAAATATCTAATTACCACTTATACTAACAGAGAACATATATATCAGAACTATATTCAATTCTTAAAGATTATACCAGAGGAGGTATTCAACACATATTTCCTACAAGTGATTGGTTTCATTTGTATTTTAAAGTGATAGTTACAAGATCAATTTCGGCCTCAACCCGGCATGATACCTTCATGTCCATCAACTCATAGGGGAGTGTAGACTAGTCAAGGCTGGGTCTACCAGCAATAAACATAAGCCATCCTAGTTTATATTACATATGTGTCGATCTTCACTATTTTGCCTCCTTGTCATCATCTTTGTTGTCTCTCTCCCCCTCCCCTTTGATCTTGGAGGTCGCTTCTTTTTATAGGTGTTGGCCACCCTTCTCACTGACTGGGTAGGCATGTGCTGACAGATGGTTAGGTGGTGGCAGTTCGCCTATTTATTCGACCATTCATACCTCTATACTCTTCGAGCCCTGAGCCGCCGTATGTAGGATTGGGTAGGTAAGCCTCAAGGCTTACGCAATCTTCAACCGTCAGCTTTATGACTTTGCCACTGTGTTCGAACTTTGAGATTCGTCCATCCAAAATTTGGGTGAGAAGTAACTGCTTGGCTGACTGGCGCAAGTATTTGCAAGATTCCTCCAAATGGCATAACCAAGATAAAACCCAAGCAATTTTTACACAAGATTGCCTCGTACTTATTTTTGTCATCTTAGCGCGAGAACACTACTTGTGGGAAAAGGGGTGCCAACATTTACCCCATACAAAATTATAGTCCACCCCGGACTAGTCAATTAGCCTCTAGGCATGCAAAACTCAGGTGAATTTTTTCTAGTTCTGTTTAGAATGTCTCAAAGCCCTGGACTGCGTTCTTCAGTTCCTCAATGGTGTCGTCTGCCATGGTGAATGTTTCCTCAAGAGTGAGCACATTCATGCCTTCCAGTTCCCTTCTGTAGACCTTGAGCCTTTCTTTGGCACTTTTGACTACACCTTCCAAAATTTCACCTTGCCCACTTGCGCTTGTATAGAAGGCACAGAAGACCACCTCCAATTCTTGCTCCTGTGTCCTCAACTGAGAGCTCAAGTTGTTTACTTTTGTCATAATTTATGGGTGCTCACTTCTGCTAACCATAGCAGCTTGCTAGACTAAGGCCTCTTTTTCATCATTTGTTTTCTTTAGGCGCACGTCAATGACTTTAGACTCGTTGACGAATTTACAGAATATTGCATTCACCTCTTCTATTTGTGCCTCTAGCTAGCCACAGAGCTCTTCAATCCTTTCGAGCTTCCCATTCAACTCTGTTCTAAGGTGATCGCAAGGGTCTTTCAGTTCTTCCTGTGTCGACTTCATCCTTGGGATCATTTGTTCAACCAGGGTGAAAACATGGTCTATTTCATTCATTCCTTCAAAGCTTATGTTGTCCAAGAGGGAAGGTTTTGCCTCTTCGATGCATCGGCAAAGTTGTTGGAGCTTGGACTTGGTCTCCCGGAGTTCTTTTTCTATGTCTTTCGCAATTATCTTCCAGTTTCAGGCTCGAACATCATTGATGATGTTCTTACGAGCCACATAAGATGCCATCTTGATCAGGGCATTGGTGGAGCACACGAGATTTATGTCTCTGGGATTGAGGAGTTTGTAGGAGTACCCTCTCTCTGGCTTCAGGGGATCTCTGATTACTTTTGTTGAAACTTCAAACTCAAGTTCGTCCATGAAGCAATCAAGCGCACAAGATACCTGGTGGCGCATCATTCAAGTTGCATCTTTCTGAGGCATGCATTCTTGTAGATAGTAGTCATTCTCCTTAAATCCCACTTGCACCCACCCCCTATTCCCAAACGTATTAGTTTCTTCTTCTGCCATGTCTTCTTCTCAGCTAGAGTCCAAGTTGGGTTCTTCCTCATCTCTAGTTTCTTCTTATTTTTTTTCCCTCTTCACCGTCTCCTTTTTCTATTTGTTGTTGTTTGGGGCCGGTATTGCCTTCTATGTTCCTAAGTGCCCCTTTGGGAAATGGGCGTGCCTATTGTGCAGCTTCCTCTATTGTCCTGGTGGAGACGCTAAGCGCCTCTTCTATTTCTTTCTTTCTATGTTCCATACCAATGGCAGCTTTCTCCTTCTCGACCTTCCTTTGCATGGTGCACTTTTCTTCACTGGCTCTGATCTCAACGGCCTCAATTTTGTCAATGTCAGCCTAGGATATACCGATGTCTCTCATCTTTCTGTGCTTCTGATCTAATTTTAGTGTTGCTTAAATTTATTGTTGATTCAGGGCAATGGCCTTCCATTTGTGCCTTAGCTCTTCATCTATTGGCACATTGGATGGGGTAGTCTCAACCCCTTTTTCTTCATAGTTGCTTTCATTTGGCTTCATCGGGTGCTCCACTCCTTTCATCACCTCGACCTCCATTATCTCGACCACCCCTACCCTAGCCATCTCCTCCTTCTGTTCTTTCAACTCCTACGCATGCGCCTTTTAAAGTTCTCTACCTGGCCAAGGGTCTTTAGCTTGCACTTCCTCTCTGGTTTAGGTTGAGGGCATGGAGAGGGGATTCATTCCTCAGATGATCCCTCCTTCGCAATATATGTGCTTGTCCCCCATTCTCCTTCCTCTGAATCATCTGGCTCTTCTTCAGATATAACTATTGTAGGTGCAGAAGTGGAGGGCTTTTCCTTTTCGCCTTGGTCTTCTTGCCCCTTTTTGGTGGCTTTGAGGCAGACGCTTCTCCTTTTGAGTTGATCTTCCTTTGCAAGTGTATCTGAATTTCCTCTAAGGTTTTCCCCCTTTTTTTCTTAGGAGGGTCTTTACTTATATCAGGCGTTGGGGTCCCCTTTTCACCTGTTCGAACTGGAGGGTCGGCATTACCTTCTGCGTTGGATGCTTGAGTTGCCTTCTTCCTCAACTTCATCTCATAGTAGAGCCTATGGATGTAGCCAACTATTGATACTATGAGGATGAGAGTGATGTTGAGGTTATCTGATTTTTCCTCTTCGTCTTTGGTGGCTTTCACATTGCTGCAGACAAACTGGCACCTGAGTCTGCACCTCTCCATGTCTAGTTCTCCAACTAGGATTTCTATCTGTTGCGCATTGGGGATCCATTGCAGTGCCTTGCTAAAGTATTTTTTTGAGTAGGCATAAGGTAGTTTTATCCACTCGGACATTGTACCATCTTTTAGTGTTAGGTGCACTACACAGTAGTGGTTCATCACAGTGAAAGTCGTCATTCTGAACAAACTCTTCGATAACCCTTGAGGAATGCGCCATTCGAGCCTGAAGGCTTCTATGTATCAGGGGCACCACTTCATCACATGTGCTTTATACTTTGCACCAGTAGAGGCAAGGCAGGTGAATTCTCGATACTTATGCATCAGGGATCCATGATGTTCTAGAAAAATCCACAAGTTATTTCCCTTCCCATCTGGAACTCCTATCTCCATGATGGTGAGGATGAGGATGGATCCCCACCTGAAAGTTCCCTTGGAGGTGTGGCGCTCAGTGGCATTTTTCACAAATTCATTTGCTATGAATTTGGCGATATTGAACTGGACCCCTTATGTCATATGGTATGCGACACATAAGTAGGTCTTGGACACATTGATCCACCGCCATCCCGGACACAACTTGGCACTGACCAGGTGTGACATCGCTCTCGTCCCAGGGTCAAAGCAATCTTTGATGGGGAAAGCAAAACCCACTTTATAGTATTTTAACAACTAGGCGATGCGCTCCACTTCTTCATCATTCATCAGTTGATGAATGTCCCTCCTAGTATCTGGGAGCCTAGTTATTCTCCTAATGAGTTGCGCTAAGATTTTCATGCGCTTGACTATAAAGTAGATGTGATCCTCAAGGACTCATGAAAGGAAAAACTACACGAGTTCTTTTGGATTCCCAAAATAGGGCAACTCGTAGCGCTGAGTTGCACCTAAAGTCGTTAGCTTATCTCTGATCGAGACATCAAACAATGCATCCCCTTGTGGCGTCTTACACCCAATAGCTACCATCCAATCCTGTGTCAAATCCTGGAGATGGATGGAAGTGCGGTGGTTGTACTCCTTGATTTGGCAATTGTGTGCAAAGGAGAAAATCTTTTCTCCTACCAATACCTCAGGGGGAAACTGCATGTATTGATAGGACATTTTTGTGAGCGCCTCTGGGTCGATCGTAGTGATGCTTACTCCTTCGATGGTCTGTGTTGCGGTCTTTGCGGCCTTTGTCTCCTTGAATCAGACCTGCTTGGATTCTGTTTGTTCTTCCGCAAAGCTCTCGTTCTTCCACTTCCTCTAAAACTTGGGAGATGAGGTTTTTCGAACCCCCTAATGGTGACCCTTAGGTAGTTCGTTCAAGACTATTTTTCTGACCATTACATTCTTTTGTGGATGTACTTTCCTTCACTCATTCTTGTGGATGCACTTCCTTCTCACTGTGCCTTAGTTCATGCCTAGTTTTTTGTGTCGTGTCTTTTTCAGCCACCTGGTTTTTCTCTTATGCTCTCTTTGAGTTTGTATAATCTCCAATTTTGCAATAGAGTGTAACCTAGCTCATTTGCGTGACTGTGCCTTTATACCCTCTTGGTTGACCTACTGCCTTTATTGTTGGAGTTTATGACGAGAGTTGTATATCTTTTAGAGGAAACGAAACAAATCTTCAAAATCCTCTAAGATCCTTCAACATCCCTGCATTTCATGCGTGGCGTCATGTTGCCACCACCTCATTTATTATTTCCAACAACGATGTGACTAGTGGTTCAAATTAGTCATTTCGTACCAACTCATGGGTGGATGCCAACTGTCTTAAATGACTTCCTTCTGCACTCATCACATGGTGCGACCTTCGCCTTTCTTGTGGTAACTTGGGTACAACACCTCATATGCATGTAATTCAGCCTCCTAGGTCCCATGTTCTTTTCTAAATGTGCTTTTGTGTAAGGTGCACTTTTCTCTCCTTGGTCAAATTTCTACACATCATCTTGCCTTAGCTTGTCCTACCCCATATAAATTCCTTGTGCCGACCCTCCAGCGCTTGGTATCTTCTCACCATCTCACTGCACGCCTCTTGCGTGAATGTTTTTTTTTTTTTTTGAGTACTTCATTTATAAACTTCACATGCCCACAACTTAGGTGTTTGGCCTCATGCGCTTGTTGGCGCAAGTGCTCGACTCACTCGATTGGATTTATGCGTGGAGTGGTAGAACCTAGGGATCTCTATGGCCATCTCGCATTGCCTACTACCAATCTGCAAAAGAACCAAAACTTAGCTTACTTATGGGCTTGGCTTGCGCCAAGCCTATGTATGGTCATTACACTCAATCCAAATTGTGACCAATAAGTCGGTGTTCTTGTGGTGCAGCCGCCACTTTATTGCTTATATAATTTAAG
Source organism: Torreya grandis (assembly GCA_037957365.1). Lineage (NCBI taxonomy): Eukaryota > Viridiplantae > Streptophyta > Pinopsida > Cupressales > Taxaceae > Torreya > Torreya grandis. The sequence goes on from JARHVA010000430.1 coordinate 231,826, forward strand.
AGATTGCCATTGAAATGTCAGTGGAGCATTTCGCCAATGAGCATGTGCAATTTGCATGAGTCAGTATCCAATATGTGATGGATGATGTAAGGACCCATCCACCTTATTTGTAGTTTTCCTGGGTGCTTAAGATACTTGGAGTCATAGAGTAATACAAATGCCCCTTCAATTAATTATTTTCGCCTGATGTGTTTATCGTGCCAACTCTTCTGGCACACTTTTTTGATTCATTGATTCCACCTTCCTTGAGTGCACTTCTTGTCTAAACGCTCCAAGTCCTCTAGTCTTGCCTGTAGCGACTCTTGGTCATCCAAGCGACCAATGTGCACAATGTACAATGATGGGACGATAAATTCTATTGACAATACAACTTCTGCGCCAAACACCAGTTGAAATGGTGTTGCCTTCGTTAGATGATTATAGGTTGTGTAGTAAGCCCATAGTATTGTGGAAACACGGTCATCCCAATCCTTGCACCCAACATTACATATCTTAGTGAGGCACGTCCCCAAGATTTTGTTAAAGGCTTCAACTGTGCCATTGGTTTACGGGTGATAGGGGGTTATTTTGTGGTGCGCCACCTGTACTCGATCAAGAGAATTCGCACTAATTCATTGATGAAATGGGTACCCCTGTCACTCATCAGACTTAATGGGCACCCATACCTACTTATAATATTTTCCCATATGAAGTGCACAACTATTATGACTATGCAGCCTTTGGTTGGCGTAGCCTCGACCCACTTGGTGAAATAGTCAGTCGCTGCCATAATGTACAGTGAACCCATGCGCTGAGCTGCAGGAGTGATGGGCCCAACAAAGTCAATGGCCCACTTTTCAAAAGGTGCTTGGGCAAGGATAGGGATGAGGCATTTCATCCCAAGCATTGGGTTTTCCTATGCACTGGCATATATCACATGCCTTTGTGCACTTATTGGAATCTTGAAATAGGCTTGGCCACCACAACGCTGACTATAAGATCTTTCGCGTCATTGCATCACCAGTGTAATGGCCTCCTGAAATTCCCACATGCGCCTCTTGCAATATGGAGTCACTTTCATGCCCAAGAACACATCGGCGGAGGACTTCATCCCGACTCATCTTGTAAAGTTCCCCCTCAATGAGTTGGAATGGGGCAGTGTGAACAGCAAGTTATTTTCTCTCTTTTTCAGACATCATCTAGGGTGCTAGTCCATAAGTTAAGAAGGCAGTGATCTCTGCTAGGTCCTCGAGAACATGTTGGACTCTATATAGCTATGTGTTTGGCATATCATCTTCAATTGGTGCTGTTGCATCACCAGATTCGATGCGTGACAAATGGTCAAGCCCTACATTTTGCTTTTCGGGCTTAATGACAATGGAAAACTAGAATTCTTAGAAAAGAACTATCCATCTATATGTGTCCATGTAGTATTGGCTTATTGATGAGGTATTTGAGCGCTTCGTGATCAGTGAAGAAAATGAAGGGAGTAGCTAATAGGTATTGTCTAAACTTTTGTAGTCCATATACCATGGCGAGCACCTCTCGCTCAATTGTCGTATAGTTTCGCTCTACTTAGGTTAACTTTCTATTGGAAAAGGAAATTGGATGGTCCATCTTACCTTCACCTGGTTGCACCAGAATGGTGTCAATGGCGAAGCCGAAGGTATCGACATGGATCTGAGATGGGGTCATCCAATCTAGAAATTGTAATATTAGCGCACTAGCCAGTTTCAACTTCAGGGTTTCAAATGCCTATTCTTGTCCCTGGCCCTAATAGAATGGGCCCTCCTTGTGCATGAGTTCCTCCAGAGGTGATGCAATCCTTGCATAGCTCCTGATGAATTTCTTTTAGTAGCTGCACTGGCATAGGAAACCGCAAACATCCTTTTGCATCGAAGGGGTCTGGAGCTGAATAATAATGATGATCTTTGTCAGGTCTACTAGTTGACCATCCATGCAGACAATGTGCCCGAGTAATGTTCCAAAAGGAGTTGCAAAGACGCACTTCTTTAAGATTAATGAAATTTGCAGTTGTTTGCATCGTTCAAACATGAGGCACAGGTTATCATATTCATTATTGATGAGGCCATACATAGTCCAATCATCAAGGTATACTTGGAGAAACTAATGAATAAAGTCCTTGAATGCCGTGACAACTACCTTGGACAAGACAGCTGCCGCATTCTTGATCCCAAAGGGCATTATGTTATACGCAAAATAACCCCATTCAGTTGTGAAGGTTGTCTTTGGCTTGTCTTTGTCCTCTATTTGCACTTTATGGTATCTCGAGAACCCATCAGTGAATGTGTATATTTCACAACCGGTGATGCCATCTAGGACTTCATCTGTAAATGGTGTTGAAAAGGGGTCGATAACATAGGCAACGTTCAAGAGTTGATAATCGACACATATTCTAATGCGCTTGTCCTTCTTTATGCTAATGACCATGGGACTTACCCATTTTGACTCCTACATCGGATATATGATCCCTGTGGGTAGCATCCCATCAATCTCTATTTTTACCTTGGCACGAAGATTAGGGTTCATGCGGTATGGGCATTTCTTTACGGATCTCGTGTCATCCATCAGCTTGATGCTCATCTTATCCAAGGAAGGGTGGGTGCCCTTCATGTCCTGATAGTTTTGGGGGAATAAATCTTGAAATTCCTTCAGGAGCTCAATAATTCGCGCCATCTCTGCTTCGGACCAATATGTGCCTATGGTGGCGATCTTAGGTTCGCCCTCTGTGCTGATGTCCACTTTCGAGGTTCGAAGTGGTGCACGATATGGCTCATTTTTCACTTGATGGCAGTCTTCCACCTGCCTTGTCCCTTTTTTAGTGTTGATGTGCATATGAGTAGGTATGTCTTCATCCGAGATGCTTTCATTTATAAATGGTGTTGGAAAGGGGTCGATAACACAGGCAGCGTTCAAGAGTTGATAATCGATGCATATTCTAATGCGCCCATCATTTATGTTAATGACCATGGGACTTACCCATTCTGACTCCTGCACCGGATATATGATCCCCACGGCTAGCATCCCATCAATCTCTATTCTTACCTTGGCATAGAGATTGGGGTTCATGCAGTATGGGTGTTTCTTTATGGTCTCATGCCATCCATCAGCTTGATGCTCATCTTACCGAGGGAAGGGTGGATGCCCTTCATGTCTTGATAGTTTTAGGGGAATAAATCCTAAAATTCCTTCAAGAGCTCGACAATCTGTGCCATCTCTACTTCAGACCAATATGCGCCTATGGTGGCGATCTTAGGTTCACCCTCTGTGTTGATGTCCACTTTCATGGTTTAAAGTGGCACACGATATAGCTTATTTTGCGTCTGATGGCAGTCTTCCACCTATCTTGTCCCTTATGTAGTGGCAATGTGTAGATGAGTAGGTATGTCTTCATCTGGGACGTTTTCATTTACTTGGTGCACGACCCTTTTCTTGTCTGCTACAACCTTCCAGTTGCATTCCTTCCAAGTCTCATCGTCTTCTTCGCTAGAGTTGCTATTGAGTGCCTTGTCTTCAAAGAAGGTGGGAAGCGCTAGTCCTTTCTCCCCAAACATGTCCTTGAGAGGCTCTTATAGTATAACAATGTCTTCGAAGACTGCCCAGTGTATGACCTGTAATGGCTCAAGCATCCTCAAATCTTTAGAGGAAAAGGAAAATGTGTACACGAACCTCTCCTTCAGTGTATCCAAACTTGTCATCTCCCTACATATCTCATTTATAAAATACCAAGCTCGCACCCAGGTTTTGAAGGTCCTGTAAAAGGCATGCGCTCATAGGTTCCTTGGCACATTTTTGTCACAGTCAGTTCATGTTTCTTCACAGATGCGCATGTGGGCAATAGGGCCTGAATCACTTGAGTAAGATGCTATGTCCAAGTCCTCATTACTTTTGCCAAACTTTGTGCTTATTACGACATTGACGTCTTGTCACATTGGTTTTCTAGCCTTGTGTGTTGCCCATCATCAAACAACAGTGCTCTTTAGTGTATGCACCAATGTGCCCATTCGATCTAATTCTTTAGGGATGCAAGACTCTATGTCATTTACATAGTTCTTGATAGGTCTGCTTCCTTCATATCTTGGAAGGACAACAAGTTTTCCCTTGCTTAATCTAAACACTCTTTTTCCAGTCGCCTTGGCGTGGGGAACCCATCTATGTGTATTTCTCTTAACTTGGATTGGACCTGTCCTGACCAACCTTGGTGCCTTTGTGCGAACTTGGCAGCACCTTCATCTGTTGGTTTTGTATGCTTCCTCTACCCTTTGATCACATGTTGTGTTTGTTGTATCAGATACTAATTAGCCATCCTCCCATTCAAAGCACTCCTTGATCATCAGGTTGTAAAAACTCATCGCTCTGCACTATGATATTGTATATGTGGTTGATCTCTTCCTCAAGGTCAACGCTCTCAACATATGGTGGTCCTTGATCTTTCGAAAGGGAGATCACCACCTTCTCTTTCCCATTCTCAAAAGTCATGTAACGCTTCTTAAAGTACATGTCCCCGTTATTCGTGTAGCAGCATGCTCTACCTAGGAGCGTTGGGTAGTTATCATGTTCTACCAATTCTATCACTTCAAAATCAGTTTAGAATTTTGCGCCCATGATATCTATGATGGTGCCTTTCAGGATGCCAATAGGTTGAGCTCTAGTCTTGTTTTCCATGAACAAGGTGTGAGGAGATGGCTTTAAGGGTGGTCTTCCCATTTTTTCCCAAGCGATTTTGGTCAAAATGTTGACCTCAATGCCTGTGTTGATGATGACCTCACATATTGACCATCCGTCAATGGTTGCACTTATCATCAGTTCCTGGTCATACTCGACATTTTGAGTATGACGTACTTCATGCACACACTCCAAGTGTGGCACCATGATTTCAATCCTTTAAGGCACAACCTCGTCTTTAGGCCTTTTTGTTTGTTTCATCAACAAATTCTTTAATAAAGGCAACATTCCTTTCATCTTCAGGGGGTGCAGGATTTCTGTTAATTCTTGCACCTCTATCTCCTGGTTATCCCTCTTCTTGAGTGAAGCTATAACTTGTGCCTCCAAATCTCTAGCTAATTGAAGCTCTCCTGGAGGTCTTGAATCACGTTCATGCCCTGTTGCAGGACATCCTTTTGGGGTGCTAGATCGAGATATGGTGTTGCCTTGGGTTCGGGTCGTACCATGCGCTCGATTCGGCTTGATTCCCCATATTCTAGGCATAATTCTGGGGTTGGTTGACTAGTTGGTTGAGAAGTGAATCTGCTTCTTGTAGTGACTTGCACTTTGGGAGTCTCCTTGCAGGGTGGTTGTGGCTTTGCATCCCATTTTTCTACCTTGGGTTCTCGCCTGATCATGGCAACACATTTATCAGGTCGGCTCTAGGTTAACTTTTTGTATAAGTCAGGGCATTCTTTGACTCGATGTGGCCTGTGACAGTACCCACAAGTGGGATGTGTTGGGCAGTCGCATTGGTAGTGATCGGTTGATCCATATTGATAACACGATCATAGGGGGAACCTTCCCCCATCACGTCCTCCACCTCGCCCTCTTGCACCTCGTTGGTTTCCATAGCCAGCACTTCGTTGGCCATAACTATCATTGCCTTGGTGCATCTTTTCTCCAGTTGTAGTGGTTGCCTATTGTGCGCCCCTCTCTATGTTCTGACGCATTTCATCAATGACAGTAGTTTTCAATTGTGTGGGTGTATGCATCACATAATTTGCAATATATAGAGACATTTACTTGGGCAGCGCATTATAATAACAGGGAGTTGTGAATGTTGTGGTCTTTGTGGCATAATTCACAGTATAGAATTAGCGCTCAGACATTTTTCCTTGGGTAATTGGTCTTACTATGCCCTTCTTCCTCGTAGGTAGCTCACCACAGCCCACTACGAGTGTCATGTGTGGATCATGCTATCAATTTATGCAATTGTGAAGCCATCAATGCAATCTACACCTCCATAAATGGAATGATTTCGATGTCTCCACTTCTAACTGCGTCAGCCCTTAGTGCGGCCTCTAACGCTTCTCTAGGATCCGTGAATGTTTTCATGGACAACGCTCATCGAAATGGTACAAGCAAGCCCCCAACAAACCACTATGCATGTTGGGAGGGGTGAATGTCATAAGGGAGTTTTGAAAGGAGGGTTTTAATATGTGTGTCATAAAGGCGCACGCTCTCAGATAGCCCCTGGCTAATATATTTTAATTCAGCTATGCTCTGCTGCTCAAACTCTGGGATGTCAAATTCCTTAAGAAAAGCCTCCTTCAGTAGGTCATAATCCACCATGCCTGGTTGGGATCAAACTTTCGATACCAGGTGTGTGCACAATCCATTAAGGTCATCGTAAATTAAGTGGCCTTGCGCTCCGACTGGGTAATCCCCCTAGCACGCCATTGTAGTTCACACTTGAGCACGTGTTCGATGGTATTTTCAATGCCACAATACTCTAGTAAATGCATTGCCATCCCATAGTAAATCTACTGAGGGGTTGCTTGACCCTATGGCATTTGTCCTCTTGGAGCTTGGGTGTGAGGCGTTCCTCCGATTCCTAGGTTGGATTGCATCCCAGTCGTTGTTGGTTACATAATAGAGCTAGTGGGTGCAAAATTGCTTCTTGGTTGTGTGGAGCCAACTCCACTAGGTTGTTGCCCAATCGGTGCAGCTGACATCCTTTGAATTGGGATGGTAGGATTTATCTTATTAATTGTCTGATAAGGGGTCCTCGTGCTTGTAGTTGTTGCATTGTCTTTTAATCCTTCGTAAGGGAGTATTTATTCAATTATTGGTTCTACCCTCAAGAATTGGAATATGTTAAATTTGACTGTGGTATTGGGTTCAATTATTAAATTCCTAGCTTCCTGTACTGGATCCAACACATGAGTATGCACCTTTGATTCGAAAGGGGTGAGTGCCTCTTGCACACCCTGTGGTGTTCAGTCTACCAGAAACCTACTGCAAACCTCCTCTATGGACTCCTGAGCTTGCCTCACAACTTCATTCCTTCTTTCATGGCGTTGTTGTATTTCAAGGGATCCTTCCCCATGCCCTTCCTGGTTTATACCAGTTTCCTCGACACTTTTAGGTTCCAGACCCTCTATCAATCTGCGCCTTCTTTTGTTATAATTTTGCCTGCAGAGCTCTCGATCATTTGGTTGCTCATCCCTTTCCATCAACACTTTGCTTTCACTTCCCCTTCTTACTGTCTGTGCCTACCCATATACACCTAGATTTTAGTCGATCATATTTACGGTCTCCATTCCGTAATCTACTAGCAACTTCTTCAATTCAGTGCCAAGTTCTCTAAAAAATGCACCTCTAGGTTTGCGATAGAGTTCATGCTCTGCTTCTTCAGGGCAGGAGTATGTTGACACTGCAAATTCCAACATGTAACTGTTTAGCGCCCCGTTCTACCAATGGTCAACACCGTGCGTCCGCTCCTCATCTATGTTTTTAAGCTTTTCTAGGCACTCTTCTGTCCACTCCTGACATTGGCCATATCTTTGTTGTCTATATGTGTTGTAAGCAATCAACCATTTGTATATGTGTTATGGTAACTCATAAAAGAGCACTTCATACAATGGATCGTACAGGTAGGTTTTGCACCCATACTCTTGGCTCTTAATCTTGGTAGGTCGAATGACTCTGCGCGAAGTTTTCCTCAACTTATTCCACCCAGTGCTCGATGTTCTCAAACGAGAGTCGACGCATTGCTTCGTCACACCATTGAAACAACAAAATTCAATACGGGTCCCAGCAACAGAACCAAAATCTTGTAGTTTTAAGTATTAATCTCTTATAGTAGTGCCCATTGCTCTTAGTAGCTCATCCTACTAGTCGACGCTTTAAGATAACTAGGCGCAAGGCTTTTAGCAGTAGTTTAGGTGCAACATTTAGCACATCTCAACACCAGCATCTAATTCACTCAAGGCACAAACCTTGAGCGCTCACTTGAAGTGCAGCGATGAAAGGACTGAGAACGGCATTGGGCTAGTTGGAACATGGCGCAACTTTGGTTTGGTCAATGGGGTATGTCATGGGGATTCATAGACTCAAGGTTGTTTCAATGATCAAGTTAATGGTTGCTTGATGAGTTTAGAGTTTTATTCTCGATCATAGCGACGTGCATCTAGTATGATAGTTGATATAGGCACTAACTAGGTCGAGATGTCTAGGTGACCTTCTCATCTTTTCTTGAGCTACTTGGCTCCTTTCTTTTGATAGGGTCGAGTTCACTTGGCGCTAAGCACAAGCTAGGCCATTCCTAACTATGGATTACCATGCATCACGATGGTCAACTAGAATTGGCTCTACATATCCTCACGTGACTTATCTAGTTACCACTTATACTAACAGAGAACATATATATATATATATATATAAGAACTATATTCGATTCTTAAATATTATACCAGAGGAGGTATTCAACACATATTTCCTACAAGTGATTGGTTTCATTTGCATTTCAAAGTGATAGTTACAAGATCAATTTGGGCCTCAGCCCGGCATGATACCTTCATGTCCAGTAGCTCACAGGCGAGCGCAGACTAGTCAAGGCTGGGTCTACCAGCAATAAACATAAGCCATCCTAGTTTGTATTACATATGTGGCAGTCGTCACTATGCCGCCTCCTTGTCATCGTTGTTGTTGTCTCTCTCTCCCTCCCCTTTACTCTTGGAGGTCGCTTCTTTTTATAGGTGTTGGCCACCCTTCTCACTGACTAGATAGGCGTGTGCCGACAGATGGTTAGATGGTGGCAGTTCACCTATTTATTCCACCATTCATACCTCCATGCTCCTCGAGCCCCGAGATGCCATATGTAAGATTGGGCAAGTAAGCCTCGAGGCTTGCGATGCTCTTCAACCGTCGATTTTATGACTCTGCCACTGTGTTCGTACTTTGAGAGTCATCCATCCAAAATTTGGGTGAGAAGTAACTGCGTGGCCGATTGACGCAAGTATTTGCAAGATTCCTCCAGCTGGCATAACCAAGATAAAACCCGAGCAATTATTACACAAGATTGCCTCGTGCCTGGTTTTGTCATGTTGGCGCGAGAACACTACTGGGGAAAAAAGGGGTGCCAACATATATTTTGTTCTCTTTCAATTTCCAAATCTTGCAATCACCTTCTTCTTCTAGGTTGTGATGTTGACTCTTCTTCTAAATCATTAATTTGCATGTCTTCTTCTTCTAGGGCATAATGTTGTCTCTTCTTGTATATCATTATTTTGTGCAATGTTTTCAACATCGACATCCATTGCATCTTGAGTTGCAGTTTTTGGTGTTTCATGCACATAATCTATCGATATTGAATTTTATTCTTCAAAATTCACATCAACATTAGCAATTAATTAATGATAGCGCATTTGAGATGTTTCATGACAAAGTTCTTGTTTGTGTTGTTTTTTGCCTCAATCAATTAATCTGAACACATTTTTATTTGTATTCTTGTTCTTAATACATATTGCTCATCTTGAGATGTTTGTTCACAAATTGTTTTCATCGAATTTGTGTGTTGTCTCTTTTCTTCTTCTAATTCTTTAGTTGTCAATTCAGGGTTGCGTTCTATAAATATTTATCTATCATTATCATTTCAATGTTTTATTTGTTCTTCTCTTTGTGCATCTATCATTTATCATTGTTTTTGTGTATAATATTATTGTTGATACTCTCTTTTTTATTCTCTTTGTTGTTGTTCATTTTCAAAATTCAATCTTGGTCAAGCCATACCTACAAAGTATTTAAAATCAATATATATCTTCTTAAATAATATTTATTGCATACAAAAGCAACATAGATGTATGATATGTTAGGCACATATATTTAAGACTAAATGATTAAATTTACAAATAAATGATAACTCTATCCTTGGTGGAATAAATCAAGTCATTGAATTGGAAGAAATCAGAAGGAATTCACATGAAAAAATCTTAAAATTCAATGAAAAATTAAAGAGATTGTTTGTAAAAAAATTATAGTCGAAAGAGCTCTACTAGGGTTTGAAGCTGACCCTAGGTTTTTCAAATTTTTCCTGCGAATTGATCCAGACAAGGAATCCAAATGGATTGGAGGGATACATAATGAAAACTACAGGGGGGATTTATTCCCCCCAAAAAATAATCCTTTAAACAAATGATGGTCGGAACATCAACCTCTGTCTTAGAGGAGGAGATTAACGCCCTAATGAACGTTGTTAGCAAGAAGAAGCCACATAATCAAATGGTTGGTGCAAAAATATCATGCATGTAAGTGGTTGAAGATGACCTGCTAGCCATGATAGATCTGACTGAAATCAGAAAGAATATAGCGGGTTTGCGTGGCAGGACCCTGGTCTGTAACTCATGGGAGCACAACTTTATCTGAAAGAACTGCATGCCTTGACCAGAAGGAATTGGAAGACAAATGGAGAATATGAGCTTAAAGCATGTGTTAAAGGGTACTTCATAGGAATATTTTCCAATGAATTGGATAGAGATAAGGCGTTCGGAGGAGGGCCTTACTTCTTCAGGAATGTGGGGCTATTCATGAAGCACTGACACAACTTTCAGGCCAACATAAGAATTCCCAAATACAACACCTATATGGATTCGAATGTACGTTGTTCTGCAAGAATATTAATCTAGGTATGTCTTCAAAATTATTGCTAACACTATTGGCAAACCTATAGATATATCAAAACCCCATCGTGGCAAAGGCCTATCTAGCTATGCTAGAATTTATTTGGAGCTAGATCTCACAAAACCCCTACCAAAGAACATCACTATGAAAGCAACGGAAATGGAGTGGATGTAAGATCTAGACTATGATAGCATCCCATTCCACTTCAAATGCTATCACGAATATGGGCATCTGATTAGAGAATGCCTAGCACTATAGAAAAATAGCTTGAAATAACAGAGAAATATTTGAATGGATTTATCAAGCCAAAAAAAAAGCATACTATTAAGAATAAGAATAAATTGATCAAAAACTATGTGCCAAAAGAAAGCAAAAAAGGAGTCAACAAAAAATCCACCCCAACGAAAGGAATAGAATATGTTTTAGAAACTCAAACCCAAGATAAACATAGCAATGTGGAAATGGAAGACATCATAGTAAATTATGGATTTAAAAAGGATCTAGAGAATTTACTCAAATAGCCAAGCATAGGAAACTCAAACAAGCAGAAGATATAATGGTCACAAGGTAAGAAAATAAAAGGAAATAACACAATAGAAGGTCTGAAACACAAATAAAATTGGAAAAGACTGGATGAGGAAGATGAATCAGATTCATAAATAGATGAGGACAACATGGGAATCATGCAAACTCTGAATCTAAACCGTAAAGAAAATATCAAAAAAGGGAGGAGAGGAAAACTGAGCAAAAAGAAGAGGCATGAAGAAGCTATGAAGGTTATTGGGTCAGGGACCCAAACACAAGTAGACACCCTCTTGGCGAGCACCAAGAAAAATAATCCTCCTTGATGCAGATCGTCTTATGGAACATAGGGGGTCTCAATGCCCCATCAAAAAGGATAACATTGAGTGAACTTATAAATAAGCACAACTCAAAAGTGGTCATGCTTCAGAAAACAAAGTCGGAAAACTTGGTAGATCATTGTAAGGGTATATCAAGAAGTTTTAGAAGGTAAATGGTAGGAAGTGATGCCATAGGTACGACAAGAGGCATGGTTCTCCTATGGGACCCAAACTTGGTTAGCCTGGAGATCATCCAGCCCCATAATCAATTCATAATCTATAAAGAAGTCTCTTTGAGATTAGATCTTAGTTTTTTCTTGGAAACATTTATGGTTCTCAGAATAAGGAAGAAAGAGAACTAGCTTGGGAGCAATTGGAGGCCAAAATCAAAGCAAAATATAACACTCTTTGGATCATTGGTTGGCGACTTTAATGCTAGAATGGATGCTTCAAAGAAGAAGGGAGGGAACCTGAGAGATAAGAACTGCCTAACTTTCTACAACTTCGTGGAGAGGGCAAAATTATGTGATCTCAAAACTAAATGAGGTTGGTATACTTGGAGTAATCGAAGTTTGTGAAAGGCCCTGATTCTGGAAAGAATTGATAGATTTATGGTCTCACGACAGTGGATTGAGAACAATAATATCCTGGAAATTGAGGTGCTCAAGACTTCTAGCTTAGATCATTGGCCAATAGCCCTTCATCTTATGCAATATGAACAACCAGTCAAATTTCCCTTTAGGTTTGAGAAGATGTGGTTGGAGCATCCACACTTAGATGATTTTGTGACCTGACAATGGAGAACCCCGAATAACAGATATAGGACTAAGATGTATTTATTTTCTCATAAATTGAGAGAGCTAAAAAATGCTTTGAAAATATGGAATCAATTCATATTCAAAAACATATTTTAGGTTTTACAACAGTTAGAAAAGAGTAATCAAGAGATCCAGGAAATGAGAATGGAAGGGCACAACTCTAGAGATCTATTGGAGGAAGAGAAGGAGATAACAAGGAAATTGAAAGATTCCTCAAAAAAGGAGGAAATCTACTAGAAACAAAAATGTATGATAAGATGGCTAAAGGAGGGGACCCAGAATACCAAGTTTTTCCACCTATTGTGTAGAATCAGAAAACAAAAGAATTACAATTTACCTTTAAAATTTAGAAACATTGAAAGGTACTAGTGTGAAAGATTCCAAGGAAATCAAAGAGTACTTGGTGAGTTATTGGGAAGACATGTTAAAGTAGGATGGCAAAGGGAATCAAGAAGACCAAGAAGCCTTTTGGAGGTAAATCCTTCAACTAGTCATTCAAACATATAATCTAAACCTGATGGAGGATATCTCTTTTGAAGAAACTAAGAGAGTGGTCTTCGAGATGGAAAGAGACCATTCCACGGATGGGTTCCCGGTTCTCTTCTTTCAACACTATTGGGATCTCATAGGGGAAGAAATCAGAGAAGTGACACAAGAATCCAAGGAGTCTCAAGGAATGTTGAAAGCATTCAACTCCACATTCCTCATTCTCATCCCTAAAAAATGAGAAAGTAGAACCCTAGATGACTTCTGCCCAATTTCATTGTGCAATAACATTTATATGATCATTTCAAAAATCATTGTTAATTGGCTACAAAGAATCCTTCCAAAGCTTATCTCAGAGGAACAAGGGGGCTTCGTCAAGGGAAGGAAAATCATAGATGGTATCGTCATAGCCCACGGAATCATCCACTACCTTCACGCTAGCAAGAGCTAAGGAATGTTGATTGCACTGGACATATCTAAGGCCTATGAAAAATTTGATTGGTCCTTTCTAGATGGAGTGCTCTGAAATTTTGGGTTTAGTTTAGAATAGAGACGATGGATTCAGATTTGTTATTCCTCATCCAAATTCTCAGTGATATCAATGGATCCACAAAAGGGTATTTCTCCTCATCAAGGGGACTCAGACAAGGGGATCATATCTCCCCTATCTCTTCATCCTAATGGCAAAGGCCCTAGGAAGATAGATAAAATCCCTAAGAGGCGAAAACAAGATCAAAGGGTTGTAAGCAACAAATGAAGAAGTTGCCCACTCTCCTCTCCAATTTGTGGATGATATTATGTTTTTTGCTAACCTAATCAGCAAGAGGTTAGAGAAATAAGGGTTCTATTGTGCAGCTATGAAAAAACATCAAGTCAATCAATTAATAGAAGCAAATCCAAGATCTTCTTTATCAATGTTTCCCCTAATCTATAATCCTTCCTCACTAGGATCTTAAGCTTTGAAAAGACATCTTTCCCAGAAAACTATCTAGGATTCCCACTCTTCAAAGGTAGTGGAAATAAGAAGTTCTGGAACAAAGTCACTAAAAAGAAGAGGAAGCTAAGCGGTTGGAAAGGCAATCACTTAACATATGTAAGATGTATCATACTCATAAAGACATTCCTGCAAGCCACAATAATCTATTAGTTCGCCCTCTTGAAGGCTCCCTTAGTAATCCTAGGCGAGATGAATAGAATTCTTAAAAACTTTCGCTGCCAAGGAACAGGGGACAAGGCCAAATTACATCTTCTCGCCTGGAAAAAAATATGCAAACCAATCAATCAAGGGGGGCAGGAATAAAGAACCTTAACAAGGTTAACCTAGTCCTTGTAGCCAAACTTGTCTAGAGAATGGGAACTAATACTTTTTTAAGATGGAGCGATTTGCTAAGAGAAAAATACCTCGACGAAAGGAACCCAAAAATAATCTTCATGACAAAGGAACTCCCTGATGGATCCACCATTTGGAATAGTATGAAGTAAGAGGGATTATTCTGAAAGGAATATTCTATAATGTGTGAAATGGGGAACCAACAGAGTTTTGGGAGGACAGATGGATCACTCAAAAGCCCCTAAGATTGGAAACAAGCTTAGATGGTATTAGGGAAGAAAGTATAAGACAATGGGAACAGAAAGTAAAAGATTATTAGATTGAAAACATAGAGCAAAAGCACAAAATTTTCACTTGGAAAACTTTCCAAAATGCCGATGGAACACAAAATGAAGCCCAAAAGATCATAAATGGTATCTTTCAAGGCTTTTGAGTTCCTTAGCGCTTGAAAAAGACTCATTGAATTGGAATAAAAAGGGTACAAGGGTCTACTCAATAAAATAAAGATACAAAGCCCATATAGTTACTCATCCCAATGCCTCAAAAAAATTTGAATGGATCAAACTTTGGAGCTCAAAAGCATGGCCAAAGGCAAAATCCTTTCTATGGTTGGCTACACATGGAAAGATTCTAACATGAGCAAATCTTAAAAAGAAAGGATTCCAAGGACCGTCACAATGTGTTATGTGCTACAGTAATGAAGAGAGTGTTGAGCACCTTTTTCTTCGTTGTAACTATACATCGGGGCATTGGAACAAGTTCCTAAACAAGTATAACCTAAGTTGGACTCTAAACTACAATCTCCCATATAACTCAGAACGTCGCAGTGCAATAAGAAGCTAAACATTTTTTAGGACATATAAGAAATGGGTCCAAGTCTTCTAACATGGAAAGTTTGGATTGAACGGAATGCCAAAATCTTCAAGAACAATGGCAGACACAAGCCCCTAGAGAAAGTTTGGATGGAACTAGAATTTTGTATCAGTCAAATTGCCCTCTCCTCAAAGCAATTGAAGAACAAGGAGGCCAATCTAGAGGAAATTAAAATCCTTCAAAATTGGGGAATGATCTGAAAGATCTATATGAAGTTATGAAACAAAGCAAAAATAGAAAAAAAAATGATAAGAAAAAACGTCAAATGGGAACCTCCAAAACAGGGGTGGTATAAAGTGAGTTTTGATGGGGCATCAAAACACAACCCAAGGGAGTCAAGTGTAGGGACAATTATAATAAATCACAAGGGTTAAGTGATAGCATATAAATCTGTCTATACCGAAATCAACACAAATAATATAGCAGAAACCAAGGGCTTTATTCTAGGGATGACATTGGATTTAGAAGAAAAGATTAACATAATGATAGAAGGGGATTCGCTCATGGTCATTAGAGCCATGGATAATAACAATAACCTTAATTAGAGAATTAAATAGCTAATCAAAGAAACAGAAAAACTTTGGAACTATTTTGAGGGAGTGAATCTGAAGCATACTCTGAGAGAAGGAAATCAAGTCGTAAATTGGCTAGTGAACTTCAAGATTCAATCCCACTCAAAAGATGAGAAAGGAAATATGGAAAGTATCTTTGAGAACAACGAAAGAATTAGAAGTAATTATAAAAAAAGAATGCACGGATTTCTAATTAAGTTACTTGGGATTGCATGCCTCATAGATGCAAGTCCTTATTAGAAAGTTTGCCTAAAAGATAAACTTGCATGTAAATTATGTGAACTTGTTAAAAGAACGCTTGTTCTTTTTAGCAAGTATGATTAGACTAGATTCTTAAGATGGAATTTAGTAAGTTGCCTTCTTAGTTTTTTTATATCAATAAAAAAATTAAATTATCAAAAAGAAAAAAAAAGGAAAAAACTCTATCCTTGGCGACCCTTTTTGTACATACATTTGTTAAGTCTATCCTTGGCTACCCTTTTTAAACATGCATCCATAACATTAGTTGTTATGGTTCCTTAATATCTATCGTTTGCAAGTGTACAAATTTCACTTAAAATTACTAAACTAAAATATAATATCAATAAATTAAAACACACATTTAAGAGTATCTATACTTAAATATATAATAATTACTAAAACACAATGTTGGTTGATATAAAACGTGTCGTTTCCCATTGTGATATTTAAACTCGGAACTATTGACTTGTAAATGTAAGTCAAGACTAAAAAACATTAAATTCGATGACTTATATAAAAATGACAATAAAAATTACTTATCTTAATATTTTTAGATTTTATATTTATAAAAAAAATAAAAATTAATAATATTTATAACAATAAAATACACGACTTTGTGACTGTGGATTGGCATTTGGCTGTGGTTGTTCAATAGATCCTTCAGCTATGTACTTCCTTGGATTATGTGTCTTTTATGCATATTCCTCGCGAGTGGAATGGTGTGGCTGATTGTTTGGCTAAATGGGCCTCCGAGCATGGGCCGCCTTGGAACATTTTTGATCATACGATGCATCCCCTGAATTTATCTCAGACGCTGGTTCAACTTATTGACCAAGATAAAGCTCTGTAATTCTCTTTGTTTCTTGTTTCATTTTCAATAAAAAATTTACCCCTCCTTTAGTTTTTAAAAAAAAACAATAAAATACACGAAAATAAAATATCATTTTTAATTCTTATATGATAATTTACAATTTATCTAAATTAATCTAAAATAATTATATTAAAAATTTAACTATATATATTTTATGAAAATATAATACCAATTCAACTCTCAAATAAATAACTATTAAAACTCATATTAATAACATAATTATATATCAATGCATTTAGGCTTTGTCTTTGAACTAATTTTATATAGCCTTAAGATCCAACAAACTTTGAACTAATTTAAATGGCCTTTTAAGACCCAACAAATATTGCTTTCGTAGAGGCGGCCATAATACCATTTTCATGTACAGTCCTAACTTCTTTATCGGTGATTGTTATGCAATAAAAATAGATAATTGAAACGAGATAAAAACGACGTGCCCATCCAAATACGTCCAAAATAAGTCATTCTAAAGAAAAGTTAATATCTTTTTTTAAATGGGCGGCGACTAATATTAAATATTATATTATTTATTTACTGTGATTCGAAAAAGATCTAAGATTAATTTAAGAATACTTTACAGTATTTAGATTTTATCATTGAAAGTTGGTTGTTTATATCCATTTATTAAAATACAAATTTTTTAGATTATTTGATATAGAAAGTCAAGCACTTAAGGTTAGGATCGTCTTCTAGGTGATTTTGACAGCATGGATGTCCTTTCCCTTTAGCCACTTAGTCAAAGGAGCTCATTGATTTAAATGTATGCTTACTCGGCATTGTAAATCCACTATATATTTATTTTTGAAATATGCAGAGAGATAGTAACATCCTATGTAATTCAGGAATTCCATGTAATGCCTCCATAGATATTTTTTTTTAAAAATGATATTTAAATTTAATAGGCCACCCTTACATATCATTTTGTATTGAAAGGCTTATCTCGAAAATAAGTGTTAGTAGTACAAGTCATGCCAACATGGGCTCTCCTTTCTCCTTGTAATAAAACTCTTGTGAATGATTCTTAGTTTTCCCGAAATGCGGACTAGGGCATGAGAGAGACATGATTTTCCCTTTCCAAAACATGTTATAGAGTATCATATTTAATATTTAATTTTGTTAAAATTGTTTTAATATTTATAGTATTGAATTCTAAACATACGAATTCTATTTTTTTGATTGAAAATCATATTTTTATTGATAAAAAAATTATAGAACAACGATGGTCATACAAAAAAGATGGGTGCAAAAGTCACACCTCAAAAGCCAAGCTAGATCAGGTGAAACAGACCAAAAGACCAGTAAGAGAAAAAATAAAAGACAAAAATCAAGAATGGCAAAGCCCATATCCATAATACGGCCTTTTTTGCCCTTTTTTCTTTTGAGCCTCAGTGTAGCACTTTACACGACTAAGATACATGAGATTAGCAATAACCATTAGAAGCTCATGATTATGCTGAAGATCAAACAGCGCTGATCCTTGTAAGATTTCAAAGTTTCAGATTCATGTGATCTCTTGGTACGGCCTCTTGAGGCATTATCTAGTAAATGTCATTTGGCAAGAAAACTATGAACCTTCTTTCTTCCCTATGCCATCTTTAGATTCTTTTGTGACCTCAGTTGGAAGAGTATGCTCATACAGTTGTCAGTGTTTAGGACGAGGCTTATCCTTTTTCTTGTTTGGCTCACCTACATGCGGACAAACCCCTTGGAGATGCCCAGTTTGGTGACACAAACCTAAAAGTAGTGTTATCATAAACCAACATCTGGAGCCAGGGGTTTTTTATAGTCCAATTTATAGAGCTTAAGGATTATCAAAGAGTTCTTAAGGACCTTGGTTTTTGGGAAGCGTTGGGTCTTTGTTAACCTGTGGTTTTTCAATTTTGATCCCTACGAATTCCAATTTGATTAGTATGCTCTACAAATTGTCAAGCAAATCCCTCGCACTCTTAATAAATAAATATATATTATAATATATCATTATATATTATAGATATTGTGTAATCAATGTCGATTTGGGAGATGATTTACCAGTTTCTGGAGCATTTTTGAGATCTCAAACTAGCTATGGAGTTGTTGGGTGATTGTGATTCAAATTAGACAATCTAGTTTATACGTTAGACATGCATAAAATACTTAAATACAATTGGAAATAGCTTTACTTCCTCTTTGCTACTTAATGCACTTTTAATTAATGTTTTTAATTCTTCTTTGCCTCTGCACTTCATCTATTTTCAATTTTTTCACTGTATATTTTGTATTTATTCTTTTTGTTTACTATTTTTATATGTATAAATATATTTTATTTAGATTTTTAAATATCATGTACACGTTTTTCTTATCTACAATAATAATAATTTTATTTATATTCAAAAGAAGAAGATGGTTAAGTTTTTCCTTTCACGATCACAACATCAGATACTAACCAATAATAACAATCAAAGATGAAGGTGAATTGTAAGGTCTACAAGATGTCAACAATTAATATCTTACTTTAAAATCATTCCCGTATGAAATATTTTTCTTTTTATTTAAAAAAGTTTTAAAAAAATCATAATATCCTGAATATTTTTTCTAACTCGATGGAGACTAGATTGAGACCATTTATTACTACTCGATGTAAAATTTGTAAAAAAATAGTAATCATTAATCAATATAATATATTATTTAATAATAATTAAAATTAATATGATTAGTAACTTATTAATAATAATTATTATTATTATTGACCGTACCTTTTGGATAATCGTGCCAAAACTATTTTAAGGATTTAGACTATTTTTATCAATTTAAAAGAGAAGATACCTATATCACTTTATGACATATTTAGTGATAGTGCTTGACTTTTGTGCACTGGATAAGGGGAACATTGTATGAAAGATAATACTAGACATTCAATGCATATCTTGTCAAAGACTGGGCAGTGGGCGATGTATATCTTATTAAAGTCGGTCGGCGACTGCGACACCACTCACTTAGCCAGAATTGAATTGAAAATTATAATACCCTTCAATTCTGTAATGGGGTTTTGAATTGGCTCACTCTAAATAAACACACTGTTTCAAAATATCCAATCCAACACTCTGCACCGTCACCGTCACAGTCACAGTCACAAGAATATCGTTATTAACCCTCAATGGCCTGCAGATTTGCGGACTAAAGAGACAAAATCCACCCAAAACGACGTCTGCCAGACATTCGACCTAACCTTGGTAAAACGAACGACCGCCGTTAGTCAGTTCGTTCGATCTACACGCAAACTTTAGACTCAGACTTACAGGTTTGTTAGGCAGGCCAGCTCAGCAAGCACAGTCGAAAAATATTGAATATTATGTCTCGAATTGACACGTCACTCACCCCCTCTGGGGACAACAGTGACAACGCCAGCTGGACTGGACCACGACGGATTTCAACCGCTCATCCGTAGCGGATAAGCCACGTCATCGACTACACAAAGATTGCAGTCACGGCCCCGCAGCGGCCGGCTTGATAATCTCCCCGTAATTGTATATTTCCGTCGGAGATAAAACCAAGCGGCGATCGGACAGTCCCTAACGCCCCGCGTGGGCGCGTCGGCGGATCGGACGGGAGAAGATAATTTCAAAATGAAGTCATTTTGTTTTCTAAAATTTTCTGGGAGGGTTTTCTGTTACGTGATTAACGTATGAGCTTCTTTGTTGACATCTTGGTGGTGCATGTGGTTGCCATTTGGGAGATTCTGTTAATTGACTGCAATTTTATCGGGAGATCCGCCTTTGATCTTTTGTTAATTCGGTTCGGATCTGACGTTTAAAAGAAGATTGAAGTTTTCGTGATTCAAATCCGGGCGGGACTCCATCTCGAGACATAGAAAACATTCAATTTTGAAGCCGAGAGGTCGGGGGTTCAAATCCCGGGCGCTGAACTTCTTGCCGAACAGGTTAGTCAACAGTTCAAATCCCACTTTCCCTCTTCTGTTTTGCAAGTAATTAAAATGTAAAATGCAAAATCATTCAAATTCAGTTTTATTCAGACTGGACTATTATTCAAATAAAGGATTTCGTTTAGTGTGAAATACATCGGTCAGCATATGATAGTAAACAAATTCGTTTAGTGAATAATTTTAGCGGCCATTGCTAACGGATTTTAAGCATGGACACTTACTGGCATGGTGCTGAATTTCACAAAGACTAATCGGCTTTTAAACTAATTCGGTAGACATTGCAGTAAAGTTCGCCAGCCTCCCTTTCCTGATTTGCTAGGAACATAGTTGCCCTATCCCGATTTAAAAGTTTTGATGCTATATTCACGAAATTTAAAAGTTTTGCTGCTATATTCATCAAATTTAAAAGTTTCTCTGCTGATGATGGGTCCTGTAGAGAGACCCGAAAGTCAGACCTAAATAACCTATGCAGTTGATAAAAGAAGACTCTCACAATATGACACTGCCAATTATCACTCAAAAAACAAAATATTGTTACTATTTTGACAAATTTTAAGTTAATTTTTGTTTACTGTAAGATACATGGTCAGAATTCGTGACCATTCCCACCAGATTTTGAACCTGTGTAATTGAGTAAGTCACCTTCGTCACCGCTAGACCACTGCTTGGTGGACTATTTTGACCATATTTTAAAAAATCGCTAGTGTCACCATAGCCGAGCCACCAACATTGATATCTCCTGATGCATCTGATGCCTGCAAACTTGACCAGGGCCTGTCACGTTCCAAATCCTGTTTTTCAAGAAACTGATGTCTCTTAGGGTTTTCTGGCCTCGTACAAACTGTGGGACAGATCGGTAAAAAATCACAAACTGATTTCATCCATTGCCCAGTAATCATTTCAATATCTGTCTCTAATATTTCCGTTTTTTATCTGTCACCCTGAGCTCTGCCTTGAGATGAATTTATGTTCAATCAGTCTCCTGTTGGAATGTTTCACAGATTTTCTGCCGTATATGTGAAAATTTTCCTTCTATTTGGATGAATATTGACAGTTCACTTGTATTAGTAAATGTTGAGAAGTAGATTCTGAATATGATATATCTTTGTCCTTGTAAAATGTTGAATGATTTGAAACGAATGTAATGAATTTAGCTATGATGATGGCTAAACTTTACTAATTTTTTTTATATGTATAAGAACACCCTAAAAAATGGTTTTTTATTTTTCAAAGTTCAAAGTTGAAACCTCAGGTGCAGCCATTTGTCAGTTTGAACCCGTTTCAATATTTTTTCCTGTTTCCTATTTCTGGTAACATAGGCGCAGGCTTATGTTTTTAAGAATGGATTAGTGCTGTTGAAGGTGGTAACAAGGAATGTCTTTTTATGGTTGTTTGTATGGCAAATGTTGTTTGGAAACTAAATTCATGTGCTTTCTTGTGTTTCAGTATTGATGACTCTGAAAGTGTGACTGATACTTTATGCTGTTCTCCAAGTGTTCATTCATCGGATAATTCCATCTAATAAATTGGAACTGTTGTGGTTCATGGGGAGCTCCTTCCTGGTGCTCCCATACACTTAATACACAGGGAACCAATTTGCAACAGTTAATTGGTGGTTGGGTTGCGATGCTTCTGAGCTCTGAGTTGCAAGTTGCTAGCACCACAGAAAGCAGGATGAAGTTTTTGAAAGAGTAGGTTTTCATGATAGTTTCCAAAGAAAGCATTTTGTCTTCCGAGCAGGTAAGGTACCTTTTAGGTGGAATCTTACTGCGGAAGCCAGCTAGAGGTGCAAGGAAAGCTTATATTTCCAACATGCCTTCTCATTTTGATTGTCCCGTACAAACACAGATGGCTGTTTCTGTTGGGGATGAGGTTGTAAATAGGGAATACCGTGGCCTCAAAGACGTGGCAGGAAAAGTGACCTGTAGGCGGCGTGTATTTGTCCAGACGGATACCGGAAGTGTGCTGGGTATAGAGCTGGATAGGGCAGACAATGCACATACAGTTAAAAAGAAGATGCAGTTGGCATTGAATGTGCCCACTGAAGAGACTGCTCTTACCTTTGGTGACTTGGTGCTAAAGAATGATCTAAGTGTGATCAGAAATGATGCTCCCCTTCGTCTCACCAGAGGGCACATCCAGAGAAGCTCTTCTACGCCTTGTCTTTCACCCAGAATTGATAGTCAGCAGTATAGAGATAGGAGTGGACCTTTGGAGATTGTTGGTGGCTTGAGTTTCCATTCCAAGATAAAGAAATTGATCAAGCAAGCAATCAAGGCAGTTGAATGTGGCGTAGATCCAATCCCGGTTCAACGAGGGCTTGGCGGGGCATACTATTTCCGTAATTGTCTAGGTAAATGCATAGCTATTGTAAAGCCTACAGATGAAGAGCCCTTTGCACCTAATAATCCTAAGGGTTTTGTTGGAAAGATTCTGGGGCAACCTGGGTTGAAGAGATCAATACGAGTAGGAGAAACAGGTGTTCGAGAAGTTGCCGCGTACCTCCTAGATCATGAAGAATTTGCAAAGGTGCCTCCAACTGTGCTTGTTAAAATTTCACATTCAGTTTTTCATATTAACAGTAGTGTGACTGCAAGCAAAACCCCAAACGATAAACAAAAAATTAGTAAGATTGCTTCATTCCAGCAGTATGTTGAACATGACTTTGATGCCAATGACCACGGGACATCCAGTTTCTCTGTTGCTGCTGTTCATAGGATTGGAATTCTAGACATAAGAGTATTAAATACTGACAGACATGCAGGCAACATTCTTGTGAAAAGGTCTGACAGAGATTCTGTCAAGCATTGTCAAATGGGTGATACAGTTGAACTCATACCTATAGACCATGGTCTTTGCCTTCCAGAAACATTGGAGGACCCTTATTTTGAATGGCTTCATTGGCCTCAGGCCTCTCTACCATTTTCAGAAGCTGAATTAGAATATATAAGCAAACTCGATGCTTTTAAGGATGCAGACATGCTGAGAACAGAGTTACCCATGATGAGGGAGTCTTCTTTAAGAATTCTCATATTGTGCACTATTTTCCTAAAAACTGCTGCTGCTGCTGGATTGTGTCTTGCAGAAATTGGTGGAATGATGGGTCGAGAGATTTATGATGTAGAAGAGGAAGCAAGTGAGTTGGAATTAGTTTGTTTGAGGGCTAAGATTGAGGCAGATCAACAAATGTCCGGTGCAGATTGCGAGTTAAATGTGAATTTGTCAGAATTATCCTCTGAAGATGAGCATTTATTAGAATTCTCAGAGATTGATTTGCCTGGACAGGAACATTTAATGGATCAATTTCAGTTTGATATGGAGGATGGTAATGATTTTCAGAATGATACAGTCTTCACAAATAATAAAAAGGTTGACTCATACTTGAACTTTGGTGCGAGGAATGATACACACAAATCAGGTAAAAGTAAGCTAAACATACCTCAAGGTACTGGGCTGTCATTGTTGCTCCCTCAATCTTCTTTCCCAAGTCACGAAAAAAATGTTCTGCAGTTCCATTCTGCTTTGAATGCCTTTTGTGCCGTCCATGCTTTATCACCAAGAATCTCTAAAGGAACTGCTGCGATGCCGCCTCCACTCAATTTCCCCTCTCTCAAACCCCCAAGAGGCTGCCCACTGGCAAAGTTGGAAGAGGTTCCTTTTTCAGAAGAGGAAGAAAATGGAATTTTGAAGCAACAAAGCCCTGTATCAAATGGACAGTTTATTACACCCAGAAGTAACAGATTCTCACAACGAAATCAGTGTTGTACTACTACTACCTACATAGGTGCAAGGAAGGGTTTTCCAAGGCAAGGGGTATCTGCTTCAATAAACATGAAAAGCGAGCCTGAGGCAGGTATGGTAGCCCCAAATACCATAAATTTTTCAGACATGAGCAAGGAGGAATGGGCCTTATTCATTGACTACTTCCAGAAACTCTTGCCAGCTGCAATTGCATCTAGGAAGCAGGGGACAGTGAACCACAAGCAGAGACTTGGGGCTTCATGCCAGTTTTGAGTGCATAAGAAAGTTCTAATTGCTTTGAAAGACGTTTATTTGTTAGTTTGCTACCCACTGTAGCATACTGTAAGATACATGTATAAAGTTGTGCAGAGATATTTGAGAAATGGTGCCAGGTGTTGGGAATGCTTTGTTACCATTTATATAGAAGTAGTTGAGCCACTTCATTTCTCGGCTTATTATTTTGTAATTAGTTCTTACATAATTTTTTTTAATTAGACAACAAAGTTTCAAGGTTATTTTTGGCCTAGCAAAATGGCAGTAGCTGTTTATAATTTTAATTTAACAGTTGACATGCGAAAACAACACTGTTTTTCATCCTTGATCACACATTTTGATCTTCCCCATCTCGATGCTCAATTGCTTTATTGTGAGTCCTTCCAATACACTCCAAAATCTTAATAAACTCAAGGCAAGCACAGTCCAGACTCTTGAGAAAAAGGTATTCTCGCCAAACTCATCTCTCCAGCTTTTGGAATTACTAATGACTTGAAAACATTGGCTGTTCAGAGGAATAATATCCATCCACCCAAGGTAGCATCGCAGCCTCCCTGAGTCTGGGCCATTCTCCAAATGTTATTCATTGGATTTGTCTTGAAGACATCATTCAAGTTGATGGTTCCATAAATAATTCTAATGTAAATACGAGATGATCAAAGATGTCTCCTATCTCCTTATCTAGCTAGTTTTTTCTTGCATGCTCACATATTTTTGTGGGTGGTAGCTTAGATACTTTTTAGTATTTTTTTATTTGTTATCTGGAGGCACTTTGATCACTCCTCTTGGCTCCTCTAAATTTGTTGTACTTTTCCAGTCCCGTTGACCTACTTTGGTCATTTGTGGCTATTAATAGCATTTCTTTCTTTCTTTCCTCTCTTGGTTTATGCTGTCTTGCTTTGTTTCTTTCCTTATTTTTGTACTTCTGTGATTTTTTACTTTCATAGCCTAAGGTTTTCTTTCCCTGGTTCCTCTATTGTAACTGGTTATGCTTTCGAGTCACGTTGAGTGATTTTGGTCATTATGGACATTAACATTATTTATATTTCATCTGAAGCTCTTTTTCTGGCTAAATGTTATATGTCTAGTGGAATTTCGTTCAATGGAAAATAATAAATAAATTTTTCGTTCCAGTTTCTTGTACACTAATTTTGCCGGTTGGGAGTAAATAACTTGGCATCAACAGCCGCATTAATTTAAGGATTTGGTTTATTTTTCTCGGACACAAATTCTATGGAGAATGTCTATAGGTCTAAGAAGAATTTGTATATTTATTACTTTGAAGTCACTGTTTCTGCTTTAAAGCATGTTGTCAAGTCTTTTCTTTTGTAAAGCATATTCGTGAATCATTTTCACTTTCAAAGCTTATGTTCGACTACTGTAATGGCCTGATGTGAAATGCTTTTCCTT
This sequence comes from Torreya grandis, assembly GCA_037957365.1. NCBI lineage: Eukaryota > Viridiplantae > Streptophyta > Pinopsida > Cupressales > Taxaceae > Torreya > Torreya grandis. The sequence continues at coordinate 257,809 of JARHVA010000430.1, forward strand.
TCAAATTGATTCCGGTATTCTGCATACTGAGTATTATGTACCCTAAGTTGCATAGCGTACACTTTTATCTTAGAAAAAAATTATATTAATTGATATCCACAAATAACTTAAGAGGGTAAAGAGGGAATAGGTTCAAAAGTACGGAAAGTTACAATAGCTTATCAGAAATACTAAAAGGCCTCCAACAACAAAGATAAAAATCTTAGAATGAATGAAGAATTTTAATAACGTCCACGAGATCACAACAACCTATGGGACCCATTAGTCATGCACATCCTCTTCAAAACGAGACCTCAGCCACAAAACGTTCCCTAAGTTGCCTGAACTTCTAGAGAAAGTGGTGGTTGTTTTAGTCTCATCGTGTAAAATGAGGGGAATACAATTGTTTATTGCTACCGTATATGCTCTTATTCAATAAATAATCGGATCTGAGTCCAACTTCGCGAATATGGGTGCAAAACACTGGGCCTGGGACTTATTTATTGCATTGCAGGGCTCCAAGCCAGTTTATCAGACTACCCGTAATGCATCCTTTCACTGACTGTTTTCTAAAGGGATGTTATTTTTTGCTTACAAAACTTAAAAGGAATGCCTGCAAAATAAGCATGAATGGAGCTATTAATGGCGTACTGACTCAAATAAAAAAGATAAGACAATAACCATGGGATCTGAACATTCTGCTACTTACCATCTCTATGCCACAAAATGAGGAGGAACAGACCTGTTAGTGGTTTAGCGTCTCCGCATTTAAGTGGAACATCATAGTAGGTGCACAATCAATAACAGCTGCATAGTTAATGGGAGATTTTATGATCCGACGGAACATGAAGAGTTTTATCAATCAAATGCTTCATTCTCTGAACTCATTATTTGAATTTGATGATGATGTTAGGCTTACACGTACCAGATTTTGATTTTGAGCTGGTGAATGTGTGGGAATTCGAAGCTAGTTTGAAGTTAGAGGGGCTCCCTCGATCCTAACCACCAGGGGAATTCTTCTTCCACTGAAATAGCTGCGCACGCCTGTAAATAGGTGCCCTAAAAGAAGATTTGCAGTACCCTGGTGGGTGTTGGCACAAACCCATGCAATAAGTGCATTAAGTGGTAAGATAGGTACATTTCCTGAAGCCATTGCTCTATAAACGTAGGGGTCATCGTCACCGACCAATACTTTTTAGGTGAATTTACATGTACAGGCATCATTGTATTATCCATGGATTTCGATTTCGATTTCGATTTCGATTTCGATTTCAATTCAGGTTGTATATTCTATCCTCTTAAAGATATGACAATAGGGCATTACGATTAATCTACTCGCTCTTAAATTAGTTAAAATTTGACATTATCATTATAAAACGACACCCCACCCACAACAGATTTGCATCCATACGAGAGTGTAGTGTTGGATTGTTGGCGCTCTTAGGGTTTCAAGCACGTTTGCGGTATTTGTTTTTATTGCTTCGTTTTGGCCTTGTCAAACCTTTGTGAGACATTTCTTGTATCACATCGCATTTATTGTAACTTAGCCCTTCAGTTTTTAGGTTTGGGTGGGATCGCATTTAATAAAACAAAGAGCATGGCACCGAAAATGTTAATAATTTGTGTATTTGTGTTTTCATATCATCTGTTTTATTTTAATTATTTGCATATTATATGTTTTTATTAATATATTTTATTAAAAAAATATATTGATAATTTTTTTCAAAAGGTTCACAACAAATTAATGTCTCTTACTTGTTCCTTTAATTTGTTGTTTTTAAGTGGTATGAAAATAATTTTCTAATTTCTTATTATGTGGTATATAACATTGAGAATCCTACAATTAATTGGGATTATAACTATGATAAAGGTTTAAGATTTTTTGTTTTTTTTAATTTATTTATGAAGGTTTAATATAGTCAAATCACATTAAATGGTTGGTTTATTTGGAAAATCTTTCTTGGTTTCTCCTCTTGATCTTAAGTTTTTTTCATAACTAATAAAGTATCATTTAAAAAATTTGTACGGCTTTGATTCCCCAACATGTAAATATATTATTATGGATTTTTTTTATCAAGTTCTTGAACCAATGTATTTACCATGAGTGTCATTGTACATGAGAAAAGTGATACGCTAACCTTCATGTACTCAATTTTTTGAGGTCTGGTCAACAATCGATAAAAAGATGATAAGATGGTAGGTATAGGGATTTGGTTAATTAGGTTGATGTTTGAGGATGGGGTTTTGAATGACAGTGGTAAATGGTGTTCATGGTGATACTAGAAGGCTCTCATGTGTCACGTTGCTAATTGAAAGCGACGAATTGAGAGGAGGTGGAATTCTAAAATACCTCAGTGTGAATAAGGACAAGATATCAAAGCTCTTGGTCGATATTGGGTATGGGAAACTACGCGTAATTAGGCTAGATAACCCTAGGGAATTGTTGGATCCCAAATCCGTCTAAGTATAGGATCCACGTCAACACAACAAACACTTGGTCGCGAGGCAATCACTTATCATGATTGTTGTTTTGTCATCTAGTGGCGCTAGCTAGTAGGCGACTAACTAACTCCTTTTTGGCTTAATCTTCATTAGGAAGCGGTCGCATGGGATAGTTACAGCTCATTAAAGGCAGCATAGTGGAGATGGCGGAATGAGTACCTCTAGTGCCAGCTCAGTAATCGGCTTGCTTTGTTCCCCATGATACTAAGAAATTCTATAAAAGGAAGTTGAGTCCAGTTAGCAAGGGTTAGACGAATGGAGTAGCGAAGCCCTGGCGAATTAGTTCCAGATGTTACGTTCACCATTAGAACTTAGAGTTAGTTCAGAAAGCCTTTATTTGCTCCCTATTGTAATGTCCAAGCTCACCTATGAGCCTTTGGGCCTTTAGTAGCTCAAGACGAGCATTTGCTTAGTTCCTAGTAATATAGATGTATTGTTGTTGTGCTTTGTTAATGATAAAGGCTTTGTGCAAATGTTTAATGGATTGAATGTTTAATTCTATCGTATGTATGTTTAATTCTATCGTATGTATGTTGAGCTCTTGCAAGCTTCTAACCTACTTGTCTATGGCATGCCTATAACCCATGAGGACTCCCATTCCCAATATAGGAAATACTTTAGATGTGGATAAGACCCTACACCTCATAATGATACCTACACCTAAGCGCAAACCTACACCTAAGTCCCTCAACTAGATACCCAGTTTCCCCTCAAGCGCCATGGCACTAACCAAAGGCCCCGATGGATAGAGTTGAACCATGGCATAACTAGCCCAACACAGACCCCGGTCCCTTTTCTGTTGCACTTCGAGTGAGCGCATAAGGCTTGCACCTTATGTGAAGTGACCCCAGCATAGTCAAGTGTAAAATGTTGAGTGTTATAGGATTAGTCAAGGCTTGCACCACGTTGGAACGAGTCTAAATCTAACCTGGATAGCTAGACAAGCGCCTGACTAGGCCCATGACTGAAGACATCTACTTTTCTACAATATTTTTGTTCCATTGCCAGGACTTGTTGAATTTTGTTGCTGCAATGGTGCACCAAGACAATGTTTTGACTCTCCCTCGAGAACATCGAGCACTGGCTAGAATGAGTGGAAGACGGCTTTGCGTTGAGGCATCCAACTTGTAGAGGATAGAACCCAAGGAAGTGGGTCCAGAACCACTTGTATCATGCCCTGTACGAGGTTTTCTTTTGCGAACTACTAGAGCAAGTGTACCAATGGTTGGTTATTTATGCGACACACGAAAGTCAAAGCTATGGGCAATGCCTTGAGTGGATGAAAGAGAGCCTAGAGAGGCTTGAAAACTTAGATGCCACTTGGACTAGAGCTGCAGACAAATGGTGGCAAGGGGTGCTGAACAGATATGTGCTTGAGTTTGTAGTATCAACGTACTCCTGCCCTAAAGAAATAGAATATCAGTTCTTACGTGAACCCAGAGGCATGTTTGTGAAAAAACTTGGCACCAAATTCAAGGAGTTGATGGTGGATTATGGCTTTGAGACCGTCATGATAGAAGGCTAAAGTCCTCTCGTGTGTGAGCAACGCAACAAGGAAGAAGGGGACGTGTAGGTAAGGTGCAATAGAAGGGGATGAGCAGATTAACACCCGAGAGCTCAGGAGATAGGCTTATAACAAGAGGAGGCATAGGATGATGGAGTATCTAAAACCTGGAAGTGTTGAGAGGACCCATAGCGAGCAGGAAGGGCATGGGGAAGGATCTCTTGAATGGCAGCAATGCCCAGAGGAAGGAACCCTTGAAGCCATGAAACAAGCTCTGCAGTTGATAGGTGATTGCTGGGGTCCCTATAGAAATTGACCATTGGAGATACGTTAGATACACCTACCCCATTTGAACTTGGGGCATGAGCTCATGCACTGGATCCCCCACAAGAAAATAGATATTGATAACTGACCCCATTGTTAACTTAGACTTTGATCATTTTGCAGATTTGGACCAGAATTTTGTGATTGAACAAGTTATTCCTTACGAGGAGGTAAGTGAGGATACCTCTAGACCTCAAGGCGCTAGCCCGACTTGATAGAACATGAGCGCAAGTACCCTAGTCTAGCCAATGTCAGTTGTGCAGCCTAGGTAACAACCCAGAGGACGTGGCCCCATACCGCTAGTCGGTAGTATAGCGCCATCATTTTCTACAATGCTAGTAGAACCACAGAACCAATGTCTGGCCTAATGGTTGGAGGCCTTGAAGGACCAACGCCAAGACAAGTACCAGTGGGACATGTGCCTCAGACACCATATGCTCCCCTACCTCACATTTATTACAAGATGGCCATGCGCCTACCTGAATATCAAGGTGTGGAGAATGTCGTAGAGCATGTGCTCAAGTGTGAATTACAATGGCGCACTTGGGGAATAACCCAATTTGAGCCCAAGGCAACCTAGTTTGTGACAACCTTGCTTGATCGTGCCTATACTTGGTATAGGAAGTTTGATCCTAGCTAGGCTATGGTTGATTACAACACCCTGAAGGAAGCCTTCTTGAATGAGTTTGATATACTCAAGTTTGAGTAGCAGAGTATCACCATGCTCAAGGAGATCAACCAGGGACTATCAGATAGCATGCGCTTGTACGATGCTAGATTCAAGACTCTCATTTCCAAGCTCCCTTATAATATTCATCACTCCCAGCATGCACAATGGTTCGTTAGATGGTTTCTAGTATCATTCAAAAGAGTGTTGTCTATGAAAACATTCATCGACCCTCAAGAAGCTTTTGAGTCTGTGCTTAGAGTCAAGGTCATTAGGAGCGTCGATACATGAATTAGCCCTTTCATGAAGGCACATATTGCATCTATGGCCTCCCAACTACAAGAGTTGACCACTAGTTCATCGCAAGATGCTCGAAGCGGGTTGTGGTGCATCGATTGTGAGATGGAGGGCCATAATAGAAAGAACTACCCTCAAAGGAATATGCGCACACTTCTCAGTTGTGAAGTTTATGTTAGGTTGTGGAGCTAAAAGCTTCAACCTTTGCAAACTGAGGAACAGATGGTTGCTGAGTTCTACAGGAACCGGTGTCGGCATCAGGATCGACGTCGGCAGAGACCAGTGCAGAAGGCCACCGGCGACGGCAGGAAGTCGACCGACGTCGGCAGAACCAGACAAGCAGGGACCGACGTCGGTCGCCTGTGTGTTCCCGAAGTGTTCGTTTCACGGACAGTTAGTTAAGTGAACGATGAGTTTGCATGTTAAGACCACCCAGAGTCTTGGGCTGCGAGGATAATTGTCTAAATTAAGAGTCTAAGTTATTGTTTGAGTTAGGGATCTATTTATAGACCCATTGGCATGTATTGTTTAAGGCATGAGATAGAAAGGAAGAGTTCCTTCTAGTTGTAAGATCTGTGAGTTGCAGGTTGTTGCAAGCTCATTGGGGATCTACATGTAAGTTTGGTCTTTGAATTGCAGGTTGCAGGTTCATGAGAGATCAGCTTGAAGTGTTATAGAGTGCTTGGTGTACCGGCAGGGTTATTACTGACTGGTTGGTGAGGTGAACACCAATTCTGTGTGTGATTTGGTTGTTGGGACCATTTTTTTTGTGTAGGAGAGTGTGTGTGAGAAGAATTACTGTACACTTGAGTTGTGGCGAATCTCTGTAAGGTGAAAGAGTGTGGCGGCTCTTTGATGTATTCTTTTCTGTATAGTGTTAATACAAGATAGTGTATTGTCTCTCATATTCTGTGCTATTGGTGAATTCTAGTTACTTGTGTTTCTGGTTATTTTCACATATTCAATTGCTTATACTTGGTAATCATGCTGTGCTCTTTCTGAGGAGCAAGATCCTAACGGATGGAATTAGAACAGGTGTGTTTGTTCTTGGATTTATCTCCACCCCCCTCCCCCAACAGTTTATCCTGAAGTGCATGATGTTTGCAACTGCCCTTTGTTGCAATACACCATTTAGGTCAACACAACTACCTATTGTTGATTATGCGATGCCTATACACATAACACAGTTGATTGTCACGTAATCGATGAGATGCATGAGAACATAGGGAGAGGCACATGGTAAGCAATGACAGTAGTAAGAGGGAAAGGAGCCCAAGGAAATGAGGGTTATGGCCAGCAAAATATGGGCTATGGAATGTAGAGAGGCACTAGAGGGCGAGGTGGTGGACATGGTGGAGGAAGGTTCCCACCATGATCATGTTACAAGTGCAGTTCGATTAAGCACTATCAGGATGACTACCCTACACATCCAACATGTGGGTATTATCGAAGAACACACAAGGTCGAGGAATGCCCTGACTTATACAAAAAATTGACCCAAGGTAGACCGAGTGCCGACAAGGGTGCAAGGATGATTAGGTGCGAGTCTAAAGAGGCAAAATGGGCTCCAAAGGCACAGCCATCATGCATAGAGTCAATCAAAGTGCAGGAAACTACTCAGAGTGGACTCGCCACTCAACGCCAGTTGTACTAGTACCAAAGTTATGCTTAGAATATGGGGTGTCAAACCACACTGAGTGCATTATGCATCCAAAACCCATAGTCATGCCTTACCTAGACCCTGCACGTCAAAAAGGCATATTACAACAAGCCATGAGTGTAATCCAGACCCTGTAAGGAGAGCTCCAATTGATGCGAGACCTAGAGGTTCAGGTTGTCACCTCTCACAAAAAATAGGATGGCCAAGAGGCTAAAGTTTAAGAGCTAACAAAGATCTTGCATCTCTTATAAATAGAAGGGATGTTGCCCCTATTAAATAACTTGCTTCTAGAACATGCAGGACAATAGTTAGTTGAGGTTACCATGCCATGCATGGAATGGGCACAAGAGGTCAGGGATACATAGAACACAAAGTATGACCAAGAACTCCCGGTGAATGCCACCATTAATGGATGAACCATCTGTGAGGTCCTTATCAACACAAGCACTGACGTTAATATCCTAACCAAGAGTGCATGGGAAAAGATGGGTAGGCCAGCCTTGAGGCCTTCTCCCCATGTACTATTCATGGCCAACAAGACCTGAGTGTAGCTAATCAAAATTCTAAAGGGCACCATTGCAGATATTATGGGTGCTAAATTATATGCTAGTTTTGAGGTAATTGAGTTGGATGAACTGGATAACTATCCAATGCTTCTAAGAAGGCCATGGTGTTATGCCAGTAATGCTGATGTGTGCTTCAAGAAGTGATATACGACCTTCAAAAATTGCAAGGAAAGGGTAGTGATTCCCCTTTCAAGTGACCAAGGACCCCCCTATGTTGAGAGCATTGATCTGGAAGATGAGATCAACCATATATATAACATCACAATGCAAGGCACTGATAATCTCAATCCTTCTAATCAAGGATTGCTCTCTTGGGAGGATGGGCAGTCAGCCTTAGACACCACTGATGTCACTTGCGACCAATGGGTTGAAGAGGATAATGAGACCATTGGTCATAGATGTCGCTTGGTGCATGCAAAGGTGCTGAAGCCCATGAGAACAGGCTGGGTCTAGATTGATTGCACTCCAAAATGATGGGTCCTACACCATGGGGAGAAAGGAAAGAAGTTACTTCACCTGAGCAAAGGGAAGCTTGCAGCATTCCAAAAATTTAAGGGAGTAACCCAGTGGAAAATTATGTCCACAATCTTGAATCATGCATCCCCAAAAAAATAGACGAAATGGGTACCCTAGTGTATACCTTGAGAAGCATTGTCGTGTATTGGTGGGTAGTGCAAAAGTCTAACTTGCCAACCTAACTAGAGGTGAAAGTGGTCATTTGCACTAGATTCGGGAAGAGTAACAAGGACTTGGATATATCAATATGCTTTGGTGACTCTGATCCTATGGTTCATGTGCATCTATGCAAAGAGACATGGACTGACTTCGGTGTGACTGCTCCAAAGCACTTATGGGTGTATGCCTTCTATAGAACTCTGAAGACATGGGCATGAGCATGTTATGTGGTCAATGAGACGCACTGAGAGATAACCAATTGGGATGCCCTTAAGGATAATTTTGTGCACACCTTCTCCTTCTCCTCACAAAACTTGCAATTGGTCGAGCCACTACAAGTGATTCAGAGGGCAATGTTCGAGGACACTGCCATCCTCGAGGAGCACCTAAAAGACAAGTTAATGGAAAAAGGGTTTGCACTCCTAACTTTCTTTGAGGAAGAAATGCTCAATTGTGACTTGAATGAAGAACATGATGAAACTTGGAACGAGCACTACTGGAAAACATTGACCACCAGAAGAATGCTTGTATGCCAAGTAGATGATAGCGCTCTCAATGAAGAAGACCCCATTCATCTTCGTGTCGAGACAATAGAGTGAACTCGACAAGTCGAAGAATTACACCAAGAGAAGAATGAACCATATCGTGCACCATTAAAGACCATCAAAGTGGACATTAGTGCAGAAGGTGAGCCAAAGATGGCTAGTCTAGGTGCCTATGGGTTTGACGTAGAGCTGGCGTGCATTATAGACCTCCTGAAGGAGTTTCAAGACTTTTTCCTTAGGACTTATCAGGATATGAAGGGCACCCACCCATGCCTTGGTAAGATGAGCATAAAACTAATTGACGGTGCAAGACCGATCAAAAGTTCCCCTCTAGAATAAATCCCAACCTTTGTGCCAAGGTCAAAACAAATATCAACACAATGCTAGTTGCAAGTGTCATTTACCATGTGCAGGAGTCAGAGTGGGTGACCCTGATGGTGATAAGCATCAAGAGTGATAGGTGCATTCACATTTACATCGATTATAGAATGTTTAATGCCATCTGCATCAATGACCCCTTCTCGATTCCATTAATCAATGAAGTCCTAAAAGGCATTGAAGGTTGCAAGATCTTCACCTTTATTGATGGGTTCTCTAGATATCACCAAGTCCATATTAAAGAGGAGGACAAGACCAAAACAATATTTACAACTGGATGGGATTGTTTTGCTTACAATATGATGCCCTTTGGACTAAAAAATGCACTACATGTGTTCTCTAGAGTGGTGATCCCTGCGTTCAAAGACTTCATTCACAAGTTCCTTCAGGTTTACCTAGATGATTAGACGGTGTATGGCCTCGTCAAGGAGCATTATGATAACATGTGTCTAATGTTTAAGAGGTGTAGGTTGCTTCAGATATCCCTAAACTTAAATAAGTGCATCTTCACAACACCATTTGGAACCCTACTCGGGCATATCATCTATAAGTATGGCTTACTCATTGATCCAATGAAGATTGCAATCATCATTCAGCTCCAAACTCCTTCCACACAAAAAGAGGTTTGTGCCTTTCTTGGCCACTATAGGTATTATAGAAAATTTATAAGGAGTTAGCTAAAGATTGTGGCACCGCTAGAAGAGCACTTGCACAAGGATGGATCGTTATACTGGGGTGAAGGGCAAGAGGATGCCTTTGAGACCCTAAAGCTTAGATTGGCTAGCGTGCCTATCTTGTAATTTCTTGACTAGACTACCCCATTCCATGTCCATGTTGATGCTTTTGGATCTATGATTGGCATAATCTTAGCATAGCCTAGTGAAGGTAAAATGAATCATCCCATCTCTTTTGATAGCATAAAATTAACAAAGGCAAAGAAAAACTATACTACAACCAACCATGAGGTGCTCGCCATGGTTTATGCCCTCCAAAACGTTAGACAATATTTGTTGGCAATCCCATTCATGTTTTTCATTGATCACAAGGCACTTAAGTACCTTATGAATAAGCCCATTATCAATGGGTGAATTTGTAGATGGATCATTTTGTTTCAAGAATTCCAGTTCTTTGTTGTCATCAAGCCTGAAAAATAGAACTTGGGGCTAGACCATTTATTTTGTATAGACTTTGGGGATGCATTAGCACTAATTGAGGATGATATGTCAGATACACAATTGTACATAATCTAGTGTCCCTGTAAGGATTTGGTGAAGATAGCCACCTTTCTCACATCTATATCAGTGCCCCAAACAATGACAACAACAAAAAATAAATAGCTCGTAGTTCATGTTGCCCCTTTTCATCTCATTAGCAGGGAACTATACAAACTAGGTCGAGATGAAGTTCTATGTTGATGTGTTTTAGAGCATGAAAGGGACTCCATCCTACATGAGGCACATGAGGGGATAGTAGGAGGCCATTGCACATGAGATGAAATGATGTGTAAGGTGTTACAGTTAGGCTTGTGGTGGCCAAGTCTGTTTCAAGATGCAAAATATTATGCCAAGGTAAGTGGCATATGCCAGTGCATAGGGAAGCCCAACCACCAGGATGATATGCCTCTCATCCCCATTATTTATCAAGCACCATTCAAGAAATGGGCCATTGACTTTGTTGGGCCAATTACTCCCACAACATAATGCACAGGCATGAGGTACATTCTAGCGGCCATCGACTACTTCACCAAGTGGGTCAAGGCCATACCAACCAAAATCTACACAGCCACCATAGCCACAAGGTTCATATGGGAGAACATCATAAGTTGGTATGGGTTCCCACTCAACTTGACTAGTGATAGGGCCACACACTTCATTAATGAAACTGTGTGGATCCTGCTAACTGTTGACCAAATTTTGCCCACAGGTAAAACTTTTGGTCCCCTTCCTCCCTTGTTGTTCATGCCAGTTATATTTTAGGTTGTTCAGGTTCAGCATTCTCTATTTCATGGACTGGTTCAATTTTGACTTCAGTTTCTTGGTGCAAAGGTTCAATTTTGAGTTCGGTTTCGTGGTTCAATAATGGTTGAACCAAACTGTTGAACCAAATTTTGTGGTTCAACGGGCTTGATTCAAGTTCAAAGGGTTCACTATTCGGTTCAAGTATTTCAATGTAAACATGTTGAACCTTTGTACCGTTGAACCGTTGAAACAATTTTTTTGGTTCAACGGACTTGGTTCAACGGCCCGGTTCAAAGGTATGCCCCAAGCCGTAGGGCAGTTCAAAGCAATAAAGGGACTTCCGGCCGAGTCCAAGGACTTTTAAAATGGACAGATGCCAGGAAATTTTCAAGATAGAGACGTGTCGAGAGGATGCCACATGGACCCGATGACATTTTAAAGGGACCCGATGACGTCCCAGTGGACGTCAAATTTAGCATAACGATTTAGCCATTGGATCTCAAGCAATGACGCTCGAGAAGTCATCAATTTCAAGAGAATGGAATATCCATTGGTTTTTTGAAGCATGATGGCCGGATGAGCGTCAAATTTAGCAGAATAGAATGGCCTTTGTTTCCAACTGAGAAAGTATTGCCAAGGAGCCCAGAATGCAGCAACCTGCTGAAAGTTAACCCTAGGGGGCCGAACAAGCCAGATAGGGACAAATTTTGATAAAAGACAAGAAGACATGCACAGAATGGGCAAACAGTTAAGTCCAAGTAGTGCCAATTCGAGAAGTGACTCCAGTAGGTAAAATAGTTCCTTTGAATTGATCATGAGAAGACGCAACAGCTAAAAAATGTAACCGATTTCTTCATTTTACATTTAATGGGTGGACAAACCGCATTTTGACATTAAAAATGTAGACTTTGAGCAGAACAAAGCACATGGCTCATTAATACTTTGAGCGGCTTGTTTCTTTTCATGAATAGGCGCAATAGGCCACTTGTAACAAAAGAGTGCCAAATGAGCCTCTTGGACTTTCCATATATATTTGATACTTGTCATTTTTGTAAGGATCTTTTCACAGATTTTACAAGGCACAACCCTATTAAAATTTCCACCTGAATCAAATAAAAATAGTTTTTCTTACCTCTTCTTGGATAGATATTTTGTGTATGTTCTGAGTGTTTGATTTGTGTTCAATCATTGTCTTTTGATGCTCTCACAAGTTCAGCACCAACACACTAGCTATCTACTAGGTGCCATCTTCTGCAGCTGACAGGAGGAGAGCTCTATCTGGAAGTATAGAACAGAGGAAGTCATTTATAGTATGCATTTCACAACATCTTGGTGAGTCCCTGTTCCTATGTTTTCATAAGAACCTCCCTACCATTTTTCTGCATCTCTTTTCCCTTTTCACCCCCCCACTATTATATAGCTGCATATATATATATATATATATATATATATATATATGTTTGTATTTACACTTGCTGGAATAAACATGATACATCAAAGGGAGCTAGCCCTTATCTAGAGACTCTCCCCTCTAGCTTCGTTGGTCCCATAAGCGAGAGAGGAGTTTTCATGTTGCGACGAGAAGGCAAGAGCTAGGCCTCTTTACCTCGGGTGCAATCTTCTACGTCAATAGTTTTGGCACGCCCGGTGGGACACACAGTTTGATAACGCAGTAAGATATCAGGATTGATCCTGGTCTTGTTACAACAAATTTCAAGTTTTCTAACATCTGGCGACTCCACTGGTAAGAGCTTCAGTTTTCATATTAAGACCAGTGTCTTAACTTTCTATGCCTAAAGTCACCACAAGGTCTGCTTCAAGAGGGGATCCTTTCGAATTTGTTGAATTACCTTTAAATTTTGTTAAAAGATTAAGATTTGAGAGAACCTGCCCTTATCCAACAAGCAATCCTCCTAGACCTTTTATAAGATACACATTCACAACAGAACCTCAGTTAAGTCCCATCCCAGCTATGGCATTACCCTTTGCAGCCTTTCATGGTGGAAGCCCCTTGAATCTCCCACAGTATGACCCAATTCTGGGAACAACTCTAAAAAATGTGCCTTCTTTCGATGGATTAGGGTCCATTACAGTCGCCGAGCACATCAAGAATGTTTCTAATCTTATCAATATTCATAATGTCACAGAGAAAAATGTCGCAGTCAGATTCTTGGCTTTGTCTCTTAAGGGCAAGGCTCTTGACTGGTACGAGACTTTGCCTGTGAATTCAATCCATTCCTAGAATGAACTGGGTATTCAGCTAACAGACCATTTTGGGAAAAGAGCGACGGCCTCTCGCTTGCTGAGCAGCTGACGACCATAAAGAGCGCTCCACACAAGTATATGCAGGACTTTAACACACGATTTCAAAAGACTTGGGATAGAATTTCCATCCTGGTAAGGCCAACTCCCATCTACGCTTTCTTGTACTATTTAAAAGCATTAAACAATGACATTGTAGTCATGATACAATCTATGGGAGGGCATATACTACCTGATGCTTATGATATAGCCATAGCAGCTGAAAATTACTTAGTTCAGGCTAAGAAAATAGTCCCTAGGCCTCACATGCCACTTTTCCCAGAAATGCTGCCCCCAGCCCAGACCGTTGCTCCCACATTGGGTCCTCTGCCTGCCATCAAAAAACTTGTTGTTGTCCCGTCAAATGAGCTTCATGAGGTCAGGAGTATGTTGCAGAACATGTCCAACGAACTCGTTGCCATTAAAAGGAAGCAAGCTCAAGGCAACAAACCAAATTAGGGATACCAAAATTATGGTCAAGCCCCTAGAACCCCTTTCAAAATTATAATCAAGGTCAGGGGCAACTTACTACAACCAGGGCATTTCAAAATTACAACACTGGTCCCTTCTCATCATCTAAGGCCATGGTGCATGTTCAGAACAATTTAGTACATGAGCAGCCTAGTTGTTCGACCATGGGATATGGTCAAGAACAGGCCCTTTACACAAATGAGATGATGAATTATTTCTAGAATACAAAAAATCAAGCTGCTGCTCATTCCCAATTTTTTGAAGCTCCAGCTCAACCTAGCACGAGTAGCAATCAGGCCCAGCCGGATTCTACTCTTATGAATCACCTAGAGGGTGAGTTTTGTGCAATCAATCATGGGGGCGCTGCAGACAATCAAGCTGATTGTGTTGTAGCCAACACAAGATTTAAGAGAAAAGCAGTGGGAGAGGTGCAGGCTACCACTCAAGCAGCACAGCACCTCCTCCATCACACTCATTTCAAAAGGCCCCAATTTTCAAACAGCCGCTTGTACCTTTAGCGCCTCAGCCTACAGCTCCTGTTGGGATCAACCAAAAAGAAAATGTGAAGGGAAGCAGTCCCCAAGTCAATATAGTGGACCAGATGAAGAAGTTGCATGTGAGCATCACTTTATGGGATTCATTGTCTCTTCCAGGACAGAAGGACATATTGAAGAAAGAATTGCATGAGCTGGAACAGCAAGCTGTTCCAGCAAACATTGATAATGTCTTGATGACAAATAGACAGCCTTCCACTCTAGGACAGGTAAAGAAGGAAGAGAAGACTGCCCCTTTCTATGTATCCTTGATCATTGGGGACTTCTTGGTACACAACTGCATAATTGACAGTGGGGCCAGTACATCAGTGATGCCTAAGTGCATTGCTGATAAGATGGGACTGAAGTATGAAGAAATGAAAAAGTGAGTCCTACAGCTAGATGGGACACCTGCAAAAATAGTCAAAATTTTGAAGGGTTTAAGCTTGACGTTGCATGCTTGCCCAACCTTCTCAATTCCCCATGATACAGTGGTAGCGGATGTTCCTCCATTTTTTGCAATTCCCCTGTCTAGGGACTTCACGTCCAAAATAGGTGGCTACCTAGCAGCGAATTGGTCATATCTAGTTTTCAGAACCAAGTATGGGACCAAGGTGAAAATCGAGTCTGAGCCACTCTACAAGGACCATCTATAACCATACACTCCCAAGGCAGTGAATGTCAGTTACACAATCATCGACCTAGAGGAGTCCTAGATAGACCAAGCTCCATCTTCTGCTCTTGAAGGAGTCACAGACCTACTCTTGGATGAGTGGGGAAATGATAACTTCGAACATGATCCATACAAGTTTATAGAGGAGACAGACCTTGGAGTCTATTGCATGCACGAAGAGGGTGCCTTCATGCCAAATTTGATGAAGGCAGACCAAGAGGACCTTGGCCTATGGCAGCTATATTTTGACGGTTCCAGAAGCAAGCTGGGCACTGGAGGTGGGGCGATGCTAGTCTCCCCTTCAAAGAAAAGGTACTTTTCAGATTTTCATTTCTAATTCTCTTGCACAAGTAATGTTCCAAAATATGAGTCTTTGATCCATGGGCTGGAATGGGCAAGAAGAAGAGGGATTAAGGAGTTGCAGATCTTGGGAGACAGCGAGCTGATTGTGAATCAGGTGAAGGGCCAGAATCTAACAAAGAACTCCTTGCTGAAGTCTTACAAGCATAGGGTCTGGGACCTGATGGAAGATTTCCTCGCCTTCAACATTGCCTCGATTCCCAGGGAGTAGAACAAACACGCGGACAGGCTGGCAACAATTGGTGCTCAGTTTGACGTTTCAAAGGAAATAAGCAGAGATTGTGGTTCGCGCCACTTGAAAGTGGTAGTTCGACCCTCTGTCCCAGACAACATTGCAAATTGGCATGTTTTTGAAAGTGACCAGCATATAGCTTTCTTCCTATAGGAAGAAGCTGAGTTCGCAATACACAACCAGGTGAATATGCAGCAGCAATATGGAAATCAAATTGTTCAGTTGAAGAATAATAAACTCCCTAAGGGTCTGGTCATGCTCAAAAGCATTTTCAATGGAGATGACCAAATAAGAAACGACAAGGCATGCATCACGACTAAAGAGGAGAATTATGAAAAGGTTAAAATCTTCAAGGACAGGCTATTGGTGCTTGGCAAGGTTTGCACGTTTCAAGAAAGGCAAGCTTTTATTCTACTGTGTCAAGAGTTCGTTGATGTGTTTGCATGGGATTACAACGACTTGAAGGGCTTCGACCCAAGACTTGCCCAACACACCATTAAATTAGAAGAAGGTGCTAGACCAGTCACACAAAAGCAAAGGCCTGTCAATCCTACAATTGAGCCCCTCATACAGAGGGAATTGGCCAAATTGATCGAGTCCAGAATTATATTTCCAATCAAACATTCCTCATGGCTGGCCAACCTTGTTCCTGTTAGAAAGAAAAATGGGGAGATCAGGATGTGTGTTGACTTTAGAGACCTTAATAAAGTCTCTTTAAAAGATCATTATCTCCTCCCCAGCATGGAGCGGATCCTCCAAAAAGTAATTGGTAGCGAGCATTTCTCCCTCCTGAATGGCTATTCAGGGTATAATCAGATTCTAGTGCAAGGCTATGACCAATACAAAACAACCTTCACCATCAAATGGGGAACATTTGCTTACAATAAGATGTCGTTCGGGCTATCCAATGCTGATGCTACCTTTCAGTGAGCCATGGACATGGATTTTGATGGCTTGATAAATAACAATGTGCTGGTATACCTTGATGATATAACGGTATTCTCCAAGGAAGTGAGTCAGCACATAGAACACCTCAGGGAGATTTTTGAGAGGTGTAGGGAATTTGACATCTCTCTTAATCCAAAGAAATGTGTGTTTGTTGTTCATGAGGGGAAACTTCTTGGCCACATCGTGTCTAAGGAGGGCTTATCCATTGACCCAAAGAGAGTTCACTCCATTTTGGAGATGTCCTTACCAAAGCACAAGAAAGGCCTACAGAGTTTCTTTGGCAGGATAAATTTTATTCAGATATTCATTCCAAATTTCGCTGAGATAGTTAAGTCCCTGACCTCTATGTTGAGGAAAGGTGAAGAATTCAAGTGGACATTGCAAAGAAAGGACAACTTTGAAGCCATCAAGTAGGCTTTAGCCCAGGTGCCCACTCTGATCAGCCTCGACTTTAGTAAAGACTTCAACCTCTATATGTTCAGCAATGAAGAAGTGATATCTGCCATGCTTCCCCAAGCAAATGACGACGACCTCGAGCAACCACTCACCTTCTTCAACCAAGGGTTAGAGGACTTTGAAGTTAGGTACACGTGCGTAGAAAAGCAATTCCTAGCAGTAGTGCAAAGCCTAAAGAAATTTAGGTATATGTTGTCTAACAGCAGGATTCATCTTATGGTCCCACATCCTGGCATCAAGGATTTCTTGACCAATCGAGATTTAAACGAGAAAAGGGTGGGATGGATCACCAAAGTGATGGAATATGATGTAGACATTAAAATCACCAAGCTGGTGAGGGGCAGAGCCCTGTGCGAATAGATGGCTGCAGGTTTCAAACAAAAAGGGGAAAATAGCTTGCTAATCTATGACGCAGCCACTGCAGAGGAACCAACTGTCATAAAGGATTGGACATTGGACATGAGGCATTTCCTTCTCACGGGTGAGTGTCCACAGGGTCTTGATAAAACTGGAAGAAGGTATTTCAAACTCTAGTCCCTTCCTTATGTTCTGGTTGATGAAGTATTATTTAGGAAGGATCTCTCTGGGGTTCTTCTAAGATGCATTGACCCTAATCATGCTAATAAGGTACTGGCTGAGTTTCATGATGGGCCAGTTGGTGGTCATTTCACTCCTAGAGCTACAGTAGCAAAGATAATGAGAGCTGGCTATTTTTGTCCTACTCTTTTCAAGGACACCCATGCCTGGGTAAGAAAGTACCAGAAGTGTACACTTTTTGATGGAAAACAACGATTGGCTGCCATGCCTCTACAGCCCATTCAAGTTGAGCAATCATTCATGCAGTGGGGACTGGGTTTTATAGGGATGATTAATCCTCCCTCCAGTGCTAGGCACAAGTGGGTACTAACTGCCATGAATTATTTCACCAGGTGGGTGGAGGCCGTTGCTTTGAAGGAGGTGAATGAGAGTGCAATCTTGGAGTTTTATGAAGACCTGGTAACAAGATTTGGGGTCCCAGCCACCATAATCTCAGATAACGCCTTGGCTTTTTTGGGAATCAAAACTAGTGAATGGGCATTGAAGTATGGCATATACCTCAGCACTTCATCAAACTATTATCCATAGAGGAAGGGGCTGGCTGAGTCAACCAAGAAAATTTTGATCAGAATCATAAAGAGGACTATGGAAGAAAATCAAAGGACTTGGCATGCCAAGCTAAAGACAGCTCTATGGGCCGATCGAATTACTCTGAAGAGAGCAATCATAAATTCTCCATATACGCTCATGTATGGAAGAGAAGCCAGGCTTCCCATCTCGCTTGAATTGCCAATGTTGGATCTCTCCCACCAACTGCAACTAGAAGAAGGAATCAGCATGGAGGTCAGGCTATGTGAGCTAATGGAGCTCCAAGAGGTAAGGGATCGGGCTATGGCTTTTATGACAAGTCACCAACAACAAGTAAAAGACACTTCGACAAGAAATCTTTGTCAAGAGATTTCTCTGAAGGAGACATTGTCCTAAAATGGGACGAAGATCGAGCTAAGCCCAAAAAACATGCAAAGTTTGATGCCCTATGGAGCGGTCCTTACGTGATTACTCAGTGCAAGCAGCATAATGCGTTCCAACTTTCCAGGTTGGACAGCAAAGAACTACGTATCCCAGTTAATGGGATACATTTGAAGCGTTGCCATTGATTTCTGGGTTTGCCTGTACATATTTTCCCTTGTTTTCTTTCCTATTTTTCCCTACGTGTTGTTGCACAAGTAGTAGTTTTCTTAGTCTTGCGTGTGTTCTCATTTTGTGGAGGTACATCTACGTGGCTGGTTCTAAGTTTTGACAAAGCTCTTGCTGGTTTTCAAAGTTATCATCTGACTCCATGCCCAATGGATTGCAAGGCAACTAGTCTCTAAGCATAGCAGGCATGCTTCCCCTGGGAGTCGCCAATTTGTTGACCAAATTTTGCCCATAGGTAAAAATTTTGGTCCCCTTCCTCCCTTGTTGTTCATGCCAGTTATATTTCAGGTTGTTCAGGTTTAGCATTCTCTGTTTCATGGCCTGGTTCAATTTTGAGTTCAGTTTCTTGGTGCAAAGGTTCAATTTCGAGTTTGGTTTCTTGGCTCAATAATGGTTGAACCAAATTTTGTAGTTCAACAGGCTTGATTCAAGTTCAAAGGGTTCAGTTCGGTTCAAGTATTTCAATGTAAACATGTTGAACCTTCGTACTGTTGAACCGTTGAACCAATTTTTTTGGTTCAACGAACTTGGTTCAACGGCCCGGTTCAAAGGTATGCCCCAAGCCAGAAGGGCAGTTCAAAGCAATAAAGGGTACTTCTGGCCGAGTCCAAGGACTTTTCAAAGGGACAGGTGCCAAGAAATTTTCAAGACAGAGAAGTGCCGAGAGGATGCCACGTGGACCCAATGACATTTTAAAGGGACCCGATGACGTTCCAGTGGACGCCAAATTTAGCATAACGGTTTAGCCGTTGGATCTCAAGCAATGACGCTCGAGAAGCTATCAATTTCAAGAGAATGGAATATCCGTTGGTTTTTTGAATCATGATGGCTGAATGAGCGTCAAATTTAGCAAAATAGAATGGCCTTTGTTTCCAACTGAGAAAGTATTGCCAACGAGCCCAGAATGCAACAACCCGCTGAAAGTTCACCCCGGGGGGCCGAACAAGCCAAATAGGGACAAATTTTGATAAAAGACAAGAAGACATACACCGAATAGGCAAACAGTTAAGTCCAAGCGGTGCCAATTCGAGAAGTGACTCCAGTAGGTGAAATAGTTCCTTTGAATTGATCATGAGAAGACGCAACAGCTAAATAATGTAACCGATTTCTTCATTTTACATTTAATGGGTGGACAAACCGCATTTTGACATTAAAAATGCGGACTTTGAGCAAAACAAAGCACACGGCTCATTAATACTTTGAGTGGCTTGTTTCTTTTCATGAATAGGTGCAATAGGCCACGTGTAACAAAAGAGTGCCAAATGAGCCTCTTGGACTTTCCATATATATTTGATACTTGTCATTTTTGTAAGGATCTTTTCACAGATTTTACAAGGCACAGCCCTGTTAAAATTTCCACCTGAATCAAATAAAAGCATTTTTTTTACCTCTTCTTGGATAAATATTCTGTGTATGTTCTAAGTGTTTGATTTGTGTTCAGTCATTATCTTTTGATGCTCTCACAAGTTCAGCACCAACACACCAGCTATCTAATAGGCACCATCTTCTGCAGCTGACAAGAGGAGAGCTCTATCTAGAAGTATAGAATAGAGGAAGTCATTTATAGTATGCATTTCATAGCATCTTGGTGAGTCCCTGTTCTTGTGTTTTCATAAGAACCTCCCTGCCATTTTTTTGCACCCTGGTTTCCTACCAAGTCTAAGTGTATGTATGTTGCTTTGTCTGATCCTGAGAGTGGGTGTGAGAAGGTCACCTTGTTTTGGTGTATCACCTCCTTAGAGTAGTTTATTTTCCTGCATCTCTTTTCCCTTTTCATCCCCCCCACTATTATATAACTGCATATATATATATATATATATATATATATATATATATATATATATATATATATATATATATATATATATATATATACATGTCTGTATTTGCACTTGTTGGAATAAACATGATACATCAAAGGGAGCTAGCCCTTATCTAGAGACTCTCCCCTCCAACTTCATCGGTCCCACATGCGAGAGGGGAGTTTCCATGTTGCGAGGAGAAGGCAGGAGCTAGGCCTCCTTGCCCCAGGTGCAATTTCTAGCGTTAACACTAACATAATACATGGTGGCACACCACAAGATAATGCCCTACCATCCCCAATAAAATGGCACACCTAAGGCTTTCAACAAGATCTTGAGGAAATGCCTTACAAATATATGTGACATTGGTCACAAAGATTGGTATGATCGAGTGTCGGTAGTGTTATGGGCATATTGCACAACCTACAAGTGCTTGAACAAGGCTACACCATTTCAACTATTGTTTGGTGCTGAGGCGATCCTGCCAATGAATTTCTTGGTGCCATCATTGCAAATCATTGGTCAATTATGTGACTAAAATTCATTAAATGCAAGGTTCGATGACTTAGAGCATTTAAATTATGCACACACCTAAGCAAAGTGGAGCCAACAGATAGAAAAACCATGCTAGAAGCTTTGGCATGACAAGCATATAAAGCACAAGGTGCTAATAGAATTCCAAGTATATGAGGCACCCAGGCAAGTTGTAGATAAGGTGGATGGGCCCATATAGCATCTAAAACATCTTAGAGACTGGTGCATGCAACTTGCGCATGTTGTCAAGTGAAATGTTCCCTGGGCATTTCAATGGTAATTGATTGAAGTTGTATTAGTAATAGGGTAGCGCCTGCACCATTAGACATTGACTTCTTGGTCATGAGTTAGTTGTATTGAGTGACTAGAATAAAGTTTGGCACAAGCCAAACAAGTTCCTTTTTTGTGTATGTTTTCAATTTTGATGTGGTAGTGAATAAGTGGTGCTTTAAGGCCACCAGTAAAATGTTTTTGGTATATTCATGCCTGATTCCAACCAGGTGAGTCGAGCACCACCACTCTCCAAGTGCTTGAGGTCAGACACCTAAGTTATGGGTGCATGACATTTGTCAGAGTTAGACATAAGGTGAACTAGATCTTCGTACACAATATTCAATAAGTGAGGCATTTTTAGTCCTACATAAGGGCTAGTTCAGTGCTTCCAAGCATAATACCAATTTTGTGAGTCGATTGAGGTTGCTTTCTAAGCACCTACGACCAAACACCTAAGTTTTTGGGTGCATGAAACTCACCGGACTTAGAGCAAATATGAACCAAGAGAGTCACACAAGATATAAGTATGCAAAAGATAGAGTGAAGATGCACAACATGATCGTGCACAAGAGATCAGACAAGAATGACATGTTGTAGGGCCAATGGAAGGGATTTGTATGGTGTAGGAAAGACCAAGGCAAGTAGATGAAATCTTAGTGAAATCGACCAAGATAGACAAGCGCACTTGAAATAGAATCACAACAAAAAAATAAAATGGGATCGAGGAGGCTAAATCATGTGCATGTGAGGCACTGCACCCAGGTTACCATATGGAAGACGAAGATCACTCCAAGTGAATAAGGCACATAATAAGATTGTTAGGATAAGATGGCATCCACCCAAAGTGAGATGGGAAGTGATCGTTTGAACTACATGTCACTTCACCGAAAAGTCATTAGAAGAAGTTAATGAGGTAGTGATAGAGGCATAAAGATCTGCATTGAATGCACATATAATAGAAGATTTTTGTAGATTTCTCAGGCTATAGTGAACTATAAGGAGTTTAGGTGTTGTCATGCCGTTAATCAACCATAATTAAGGCAGTAGATGAGAGTAGAGATATAAAGCAGTAAACAACTGACTACGTCTGGTTACAAACCTTATGCTAATTTGAATTTCCAATAGAAAACCAAAGCAAAACTAATGAACCAGAGATCTAAACCAAGGAGACCCTACTACAACAAGACCCTGAGCACCCTTAGATGTCAAAAGTGAATGATTGTGTAGAGAAACAAATTGTGTTCCCTATGAGATTGGCATAGGAAAGAAAGGGACATGAATTGGGTGAAAACCAGGTAGCTAAAAACTAAATTGAAGCTAAGGCTACCATTTACAACACATGAAGCTCGAGAGTTGAACATAAGGTCACAGACCTCATGACTATGTCAAGCACCAACAAAGATTGAAATCTTTGACAAGATAAACAAATCATAGTTGAACACCAATAGATTCAGAATGGGGAAAAAATGGATGAGATTGGGCCCGTAGCAGGTGCAAAAAGATGATAAGAGAGTGTGACTAGTAGTAGAATCCATCATTATGAAAATAAAAACACTGCTAGTAGGAGTGAGTGTCACCCAAATCGATCTAGATGCACTTGAAAAGATGTTCTACTAGGACATGTAATTTTTTGAAGAGGTGTTGATGGGACAAAATTGGGCATCATTCGGGTACAACTACCACCTAAAAGAATACAACCATCGAACCTTCATTAATGCAAATGACCTAGCGCAAGATGGGGTGGTAGACATAGGGGCAAAAAATCTAGAAGGCATAACACTCATTCGATGTCTCAATCTGAGACAAACTACTAACCATCGATGTGAAACAACTCTATGAGTTGCCAAGTTTTGAAAAGCCAGAGGAACTCATGTAGTTCCTCCTCTCATGCATCCACAAGGTTAGGCTATACTTTGCAGGGAGGTGCATGAGGCTATCAATAAACCTCATCGATAGAATCACCAAACTCCCAAGTTCCACTACAAACATCGACCAGATGACAACAAATGATGTGCAAGTTGAAAGGATTGGGAAGCTCCTAGGTTACTACAAATGAGGCTTTGCATGATCGATCAAGGACATCAATGATCTTAGGATGAGGGTAGTTGCATGCCTGGTGAGTTCCAAACTATGCCCAGGTGGATGGTTGGTGGATGTAACAAAGACCTACCTATGCATCACTTACCACATGGCACAGGGGATGAAATTAAACATCACCAAGTTCATCACAGAAGACATGATAAAAAATGCACTTAGATGTCTCACGATGAAAGAGACCTTCTGATGGGGTTCTATGTTGATATTGATTATGATGGAGGAGATTTACGTGCCTGATGGTGATAAGGAAAACTTGTGGGTCTTCCTAGCGCATGACTCCTCGATGTTGAAATACCAAAACTGCACTTGCCCCCTACCTTCACCCCAAAGTATAAAGCCCAAGTAATGGGATGGTGTGTATGGTATATTGAAGCATTCAAAGAATAATGGTGCATCCATGAGAAATTCCCCCATAGTCTATTTAGAATGGTGACTTTCACCATCATAAAACACTTCAACATTGTTTAATTGGCACTCATAAGTGGGAATCGATTCGATTGGCTAAAATTGCCTTATGCATTTTTAGTTGATTACTTCAGAGAGGCACTGCAAAGAATCCCCAATGTGTAATAGGTGGATATCCTAGTAAAGACCGTGGATGTAGAAACATGTGAGGCACCAATACTTGAGCTCAGGGGGAAAAACAACCAAAGATGATTCAGATGCCACCGACATCTATCCCCTCAAAAGAGAAGTCATCCTTGCGCGCATCCATAAGCTCTTCTATGAGATGAAGCCAACCTCCCCCTTTAGTTTGGTGAAGAAGGAGAATCGATACCAGTAACACCGAGCAAATCCCCTCAGAAGAAGAAAGGAGAAACCATTGAGGAAATACAAGAATGCCTATGATTAAAGATCACCCCCGAATATGAATCTACCCCATCTACAACAAAGAAAAAATGTGTGGACTTTATGCCAAGGATTGTGTCTCCCAAGCCAAGGGAAAAGAAAAATAATAAGTCTTAGGGGCTAGTGGCAATGCCCATGATAACCTTGGTAGATATGGAGGTGCCAAAGGCGTAAGAGGAAGCAAAAACACATAGGGCACAAGAATAGGAAGAAGAAGAAGAAGATGGAGGAATGAAGGTGTACATCATCTAAGAAGAAGAGATACAGTAATATCCCAACATTGCATAAACTCATGAGGCTCTCCAACCTAACATTGATGTCGTGCTGGGGGAAGCAAAAAAACCATCAAGCACCCCAACCATAAGACCCATGATGTAGCCTTCGCAAACTGAGGAGGACAATAGGTATCGATGGATAAAAATGGGCTTTAGTAAGGACCATATAGAAGCAATATTGGAGATGCATCCAAAAAAGGAGGCCATGAAGGCCAAGAGCATGACCCAGGTGAAGATCGACAAAGCTAAGGTCAAGGAGATAAGGGGCAAGGAGAAAAAGATAGTCATGATAGTGAAGAAGACAAAGATGGAGATAAAGAAGGCCTAAAAGGAAAAGGCCATAAGAGAAATGGAAGAAAAGAGGATTGTCATAGGAACGAAACCCATAAAGGAAAAAGTAGCAGAGGTGCCTAGCACCCCCACTAGCATAGTGGAGGAAGTTGCACCATAGGCATGCCCAAGTAGTGAAGGGGCACCTAGAGACAAGGAAGGTGATACTGACATCTTATAGAAGCAAACAAAGAGTGAAATTAAAATCCAATGGACTCAGGAGGGAGAAGTTAGCATCGAAGAGAAGAAAGAAGTGGATGAATGGGACAAGTCTGAGGAAGAACCCCTACTAGAGAAATAAAATACATAAGGGGAAAGCATATAAGAAGGCGTTATCTTTGACATAGAAGATTTGGAGCAGATAGAGCTAGCCACCCAAGAAGAGGAAGTTGAGCTAAGCCTATGACCAAAGGCACAGAAGGGGTTCACTGATGAAAATTATGACATGATGGAGTGCATGCCCCCTAGATCTACCATGACACTGACATGCCAAAAACTTTCCTACATCTTCAATAGTTATATGGATGAGCCTCAATTCGAGGTACCACAGAAGGTGATCCTCAGTGCAGACCAACAAGAGCAAGGCCAGGATTCACTTCTTGTCAACCCTGCATAATGAATCCAATAATTTCAGCTAACACCCTCCTCCAAATGGCTTATGAGGTAGTGTGTAAGAACATCATCAATGATGTTAGAGCCTCAAGCTAGAAAATAATGCTAGAGGAAGAAGAAAATAATAAGGTCATAAGATTCAGAGTGCAACAACGGGTCAAGTGCATGGAGGAAGCCAAGTCATCCCTCATGGATGGTGTCGACACTTCAAATTTTTTGGAGGTCGATAAGGTGTGTGTGCTAGTGGAGCAGATGCTCCCAAAATTGAAGGTGCAATCAATATCAAAAGAAGAGGACCCTTGCACTGGCATAAAGTAAGAGATCATCATAAAACTCGAAGAGGTGGAAGACCTCTTCACAAAGCTAAAAGAGGGCATAAAAGTGGTCGATGCAATATTTTTCAACTTCTCCACCCAAGCATCAATCATCGATATGCACCTCAAAGAAGAAAAAGGGGAGAAGGATGCACTAATGGCACATGCATAGATTGTGAGTAGGGCTAGGCACACTAAGATAATGACACATGCCAACACTTTGAACACCCAAATATAGACTCGAGAGTAGTCCTTGGAAGAACTTTTTTGTTGATTACAAACAAAAGCCTATGAGTAAGGAGAGATCCTCAATGGAGGCATAATAAAGGTGAAGGAAAGGTTACATGCCTTTCAGAAAGAGTTGGAGAAAACTGACGTGCTCACCCTCGATGCTGCCTCCACAAAAATAGAAAACATCATAGAAGAAATCAAACTCACAATCCATGGTTTTGAGGACTTTAGAGCGGTACTAAAGGAACGTGTGCTCGATTTTTATGCACCTAAGGCAGTGGAAGGTTAGTCTAAGGGTAAACTAACATTTTATATGGGATAATATTGGGCCCCAAATCTATTTAAGTATAGGATCCACACCAACACAACAAACACTTGGGTATGAGGTAATCACTTATCATGATTGTTGTTTTGTCATTTAGTGGTGCCATCTAGTAGAAGGCAAACTAACTTATTTTTGGCTCAATATTCATTGAGAATCAAATGCACGAGATAGTTACAGCTCATTAAAGATGACATAGTCAAGATGGTGGAATGAGTACTTCCAGTGGTAACTCAGTGATCGGTGTGCTACGTTCCCATGATACTAAAACACTCTAAATCTCTATAAATGGAAGCTGAGTCTAGTTAGTGAGGGAGAAATGAATGGAGTAGTGAAGCCCTGACAGATTGGTTCCAAATGTCATGTTCACCATTAGAACTTATATTTACTTTGAGAAGCCTTTATTTGCTCCCTATTATAATGCCCAAGCTCGCTTGTGAGCCTTTGGGCCTTTAGTAGCTCAAGATGAGCATTTGATCAATTCCTAGTAATATAGATGTATTGTTGTTGGGATTTGTTAATGATGAAGGCTTTGTGCAATTTTTTAATGAATTAAATGCTTAATTTTGTCATAGGTATGTTGAACTCTTACGAACTTCTAACCTACTTGTCTATGGTGTACCTGTAACCCATGAGGACTCTCGTGCTCGATATAGGAAATACTTTAAATGTGGATAAGACCCTTGACCTCGTAATGATACATGCACTGAAGCACAAACCTATGCCTAAGTCCCTCAACTAGATACCCAGTTGCCCCTCAAGCGCCTGAATACCATTAAGCCAAGGTTCCCAAAGGCTTGCATCCATGAAGCTATTGACCTAAATCCCATCCATTTATGCCTAATAGACAGTCAATTTTTCCCCATCCCATGATGGCTTGTACCCATGAATGCACCACTGTTGTTGCACTAACCAAAGGCCTCGAAGGATAAAATTGCACCATGGCACAACTAGCCCAACATAAACCCCAATCACTTCTCCATTGCACTTTGAGTGAGTGCATAAGGCTTACACCATATGTGAAGTGATGCCAACGCATTCAAGTGTAAAATGTTTAGTGTTATAGGATTAGTCAAGGCCTACACCACATTGGAACAAGTCTAAATCTAGCCTGGATAGCTAGATAAACACCTGACTAGGCCCATGATTGAAGACACATACTTTTCTACAATAAGAATTGGTTGACTCTAGCCTATATCCAATCAATGTCATTCACTAAGAAAATGAAATATGACAAGGCTAGTATCAAAGAGGAAGAAAAGGAAATGAGATGATTCAAACTTAGAGATCGTTAAATTGGTGAGATAACATATGAGGGGCAGTGTGTTAGTGTAGTGATTTTTCCCATTGGGTTTTTGCCTACACGGCTTTATGGCCATTTCATGTCAATTAAGTTTCCTTCGGTTAGTTATAAAAGGGCCACATAGGCTAATTTGATTTTAATATAATTATCTAATTAAGAAAATTATAGGCTTCTTCATGTTTACCTAATTTTTCTTATATGTACCCCACTTTTCTACTTTGGAAGGTTAGACAGGTTCATGCGATTTTATGTAAGCAGATTTTTTTTTTTAATATTATTATGTGAAATAAAGCTTCTTCCTCTATAATTTATCTATGATTTTATTTCTCCATACATATATTTATCTAATCTTCCATGCCAGGATCCAAGATCATGGCTAATTCGACATGGTATCAGAGACATTTTTGCTAGTATTGCAGTAATCTTTGTGGTGAAATGTTGCATACATTCACTATTTTAACATAAAGAAGGGTTTGGTGGGATTCCTTGGAGAATTCATGCAAAATTTTCTCCTAAAGCTTTAGATCTCAAAAATGACTGTGACATTCATTTTAGAAGGTGTGAAAACCCTTGGATCAACTGTAAACACAACCTAATTCTGGAATAGTCAAATTTTCTTTTTCTTTTGGCATCCTAAGGCCCCATTTTTTATTTTTTGCAAAAATCTATACTTCTTATGTTGTGCAAAAATGTCTTCTAATTTTTTTTCCTTAGGTCAAAATATCAAATGGGTCTCTTGCAAAATTTCCATTGCTAAAGTATTTTAGATGTTTTTGGCTTGCCTTAATTTGCATGTCATCATACCTCTACGTTACTCAAATCTGGTGGTGGTCATTACTTTGGATCTGTAGTTGATTTGCATTGTGTTTCATGCATTGGAGATTCTGCTAACCAATCTATACTTTCAAAGGGTTGTTACTTAGCCAACAGACCAAATTGAACTTTCAGTGATGAGTAACTTCACTTTTCTAAGTTGAGTTGTTTAATAAGTTTGCTTACTTGCTCGTAGAAGAAATCAAACTTGTGGAGTTGCTTACAAGTTCATGAAGTTATGTAGAGTGCCAAAATCTCAATTGCATTACTGTAGACACTCTCAGACTTATAGGGGGTCATTCCTTGCAAATTCACCTACCTCAAGCAAAGCAGGTCTTAAACTTCGACGTACACTGCAAAAGACCAACACAGACTTTCAGAGTTCAATTGCTTACTTGGGTTTTTAAATGGCTATTACTTTTGTAAGTCAAGAAAAGTAGGTCCAAAACTCTGATGTACACTATGAAAAACCAACTTGAAGTTGTGGGGGTCCATTGCTTACTCGAGTTTTCAAAGGCCGATTACTTGCGGAAGTCAAACAGTCTAGAAAGTTCAATTACTCTTTCAAGACCGACCTAGACTTTTAAAGGGTCATTACTGCTCGAAGTTGTGGGGTATAACTACTGCCTTCTTACATTCAGTCAAGTAGTGTAGGAAGTTCAATTACTCTTTTGAGATCAAACCAGACTTTAGAAGGGTCATTACTGCTCAGAGTTGAAGGGTACCTCTACTTCATTTTTTTGCCATTTCTGTCTTTTTTGAAAAGGGTCCAAGAATGTGTAGAAGTAATAACTTGTAAGTGCCATAACTTTCAATCCATAGCTCTGTTTTGGGTGTTCTTTTTTAAAGTGCATGTTTTTTCAAGCTCTACACATTGGTGATATTATTTTAGGCCCTTTATAATATCCATTTTCTTCATGGTGTAATGGCTTAAAACTCACTTCAATCCTTTTGTACCTTTCTTATACGCATTATCGGCTGTGCTCGACATCCCTCTTGTACTCTCTCATACTAATTTCTCATAGACGCATTCTTATCCATGCCCAACATCCAATATTGAATGTGTGTTGCATTGTAATTTAAGGGGGGGTCTTGTTGAGAGTACAAAGTGGTACTTGTACTATGTACAATTTGTTCTTTACTTTCATCTCAATTCTATAACTTGTCTCAATCTAATTTGCACTAGTGGATCTAAACTCGATTGAACCACTCACACCCTTTAATTATCTTGACTATAAGTCTAAAATATAGCTCGCCTTGAGAGGTAAAGGACTCTATCGAATCACTATGGATGAAGAAACTAAGTCATCTAAAAATGCAAAATTGGTTAAGTGGTACAACAAATGTGACAAGACCTATGGGTTCTTATGCATATCAATGTATCTTGACTTTCTATTTCATGTTGAATATGAAAAAACTCCTAACGAGGTCTGGACCATCATAGAAAAGCTTTTTGGAATGCAGGACATCATGAGGGGTCATTAACTGGAGAATGAGCTCATCACATTGAGCCCAAGTGACCATGACACCCTACAATACTTCTTTACAAAGTTTAAATCACTGAGACTATAGTCGAAATAATGTGTCATTGAGAAAATAGATGACCATTTGATTTTATCCATGCTTGAAAAATTGGGTCATGATTATTTAGTTTTTGTCTCTACATTTCATGTTACCAAACATGCACTTGGATCCACTTAGGAAATGCCATCATTCGATGAGTTTGTTGTTGATTTGACTCAAGAGTAAGATAAGTTGGTTCAAATGGGTACACTAAAGTCTTCAAAATCACATGCCTTGATTGTCAATCAGATCAAGAAGAAGCCCTCTAAAAGTGACAAACAAGAGAAGAAATAGTTTAAACCAGATCATGTGCACAAGAAGAAATAGAAATCATGTGCCAAGCCTAAGGCATCGTCAAATGAGTCCTCCTCAAGCAGGAAACCTAAGAAGGAGAAACTCAAATGCAACTTTTTAAAGAAACTTGGGCATGATGAATCTCAGTGAATGAAAAAGAAGATTGACACCTTGACTAAGATGCTTGAGAAGAATAACATCAGTGTTCCTAAATCCTCAACTTAGAACACGTCTGCACAAGATTCTCCAAAGACTAAAGATTAAAAAAAGGGTAAAAACAAGGGCAAGGCACTTGTTGCAGTAGCTTCTCAGCCTTCAACTTGAGTTATTGACTTGGGTGCTTCCTATCACATGGCCTCTTTAGAGGATCTATTTTCAAAAATATAACCATGTTTTGTGCCTTTAAT
Source organism: Torreya grandis (assembly GCA_037957365.1). NCBI lineage: Eukaryota > Viridiplantae > Streptophyta > Pinopsida > Cupressales > Taxaceae > Torreya > Torreya grandis. Next base: position 288,591 of record JARHVA010000430.1, read on the forward strand.
TCTCATGGGTAATGACACTTTGGTAGAAGTCAGTGGGAAAGGATTAGTTGAAGTAAGTGATAGGACCTTCAATAATGTTTTGTGTGTTCCTTCACTTTCCATCAATCTTTTGTCAGTGTACCAAATCACTTACATAGGTGCAAGGAAGTGAGTTGAGTTCACACCTGATTTAGTGGTTATCAAGGAGATGCACAATGACACCACAATGGCTTATGGGAAGTCCAATCACTATTCTAGGTTATATACGTTCTCATAATTTCCCCTAGATCAGCCCTTAGTTGTATTGCTTACTCATAGAAATGGAGTGAGTAAACTATGGCATGAATGATTTGGCCATTTAAACTATCGTTACCTATAGCAACTCAGTCATCGAGACATGGTTTTAGGGTTGCCTAAAGTTAAATTCTTGAATGGCCTATGCAATGGCTACATTCTTGGAAAGCATCCATAAGAGAAATATGACAAGGACAAATCAAGAAGAGCTGAATAGAAGCTAAAAATTATCCATAGTGACATAGCAGGTCCATTTTTAAAACCTTCATTCAATAGGACTAGATACATGCTCACATTCATCGATGACTTTTCGAGGTGCACCTGAGTGTTTTTTCTCAAAAAAAAGTATGAGGTCTTTGATCACTTTAAGGGCTTCAAGGCACTTGTGGAGAAGCAATCAGGTTGTTCCATCAAAATCTTAAGGACTTACAATGGTGGGGAGTATGTCAACAACAATTTTGAGTAGTTTTGCACATTAGAGGAGATTCAAATGCAACACACAATTCCATATAGTCCTCAACAAAATGGTGTGGCCAAATGTAAGAACCGTTCCATGAAGAAAATGGCCAATTGCATGCTTCAATCAAAGCCTCTTGCTCCTTAATTTTGGGCTGAAGCAATCAACTATGCATGCTACATTCAAAACCATGTTCCACATAAAGCCTTGAAAGGAATCACTCCTTTTGAATCTTGGGATAGTCACAAGCCCATAGTGGATCACTTTTCAGTGTTTAGATCACTATTAATGACTCGTGTTCCCAAAAAGAAATGCAAGACAATGGACCCTCAGAGTCAATCTTGTATCTTTATGGGGTATGTAGAGGGTGATAAGGGATACAAGCTTCTCCATCCTAAATCTCATGATTTGTTCATAGAAAGGAGTGTCAAGTATTGTGAGTGCCCACTTAAACTCACTAATTTCACTCTAAACTCTTAATAAGTCTCACTGGACATTGATTCCACCTTTGATAGTGACTTGGATCCACCTCAAAATCCTCTTGATCATCAGGATGACTCTTCTTCTTCTTCAAGTTCAAGTGATAAGAGTAGTGATGAGGATTCTCCTCCATCCCACACTCACACTTCAGATGATGATCACTCACCTCCTGATTCTCTAATCTCATACAATTTTGGTCCCATGTGGGCCAAACATACACTTTAAAGTGCTGAGAAATGGGTTGAAAATCCATCAAATATAAGGTGAACATGTTCATAGTTTTAGAGGACTTCACATGCATACCTATCCATTCCTCATATCTGCAAACCTTTCATGAGGCATTTGGCATTCCAGAATGAGATTCTACTATGCAAGAGGATTATAGTTCCCTAATCAAGAATAAATCATGGGACTTGGTCCCTCTTTCTAAGGGAAGAAAATTGGTCTACTACAAATGGGTTTATCAGACTAAGTATGGTGTAAATGGGTCTATTGATAAGTATAAATCTCATTTGGTTTCAAAGGGGTTTTCTCAGGTGCCTATCATAGAATTCACTAAGATATTTACTCCTGTATCCAAGATGACGTCTATCAGAGTCACTCTAGCCATCACAATTGCACATCGATGGAATGTTCACCAAATAGATGTCAAGAGTGCTTTTCTACATGGTGATCTCAAAGAAGAGATTGACATGGAACAACCATAAGGCTTTGTGGAAGATTCTTCCTTAGTCTGTAGACTCAATAAATCTATCTATAGACTCAAATAGGAGCCTCGAGCATGGTATGCCAAGATGGACTCCTTTCTCGTCACAATTAAGTTCACTAGATGCCACTCAAATCTGAATTTCTACATCTTGTGTTAAGATGATTCTCTATTGATCTTAGTTCTCTATGTGGATGACTTGTTGATTATAGGGAGCTCATGATTATCCATCTTAGCAGTGAAAACTACACTTTTAGATAGATTTTCAATGATAGACAAGGGATTGTTGCATTACTTTCTCAAGATTGAAAGCATTCAATTAGTTTTTGGGATATCTTTATCATAATCCATGTATTCTCTTGATTTTCCTATGAGGTTTAACATGGTTGATTGTAATCCAGCTCCTACTCCCTTTTTATCTTGTGTGAAGCTTGAGGCTTAATGCCCTAAACCATTGGTTAATGCAATTGCATATCGACAACTTGTGGGTAGTCTTATCTATCTCACACACACTAGATCTACCATATCCTATGCAGTTGGCATGGTCTTTTGATTTTTGCAAGAGCCACATTAATTGCATTGGAAATCAACTAAGTGGATTTTTCACTACATTCAAGGTTCACACAACTATGAGATACACTACAGAGTAGGAATAGAGGTTGATTTGATTGGATAAATAGATTCAAATTAGATTGTAGATATTCCAAGTCAAAAGTCCACTTCAAGCTACTGTTTCTCACCTAGTTTAGGTCTAATAAGTTGGTCAAGCAAGAAGTAGCATGCAATTGCTTGATCATCTACATAGGTAGAATACAAAGGGGCTATCAATACCACCATTGAGGCAATATAACTTCACGGGATTTTCACTGAGATTGGTATCTAGTTTTAGAAACCAACAATCATCTACTATGACAACCAAATCACTATCCAGATTTGCAAGAATTTGGTTCTCTATAAAAGGACCAAACACATAGAGATTCACTTGTACTTCATCAGGGAGCTTATCAAAGAGTAAGTCATTGATCTTCAATATTGTCCAACATTAGATTAGATTGTAGATATTCTAACCAAGCCCTTCATAGAGAGTAAATTTGTTCATCTGTAAGCTCTCATTAGGGTTAGGGTTGCTCCACCTTCTTCTTCTTCCTATGGAGGTTCTTCACTATGTACATGGGTGCCTTATTAGGCTTTCAATGTCAGGACCCAATTCTCATCTCACCTAAGCTACGTTTAAGAGGGGGGTGTTAGTGTAGTGTTTTTTCCCATTGAGTTTTGCCTACACGGGCTTATGGCTATTCTATGACAATTAAGCTTCCTTAGTTTAGTTATAAAAGGGTCACATAGGCTAATTTAATTTTAATTTAATTATATAATTAGGAAAATTAGAGGCTTCTTCATGTTGCCCTAATTTTCCCTATATGTACCCCACTTTTTCACTTTGAAAGGTTAGATAGGTTAATGCGATTTTATGCAAGCAGGTTTTTTTTTGTAATATTTTTGTGTGAAGATAAGCTTCTTCCTCCTTTAATTTATCTATGATTTCATTGCTCCATACATAGATTTGCTCAATCTTTTGTGTAAGGATCCAAGATGATGGCCAATCTGACAAAGTGATCACTAGTGGCACTTTTATACAATTTTGCTTGTCAAGAGATTCAAGTTGACTAATGATAAGGTGTGGAATAAGATTAGAATGAAAAACTTTGATTTTGAGTTCATCGTTAATATCATTTTGGATGTTACTAGCACAAATGAGAGATCTAACTATAGGAAAAATCCCTGCTTTATGGAGATGTGGTTGCTCTAAAAACATCATCCAAGCGAAAAGATAATGTTGTTCAAAGCATATAGTTTGTCTTGATTATGATTTGGAAAAGTGTACTTGTTTTTAATAGTTGAATGCAAGGTTTTAGGCTTATATGTGTTTTGATAAGGCTTTGTTTACTTTTGCTTTTGGTGTTTTTGGTAGTGTTTTACCAAGAAAAGTAAACTATACAACTTATTGAAAGTAAAGTAAAGAAAATGCTTTTCTTTTTATTTTTTTCAAGATTTTTAGGAATTCAAGTGTTAAAAACTGAATTCTATATGAATGATGCAAGTATTCATTTTAATTTTTCTTAGTTTAATTACAAAATTTTATCTACATGTACTAAATAAAATGTTCTTCTTTTCTTTTTGGATACAAATAAATTAAATTTACTATGTGATTGAAGTTTTGAACATACAATTAAAAAACTTAAATTGGAAATTAATGTTTGTTTTGTGTTATACAATTTCTAGTTTTTCTTGTGATCTAGTTTAGTATGCAAGTTGGATTGTAAGTTTTCGAGTTTTTGGATGATTGTATGAAGTTATAATAATTGTATGACTGAGTGAATGAAAATTTGAGTTTTTATTTTTTCTAATTTACATAAAAAAATTTAACATGCAAAAGAGATAAACTAGATTTAGCATGCAAGTTTCAATATTTTTAGCTTTTGAGTGTTTGTAAATACATTTGTTTTATGAATATATGTTGAGACAAAATTGAAAAATCTAATGGCTTTTATGTGGTTTTATTTATTGACAAGATTTACCTAATCTTCCCTAGATTGGATGGAAAACTATTGTTCTTTGAAGCTTTGATATGTAAATACAATTAAAGAATCAAAACTATTTTTTTGTGCAAATGGAAAGAGAGCAGAAAGATTTATTTTATTTTATTTTGAGGTTTTCTAAATATGAATCTATCTAATGAATAAGAAAACTAAGCTAATATACTATAATAAACAAAACAAAATTGAAAGCAAATCCTCCAACCTGACCAATGTTGAAATCAAGTGAATGTGAAGAAGTAATCGATGTGAGTATATAATCTAACTAGCTCTATGATTAATATTGACTTTGGGAACTCTCCAACAAAAGAATGATAGGTGAATAAAAGCAATAAAGACACAATTTTGATGAAGAAAGTAACTGGATTGTAGTTGTATTGATTCACGAACAATAATTAACTGGTTGCAAATTCGATGAATTCTCTTCTCCAAACTTGTTTAGAGCGAGACTAAGATGACTATAGATTGAAGTAAAGCTTCTACAAAAAAAAAGGGAGAATAGGACTTTTTAAAACTTCTAAGCCTCGATTTGTGGTATAATTTGTATCTAAAAACCTAGGATAAGTGAGATACTGTTAAAAAAGGAAAGGAGCTTGCATGTGAGAGTTAACTAAAGATTGACTATGAATTTGGTCAAGATAATTTGATAAGGATTGATGAAAATAGGAGTGGGAGTGAGTTGGATAATCTTGAAGGTGAACACAAAGTAAATAAATGAAACAATATAACTAAAAACATGCAAAATATATGAAAAATGAAGTCTCAAATACTAATTTTTAAAAATTGCATACTATGATGGAACCGTCGTTGTATACATGTGGGGGAACCAAAACTATTATGGTGGTTTGTGAAACCACTATGGTAGTTAACAAAACCATTGCAATGGATAATGAAACCACTACAATGATTTTGACACTATGCCAATACTTTTTAAATTTAAAGCAAAAGACTTAGAAAATGAGAGTTTGTCAAAAATAAAGGCAAAGAAGGGGAAAATTTAATAAAAAAAAGTAACAGGCTGAAATCCTTACATCATCATTAGATTTGTCAAAAAACATTATCCCATATAAAATTCAGATGTATACATATTTCTACCTTGAGGAAACACATCACCATGAATTAGTGATGGTATTTTCCCGAGTAGTGGCACATTGAAAGGAAAAGGAGTGTTAAAAAACTTACGTACGTGATGCAACAAAGCTAGATGAGACACCCTCATGACCTGCAAGTGAAAAAGGGGAATAAATTACAATTTAAAAATAAAATAAAAAACATACTAACTAATCAAAACATGGACAATGCTACTTACAATGTACATAGAGGTGAGGATACTACCTGAATTATCCCATTGGAGACTGAGCTCGACATTAAGTGACGTTAACCTGTAAAACTAATAATGGAAAAAAACCTACCCTGAAATAATGGTATGGAAAATAAAATGTTAAAATTTTTAGTGTTTGAAACATTTGGATTATTTGGGCATGAAATACATCCCAAAACATGAAGGAATGAAAGTTTTGAAAGGAAGTTACTAAAAATGGAAGGTTTTCAAAACATCACAGTGAGTAAAGTTGAGTATTTATTTGAAAATTTTCTAAAATTGGAATTCATTTGTGCAATTGAGTTCTGAGAAAAAAAAGCTCTTGATTTGTTGTTATAGATTTGTAATAAAAATTAATCAAATAGACAAGAACAAGAGGATGGTGAACATTTTAGTAGCAAGAGGATTAGCTTAGTGACGAGTAAGTTTTACTCTTGTTTTTTGCCATAATTTTGAAAAATTTACTTGAAAACAAGCTTAGACACATTCAAAATTAGAATAGAAGGCATTTTTGGGTTTTGGGGGAGGTTAGATTAAAAATTGTTATTTTTTGTGTATTTTTGAGCTATTTATAGGGTTTTGAGGGTAGTCATGATCGGTTGGGAAAATCATCAGTCTTTACAGATCGATAATTATGTTTTTGACATGGTAGTTATGTTTATGTCAATAGGTGTAGTGTGCAAATGAGTCATGTAACCATTGCATTATGCATACTAACATATATGTAACCGCCACTTGCACAAGGTGACAGTTCCATGACACAAAGAGAAGGGGATATGTGAATTATATTTTGAGTCCAAAGGATTGATTTAGGCCATTTTTACTTACTTTTTGTAGGGAGATTACATTTGGTAGGGTAGAGCAAGGGAGTAGGATTGGATCCCTAGGATCTTGGGCTAGTTGACGGTTGACGAGTTGGCCACATTAGATAGAGTAGGTACACTTAGGATTGTACATGTTGGGATCATTGCCCTATCATTTAGGTTGTTTTGTGACATGTTCACCTACTAGGATGTATACTATAACACTTTCAGATTCCCACAGGCCTTAGGAGAATGAATTTTCGCTCTCATAGATGTGTATAGGATGTTAGGCTTGTCAACTACATGCATAATTGTAACCTTGAGAGAGGCCACAAACAAATATGAGAATGCTAGTTGGATAATTATTTTGGTGATGCAGACACACCTAAATCAAGTACAAAGTATGGAGTCATATTGGCAAGGGTAAAGCGGGTGGCGATCCTGATCCTCTACAAAGTGGTCATAAGGATCCTTACCTCATGACTAGTGGGAGAAAAGGGGAAAAATCACATAGTATAAATTTGGGAACCTATTTTCAAGAGAATCAAGGAGAGGATTCATCAATTCACATAGGCCTTATATGTTTTGATTAGGACCTATAGAGATGTATATTATATCATGAAGTTGGTGGCTCTATCTATCAGCCATCCTACACTCATATGTGCTAGGTGTACAAGCATAAGACCCCATACCAAAAAAGGGTGGTGATTGGAGTTATGTAGGACATCAAGCCCTAAAGGTGGGCATGTCTTACACCATTCAAAGATTTTCATGAATGGTGGGCACACTAACAACAACATATTTGGTGGCTCTGCTATATTATGGCATGGCAAGGCAGTGGATGGATGAGGTGGCCACTGTTGGGTGAATATTTTATTGTCAACTAACTGAAGACAAAATGGGTATATCAACCATAGCACAGGGAGATTTACACCATGACAAGTATGGGTTTACCAGATCTGGATGAAGTAAATCTCTCCTCTCATCAAGGGGAGGTTCCCTATAAATATTCACGCGCTATATGCATATATATAATTAAGCAAAAAATAACACATAGGGTGGTATAACAGTATCTACCTCTCTTTTTTCAGAGGTAATGTACAAAGAACAAAAGAGAGAAACCCTGGTCTTCAACTAACAACACTCCTCTTCTTTCAGGAATGGTATCAAACGGAGAGCAGGAGATCACCTAAAATAATAAAAACCACAAGAACGATTACGTAAGCACAAAGTCTTTCGTAGTCTCCTTCACCGATCTTGAACAAGCGTAACCATAGAGTGAAATGAAGCACAAAGTCTTCACCTAAAACTACAAAAGATAACTGAATCTCAAAAATAAAGGTAGCTCAAAGTCTATCCTCTACCTTTTAGAAGCGTTCTCAGATAATATAAACACACCCACTTTGCTTATTCAATCAGATAAACAAGAAGTTATCAGGAAAGAGAACATAAGAAACTATTTCCTAGACAACACAGATAACTTCAACACAAAGTCTAAAATAAACCTGCTTCTCATTCATTCAACAAAATATGATTTACAAATTTGAGCACAAAGTCTCAAAAGTTGCTTCAATTTCGGCAGAGTGTTTGCTATTAATTTTTCCAAGATCATTTACAAATGAGGTCTCCACTATATATAGGGAGAAAATCCTCAAAAACTAGAAAATAATAAAATACAAAAATATCTCAGTCAAAGATGACTCATCTTTGACTTTGAGATATTTTTCCAAAATATTTACATGTAATTACATCTTACAAAATTGCATGCGCTTCTCACAAAATAGAAGTGCACAAGGAAAGAAAAAGAAAGAAGGGGAGAAATTCAGTTCTTGCTGCCAGATTTTTTCATATGGGCATTGTATATAGTGATGGATGCCTGAATTCCTATGTTGTCTGGCGCAACTATGTTTTTGGAGACGATTCTGGCTCTGATCAATGCGTCCTTCAATGCTGTGATGGCCTTAGCGTGACCAGTTAACCTAGATTTTAGATTTTCCAAAGTTAACTGAGCATCTAGAATACTATCCACCGAAGACATTGAGAAGGATATTTCTTCAAAATCTCTCCAAATCATCTCTTTGAAGCTCTGAATCATTTCTTTTGTCGGAAGGAACTGATTGTCCTTAGAGGTCAGGTTGCATGGCAGCTCTTCTAGTTTATTTAGCAGGCTTAGGTCACTCTTCTCACTAGCCTCCTTGAAAGCTTTGAGATCATCAATTAGATCTTTGAGTACCTGGATCCTGAAGATCAATGACTCCTTGATCTCAACATAGGAGTCCTTGCTGGAGATAACACCGATAGTTGTCAGGATGCTTTTCTTCAGATCCTTCATCTCCTTCCATTTGCTAAGATCCTTTTCTAAGCTATCGATCTCTTGAGAGATAAGGAAAATGAAGTCATCTAATTATGCTTTTACCTTCCTCATCTTACCTGTCCTTTCTGCAACTTTTGAAAGCAAAGAAACTCCCTGAGTATGCATTTTTCAATATAGTCCTCCAGGACTTTTCCCTTCAAGTAAGTCTTCTCAACCTTTTGAATGACCGGGTCATCTACAGAGAAGGCTTCTGGAGTTGCTACTTCAGGGGGAAGAGTGAACCTTCTTATTACTGTCGTTAGTTGTTCCGTTTTGGCTTTGTATTAATCTTTTATCTCCTTCTCTCGATCAAATTTCTGGACCATGATGTCCATAGCAGACTGAAGGTCGCTTTTTGCACCTTCGTGAGTAACTTTGCCAAGTTTAACACGAGAGATGGAATAACTACTCATTTTAAAACCCTCAAAGGTTGCATCCTGTGGAGGCTTGGCAATTTCTAGAAATTTTTGCCCTTTTTCTTCGACCAATTTGGAGAGGATCTTTGGCCTCTTCGGAGCCTTAGCTTTCACCAGCACTATTTTGCCAAAGTCGAAGTCATCTGGAGAAATGTATAACTTCTTCCTTTTGGGGGCGAATGCTGACATCCAGGGCAGGAGAGAAGTACTTGTTGTGGCAATAGTTGTCTCAGCTAGTGTTACTGTGGCAACTTCTATATTGCTAGTGGTGACAGTAGTTGCAGTTGGAGTAACCAGAGAAATTGCACCAACCACTGATTCTGGCTCTTGTGTATGGCTCGCTGCCAAGTTGAAGGAAAGAGATGATAAACTTAGAATAGACCCAGAAGAGCAAGGAGAACCTGTAGAAGTGCCCTGAGGATCACCGAATATGACTCTAGAAGGAGAGGCAGCTCTAGAAGAGGCAACACTGATTGGAGAGATAGGAGAAGAAGGTACCACAAGAGACTGAGGGGGAGAAGGAGAGATGCTCTTGAGCGGCTGCGCTTCTTCTTGTGAGAGTGGAGGTCTAGTGCTTGGTTGCCTTGATGGTTGATCATCTGTCTCCATTGGTTGGGTTGCCTGTGTCTGAGGGCTTTGTTCCTCAGTCCCTTTTGCTGCCGCTTCAGGCTCTTCAGTAGCCTTTGACTTCTTAGATACAAAGATGATTCTAGGCTTGTGAGGCCTAGAAGGGGAAGGTACATCACCTTTGTTTTTAGTTTTATTCTCGGCCTTCTTCTTCATTTTTGATTGATATTTAGCGTCGGATCTCGTGACAAATTCTTTCAGGATGATCTCTTTGGCTGCTAACCAATCATTGGTGTTAGCCAATATTGGTTCGAATCTCTTTCTCATAGAAGTCAGCTCCTTCTGAGACCACTGTGTTGGAGGAAGAGGGAAACCAATGACCTTTTTTGCTCTAGGGTCAGCCTGCAAAAGTCCATTTTCTTGATTTCTTCGGCCGTTCTTAGGTTGATCCAGACATCCTCAATCATGGGCTCATAGAACTGGGTTTTCCTTCTGATTTTGTCCTTGACACCCCTATAGTCAAAATTTTCCCTTCTCTTAAATGGTCTTAGAGTTACCATCTGCATTTCAGTTTCTATGACCTTGGCTTTGGCTGCTATTGCAATGGAGTACCTGCCAATCTCGATTAGAAACCTGAAACCTAGTTTCTTTAGCTCTATTTGTCTGGTATGCACGACAATTAGTTGTCGGCAAAGTTCCATTAGTACTAGCTTATCTGAAGGGAACCTGGGGAGCATGTAGGGGTAGCCTTAAAAAAAGCCAACTTGAAGATAGCAGAAGGTGAGGAATTTGAAGGAACATGCAGCCATAATCATTGACCACTATCCAGGCCTCATCTGATACTCTCTTCTACTCAAGCTAAGGGTCGAAGAGGCATAAAAATGTGGCAAAATGGCATCATTTACCCTCTTGAAGTAGCGGGTTGATCCTTGCAGAGTCAGTTGAGGGTAAAATGAGTACACTGGGGTTGTCTTTCTATCCCCCTCTATGGTTAAGCCTGGAAAAGCCTGCATGGCGGCGGCTATGTATACGAGGTACGAAGTCATATAAAATTTGTAAGTAGTCTGTATCTTGGTTAGCTGCTCATGGAGGGCGTTGCTAATATGCTCCCCTCAAAAGATAACCTACTTTCCCTGGAGGTTGATCTTAATGAATGGATACATCCATTCATAAAATAGTGAAGAGGACGGGAGGCCTCGTACCCTGCTGAGAAGGGTGATCAAGTCACCAACCTCCTCAATAAAGTCACTCCTCAGAAAGTTTTGTGGCCATATTGATAAGATGGTCTTGGGGGTTTTAAGCCATTTGTAATTCATGACTTTCTTTGCCCTTTTAGGGTCTTTATCGTATTCTTTCTGAGCGTCCATGAAGTCAATCTTGGTTACTTCAGTGGCTGAAGGGCACATGAAAACTTTATTGATGAATTTGGGGTCCAAATGAATCACCATGTTGCCGCTAGCGTCTGAGATCGACCTGGTCTCTTTATTGTAGAAGTGAGCACATTGAAGAATGAACTCAATGTGATGTGCTGCTACTGGGAAGGTAGCCACCAGGGGGATGTTACTTTCGACGATCCTCTTCATCTCGGTGCTTGGATTCGTCACCTTTGTTCGTGCTAGGAATTCGGCCATGTCCAAGTGGCTGATCTCGGTGTCTCGAATGTCATCGACATTCGAGGAGACTGATGTGAGCGAAAATATGCCCTGATACTTATACTTCATGGTCTTCACCTTTTTTGGAGACGCTTCAGACATGGAAACTGGTTTTGGCCAGACCGGTGCCGATGAACAAGAGCTCTTTGAAGGTACTGCATACATGATTGCCAAATTAGAGGAGAGTGGATGAAAGGGAGAAAGCGTAATTTAAGTGATCATGGTCAACAGTGGTCACTTAAAAAGGTCAGGTGGAAGAAAGGACCAAAAAATGAGGAAGAAAGGGAAAGAAAAAGTCAACGTGGAAAATCTTCCAGAGTTGGCAAAATTTGGAGAAGGGATGCACAGGCGACAAAAATTGCCACCTATGCAAGCTGCAAAAATGCAAGGGCGATGAAATTCACTGCTCCTGTAGAGATAACCTACACGGGTGGCAAATTTCATCGCCTTTGTAGTTTAGGGAAGAAAGAAGTAGGGGTGGCAAAATTTGCCACCCCTGCAGGGATGACCTGCATGGGCAGTGAATTTTGCCGCCCCTACAGTTCACAAAGGCAAGGGTAGGGGCGGCGAATTTTGCTGCCCCTATAGACTAGAAATGCTTGGGTGGCAAAATTTGCCGTCGATACACGTGAGGCAAGGAGTGTGCACAAGCGGCTAAATTTGCCGCTCATGCACGAGAGGTTAAGTGCAGGCGGCAAATTTCACTGCCTGCGAAGGTGAAGAACGGGGAAAGGGGAAAGAGATGCATGGGCGACAAAAACGGCCGCCCTTGCGGGCTTTGTGATGAAAAACACGTGGGGGATGGAGATGGATGGCATTTTTAGCCGTCCCTGAAAGGATAAAGCTTCCTCAATGAAAAAAGAAGATAAAGAAAATAAAGGAAGAACAAGAAAAACAAATGCAAAAAGCAAGACCTACCTGGAAAACCGTGCGTGCCACAAGCTCAAATCCACAAAAATGTGCTTCAAATCGCTCGATAGATCACCTAGACGCAGAAGGTAGGAGGAGAGGAGGAAGAAATGAGAAGAAATGGGGCTTAAATCAATTTATATTGGGTGAAAATTGACCCCAACAACCTGCCACATGCGGTAATAAATGCTATGCACGGAAATTGAGGCATGCTCGGGTGACAAAATTTATCGCCCTTGCATGTATTGGTGGGTCTGAATGCAGGGGCAGAAAATTTTGCCGCCCTTGCAGGTCAAGATGTAAGGGCAGCAAAATTTTTCGCCCTTGCAAGGAAAATGCAGGGGCGGCAAAAATTGTTGCCCTTGCTTTCTAAAGGTCAGAATGCACTGGCGGCAAAATTTGCCGCCCATGCACAGAATGAAGAAAAGACCAACTCTAGAAGAGGTAGTCTGGTGGAGGGGTTCCTTGGTCACAACGAGATCATGGTCACTCTCGCGTTCCTAGGCCAAGATGAGAACGAATTCGATATCCATCTCGAAAACAAACTTAGAGAGACAAAAGACGAAACAGACAAGTTTCGTAGGGGGTTGTTCCTAAAAATGGGCTAATCCGATTTTGGAAACAAGAGCCACTATCATAAATTGTGAGTTTGCTAAGCAAGTGAGAGATAAATAACTATAGATAGAGGTGAATTCTTTGAGTTTGCTATAGTATGTAACCAATCTTCACATTTCCTAGGTAGTGCTCAGGGGGAACAGAGAGATCAGGGATGCAAAATTATGGATATTGGGGTGGCATCATCTCATACCTAAGACTCTTATCATAGGTACATCTAGGAGGGTACTAAGAGGAGGAGGAAATGCAAGACAACAATGTGTATAAGTTATAATGGAAATTACAATGCCAGTGGGAGGCCAAAAATAGGTACAACCACCAGCATAATAGCAATAATAGGTATCACCATGGTATGATCCCCAACATCAGTAGCAAGCACAGACTAGAGGTAAAGGACATGAGGATAGGGGACCGTAGGGGTTGACCAAACACTTGTTAGAGAGGATCCAATAGGAGAAGAAGGGGAGGAGGTTGAGATGAGCTCTAACGAGGTCTTGGACCCAAACTATAGGAGGGAGATTCACATAAACTAGTGTGTTGGTTTACTCTTAATTATTTTTTCCACATTACCTACCAATTTATTTCTTAGTTATTATTTTTATTTTATATGACTAGAGATCTAATTTATACACTTGTATTATGCCTGTAGAGTTAGCTACTCACTAAAGTAGCATGATTAGAGACACTTTGATCAACATTTTTAGGTGAGCATTGGTCTAAACCATGATCAATTCTTGGTGGATGTGGCAGGCACACAAATGTTTTTACCCATTCTTATCATACATATGTGGAGATCACTCACTAGAGGAGAGAGATAGATGAACTGAAGTCTAAGGTGGTTGGTTTAGAGTCTTAGGTGAAAACTATAAGTGACATTGTTGGGGCTAGAGGAGGTTAGGATTCATCTAGTTGATAGACATCAAGAGAGACATCCTCCCAGTTAGGCACAAACAAGAGACATCATAGGTGTTGAAGTTGTAGCCCATGACATTCATCTATATCGTGTCCTTCTCATTGGAGGAGGAGTAAGAGTCCCAGACATTCAACTTTTGAAGGTGGTCTTCAGCCTCTAGTGAGACCTTAGGGTCACTATTATATCTATATTTTTTTAGTTTTTGAGATTTTAGACACATTTTCCAACTATGGAATTTAATTATACATGAGACATGATGTATACAAACATGAAATTTATATATATAGATAGAGATTTTGGCTTATCTTGGTGACTTGGCATCATGTACTATTCCTTAAATTTTCATGTTACTTTTCAATATATGCAATTTAGATGATAAGATGTGATGAAATGCCATATATCTCTTTTTTATATAATGATATGGATATGATTATATATTGAAATGTGGAAACAAAATGTATGTCGATATAATGAAATGAATATTTAAAAATACACCAATGACTATTTTATAGGTGATGATTGGTATATTTTGTTCATACAACATAATGAATTTCATCTTGTGGCAAAGGAATGAAAGGGAGATAGGATCCATGCGAAATAGTGAAATCAAAAAATTATCGATCAAAACTTCACAATGAATACGAGTTTGACCTAATCCTCATGATCAAAGGGTAAATTGTACTTCTCACTAAACCTATAAAGCACTAGGTTTCCTAGCTTCATCTAGAGGTGGCCAACCATGACAAAATTGGTACGAGGGATAAAATTCTCCTTTCAGCTGTTAGGTTGTGGAGCTAAAAGCTACACAGGTATGCAAACATGGAGGAGGTTGCTGAGTGTCACAGTAACCGGCATCGGTCAGGCCAACTGATGTCAGTCAAGAGTGGATAGGAAGCTGTTGACATTGGTCATGGATCGGTCGACGTCGGTCATCTCCAGACAGACAGCGACTGACGTCGGTCGCCTGTACAGTTTCAAAACTGCTAGTTTCATGAATAGTTTGTTTAACGAACCAATTGTTTGCATGTAAAGACTAATTTTAATCTTGGAGCTGCGTGTCTAATTATTATAATTAGAGGTCTAATTATTGTTTGCATGGGATATATATAATAGACTCATGGGGCTGTATTATAATCAAGGACAAGGAAGATATCCTTCCAATTGTAAGATCTAGGTCGGCAGGTGTGCAAGGCTAGGTTGATCTACAGGTTGTGTAAGATCAGGGGAGATCTACATAGTAAGTAAGATCGTTTGATTTGCAGGTTGTTGCAAGTTTAAGGGAGATCTACTTGGAGTACTTTGAGTACTTGTGTATTGGCAGTATTGTTACTGACTGGTGGAGGTGAACAACAACTCTGTGTTTGAGCTATTTGTAGTGACTGTAATTGAGAGAGAGAACTCTTGAAGGAGAATTACTGGGAGCCCTAAAGGTGTGGGAAGCCTTTGAGGTGTGGGAAGAAGAGTGTGGCATCTTCTTTATTGTATTTTCTTTCTGGATGAGTTGAATACAAGATTGTATTGTCTCTCAAATTCTTTGTTGTTTATGATTTCTAGTTACTAGTTACTTCTAGTTAAATTTCATGTTTAGTTGCTTATACAAGGTAATCAATTGTGCTCCCAATCCTGACAAAGTGGTATCAGAGCTTTATGTTCTAGATTCCTGACAAGTGGTATCAGATCTAGGGTTGTAGGTTCACTGAGCCTGGTTCGGAGTAGGTTTGTGTTTGATTACAGGTCACTCTCAGGGGTTTCTGATTGAGTGGGTGTATAGCAATGGCAAAAAAAGTAAGCTAAGAATGGAGAAGTTTAACGGCAAGAATTATCAATTATGGAGGATGCAGATAGAAGATTATTTGTATCAGAAAGATTTGTACTTACCGTTGGGTGGGGTTGTAAGCAAGCCCATGGATATGAAAGATGAAGAATGGAAGGTTCTTGATCGAAAGACTCTGGGATCTATAAGGTTGAGCCTGGCATCGTCTGTGATTTCCAACTTATCACAGGTTAAGACAACGGTACAATTAATGGAATCTTTGGCAAATTTATATGAATAACCCTCAGCTTCAAATAAGGTATTTCTTATGAAGCAATTATTTAATTTGTAAATGTTGGAAGGTGGATCTGTACATAGTCATCTTAGTGATTTCCATGGTTTGGTAAACCAGTTAGTTTAAGTCAATATTGTTTTTGATGATGAAATTAAGGCTCTCTTAATCTTATGCTCATTACCTGAAAGTTGGGATTGTTTGGTGATGACAGTTAGCAATACTACGTCTGCTTCAAATATCTTAAAAGTTGATGATGTTGTTAGTGTAATCTTGAATGAAGAAATTCGCAGGAAAAGCACAGGTGAATCATCAGGGAATGCTTTAAGTGTTGAAAGTAGGGGAAGGCAAAGAAAGAAGATCAAGCAAGGAAAATCAAGGTCAAAGATAGGCAGGAGATCCAAATCCAGGTATGGTAGAGTAATCTGCTAGAATTGTGGAAAGGCAGGGCATGTAAAGAAAGATTGCAGGTCGGTTGAAGATCAGCATGAAGGAAATGAAGATGCAGATGTTGCAGATATTGTTGCACAGGATGCTCTTGTATGTTTCTTGGATAAATTGGAATCTTGGGTTTTAGATTCTGGTGCCTCTTTCCATGTAACCCCAAATAGAGCATCTTTTCATGATTATGTCCAAGGGGACTTTGGAGAGATTTATTTAGGGGATGGTAAGCCTTGTCAAATGGTTGGCAAAGGGAAAGTGCAGCTGAAATTGCAGACGGGCAACACATGGGTGTTGAAGGAGGTCATGCATGTCCCAGTCTTGAAGCAGAACTTGATTTCTATTAGAAAGTTGGGTGATGAGGGATGCACAGTAACTCTCACAGTGGACTCTTGGAAAGCTTCCAAGGGTGCACTTGTTTGAGCAAGAGGTAAGAAAGTAGGTACTCTTTATCTATCTACTTGTATTACTGATTCTCCTTCTGGTTTATCTACTTCAGCTATAGATCCAAAGATGTGGCTTCATAGGCTTGGTCACATGAATAAGAAGGGGATGCATGTTCTTGAGTCAAAGGGTAAGAGTTCAGATTTGGAAAGCATAGATTGAGATTTTTGTAAGCAACAGAAGAAAGTGAGGTTTTTTGAAACACATGCTACAAGAAAGGATCAGGTCTATTGCACAAAGAGGAAATCTGATGGTTTTGACAAGAACAGGAAAGCCTTGGTGTTCAAGGAGAAGATGATGGATAGAGATCAGTCATAGGGGTTGAATAATTCTGAGCAAGGCAGTTTGGATAGGGTTTTTATCCAAAGTAAGCTCATGGATAAAAAGTCATCACTCATAAGAAAACACAGTTATCGACAGCGATCAAGTAAAATTGACATTGAACAGGCAGGTACCGACGTCAGTCATGTGCAGATCAGAGTCGGTGGTGTCAGGTAGGTGACGATCGATGTCGGTCAAGGAACCAGTGTCGGTGACCAGGTAGACACCGATGTCGGTCAGGGAACCAGTGTTGATAATCAAGTGGGATCGACATGGTCGTGTGTAGACTAGGGTCAGCCAGAAAATGGATTTTGGGTAGACAGCAAGTTGTCAAGGAGTCTCAAATGCCCATGTGGAGGACTGAAAGTGTAAGTAAGCCTCAAATTTGTTATTCCCCTTCTTTAGACTACTTGTTGCTCACTGATGGTCAAGAACCAGGACGTTTTAAAGAAGCAGAGCAGGTAGAATCCAAGAAACAGTGGGAGCATGGCATGAATGAGGAATTTGATTCCTTGGATGAGAACCAAATGGGAGATTTGGTAGAGTTGCCAGCCAAAGAGAAAGAACTAAAAGACGAATGGATTCCCAGGTTAAAGAAGAGAGAGAATGGACACGTGAGACGAAAGGCCAGGGTATATGGTCTTGAGCAAGCTGCAGGACAATGGAGGTTTGACAAGTGTATGACAAAGCATGGCTTTAGACAATGTCAATGTAACCATTGTGTTTTCTTTACCAGGTTGGATAATATTAGCTACATTATCCTGTTACTGTATGTTGTGTGTATGCTTGTTGCAGGGTCACACATGCAAGGAATTGCTGAGCTAAAGGTAAAGTTAGTTCAGAGGTATGTTATGAGGAATTTGGAAGCACCAAAATTCTTTGGCATGAGTATTCCTAGAGACAGGGAAGATCATAGGTTGATGTTGTCTCAGGATGATTGTGTGAATAAGGTAGTGGTGAGGTTCAAGATGTAGGATGCAGAACTGGTTATCACACCTATGGTTGGACAGTTCACAGATCAGTGTCCCAATTCACATGATGAGGTTAAGTACATGTGTACTAGACCTGATGTTGCCCAAGCAGTGGGTGTTTTCAGTGAGTTTGGGGCCAATCTAGGAAAGAAGCACTAGAGAGCAGTTCAGTGGATTCTCAGGTATCTAAGAGGGACCAACAATAGGTTAACCTGCTATGCAGGGTCAAGGACTTCTCTACATGGGTATGTAGATTCGGATATGGCAGGGGACTTGGATGACAGGTGTAGCACCATAGGTTGTGTGGTGGTTGGTCTTCAAGATTAAGCTTGAAGAGGGATACAAGCCAAGAAATAAATTAGATGATGTATAGGTACATGTATAGGTGCAACTATTTATCTCCAAGTGGGAGATTGTTAGGTTGTGGAGCTAAAAGCTACATAGGTATGCAAACATGGAGGAGGTTGCTAAGTGTCACAGTAACCAGCGTTGGTCAGGCCAACCGACATCAGTCAGGAGTGGATAGGAAGCTACCGACATTGGTCATGGATCGGCTGACGTCGGTCATCTCCAGACAGACAACGACGGATCTCGGTCACCTGTGCAGTTTTAGAACTGCTATTTTCATGAACAGTTTGTTTAACAAACGAGTTGTTTGCATGTAAAGACTAATTTTAGTCTTGGAGTTGTGTGTCTAATTATTGTAATTAGAGGTCTAATTATTGTTTGCATGGGATCTATATAATAGACTCATGGGGTTGTATTGTAATTAAGGACAAGGAAGAGATCTTTTCGATTGTAAGATCGAGGTCGGCAGGTGTGCAAGGCCAGGTTGATCTGAAGGTTGTGCAAGATCAAGGGAGATCTACATGGTAAGTAAGATCGTTTGATTTGCAGGTTGTTTCAAGTTTAAGGGAGATCTACTTGGAGTACTTTGAGTACTTGTGTACTGGCAGTATTGCTACTGACTGGTGGAGATGAACAACAACTCTGTGTTTGAGTTGTTTGTTGTGATCGTAATTGAGAGAGAGAACTCTTGAAGGAGAATTACTGGGAGCCCTAGAGGTGTGGGAAGCCTTTGAGGTGTGGGAAGAAGAGTGTGGCATCTTCTTTATTGTATTTTCTTTTTGGATGAGTTGAATACAAGATTGTATTGTCTCTCAAATTCTGTGTTGTTTCTGATTTCTAGTTACTTGTTACTTCTGGTTAAATTTCGTGTTTAGTTGCTTATACAAGGTAATAAATTATGCTCCTAATCCTGACAAAGTGGTATCAGAGCTTTATGTTCTATATTCCTGACATCAGCATGGACATTTAGGCAAGATTTTTAGGAAATTTGCATTGCTTTTAGACACTTTCTAAATTGGATTTTCTCTTGTTTTACGTTTTATGACCCCTACATCTAGTCTCACATGACTAAGAAGTTGCATTGACTCATCACCAAAGGCTAGATGAATGCAAGTAAATTCATCTCCCACCTACACTAATCCCCCACAATAAAAAAAAATAGGGGCTTAACACTGAGGATTAATAAAAGGTGAGAAATGTGAAATTGATTTGATTTCCATAGGTTTTAATTTTGTATTATCATCTTTCTATTTCATTTTTATTTTTAGAAGGCTCTTACCCCTAAATATTTGTACCATGCAACTAGTAAGATCCAAAGGCTCATCACTGAGGACCAAGATAGGCAAGTAAGGTTACCTAGATCGAGCATGCTAATGTTTCTTCTTAGAGGGAACCATAAAATGATACTCTGTAATGGACAAACTTCTAAACTAGGTTGAGACTAGAGTTTTTTAATCTTGTAAGAAAGTATAGAGGAATAAGGTACACTACGTTCATAAGGACTAACACAAGGACCTAAGTCATGTTGATTTTGAGAATGTTTTTAAAAAGATAATAAGGTGATATGGAAAATTAAATGCTACATTTTGAAAGTTTTTGTCACATGAACTCATAGCTAAACATCCCATATGCAAAACAACACATTAAGGACTTTCTTTAAAATGTAAAGAGGAAAATGTGAAATGCAATGACTATATGTAGAAACATTTAAGGTGTAAAGAGTTCAAAAACTAATTGAACTCCTTACCCTCTAAAGTGCCCAACATAAAGGCTCCATTATTAAAATCTTTAGTCACCAAACAAGGGCCCAACCAATTGGGCCTTGTTACCTTTTGAGTCACCCTTATTCAAATTTGTATGAATTTTGCCATAAAAAGAAGTCCACCAGCTTATCCCCTTTTGTGTGAAAATTCTTAAAAGAATTGAACCTTTGAACTTGAACATTTCTCGGAGTTCAAGAGTTCAATGGTTCAATATTTCTCAAAGCGAACTGTTTGTCCCTTTATGTTATTTCAATTATGGTTTTGAACCCTTTGGTTGAACTTGAACACTTTTAACGAAGTTCAAAAGTTCAAGGTTCAAAAGTTCATTATTTGATGTTTTGTAAAGAGCCATGTTTGCTTAGCTCCCTTGTATAAATTAATATACCATTTGAACCTACCGTTTGAACCTATCACTTGAACCTAATGTTTGAACCCACATAGTAGAGTTCAAAAGTTAAATGGTTCAATGTTTCAAAGTTCAAAGTTTCTGGAAAGATCATATGACTATTGGTCGGTCTGTGTAGTTCATCTTGTATCATTGAACCCCGAAGTTGAACCATATTTTCAAAAGTTCAATGGTTCAATGAATATACTCTTATCCCACCTTGAGGCTTTATCTAAGTTAAAATTAGTGGGAGATTTAGAGGAGAATATATCCAAAACTCATTTTAAAGTGGAAAATTTTGAATTTTCACGAGGTTGCAGATAATCATTGCTCATCAAAATTGCACGTGAAAAATGCTTGCCATTAATGCATATGTCAGAGTGTGTGTCTTATCAAGCATGTTCAGCACGTATTATTTCAATTAAATTATTTGATTTGGTTAAATATCTATATCAAAGGAGAACAATTCAAATTTATCAAACAAAGATACTGGGTGATACAAAGGAGAACAACACAGGTGGTATAAGATATTTGATTGCTCAAATTCATAGTGATTTCAGACAAATTTAAAAGGTGAGATTTACTCTTATTATAAGTTGTTTCCTTTACTTGGTTGGAAAGAAGGATCCTTTTGTGTTTACGACATTATTTAAGGAGTTTAAAACATTTTCTTTTCATTATATCCTCCAACCTATAGCCATGAAATCTGCATGTCTTGATTACGAACATAGTCCTGGTCTCATATGTTTGGGGACACTTCTCTAGTCCAATATGACTTGGAAAGTTTTAAGGAAAGAGCTAAAAATCCTATGCCAAATCCTATGATGTAGAAGATAGTAGAAAGAGGTTTGGTTGAAGCTGCGGCCTTTCCTATAGCTATATAATGCCCATAATTAGTTCTTGAATGCATGAATAAATACAAACCTCAGAATAAATGTATCAGGAATACAAATGGTAATATTTTATTACATATCAACAGACAAACCTTGATGTTTGTAATGAAAATTCCTCCCAAAAAAATACTCTGACCTCAGTATTTCTTCCTCGAATGGTTATTTTTCATTAAAGAAAGCAGTTTACAAGAACATGATTGCAAAGAATTGGCTTTTGAACTTTCAAAAAGGGGGTTCAAGATTGCCCAGACCATTAACAAGAAATCATGTGATTCCAGAAATACAATATATCATAGTATTACTACACAGACTAAAAGGCAATGCTCATGCATATTATTGGGAAGACTAGATGTACTTC
Organism: Torreya grandis; assembly: GCA_037957365.1. NCBI lineage: Eukaryota > Viridiplantae > Streptophyta > Pinopsida > Cupressales > Taxaceae > Torreya > Torreya grandis. Next base: position 310,619 of record JARHVA010000430.1, read on the forward strand.
TACATACAGGTGATCCTCTAAGGAGAACAATAGCTGGATTGGGTAGAAATTGTATCTGAATGTTTGCATCTTGGTTTGAGTAATTGTTTGGGAAATAAAGAGTTTTATATGTCTTCATATCTTCTCTATTGCTTGGCATCTACAAAACAATGGGTAGAATTACCACATGCACCTTTGGCTGAAGATAGTAAAATTTATGCTTATTATCCACAATTGTAAATGCATAATTTCTATGAAAATTACAAGAGAGTCAATGATGTTTTTACTGGGAAATGACTTTTGAATTGTCAAACAATATCAATAAAAGGTTGTCTGAAGAAGCTATGCAGTTGATCAACATTTATGGTAGTTTCTTCATTCAATTTTCCAGGTTCACTTACATCAGAGTTAGGGGTTTTGACGGTGAACCTTTGAGGTTACCTAGGTATGTTTTTGACTGATTCATGTTAATAGAAGTTTGCAAGCAATTAGCACATGTAGATAAAAAAATTCCCAACGTAAAAAAAGTTTGGTATATCTTTTCCTATTGAACTTGGACATTATTCGTGCAAGACAACATATGATGCTTTGAATCTAGAATTGGATCTTAAGAAATTCAATTTTTGATCCTTCACAACCAGACCCCAATTTGATAGAAAAGGTTTTGTCAGAGATAATTTGGATTTTGGAGTAGGGTTTTCACATATTCTCTAATTAGAGGATTATTGGGGGGATTATTCAGATGAATTTAAAGTCAGAAGGAGACTGTGGTCCAGGTTCTCCTTAGGACAAATTGTTACCCTCAATTTAAATAGGGACATTTCAAGAATTTTTGACAATGAGGAACATATGACTGATCCATAATTTGAATAAATAAAGCAATCACCTATTCCAGAAATTGACTGGGAGAAAAATAAAGAAGATAGAATTGAGGTTAAGACCCTTCCAGTGATGAGGAGAATTGAGATGGTTGAGGGACAAAAAATTCATGGGAGCTCAAAATATAACCTTCCAGTAATGTACATCAATAATTGAATCACCATTCCCAATAAGTTCCTCTAACCAGCTTATCACTATCTATGTTGTAGGTACTTCCAGAGCCAAAACTGAAAGGCATCCTGTCATCAAAGAATATGAGAAGGCTCTTACAACTACCCTACCTCCTCATGCCACCAGATCAAGGACTCAAAGCAAGAAAAAGAATCAAGTTTCTAAAAAGGTAGTTATGGATTTAAATTCTGAAGAAGATTCAGGGGAAACTAAAGGTGATAAAGAGTCTGGTTCACCAATGGCAGAAGAGGTTAGGACTGATCAACAAATAATGATTGTTTTTTATTCTACTAAACTAATGATCATTCCAAACGTACCTTATGATCAACCAAATCCTGATAAAGAAGCCTCGGCCTCTGCACCTAAATGGCTGGAAAGTTCAATCAGTCACAAAAGGAAAGTAGTACCATTTTCTTTGCCCTTAGAAGATATGGTAAATAAATGTTTAGGGAAAACCCCTAAATCCAAAAATTTAAAAACAACTTCTAGGGTAGACATTGACCCTAATACAGGGAACTGGAATGCAGAGATAGCTAGGCCAAAAACCAATGAAGAATTTTAAAAACCTATAGTTCAAGACTTTGTAATTGAGAAAGTTGATCTTGGGATTACTTCACGTGCTACAGATGTACATCACCTTGAAGCGTCCACTAAAAGAATAGTCAGCAGAACTTGGAAGGATGAAAAAGATAAAAGAGAATTAAAATAGACTGTACAGTTGATGGCAGAGTACATTGACACCATCCATAGTCCAGATCCACAATCAATTGCCCAAATGCCCCTGTCTTTTGATCCAAAATCACCTATTAGTCAAAGGATGTTGGATTAGATACACAGAGGCAAAATGAGGCATTTGATAACTAGTTGGATAACATCATAAAAAAAGGTACGAAGTTCATCTATAATTTAAAAAATGTGTATGATCTAACCACAATTACTATTGAATATTTGAAGACACAACATGCCTTGTGGATAAAAGATGAAGGAAAATGGATGAGTGTAATGAACCAGATTGATGAAGTGCAAAAATATGGAATAATAAATTTTTTATCAGAAAAGAACTTGACTGGTCTAGATGAAGACGTATTATATGTAAGTAAGAAAAATGTTGAATGGAGAAACTCAGTATCCCGACAAGGATGGATGGAAATCACAAAGATGATCAATAAAATAACTGAATTCATTCAGTCATTGCAACATGATCTATAGAGTGTTAATATCAAATACATAAAAAATGATGGAAAGCTAGATAGGATATTAATATTGTGATTCAATCCTTTAGGGAAATGATCAACATTATTAAAGAAGGTGATAACTTATCAAATGTATATTTTTCTTAGATCTCAAAAGTATATTCACTTCTTTGTCGCTGCATCGACACTCTCCCAGAACACAAAAAAATGGGAAAATTTTGAAGGGAAGAAAACATCTAGAAAGCAAGGATAAAACACATCAACATTCCCAATCTTTCAAAAATTTAGGAGTTTGTTACAGCATTTCAAGAATGGAAATCTCAACGTGTCTACCCAACTGAACACGACAGATCTAGAGATCCTATTCTGTCAATTTAACAATAATTTTACTTACATATTTTTTGTTTTTCAATTATTCAGTTACTTCTCTATTCAAAACTTGATCTTTGAATAATTTGTTTTAAAAAAAAAAAAACTAAAACCCGTATGGGTCAGAGTTATTTTAACTCTAGTTTAGTTTAATAGGTGGATTAGTTATGATAACTATATATATATATATATATATATATAATTGTAATAGAGAGGGTTGGAAAAATTTGGAGAACTGGATCACTATTGTTAATAACATATGCGATGTTTGTCTGAAATATTTTTCATCTGTGAATGAAAATGAGAATCAATTGCTGCATACTTAAATCTGTGTGTTTGAGTATTTGGAATTAGTTTTTCTATGTGAAATCTTATTCCATATGGTAATTTTTCTTCCATTAGACAATTCATTATATGTGTTTTATCTTTTATTGGTTCAACAACATATATATGCTTATCTATTTGATTGCTATTGAAAGTAGAATATGTGCATTCTGTTATTGATGCTATAAAATTTCACATTCATAACATGGTGATGTGTGAATGTTAGTTTACCTTTAAAACACTTTCTGGTTGAAAGTGTATTTGAAAATTTGAATTCATTGAACTTATTAAAGGGAGTTGTACCTTAATTTAGAGGGGAACTGATCTTAACACTTCACCCATTTATTATTTAATGTATTTGTTCTTAAAAGAAGAGGGGTATGGAGTCAAAATAAAATGTTTTTAGATAAGGACAAATCTGTTAGCCAATAGTTTTTGGTGACTCCACTGGGGAATGAAATTGATAAAAGATTAGTCGCCTTAATATGAGGCAACAATGGTACTTCCTCATGAAAATATAATTCCTATTTTACAACCTAATCTTGATTTTCAAGATGAATAGGAAGATATAATTGGTCAATTAAATACTCTTGCTTGGCATTCTCATCAAAATATTGATGATTATAGAAGAGCAAGTAGAGTATTAGAAAAAGAAGAAGAATTGGCGGATAATTTAAGGTTGCTGTTACTTAGGCAAAGAATGAGGCAAGTAGAAAATGTAGCAATAAATCAAGTCTTTGAAGTAAGAAGAGATAAAGAACAACATAGAATTAATAGCTCCTTATCCAGTTGTAATATCTTAAACTAGATTCCAGAAGATACACAAGGTCTTTGAGAAGAAGAGTTGAGGATCTTACTTTTCAAACATTGCAAAACTTAAATTTTCTTTATATTCCCACTAGTGTTAGAAAATCTATAAGTAGACCTCCTACCCTTCTAAACCCTCTACATCCTCTATCTGTCAAGCCTTAACTCTTTCTAGTACTATCTTTCCTTCTGCCATATGTTTTCTTCCATTGGCCCAACCTTGGGGTGCAGCGATAGGACCTTTAAATTTAGGGGCCAACCTGAATTCTTTACCTAAAAATGTAAGGGAAAATTTTCCCAAATTTAATGGAGATGGAAAACAATCCTCAGAGGAACATCTAAGTGCCTTTGCAGTGGCATGTGGTATGTTAGGTGTGCAACATCAAGATGTAGCCATAAGGCTTTTTGTGCAAACTTTAACTGATATTGCAACATAATGGTTTTATCATCTAACTGGTTTTTCAATCATAAATTAGAATGATATGAAAATTGCATTTGAAAATAGATTCAAAAGTGCAGAAGATGAACATTCCCTTCTTGCTCAGTTAACCTAGCTCAAGAAGGAGATACATACACCCATGAGGGAATTTATAGCCAAATTTAATATAATAGTGCACAAGATTCCTATTGCTAAAAGACCGACTACTGAGAATTAAAAATGTTTCTTTATTAATTCTATGCCTCCTAATATAAGTTTTCATCCTAGAAGAGGTGCAATTGTCAATTTAACAGATGCACAATCATTGGTAGTTGAGTTAGAGGATGATCTTATTATGGCCGGAAAACGGAAGAAAGAAGTTCAAGTACCTAATGCTAATCCTTCATCCTCTATGGATCATGTAGTTAAAAGACTAGTCAATGATATGATTGCCCGTAAAATACAATTGCCAAAGACTAGTACTTCATTCCAACAACCATATCAAGATATTGGCAAGAAAAATCAACAAATAAATACTAGTAAGGCATTACCACTTGCATCAACACAACCAAGATTGGTTATTGAAGCCCCTCCTATAAAAAATAACATGTGTATTTTTCATTTGACCACTGATTATGATGGAAATTCTTGTCCAGAGATGCTTAGATTTAATCAAATGACTGCTAGTCAAGATGTCTTAGGGGAAATTACTAAAGAAGAAAGGAGCTTTGAAAGACCTGACGACTATGAAATACACTTCCTAGAATATGATTCTGATTCAGAAAGAGGAGGTGAAATATTGGTTACTCTTGAAGATCCTTCATGTGATGTGCTTACTATAAGTCAAAAGAAACTAAAGTTTTTTAATACTCAAGAAGTTCCCGTTAAAGGTAAGGAACCTTTTACTAAAACTTATGATGCTAAAATGCAAGAAAGTAAATTGTTACAAAGAAATGATTGTGAAAGTTCTTTTGATATTTTATATTTTTATAAGTCTACAAAAATTTAGATATCCCCTGCTGAATACCTTAGGTTGAAACCCAAAGAATTAGATAAATTGATTAAATATGTCAAAAATAGCCCTACACCAGTTGAACCTGAAAGTCAAATAAATGTTAACACTGAGTCTCCCATTGCCCAATTATTTACTTCTCCACTTGAATCACCCACTCATACTTCTAGAATGACCCTCAATTTGTCTAATGATACTCCTTATATAGATGATATAAAACCCAACCCATTTTATGTTTCTTTATTCATAAATGGTCATAAACTCAATAATTGTATCATAGACACAGGGGCTTCTGATAATACAATGCCTTCTTCTATAGCCAAAGCCTTAGGCTTATCCCTTACAAAAACATTTGGTAGATGTTATTCCATGGATGGCAAATAGATTTCTTTACTCGGACAAATAAAAAATGCACGAGTTACTCTTGCAACTTATCTTGACAAAAAGGTGAAATTGACTATTTTGGTAGTTGATGTCCCTGCTAGTTATGGGATGTTGTTGAGGAGGACTTTTTGTAAAGATTTGGGAGGGGCAGATTAAATTGGATTGGTTGGAAACTACAATTCTAGTGGAAAAGTAGAAAGTTAAACTTGAACCTGAACCTAAATGCAAGTTCACGGTATATTCATCTGATGATCCCAGGTCTCAAATTTTATTTGAAGAATGTGAATTTGGTAATTATTTTCTCTCCTCTAAAGATTTAAAGGAAGAATCTATTCCAAAATATGTTCATTCAGATGACCTATGGATCATGGAATTTGATGGCAGTTGTGCTACTATTCGTTCAGGAGTAGGGGTTGTGTTGATCTCACCTGAAGGCGAGACTTTTCCTTACTCTTTCAAGATAGAATTTAAAAATACTAATAATACTACAGAATATGAAGCTTTATTACTTGGGTTAAATGAAGCTAAAGGAAAAGGTTTAAGAATACTCAAGGCAAAAGGAGATGTTGAATTAATTGTCAAACAAGTGAGAAGTATTTTTCAGTCAAAAATGACAGATTAAGATATTACAGAAATAGAGTTTGGGATGAGATAGAATGTTTTGATGCTTTGTTTATTGAAGTAATTCCTAGAGACCTAAACACTTGGGCAAATTCTCTAGCAGTGTTAGCTTCTTTTCTCTTCTCACATCCTGATTTCAAAATAGATTCTTATAAAATAGAATTAGTCTATCATCCTAATGTCCTAGATAATGCTTAAAATTGGCAAGTTTTTGAGAGTCATAAATAAAACAATTTTTTTTTGGAGAATGCTGATATGTTTTTGGGTACTTCTTTTGAAGGTTCTAAAATAGAATATAAAGAATTCACTCCTGATCCAGGAATCAATCCAAAAGATGATGTAATTCAGCTAAAGGGAAAAAAAATTCCTAAAGGATTGATCTCTCTAGAACATCTGTTTATTAGACAAGATGAATATACTAAAGGCAAACATGTCCAAAATCCTAACAAAATGGAGGATTATGAGAAAATCAATATTGGAAGTGAAACTGATTGGTAAGTGTTGTTCACCAGAAGAGAAATATAAATTAATTAATTTATTGATTAAGTATAAAGATGTATTTTCTTGGTGCTATGATGACCTTAAAGATTTTAGACGTGAACAATTTCAACACCATATTCCTTTGAAAGAAAATGCAATCCTATTCAGATAGAAACTGAGAAATTACAACCCAAAAGTTGTTGAGGCTATCTTTAAGGAGATTGACAAGATGTTGAAAGCCATAATTATTTATCCAATTCATCACTCCACTTGGGTGGCGAATATTGTTTTAGTACACAAAAAGAATGGGGAAATAAGAATGTGTTGAATTTAGGAACCTAAACCAAGCCAGCTTAAAAGATAATTATTCCTTACCTATGATCGATCACATCTTGAAAACTATTGCTGGAGTAGAAATGATGTCTATATTAGACGGGTTCTCAGGTTATAATCAGATAAGTGTGGCTGCAACTAACCAACATAAAATTGCTTTCACTACACCTTGAGGAACTTTTGCTTATAATCATATGCCCTTCAGTTTGATTAATGCCGGTGCAAATTTTCAATGGGCGATGGATTCATCCTTTAAAGATTTGAAAGATAGAATTATTGTCATTTATCTTGATGATTTGACTATTTTCTCTAGAAAAAGAGAGGATCATCTGAAAGATCTAGAGACTATTTTACAAAGATGCCAGAGTCATGGGATATCTCTTAATCCTAAGAAGTTAGTTTTCTTTGTTATAGAAGGGAAATTATCGGGACACCTAGTCTCAAAAGGTGGAATCAAAATTGACCCAGAAAGAGTCAGAGCAATACAACAACTCAACCTTCCTTCTAATAGGACTGGGGTTAAGTCCTTTAGTCAGATTAATTTTCTCAGAAGATTCATTCTTGGTTTTTCTAAGATTATAAAACATGTTGTGGGAATGATGAGTGGAAAATAAGCATTCATATGGAATAAAATTGCTAAGAAAGCATTTGAATATATTAAAGAGGTGATTGCATAAACACCTACTTTGGTAATCTTGATCTTCTAAAAGATTTTGTTATTTACTGTTATGCTTCGGATCATACTATGTCTGGTATCTTGTTACAGAAAAATAAAGTAAATATAGAAGCCCCAATAGCCTTTATGAATTTTCCTCTCAAAAAACATGAACTTAAATATTCTTTGACTGAGAAACAAGCTTTCCCTATAGTAAAGGTTGTTAAACAATTCAGATAGTATATAATTTATTCTCATTCTATTGTATTTATCCCTAGTTTAGCTGTGAGAAGCATTCTAACTCAACAAGAGGTTGGTATGAACAATAAAGGAACATGGGTTGCTAAAATTCAAGAATATGACCTAGAGATTAAGCCAACCAAATTAGTTAGAGGTCAAGGTTTGTGTAAATTGATATCTAGAAGTAAATTAGAAGAAGAAGAACTTCCTACTGTTCTATTGGTGAGCTTACAAGATCCATGGTTCCTAAACGTGGCACACTATCTTACTTATGGAGACTATCCCAATCACTTATCCTCAAAAGAGAAAAGAAATCTGAAGTTAAAATCAGCAAAATATGTGATTTGGGGTGATGTCCTATACAAAAGGGGACTAGATGGAACCTTTATGAGATGTGTAGATAAAGAAAAACAATCAAAATTGTCAGAACTTTTTCATAATGAAGCCTGTGGTGGACATTTTTATTCTTCAATTACGGCATTCAAAATCATTAAAATTTATTATTATTAGACAAGTATGTTCAAAGATGCATATAAATGGGTAGCTAACTGTGAAAAATGTAAATTGTTCTCAGGAAGACCACAACTTGTAGCATTACCTCTGAGACATGTCATTATTGAAGAACCTTTTAAACAATGGGGATTAGACTTCATTGGGCCTCTTTCACCTCCTTCATGTGCTGGTCATACACACATTTTAACAACAACTGATTATTTTATGAAATGTGTTGAAGTAGCCCCTATGAAGAGAACTACTTTAGAAGTGATATGTAATTTTCTCAAAGAAAATATATTGGTATGTTTTAGTGTTCCTCAGAATATTGTAGCAGATAATACTACTAGTTTCTCTTCAATAGAACTTACTTCATTCTGTTATGAACATAGTATTTCTTTTTCTCATTCATCAGATTAGTACCCTCAAGGGAATGGACAAGCAAAGTCTAGTAATAAAAATATGATATCCATCATGAAAAAATTGATGAGTGATAACCCCAGAGATTGGCATAAGAAACTATACGAAGCACTTTGGGCTGATAGGGTAACCCCAAAAATAGCAATAGGAATGACACCTTTTGAGCTGGTTTATGGTATAGGAACACAATTATAATTACCTCTGGAATTATCTACAACTAAATTATAAAACGTTATTGAAGATCAGTACTTTCAAGATTCTTTGGAGAAAAGAATCATGTACTTAAATAAAATTGAGGAAGAAAGGAATGAACTGGTTGATCAGATTACTGCTCATTAAACCAAGGTTAAAAAGATTTTTGATCATAAAACTAGACCTAGAAATCTCATGGAAGGAGATGAAATATTACTATGGGATAGAAGAAGAAAACCTAAAGGAGCACATGGTAAATTTGATTCACTTTGGAATGGACCTTTCAAAATTCATCAGGTACTTGGTCCTAATTCTTTTAAATTAGAATATTTAGATGGAACTATTTTACCCCTGTCTTATAATGGACAAGATCTTAAGTTGTATCTACTGTGAAACAGGTGTCCCCTATTTTGTACATAGCTTTTCTTTTGTTGTCATGTTTTATGTCTTCCTTTCTCATTTTTGGTTTGTCTTTCTCCTTTTTCTTCCATCTCTGTGACCCAATTTGCGTAACCAAAGTTTCTGAGTTCTCTACATTTTTGTCAAAAAATACAGTCTCTAGTCAGAGCCAATGTTACCTTTTGAGTCACCCTTATTTAATTTTTCATGATTTTTTCCATAAAAAGAAGTCCTCTCGCTTATCGCCTTTTGTGTGAAAATTCTTAAAAGAATCAAACTTTTGAAGTTGAACCTTTCTTAGAGTTCAAGAGTTTAATGGTTCAATGGTTCAATATTTCTTAAAGCAAATTGTTTGTCCCTTTGTGTTATTTCAATTATGATTTTGAACCTTTCGATTGAACTTGAACCCTTTTAGCAGAGTTCAAAAGTTCAACAGTTCCAAAGTTTAATATTCGATGTTTTATAAAGAGCCGTGTTCACTTAACTCCCTTGTATAAATTAATACACCAGTTGAACCTACCGTTTGAACCTAATGTTTGAACCTACATAGTAGAGTTTAAAAGTTCAATAGTTCAATGTTTCAAAGTTCAAAGTTTCTGGAAAGATCATATGACTATCGGTCGGTCTGTGTAGTTCATCTTATATCATTGAACCCCGAAGTACCACATTTTCAAAAGTTCAATGGTTCAATGAATATACTCTTATCCCACCCTAAGGCTTTCTCTAAGTTAAAATTAGTGGGAGATTTAAAGGAGAATATATTCAAAACTCATTTTAAAGTGGAAAATTTTGAATTCTCATGAGGTTGCAGATAATCATTACTCATCAAAATTACACGTGAAAAATGCTTGCCATTAATGCATATGTCAGAGTGCATGTCTTATCAAGCATGTTCATCACGTATTATTTTAGTTAAAATATTTGATTTGGTTAAATATCTATATCAAAGGAGAATAATTCAAATTTAGCAAACAAAGATACTAGGTGATACAAAGGAGAACAACACAGGTGGTTTAAGATATTTGATTGCTCGAATTCACAGTGATTTCAGACAAATTTAAAAGGTGAGATTTACTCTTACTATAAGTTGTTTCCTTTACTTGGTTGGAAAGAAGTATCCTTTTGTGTTTATGACATTATCTAAGGAGTTCAAAACATTTTCTTTTCATTATATCCTCCAACTTGTAGCCATGAAATTTGCATGTCTTGATTACAAACATGGTCCTAGTCTCATATGTTCTCCTCTTGAAATTGGGGACACTTCTCTAGTCCAATATGACTTGGAAAGTTTTAAGGAAAGAGATAGAAATCCTATGTCAAATCCTATGATGTAGAAGATAGCAGAAAGTGGTTTGGTTGAAGCTGCGGCCTTTCCCATAGCTATACAAGACCCAAATTTAGTTCTTGAATGCATGAATAGATACGAACCTCAGAACAGATGTATCAGGACTACAGATGGTAATATTTTATTATATATCAATAGACAAACCCTGACGTCTATAATGAAAATTTCTCCCAAAGAAACATACTCTGACCTCAATATATCTTCCTCATATGGTCATTTTTTATTAAAAAAAGTAGTTTACAAGAATGTGATTGCAAGGAATTGGCTTTTGAAAATTCAAAAAGGGGGTTCAAGATTGCCTAGACCATTAACAAAAAATCATGTGATTCTAGAAATAAAAGATATCATAGTATTACTACATAGATTAAAAGGCAATCTTCATGCATATTATTGGGAAGACTGGATGTACTTCTTCATACAGGTGATCCTATAAGGAGAACAATATCTAAGAAATTGTAGCTAAATGTTTGCATCTTGGTTTGAGTAATTGTTTGGGAAATAAAGAGTTTTTTATGTCTTCATATCTTCTCTATTGCCTAAAATCTACAAAATAATGGGTAGAATTACCGCATGTACCTTTGGTTGAAGACAACAATATTTATGACTATTACCCACAGTTGCAAATGCATAATTTCTTTGAAAATTATAGGAGAGTCAATGATGTTTTTACTGGAAAAATGACTTTTAAATTGTCAAACAATATCAATAAAAGGTTGCCTAAATAAGTTATGCAGTTGATCAGCATTTATGGTAGTTTCTTCATTCAATTTTCTAGGTTCACTTACATCAGAGTTGGGGGTTTTGACGGTGAACCTTTGAGGTTACCTAGATATGTTTTTGACCGATTCGTGTTAATAGAAGTCTGCAGACAATTAGCACATGTAGATAAAAAATTCCTAGTGAAAAAAATTTGGTATATCTTTTCCTATTGAACTTGGACGTTATTCATGCAAGACAACATCTGATGCTTTGAATTTAGAATTGGATCTTAAGAAATTCAATTTTTGATCCTTCATAGCCAGATCCCAATTTGACAACAAAGGTTTTGTCAGGGATAATTTGGATTTTGGAGCAGGGTTTTCACATATTCCCCAAATAGAAGATTATTGAGGGGATTGTTTAGATGAATTTGAAGTCAGATGGAGACTGTGGTCTAGGTTCTCCTTAGGAAAAATTATTACCCTCAATTTAAATATGGACATTTCTGGAATTTTTGACAATGAGGAACAAATGACTGATCTGTAATTTGAACAAATAAAACAATCACCTATTCCAAAAATTAAATGGGAGAAAAATGAAGAAGATAGAATTGAGATTAAGACCCTTTCAATGATGAGGAGAACTGAGAAATGGTTGAGGGAGCAAAAATTGAGGGGAGCTCAAAATATAACCTCCCAATAATGTACATCAATAATTGAATCACCATTTCCAATAAGCTTCTCTAACCAGGTTATCACTATCTATGATGCAAGTACTTCTAGAGCCAAAACTAGAAGGGATCCTATCATCAAAGCATCTAAGAAGGCTCTTACAACTACTCTACCTCCTCGTGCCACCAAATCAAGGACTCAAATCAAGAAAAAGAGTCAAGTTTTTGAAAAGGTAGTTGTAGATTTAAATTTCAAAGAAGATTTAGCGGAAGCCAAAGGTGATAAAGAGTCTAGTTCACCAATGGTGGAAGAGGTTAGTACTGATCAACAAACAATGATTGTTTTTGATTCTGCTGAACTAATGATCATTTCAAACATACCTTTTGATCAACCAAATCTTGATAAAGAAGCCTCAGCCTCTGCACTTAAATGGCTGGAAAGTTCAATCAGTCACAAAAGGAAAGTAGTACCATTTTATTTACCCTTAGAAGATATGGTAAGTAAATGTTTAGGGAAAACCCCTAAATCCATAAAGTTAAAAACAACTTTGAGGGTAGACATTGACTTTAATACAGGGAACTAGAATGCAGAGATAGCTAGGCCAAAAACTAATGAAGAATTTCAAGAACCTATAGTTCAAGACTTTGTAATTGATAAATTTGATCTTGGGATTGCTTCACGTGCTGGAGATGTACATCACCTTGAAGAGTCTACTAAAAGAATAGTCAGCAGAACCTGAAAGGATGAAAAGGATAAAAGAGAATTAAAATAGACTATGTGATCGATGGCAGAGTACATTGATGCCATCCATAGTCTAGATCCACAACTGATTGGCCAACTGCCCTTATCTTTTGATCCAAAATCACCTATTAATCAAAGGATGTTGGATCAGATACATAGAGACAAAATGATTACCAAGGCATTTGATAACTGGTTGGATAACATCATACAAAAAGGTACATAATTCATCCATAAATTAAAAAATGTGTATTATCTAACCACAATTGCTGTTGAAGATTTGAAGACACAACATGCCTTGTGGATAAAAAATGAAGGAAAATGGATGAGTGTAATGAACTAGATTGATGAAGTGCAAAAATATGGAATAACAAAGTTTTTATCAGAAAAGAACTTGACTGGTCTAGATGAAGATGTATTATATGTAAGTAAGAAAAATGTTGAATGGAAAAACTCAGTATCCCGACAAGGATAGATAGAAATCACAAAGATGATCAAGGAAATAAATAAATTTATCCAGTCATTACAACATGATCTACAGAGTATTAATATCAAATACATAAAAATTTATGGAAAGCCAGAAAAGGATATTAATATTGTGATTCAATCCTTTAGGGAAATGATCAACATCATTAAAGAAGATGATAACTTGTCGACCACAAATTTTTCTCAGATATCAAAAGTAGATTCACTTCTTTGTCACTGCATCGACACTCTCCCAAAATACATAGAAAAAATGGGGAAAATTTAAAGGGAAGAAAACATCTAGAAAGCAAGGATAAAAAATGTCAGCATTCCCAATCTTTCAAAAATTTAGGAGTTTGTTACATCGTTTCAAGAATGGAAAGCTAAACGTGTCTACCCAAATGAACACGACAAATTTGGAGATCCTAACCCATCACTTCAGTAATAATTTTACTTACATATTTTTCTTTTTCAGTTATTCAGTTACTTTTCTATTCGAAACTTGATGTTTGAAGAATTTCTTTAAAATAAAAACTAAAACTAAAACCCGTATGGGATAGAGTTATTTTAACTCTGGTTTAGTTTGACAGGTGGATTAGTTATGACAAAATATATATATATATATATATATATATATATATATATATATGTAATAGAGAGGGGTTGGAAAAATTTGGAGAACTGGATCACTGTTGTTAATAACATATGTGATGTTTGTCTGAAATATTTTTCATCTGTGAATAAAACTGAAATTCAATTGATGCATACTTAAATCTGTGTGTTTGAGTATTTGGAATTAGTTTTTCTATGTGAAATCTTATTCCATATGGTAATTTTTCTTCCATTAGACAATTCATTATATGTGTTTTATCTTTTACAGGTTCAATAACCTATATATGCTTATCTATTTGATTGCTATTGAAAATAGAATCTGTGCATTCTGTTATTGTTGTTATAAAATTTTGAATTCATAACATGGTGATGTGTGAATGTTAGTTTCCCTTTAAAACATATTCTGGTTAAAAGTTTATTTGAAAATTTGAATTCATTGACAATCTTAAAGGGAGCTGTACCTTAATTCAGAGGGAAATTGATCTTATCATTTCACCCATTTGTTGTTTAACTTATTTGTTCTTAAAAGAAGAAGGGTATGGAGTCAAAATAAAACGTTTTTAGATAAGGACAAAATCTGTTAGCCAATAGGCCTGAACTTACAACCTTCTCTCTTTTTATTATCTATTCTATTGTCAATTCTCAAGACAAGGTCTCCTACTTATACATTAATTTCATGGACATTTTTATTATATTACCAACACAAATGGTCCCTATAAGAAATATGGTTTTATACAGTTGTAATACAATGCTCATATATGGTTTCTAGCACAACCAACCATTTGTTTATATATTCTTCATGATCAAGGAAGACATTGAAGAGAGATACCGAGGCTATGAATTTATACCTCAATGGGTAGAATGGCTTAAATTCCAAAAATGATGGAATATGGGTTGCCCCCATGGGCATACAAATACTAATTCTATAGACCCATAACACATAATAGAGTTGAAAGTGTAAAACTCTTTCATTACTTTTACCTATTTTAACCAAGATTGAATTTAAGGTCTTATTTTTGGCCTTGGATTGGTCATTGGCCTATGGGTAGTACAAAGAGGTTGTATGCCAAGATATCACAAACGTATTTCATAATTCATGCACCTAGAGGTTTTTAAAAGGGGGCCATTATCTATGATAATGACTGATGGGATTCTGAATCTATCAATGATATGATTTAGAATGAATTTGACAATTACCGATCTAGTAACAGTTGTTAAAGGCACATCTTCTTCCCACTTAGTGAAATATTCCATGGCCATAATGATGAAGTAATTCCCATCTGAGGAAGTAGGATAAAGCTTTCCAACTAAGTCTACCCCCCAAGTGGAGAAGGACCATGAAGTGACAATGGGTTGGAGTCCCCTAACAAGAATATGAATCTTGTGGGAGAAGTGCTAACATTTCTCGTATTTTATTACATACTCAACAACATTGTTCTCAATAGCAAATCAAAAGTATCCCATCCTATAATATCACCATGGATCCTACCAACCAATCTGCAATGACCTATCCCTTGATGGACTTTTGGTTAATGAAGGTAAGTTCAAACTCATTCAAAAGTGTAATGAAGTTAACTACCAATCTTTTTTAAGAGGTTTGGTTGGGTCAAGAATGTATACAAGGCCTGAGACCTCACTATGACCCTCATATTCTAGTTGATCATGTAGTGCCTCAATCATTTGATAACAAAGACAATAGAGAAACACTCTTTTTTACTTGCATGTAATGAGTTTCAAAATAAATAAGAGTATGGTTGATGAATTAGATGACTTATTCTTTACCATCTCTATCCTCTTGGGCTAATATACAGATGAGAAATACCTTAACTTCCCTTAGGTAAATTATGAGAGGCCTGTCAAATTTGAGTGTTATCAGAGTTGGTGGAGTCATGAAATATTATTTTACTTCTTTAAATGCATCATGGTAGTCCTTCATCCAATGTAAGCCACTATCTTTTTTAATTAAATTGTTAATAGGATGAACTATGTAAGTAAGATCGGGTATGAACCTACAAATTTCTCCCAACTTCTTCAAGAATGACTGTATTCTTGACTCATCACTAGGGGGTAACATTCATATAATTTTATGAATCTTAGCTATATCGATGTCAATTTCACACTGAAAAATGATGTAATCAAAGAGTTTTTTCCTATGACTCCAAACACACACTTTTCAGGATTGAGGGTGACACAATACTCAATCAAACAGATGGGATGGTATGTAAGACCTCTATTTGATCAACCCTTATTTTCTCCTTTCCAAAAAGATCATCAACATAAAACTCTACTATATTATTGATAAGGTTATGAAAAAATATGGTTCATGGATTTGTAATACATTGCCCCAATGTTTTTAAGGCCAAAAGGCATGACAACATAACATAATATTTCCCATGGTCTAGTAAAGGAGGTTTTACTTTAATACTCATTTGAAATTAAAATTTGTTTCTATCTAGAGAAATGATCCATGAAGGAGAAAAACTCATATCCTACCCTAGCATCGACAATGACATCGATGGAAGAAAGAGGGAAATATTATTTAGGATATGCCTTAACGATGTTAGTAAAGTATCTAAATCCTTTTTATTCCTTCATGAGGACATGAATGATATTGGACATACACTTAGAGAAATAAACTATTTTTAGAAACACTACTTTCAACAGTTTAATGACCTATTCTTTAACCATCAATGCAACCTCAATTTTGACTAGCCTAAGTTCTTGTTTAAGGGGCTTCATGTTAGGCATGGTGATCAAGATGTGTAAAACTAATTAAGGTTGAATACCTATCATGTCCATATTAGAAAAGGTTAAACCTTTAGAAAAATCAGTAAGCAATTTATTATGGTCTACCTCCTGAGGGGAGAGTGAAGATCCAAGATTGAGTATCTTATGGTTTTATTCATTTATATATAATATCTAGTATCCTCAATTAGGGAGTCATTCCCTTATTCAAATTCATCTGCAGTAAGAGGAAGGTCATGATCTTTATCATTCACATCAAATACATCATACTCTTTATTAAAAAAATTAAATTCCTCAACCTTATAGTAAGAATTTTAATATTCATATATGAGGGTAGACATGGGATAAAAAGTTAGGGAGAATTCCCAATAAATTTAAGGACAAAAGGGCTAATACCCTTTCCAATGTTCATTAAATTTTGGTTATTTGATGTTTTCTTAACAAGGGGTTCGAACCTAATGGATACCAAAAAACCAAACTTAGGTATGATTGAGTGAGGATTAAAATGAGAAGAGGAGGTTTCCATAGAGTCAACAAGTTGATCACTTTCTCTAGGAGTGGTCTCAATAGAAACAAAACCAAAATCCTTGGTGATCTCAATACAACATTATTGTAAAGTTAAAGATGTTCATATTTGGTTTGGTAGATGTATGAAACTTGGTTAGTCACCAATTTTGAGTCACTTTGGATCTTTACATTTTGAATATTGAACCTTTTTGTGATAAGCATTCCTAACTACATGGCTTCATATTCTGATCCATTGTTTGTACACTCAAAATCAAGTTTGAAACCTAAGGGCATGATTCTTCCTCCATGGGAAATCAGGAAAACTCATGTCCTTGTGCCAAGATGCCATTTTTTCCCATATAATGAAGGGTATAATGACCCACTTGTAAAGGAATAATCATTGTTGTGATTGGGAAGTGTTTATTGGTCTTCCAAGATTTCAACCATGTAAATTTCATGAATGTTTGCCAACCCTTCTTGGGTTTCTAGGTTTTGAGATCTAGAAAGGTCATATGTTCAAATTTATCAAGGATCAAATGAGAGTGTGATGGATTTATCCTTTTTCAAGATACCAATAATTTTAGTCATAGACTTAGTTGAAATGATAATATCATTATGAGATTTTCCCCATTCACTTTCTCTATTATTTCAATCCCCTTTTCTTCAAATCATTTGACAAGGTTTTGGGCATTTTAGAACCACTCTTTAGGACACACATAGTGGTTATTGTGGGTTCATTGTCCTTGGCTCAGGGTGGGGGTTTTACTACACCATTTTTGGGTAAATTTTAATTGATATGGAGTCCTAGTTTCCTGTAAAGGGATCACCTTCATTTTGTGAGTCCATGGTCTTCTAAGGCTCATATTATAGTTTGTGTCCCTGTCAATCACATAAACTATATAAGAATGGGTTTAGGGTCCAAATTTACTGGAAACGTAATGGTCCTAATGGAAGTGGACTTGAAGTTGTCATGGCGTCTTAGGGTGTTTCAATTGGTGTAGCAATTAGTTTCTCCATAACCTATTTTTTGGAGAAATGAAAAGGGGACTATGTTAATAATCACCTATTATTGACCATTTCTCTCTTCATGTAATGATTATAGATCCATACCTATAAACAAATGGTTGTATCCCCCTCCTAGCCATCTCAACATCTAGGGGAAGGATCCTAAGGTGAAAGAAGTAATCAACATATGTTGAGGTTTTCTTAGGTGGAAACATGTCCAAATCAATGTGGTTAATTTGGGCTAAGGGCAAAGGCATAATGCTAGATAAGTTCCCCAATCCTAAGACATCAAGTAATGTCAAATGATGGGTTGGAGAGTTCTCAAGCAAGTCCATGAAAGAGAGATGAGAAAATGCCTTTGAGAGGTTATAAACTAAATCATAATTTCCCATAGGCTTTGGATTGATATTAGGCTCTAAATATTTGGAAACTTGGGAGTTTTAGGTCGATACTCTTTTGTGCAGGTCATGATGTTTGAATCCTCATATGTTTCTAATCATACAACTCCTATCAGTCGAATTTTTCCTTGAGGCCCCAACTAAGGAGCCACATCAGGATTGGTTGAGCTAGAAGTAGAAGCTTCAACTTGATGGGTTGTATCCGATGGAGGTTGGTTGGTTTGATTACCCTGTGGCTGGTTATGGATGTTGTGTTGTTAGTGGTCTAGGAATGGGTTCTAGTATATGCACAAATTTATATTTTAAGGTGCCACATGACCAATTAGTTGAGCTAGTGGGTTTGCATTAGCATTCCTCAAGAACATGTCCATAAAAATGTGTCATTGGTCCTCAAGAATTATTTGAGGAAATTTATTGTATTCCTTAAGGGCATAAGTAACATGTTCAACAACTCTATGGAAAAAATTTATTAAGATGAGACCTATAATGTACACATTAGGACTAAGGACATCTAACATGGATGATGAAAACAATGAAAATGTTGAAAATTTTCATGATGCGTATCATACTGTAGTCTCAAAATCACACACCCAAGATTGTAATGTTGCTCAGCATATACTTACAACTTGTGCAGTAAGTGGCCAAATAGGGAAAAAATAAATTATTTCAAAAATAAGATGAACATTTAATATAAATAAAAAATTATTAATGAAAGTAATTGAAAGACGTGAAAGACTTAATGAACCTAATACCAAAGATCTCTGGGCATTCTTTGGTAGACTTACATGAAAGGACAAGGTTATAGTCAATGCTATCAAGGAATTACTTGCTCAATTTTGGAAAGATAATACAAGAGTTTTGCCCAATGAAAGAGATGTATTGAAAAGTAGAGTTAGTTCTTGTAACTTTGAACCACATCTAAAACATTTATTGGATATGACTCAAACTTAATTGTACTCTAAATTTTTGGAAAAATATCCACAATTTTCTATATGTCAAAGATATTTTTAGATGGCCAAACCTTTTTTGTGAAAATAAATCACACATGCACCACTTATTGTCATAGGTAACATGTTGAATTATTATTGCACTATGATGTTTTTTGTCATATTCATTGTAATTTGCATACTAACAATATTTTGTATGAGTGTGACATTAAATTTCTATCAAAATTAGCCAGGGAATTTATTCTAGCTATTTTTAACAAAATACTAGATGAACAATTATTTTATAAAAAATAATGTTTAGATGGAAATTATAACATTTTTGGTGGATTGACAAAATTAAAAAATTGTAACCATGAGGAGAGTACAAGTGCAATTAGACAGGAATTAATTGGTTTAAGCAAATATAAATCAAACTTATCATGTAAAATATGGTAAAGAACCTAAAAGGTGTGAGCTTGTTACAAAAAATATATATATTTCCAAATTTTTGATCAAATTTATGAAAAAAATTATTTATGAGAATGCAAGGCACATACACAGGGCTAGATGGTTGGATGAACATTTCAAGATAAGCAAGGATACATTTCCACTTAGTTTGATTATTTCAGTAGTTAGCTTAGCTGAAAATTACACATTCAAACCCTAAATGGAAATTCAATCACAGTATTACAACTCATCACAAGTTGCCATATTCATGCATATAGAATTCATGCATGCACCTAATAGTACAAAGTAAAAACAAAAAATATTAAGGCAATACCATTTCTATATCAATGATGATTGATCACATTATTCAGAGTATGTGCAAGGTTATTTTCAAAAGTTTTATGAATAGTTGAGTCAGAGGGACATTGTTTTCAATCAACATTACATCTGGTCAGACAATACCACATCATAATTTAAAAAGGCATAGATGTTTTATTAGTTAAGCAGGATGCACATTACCATTGATTGGCCATGAAAAAGGGGAGCATGACGGTGCCAGATAATGTGTAAAAAGAGTTGTTTCAAGTGAGGAGTTGAAATTTTAAGAGGGTGTTGATTTGACAAATGCAAAAGCATGGTTAAATAGTGTAATGAGAACATGTGTCCTGGTGCTCAACCTAATTCTACTATTTGTAGACATTTTTGGTTAATGCAAAAAGAACACTTAGCAAAGTATGAGGATTGTATGACTCTAATGTGTTCAAATGCAAGTTCTTAGACTATTCATATAAGACACTTGGTATGCTTTTGTTCTACATGCGTGGACTCTATTTGGAATGAGCTTGAGTCACAAGAGTGGGTAGATGATTGGAGATCCAAACCTCTAATTCTAATCAACACATATTAGGTTCCAATAGCATTGCAACTTACATATATGACATATCAGATGAATTTGATCATGTATCTCATCTAGTGTAACTAGGTAAAATATTTTTCTTTATGTACAATTTATTCTCATTATATATCTTCATAGTGTCACTAAAAATAGTTTTTTGTGATACAGAACATGTTTTTTTCAATTATTGTAGATGAGGATAATAAAGAGGGAACATATTACTACTTGTGTCGATATGTAAAGAGAAAGAAAAAATTGACTTCCTCAGTTATAGATGGAGAAAACATTGACTATCCCATTAGGTCAGTGGTAGTCACTAGAACTTGGTTTGATGATATCCTATAAAATTTTTAGATCAATGGTTGTTTGAAGAGTTTGAAATGCACATTAAGATATTGCACTATTCAATTTTGATTCTTGAAATGAATATTCAATTACAAAAATATCATGGGAGGCCATTAAACATGAAACTATGAAAAGTTTGGGAGTCAGACCATAAAGCTATTTTTTATACTACCAAAGTTAGAGCATATCTATAACACCCCCACTGGGATCCACTTAGAGATATGTGATTTGTTTTTTTAAATTAATCAATGTATTTTTTTATTAGATTTCACCACAATAATCTAATTAGTGATCCACATAAAATATTCTAAGTATGCCAACTGAAAAATAAACATGTGACATCTATTTATCACTGATCATTATCATCATATGAAACACATCATAGCTAAACATAGAAAGTAATTATAGACATCAAACCATGGTTGGTACAACCATATGACTACTATTGTCAATGTACAATAAGTAAATAATTACATCTCATCAGGTATAATGTTTCAATAATAATAAATACAATACAATGTACAAAATACAAGGCTACATGGAGCATGAATTCCCTAAACTCAAGTATCTATGGCAATCTCAAGTGTTGTCTCCAAAGTAGTATTATTGTGGAGAGGAAGAGCATCATCCAAGCATTTTTATACACCAACCATGGCCCATCGATCTCCACACAATCCCTCATCAGGCTCTTCATGGATGAGTAGATAGTGACAATGTAGGAATCTAGAAAGACAAGTTAATACCCAAGTATTGTATAATTTCTAAAATCATGTAGTGTACCATAAATAATTTTTTTCTAAAATGATATCACACAAGCATATAAATCATACATATGAAATGACAATGTCTAACTAACACTACTTCGGCCAAAGTTTTTAATAGTTATTAATTTCTAGGATCAGTCAATTTCATACACACAACTTGATCAGATTACCTTCATCTAGCATTGGTGATACTAGTAAGCTAGTGACGTCTGTCTCATTACTTTTTCAGTACCAAGAATGCAAGATTTGGTTAACATAAATATAACCAATAGATTCATATAGATTATTTCCTAACAGTAAGTATAAAACACGATAAACACATAAATAATTAAAATGCATGAATTTAGTTCATCAAACATATGAATGAATTTCCATAATATTATTTATCACATAAATAATAAGCAAATAAATATAATATATACCAACTAGATATAATCTATGTTTAGAATGCACAATCTAATCTTCATAAGTAGATTCAAATATATAGTACAAGTAGTAATAACATAATCCACCATTTTTATATACACACTACTTACTTTCAAGTAGTCTATCATAATATTTATAGAGAAAAAGATAACTCATAAACCAGTAATAATATAATCTCTCATTTGAACAACTTATTATGTTTCTAACAAATTGTTTTCATATGGTCATAGTTTTTGGTCCCTTATAAACCTTATAATTAATTTTAACCACCCATTTACTTATAAGTACAAACATATAACCTAATACACCTATATATGTGATATTATCATATGGCTTCTTTAGTCTTTATATAAGTATGTTTTCTATATACAAATAATTGTATAACATAATATGTATTGTATATAAGCACACAAATGATATATAAATACTATATCAATGGTCATTTATAGTTCATAACCAAAAACCCCATATGATTTCAATAATCATTATAACTTTTATGTTCATAAAATATATTGACGAGATTTATAAGATAAGGGATTCAACAATGTAATTCTCCTTCATGGTTTTTATCCCTAACTAAATATATTTTCATCATGATATATATTAAAAATATATATAACTTCATACACAAGTTCTCAAGACAACATAGCCTTTCATATTATGGTTCACATATCTTATATGATACATTAAAGTTTCATTAAATATATAATTATACAAATAATTAAAATCGTGATAATATACCATTCAAAATCTATGCTTATAACCACACATCCCAATGTATTTATAAGATATATATAGAAAAGTACCTATGCTCTTAGATAGCTATAATTTGTATATTTACACACCCTGTATAATATATATCACATAATACATATGTTTTAATACACAATCACTATTATGCCATACTAGCAATATTCTTCATTTTTCTAAAAGAAAACATATGAGCTTCTAACAACTATTTAATTTTTTCATGAAAAAGACATCAATTCTATATGGGGTTTTTTGCATTTCCAAAAGCCTTATTTTGACTTACTTAATCCTACATAAAGGATATAATTCAACTATGATCAAATTCATTCCAATTCAATTTCCCTCTTTTCCCCAGTTCTATGTCCTTAGATTATATTTTATTATCATGAATTATTGAAAATAGAGTGTAATGAGAAAACGTTCATACATACCTAACTCTACCTTTATTTTTTCAATTGGAGGTTTATAATTTTTCATGTTTGATGCAGTCGACTTCTTGCATAGAAATCCATAACATCCAAAATAACTTCTAGAATATTAGAACTCTGGCTATGGCTATCCCTTAATAACGAGATTGTAACAAAAAACCCACTTGGATCTAGCAAGTACTCATAATTATAGAATTACATAATTATGAAAATAAGAAATATACTTTATATGCTTAAAACATAGAATTAATTATGGAATATATTATACGGTTACATTCCAAGGAAGGAAAATAGAGTAATAGTATACTGGGGAATTATAGTATACTAAAATTAATTTCATAAAGTAGATAATCTATAATTCTATTAATCTATATCATAAGGCTATATCATATATCACAAGGCTATTCCAAAAAGTATACTATACATGATTTAAAGTATACTATTAATTTACTATAATTCCATAAAGTAGATCTCAGTGGAAATCACCGTATATGCTTTAGAATATTTTATAATATAGTGTACAGTTAACTATGGCACTAGAAAGTGTGGGGATCACCCTATACATAAATTCACCATGTACTATATAATTCGCTATTCTAACGATCCTTATACACAAGATATAACCCTCAGGACTATCTTATATAAGTCACTGTATTCCATTGTAATGCAAAAGACTAACATATAGATCATTGTATTTATTGTTATAACATAATCGCTAAATAAGTTATGTATATAATCATTGTACCATAGTCACTAACTAATATGATAGACATGAATAGTGTTATCATTGTATAATTGAAGTCATATATGATATCAATTATAGATATCACAAAGCTACTATAATCACCATATAGATGTATAGATGTATACAATATCTCGAAGCTACTATAATCATTGTATAGATCATATTATACATGAATATCTCAATGCATTATACATGAATACATCGATGTATATATGTAATTGCTTTACTATTCCAGTTCATAGATAATGTGTTATCGTTGTATGATTTATTGATTATTTATCAGTTCATAGATATGTTATACTCCTAATCCCTTTAATGATATCGAATAGCAACTACACCACAAGAATATGTTTCCTTTGTAGGTGATTTGTTTAAACCTGATTAAGTAGTGTGAGACTACATGTAAATTTAATATAATAAGAACTTTACAGTAGTTATAATTGTGACAACTTATTTATTTTCTAATTCTTTGTATTACATTCATATAACATAATAACTATATGTAACTCATAGCCCATCTCACTATTTATAGATTATGTAACTATGATATATATGTTAGACCACATGGTGTATTTATATTTAGATCCATGTGGTATATGATAACTTTGATAATGTGTACTTGCATGAAATCACTATATTTGAACACAATTACCAGTAGATTGCCTGTATATGGCTAAACACATAATTAAATATATCTTAAATACTTCCCTACCTTGTAAGAATGCCCAACACTGAGATGACATGCTCCTAAGTTTCTCTACTTAATTCCCTCTTCTCTTCCTTGTGTTCCTCTTCTCCTCCTCCTTGTGTTGCCCTCTCCTTCTTCCCAAATCGCCTCCCTTATCTTTTTTTTATCATCATATGCTACGCCTAAACTAAACTTACTTTTTTTTACATGGTATGGGTATGGCGCTTTCCTTTAAAGCAACCTTCATTCCTTTTTTTTTATTCCATTTTTTTTCTCTTTAATGTTTTTCTTTATTTATAACACAATATTTTGTTTTTTTATTTTTCTAAAAATTTCTTATTTGTGTTATTGTTACTAACTTAGCATGGGTAAAATGTTATCTCATAACTATGGTATAATCTAATTACTAATAACATAATTATTTTATTTGATTTTGTTATTTTTTTCCATGTTAAGGAAACATAGGTAAGTAAAACACATTTTTCTTGCTTGACAAGATTAATTAATCATGATATAGCATATAGTAGCATTCTACACTAAATATATGTTTAATACCCATAATGAAATCACATAATTTTAATTCCACCTAAGCATAAATTAGAAGTAACACACAATTAGCATGCAAAAATATTTATCTAAATGCAAACAACATCAAATGTGTACCAATGTTAACCATTCAAACTATGCATATAACATGTACTAGCTAATGTGGTGTGTGCAGGGTTCTAACCATTCCTCTATCATTCCCCAATACTTCCATCTATGTCACCCTCTAAGATGATGCTCTCCCTCAGTCATAATCTGAGGGATGAATCTCTCCTGCATCCAAGTCATGATAGGTAGGTAGTTAGTCTATAACACCATGACATGTATATCATAAAATACTGTTAGAATAAAACATCAACATGATCACAATCTAAAGAATATACACTACAACTAACTCATAACAATGTCATCATGAAATCAAAGCAACATATAATTGTCCCATGATAGCATATGACTTATATCTTAATCAAATCAAATCACCAACTATAAATATCCATGGATAATTAGGTAAGTTTGCTTAGCAAAAAATTAGGATGTAACAAGATCTTAGTGGTTCATTGGATTGAAATATGTAGGTATGTTGAATTTTCAAATGTAGATGTAATAAATTTTACCAAATGTTTTTTATTTTCTAAGTAGTACATATGAATTTATTTTTTAATTACTTACTAAAATTTTTATATTTTTTAGTAGTGTCAGATAATCTTTCACCTTCACATGGTTGGCACTGTCAGTAAAGAATTTCATATTCTTGAAGCTAAAAGAAGCTTGCTAAAAGTACTTAGCATTTGTCCTTAAAATGAGGTTGCCTTGAATGCAGGCATAGAAGGAACATCATGGCTATTTTAAGTGTTTGATGTGGTCAAATGCCTTCATGAGTTAACCTATATTTGGGGATGGTGATCTCCTCGATTCTATTTTGATCTTAACTCACCATGTCCTTGCCTTACTTCACTTATTCTTCAACCAACTTGTTTTCAACTCCCATGAAGTAGTTCCATTATTATAGGGTAGTTTGAAAGACCTTTAATTCTTTTTTGACTCCATAAATTACTATTTGCTTGCTCAAGGCATAGGGATAGCATGTTTGACATTATTGAAAGCGTATTTCTTAGTAGATTATGGCCTAATTATCTCCTTATTCAACATGTATTCTTTCTTACTTGCATGTAACTGATTGTAAACTCTCAAGTTGCCATTCTCTCATTGCATTCATTAGCATCTTCATGATATTGCATGATTTTTAATGTTAGATCCCCACTTATGGCCATTCCTCTAACTTAAGCATGGAAAGTAAGTGTAGGCATATTTTGAAGTCTTATTACATCTCAAAATTTGATAAAAAAACCTCAAATTAGAGACCTCTTTCCTTGGAGAGGTAAATTAGCTCCTCTTGATTCTTGACTACACCAATCCACCTCATTAGTGTAGCCAAGGTAGATAGTGTATAGATCAAGATTCTATTTATTCTTTAACTTCACATGATTGGCACTATGAGTAAAGAATTCTATATTCTTCAAGCTAAGAGAGGTTCACTTGTTAAGTACTCAGTGTTTTCATGCTCCTTAATGTAGTGAAAATGCACTTCCAAGTGGATTTGAACATTGTGGAAGTGTGATCACATGTAATTTTCCTATCTAGACATGATTCAAGTGATATATTCTCAAGTGGAGGTCACGGAGATAGAAATGGCAGTGGGAGCTCAAGAAGTTGTCTATTTAATGCCAAAAAGTTGCATTGTTGGGCCCATCACTACAACTTATCCAACATATTTCTCTTGAAGGTTTCACATGAGTGCTTTGGGTTATCATTAGAGGGATTAAATATTTAGGGGAGGGATTTGATGGTTCATGAAAATGATGTACAGGTTTCATTTTATGTGTGTTTGAATTTAGGCTAAAAAAATTGGATTTTTCTTGTATTGGGAAGGTCATTCTTGAGGCCAAAATGGGTGGTGGGTTTGTCAATCACACTTGATGGGAGGTAAAAAACCTAGTCCTAGATTTTATTTTTTCCATAGACATGTTAGCAATGCCAATTTTTTTAGGAAGTATCAGAACCAAAGTTCTGTAACCACAACTTAAACTTTGACAACATTTGTTATCAATATTTCCACGCTCCTGAACGGTAGTGAAAATTCACTTGTGGGTGGATTTTAACATTGTGGAAGTGTGATCACATGTAATTTACCTATCTATATGTGATCAAATTGATATATTCTCAAGTGGAGGTCCTAGAGGTAGAAATAGTATTTGGAGCTCAAGAAGTTGCCTATTTAATGCCAAAAAGTTGTATTTTTAGACCTATCACTGCAACTTATCCAACATATTATTGTTGAAGGTTCCACCTGAGTAATCTAGGGTGAGATTATAGAGATTAAAGAGGTAAGGGAGGGATCAGATGGTTCATGGAAATGACTTATAAGTTTTATTTTATGTGTGTTTGAACTCAGGCTAAAAAATTGCATTTTTCTTATATTGGGAAGGGCATTCTTGAGGCTAGAATGGGTAGTGGGTTTGTCCATCAGGCCTAATGGGAGACCAAAAACTTGGTATTAGACATTATACTCCCCCTGGATGTGTTTGTAGTGCCAATTTTTAGTTAATAATCATTGGAACTAGAGTTTTACAACCATAACTTAAACTTTGACAACATTTGTTGTCAGTGTTTTCATGCTCCTAAACGGTAGTGAAAATGCACTTTCAAGTAGATTTGAACATTGTGGCAGTATGATCATGTGTAATTTTCATATCCAAATATGATCAAAGAGATATATTCTCAAGTGGAGCTCCTAGAAGTAGAAATGATAGTTGGAGCTCGAGAAGTTGCCTACTCAATGCCAAAAAGTTACATTTTTGGACCCATCACTGCAACTTATCCAACTGATTGCTATCAAAAGTTTCACCTAAATAATATAGGGTGTGATTATAGGGATTAAATATTAAATATAGGGATCTCATGGCTCACATAAATGACTTAAAAGTTTTGTTTTATGCATCTTTGAACTTAGGCTAAAAAATTGCATTTTTTTTGTATTGGGAAGGGCATTCTTGAGGCCAAAATGGGTGGGGGGTTTGTCGATCAGGCCTGATGGAAGGCTAAGAACCTAGTATTAAACATTATTATCCCTTCCTAAACATGTTGGTAGTGACAATTTTTGGTCAGGAAGCATTGAAAACAGAGTTATGTAACCACAACTTAAACTTAGATAAAACTTATTGTCAGTATTTCCATGCTCCTAAATGGTAGTGAAAATGCACTTTCATGTGGATTTGAACATTGTGGCGATGTGATAACATAAAATTTTCCTACTTATACATGATTAAGGTGAAAAATTCTCAAGTGGAGGTCTCGAAAGCATAAATGATAATTGGAGATCAAGAAGTTGCCTATTCAATGCCAAAAAGTTACATTTTTGGAATTGTCATTGCCACTTATGCAATGGATTGCTATCAAAGATTCCACCTGAGTGCTCTAGTGTAAAATTAGAGGAATGAAAAAATTAGGGGATGAATTTGATGGTTTGTATAAATTACTTGCATGTTTTGTTTTATGCATGTTTGAACTTAGGCTAAAAAAGTGCATTTTTCTTGTATTGGGAAGGGCATTCTTGAGGCTGAAATGGGTGGTGGGTTTATCAATTGGGCTTCATGGGAGGCCAAGAACCCATTCATAGATGTTATCCACCCCCCTTTGACATGTTGGTAGTTCCAATTTTTGGTCAAGATGAGGTATTTTTATATTGATACTTTACTTGAAACTAATATTTTATGCTTGCACTTGTTGTTAATCTTTGTATGGTTGAATGGAAATCAATTATTTTTTTCGAACAATGCAAGGAATCTATGAATAGAAGATTCAATTTTATATTTTCAAGTATCTATAATTTTTTTGAATTCCACTAACTCAATCAAATTCTTTCCATAGGATTGTAGTAAATTGTATCTCCATGATTTTTATTCCTCAAACCACCTTTACTTAAGGGTGAAACTACCCATCAGTTTTAATGCAACCACTCAATCCTCCACATAAATTTCCATATTCTTGCTCCATCTATCCATATTTCTCGAACCTCCTACCTATTCTACCTACTATTACTACTTCCCCCTACTCTCCTAAGCCACACACCCCCATGCAACTCTCTCTCTCCCCCTTTTCTCACCCACTTTTGTATGGAAGTGTATTTTAAGTGTTCAAGGTGATTTGAAGGCTAGAATAGGTTTGTGATATTTTCAAAGATTAGTTTTCAGAGGCCTAACACCCTTAAGGGATAGGACTATAAATAAATATAACTATTGATGGGTATTGACTTGGGACTAGAGACCTCAATGGGTAGTTGAAGTACGTCATGAGTGAGGTGTTGAAGGTGTTGAAGGATCACAAACTAGTCTCAAGAACATGCATTAGGCCTATTATTACAAATAGACCTTAAAGGAAAAAAGTTTAATAAATTTTAAATTAGTGTGGAGGCCTTTGAAATTAGATTGAGTGGGTTGAATAAAGGTTAGATAGGTGGATATAAGAGCTAAAACAAGTGTTCTTGAAAGTATTAAAGAAGAGGAATGCATTTAGGCATATCCAATCCTAGGGAATGTATATTGAGAGAGTGTGAAGAGTGAATGACAAAAGGGGTAGGTTGGAATGCATTAAACGTGAAGTAGGAGCATCACCAAATACATGTATAATCCATGTCGACAATAGTCTTCGGTAATTATTAAAACCTATAAACTAGGTCAGTTTAATAAGTTTAATTTGAATGAATAAAAGAGAATTTGATCAAATTTAGTAAATTAATAAGCTTGGTTTAGACTCTAACAAGATGATAATACTCATTCCTAATGAGGAGGAACCGTACAAGACCAACCAAAGATCTTAAAAGGACAAAAAAATATTATTTTTGAAGAGGTTAGAGCATATGTTGTAGGTTTGTCTCAGTGGAGAAAGACTGTGTATATGCTTTCTTATTACACATACTAAATATTTTTAAGTCTTATTTCATTTTTTCCACTATATTATCCTTTTATAATATGATTATAATCGATTCATATTGATTTCAAGCTTAAATCTTAGTTATATTCGTGAAACCCTCAAGAATTCTATATTTTTACTATTATAGTCATTTTTAGAGGCTTATTTACACATGGAAACTACTATATGAACTCAATTGGAGTATTGGAATAGTTGAATAGGTTTTTTAAGACCAATATACATGTGTTAAATCATATAAAATCCCAATGATCTCTATTAACTATCAATAATGAGCTCTCAGCCTACAATTTTTTTGAGTAAATATGAAGTAAGGGTTTCATGAGTAAAACACCTCTAAAACTCAAACGACTAATCAATAAGGTATAAAAAATTATGAGAAAATATGTAATGTATATTATAACTTATTACAAGTATAATTAGGTTGACAAGAGGTTTTAAATTGTAATTATAGAGGATTGTTTTTCTATACACCAATAGAAAACTATTTTTTAAAAGGTTGTGCATAAGGTAAGATGTGTTTTTGGTTGATTTGAGTTATATAAAATTGGGTAAGGGTTGGAAAATGTTATAATTTATAAAATAATACTATAAATATAATTTTTAAGATATACAAACCCTATTTTGATAAATTGACATATTCGAGCAACCATTAGGTCTAGAGACCTAGAAATTTAAAAAGATAGAATTTGAGAATGAAAGCTCAATCTCCTAGAGACTTGTAGTTAGTTGATTTATTGTAAGTTTTGAAACCCAAATAAATCCTTGAGTTTTTTTAATACATATCCAAATTGTATTAAATAATAATTTTTGAAAGGAAGGAGAACAGATCTGAGAGATTGGCGACTAGTTAAGAGCATACCTAATGAGTAATTGATTAGTTTAAAAGAAGATTGTTTGAGAGTGGATTTTGAATCGAATTGAAAAAAAAAGTGGATAAGTGAGGTTTTAATTCTTCATGTTCTTAGAGCATATGAATAGGAATTTCACAACCTTCTTAACATAGAAGAGCAAACTGTGCATTAGGTGGTATTAGGGGATGATAAAGGATTTTGGCCAAAAATAGATCATTGTCTTATAAGTGAATATTTTGTTTCAATTTATTAAGGTTTCCTTTTACCAAACTAAATATATTATAGTCAAGGTTGGGTAGAAGTTCATCTTGAAAGTTTAGCAAAGAGGAATAAGTAAGTAGACCATGTACATGGTCACCAAAAGGAGTCGAGTGTATAAGAGATGTTGATAGAGATTACTCAAGAGGTGAGGGAAAATATAAAGGAACAAAAATAATAAAAGGTATACAACTAGTAAGCCTAGTTTAAATAAAATTTAGCCAAAAAGGCATTAGAGCCAGGTGAAAGTCAAAGATTAGGTTTGCGGGTATAAGTATCAAAGTGAGAAATTTGCAGGTATTTATGAGTGATTTTATGTCTCTGCATTATACAAGTATGAACATGATTGGGTAAATTATATGCTAATGATCAATTGAAAAGTGGTAAATGGGTGATGGTAAATGCAAAATAGATAAGAGTGTCATCAGTTATTTACACTACATAATCAAATAAAAACTTTAATTTTAAAAAATATGGGAGATCAAAGATTTATAAGATTGAAAATAAAAATTGTAATCCTCATTTGTGTACAACATTACATATGAGATATGATAGATAATAGTTTGGAAGATCAAAACAACACTATACAATAACATCTTAAATTAAAACTGAATATAAATTAGATAGATTAATATAATTTAGATGAAAACTCTGAAAGAATCATATACGAACATGTACAATGTTAATAATAAATAGATTGCCATGATAGGCATACAAAAAATTACAATATCTACCAATATCTAATGTCAAGAGAATGTCATATATGCATATACAATGCCAAAAATGTGCACATTGCCATATAGGCATACAAAAAAGCACATTTCATGTAAGACATCCTAATCATCAAATAACCTCCCTCTCTTTGCCTTTATCAAAGAAGACTCTCCCTAAGATGCCCTCCTAGTAGATGGAGATCTCTCTAATGCCTTGAATTGCTCCAAGGTCCAATCGTGGGTCCTATGCTCATAGCTTGTTTGCAGTTAAACCTATTTAAATACAAGTATTATTAGAAAATTAACATAAAATACATTCAATAACTTGTTAGAAAATTAATTTTAAACTAGAATAAAAAATTATTTAAACATGCACTTACTGCAATATCATGGTCATGTTCAATTTATTTATGATGCTCTAATGAGTCAGTGGTGTAAAAACCCCACTGGGATCCAACAAGAAATACATTTTTTTTTTAAAAACACATACTAAAAATAGATTACACCATGAAAATATACATGGAACATAAGAATACTCAAAGTGTGATAATAGAAACAAGCATAATACATCACATATCACTGATCTCGAATATCATGAGAGTACATGTCAAAATATAAATATAGAAAGTAATCACATTAACTCAACTACAATTGAACAAGTCTATAGCGTTCGTTGTTAATATATAACAACAAGTAATTATAACTATTCATAACATTATTCAATAATAAGTACAATACAATGTACATATAAGATACATGGCTCCTCGGAGCATAGTTTTTGGATTTAAGTATCTGTGGCAATCTCAAGTGTTGTCTCGATAAGTAGTATTGTTGTGAGGAGGGAGAGCATCATTCGAAGGCTTTTCAACACCAACCATAGATCTATGATTCCCCACACTAATCTCATCAATAAATGAACTTTTTTTTATGGATAAGTAGATAGTGATAGTGTGGAAATCCAGAGAAACAAGCAAGTACTCATGTGTTGTATGATTTCTAAACTAAACATGCATTGTATCATAGAAAACTATTCTATTGTAAGATATTGCACAAACATGTAAATCATACTCGTGAAATGATAATGTCTCACTAAACATAATTTGGCCCAAAGTTTTATAAATAATAAATATTAATGATTTAGATCAATCAAATTCATACAAATGACTTGATCGGATTGTCTTCATCTCTCATTGTGATACTAGTAAGCCAGTGAAGTCCATCTAACTCCTTATTCCGTATCAACAATGCAGATTGGTAAAATACAATTCAACCACAATATTCATTTAGTTTACATCATATTTACAAGTATAACATATAACATGCCAAACATATGAGTAATCAAAGGATACATTTATTCTGTCAAACGTATGAATGAATCTTACATCATTTTCTATCCCATACTAGAAATAATGACTACATTTTATACCATCTAAATAAATATATATTTAAGTTCAAATATCCACTACCACAATAGTTTTCAAACATATTATACCCTATGATAACCTTTATTACCTTAGTCTAGTATTCAAAGACATAACTACTAGTTTTCCCACAATAAATCATATAGTCTTAATTACATGAAAACACAAGCTTTTATTCAAGTAACTAGGTATAATGAAACAAGTCATAGTTCTTACAGAACATAATAATATACTAAATTAGCATACACTACACTCTCAAGGTTATATGCAAGCATACACAAGTCCTACCAATTGTCACAAAGACATGCTATTCACAGTCATAACCAATCACACATATATTTAGTTAATCAAATGTAGATGTGAGTCTAGCTATAATGACTATAGTATGTACCATGCGTGTACAACATATATTTAAATTATACTACGCTTTGATATCCCATACTATCATAGTTCACAAATACATAATAACACATAGCCAAACTTACGGTGTCAAGAATCAAATGAACAACAAGCAAGTACAGGGTTATACCTCCTGGGTACACCTTAAGATTAAACTACATACTAGCATTGCAAAGAAATATAACATATAAGCACACATCATGATTCACCACTTTATACTAGATATAACTAATCATTTATGCATATTAACATGTATTTCACACAAGTATTCACTATTGAATATATATAACTAACAACCAATAAATTATTTGCAACGAAGCAATGACCACATAAACTTGTTATAATCTTTCATTCCTAAAATTAATTTTGTTTCTACAAGACTATTTTAAAAGGTTATAGTTTATGATTCTTAAGAAACTTAATGACTTATTTAAATCATCTTTTAAATGATAAGTACAAACCAATATATATGAGTACTTGTACATCATAATATGCACCACATGAAAGTGCTCTAATGTTATGCAATTAGTAAACCATGGTTCATTATACTTTTTAATCAAAATCTTCCAATAGTCATTTATAATAATAAGGACCTACACTGAGCTATAAATATGAATCTATCATTAAATTCTAGACTAGGAGCTTAAAGCTTAATTTGACATAGTTCATAACTCTTGGTTTTTAGTGACCAATTTTATGTTATACTCAACCCATACTCATAGACATTTTAGGTAGTATAGTTCCTTGAACATATAAATATACTCAACAATATACTTATAACTATGTTTCAAAGATATCAATGTCTCATAATCTCAATTATATGTTGAATGAATATGTTACCTATTAACAATTCATGTCAAATCATATGAGTAAGACCCTCTACATGAACGTTTGTAAACATGCAATATCTAAATCTTTATTATATATAGTTCTATTACTCGTGAAACAATATTTAGAGGAACACACTCCTTTGTTCAGGTATAATTTATTAGGCATAAATGTACCTATATACTCTTTTAAGCATGCAACTAATTAATCCCATTAATACATAGCTCATTACAAAATTATATCCACACCATGAGTTTAATTCGTAAGAGTTTATTCATTTGACTTTTCTTACTCTTAAGGGGGAACAATTCTAAAATATAAGTTTTCAAAACTCATATAACTAAAACATTATGATTGAGTTCAATATTCACATTGGAATGTGATGTCACTAAAATATTACGAAATAAGCATATTCAGGCAATCACAATGATTCTTTAAATATGGTAAACGTATATAAATAAGGATCAAACAATTCTACACTAATCGGTACAA
Organism: Torreya grandis; assembly: GCA_037957365.1. NCBI lineage: Eukaryota > Viridiplantae > Streptophyta > Pinopsida > Cupressales > Taxaceae > Torreya > Torreya grandis. The sequence continues at coordinate 346,083 of JARHVA010000430.1, forward strand.
TATATTATTTAGAGAAAACTTACATAAAATTATTTACTTTTCCCACCAATTATTGTTGATAAATTATGTCATGTCACAAATAAGACAACGCTAATACAGTTACAAATAGAATAAAAAGAATTATAGCTTAACAATTTCTATTATAATTATTTATACAACACTATTTACATTTATATTTGTAGTATTCCACGTTACATTATGTAAATAACTAAAAATATAACATTATTTACATTAAGACCGTATAAAAATGATTTAGAATAACTAAAAATAAGATAACACTAATACGGTTAGGCATATAATTATTTATGTAATTACATTTACGTAATATAAAGTTATTTACTTGAGAAGAACATAGGGTGACACCCTATTTAAGCTACACATTGATTTATACATAACATCAAATCCTGTAACCTAAAGAGATGCCTTTATAAAGGCAACAAACTAAAATAACAAACATAACTTAGAGTTTTAGTATGTTATTATGCCAAAAAAATGATCGAATCTACCGTAATATTACATATATTGTTCCAGATTGGGAGAATTATAGTACGACGATGCTACAACCAAATATACTTCCATGCAACTACTACTTAATTAATTCAAATCTATAATTATTATAAGCATATAAAAGTATCAACCGTATGCTTGCTTGAATGCCCAATATAATATTATTATTTGTATTTGGCGTAAAAAAGATTATATTTTATAATTACGTGTTAGGTGATGTGCTAATCCATTATGCAATAGGTAATAAGACAATTATATATTTATACTGTGACCCTTTAATTACCTATATGAGGGGTGAATTATTCTAGACTAATCACTACAACAACACATTAGTAAATACATAGTATTATCTTCTACCAAATTATAGCGATTTAAACCCTATCAGTAGCCTAGGAGTTGGATACATAATCGTTTCCACTAATTCAAAATAATACTTTTTCAATTGGTTACACGATCCATACAAGGAATCTAAAATTAACTATGGCATCTTTTATTTGTAAATATATATATTTTGATGGTGACTTATAACCTGTTTGCAACATACTTTAATACAATGATTCTCAAAGAATTGATGCCTATTATTTTTAACATGTCGATAATGCTTGGCAACAACTCCCTATAACATAAATTGGTTGGTATAGAATAATATCTCAATGCCCTCTTAATTACTTAGCTTTAAAATTGCATTTCATTTTCTTATTTAAATTGACCCCTGCACTAATTATAATGATCTTTACAGATAGATGAAAGACTCAACACATACACTATATATATATAGCCTACTACAGGTTTTTGTGCTTCATAGGCAAAAATATATAGATAATCCGTGGCCTAAATGTATTGAAAACAAAGTATGCAAATTCTCTACACACAAATAATTTATCAAAATGTAATCATAGAAGTTGATAATTAATTATTAATATAACATCTACTTGGTGAGTATGCTACAGATTCTCCGTGCCCTTTTCCAATGTTGCATCCTTAGCTTCTCCCCCTGATCTACTCTTCTCCAAAGCTTATGAAGATCTCTTTATCCAACTTTCTCTATCTAAAAGGGTGTAGCTCTTGTTCTGCTTTAAAGATTTTTTTTTGCTTTAAGGATTCTTTTTTATTTAATATATTTTTTAATTATTTATTATTTTCTTTAAAATATTTAATTATTATTTTGTTTTATTTTTTGATTTTACCTTTACCTTCAAACCTTCTATTTACCAATTCATAAAAATCAATAATTATCAGCACTTTTATTAACATAACAATTTAATGACTAATTCCTCTAGTCAATAAGTTAAAATTTACTCTAACCATGTAAATTACATCTTCAAGAATTAGTGATCATAAATGAAATCACACTAAGTAAAACTACCTAAGCATAAATATGGGTTAACACACAAGTCACGTAAGGTAATTCTTAAAAACCATTAAACCATGTTAAGCAAAGCATGGTTAAAATGACTATTTAATGCAAATGGCATCAAAACATATTATGTTAACCACTCATTATGCATCTCACATGTGCTAGCTATCTGTGATGTGTGCAGGGTAATAATCAATTTTTTTGTCATCAACCGACATCTTGATCTATGTTACCCTCTCCGATGATGCTCTTCATCCGTCACACTTCGAGGGCTGAGTTCTCCTACATCAACTTCATAATAAAATAAGTAGTTAGATCATATATATATATATATATATCATAAAATATAGGTAAAATGACAAATTAACATGATCTTAAAGTAAATATTTACTTATAGCTAAATCATAGCAGGGTGATCATGTAACCTAAACAATATCTTGCTATTCCATATCAGCATATATCTTATAGCTTAATTAAATATAGCTAAATCTAAATTTATCAACTATAGATATCCACGAATAATCTAGCAAGTATGTCTGACGAAGAATCAGGTTGTAACATCCTTCCCCCATAAAGCTAGTCATCATCCCCTATGACTCTTATTCAAACATAATTTTTGAATTTAAAACATTATTTAACAAAGCAATCACATGGTATTCAATATCAAATTAAGCAAATAGATGGGTATTACCTATAAAACTCATCGTAGTTCCTTCAAGTTTCTCTATTTTTGGAGTATTGGTCCCACAAGACCTTGCTCAATGACATTTCTTCTTATGCAAACAAGGTTTACGAGTATTACTTACTATGATTGATTTTGTCATGACCACTATGAGGTCCAAAACAATCAAACAAGTCTATATACTATATGACTGACCACTTTTGTTTCTTTGAAGGGTCCCACATATCTCAGTAAAAGTTTCACTGACTTTCTAAAAGCACATGGGATCATCATACAATCCAAAATAAATGACCAAGGAGAGTTCCAAAATATCTTTCAATCCCCTCTAAATACCTCTTTAACCCAGAGAGTATTTTTCTCATTCCGAAAAAAAGTGTTTAGGGAACCTGGCAAGAATGATGTGTACAAGTTAATACTATCGCTACTCTATGTAGTTTTTGAAAAGTATAACATGTCAATATTGTCACTACTCCCAAGAGCTCCCGACAAGTATGATGATGAATAGGAACTAAAAATATTACATTTATATTATATACAAAGTTAAGGAATAAACATTCCATTATATACATGCATATGGCCATATAATTGAATTTGATAAGGTTCATCTATCAAATCTCAGATTTAACAGATGACAAGATCCACCTATCAAATCTCAGATTTGACAAGTCCATCTGTGATATCCAACTCAGTAACAACTGAGTCAATGTAAGGCTAAGTAGAATACCATCCTATCGCTTAAAAATCATGTTGTTAATTCACCACTCTTTCCTCAGGTCTCCCAACTTAATGATCTCCAAAAGGGCACAATGTTCAATGAATCATAATTCTATTCTAACAGATCATAACAAGTAATAATATGAGCTAAATAATGTTAGATGTATCAACATACATAAAAGAGAAATCATATAATTGATTCATAATTGTATTAAAATACCACTAGTCACACATAACTAGTATCATATTTCATAGCTTAATTTATTCTATTATATTCATGGTTATGAATAAATAATGTTAAAATTAACATAACATATAAAGGCCAAGGAACACACCATCCTTAAAACCTATAACCGAGACAATATTTGCCTGCTTGCTCAGCTAGAATGCAACAAATTAAAAGTTTATCTCAACCCCTAGATTGACAAGATGTTCCACCCAACCTATACCCTACTCACTTTTGACGAAAGGTATAAATATATCTCTTAAAAATAGCATGCTTTAAATAAAAAAGGAGAATATCAATCAAGGGTGTATAATATCATAATAATTATAATCAAATTATAAACCTTAATTTAGAACCAATATAAAATCAAGGTTTACCAGTCCACATGGTCTAAAATCACATGTTAGATAAGTAGTGACTCTAAAGAGTCATCAATAAAAAGTTGAGAACTATCATCTCAAAACTCCTATATACCCTCAGAAGGTAAAAATAAAATGCTACATCTCAATGTTGCCAAAACACTATCTACTTACCAAATATGTAAGCATAGTTTCACAATCTATTTCCACAACTGGGAGAAATAAAATGATAACCACAAAGATGTGTCAATTCATCCAATTGTACAACCTCTCTCTCAACAATAAGTAGAAATAAGATTTTTTAATCTTAGGATTAGTGACACTAAGTCATAAAAAATAAAGCACATATATTTAAATGACAAGCATCTCATGCTTATTAAACACTCACAACTCAAAACATAAATGATGTAGGTGACTTGATTACCAAGAAGGATGTAATCATATTCGAGGTGTTCGATCTAAGTGACCAACCATGGTAAAAATCTCTTGTTCATAACTCATGAACTATGCAACCATGGTAAAAATCTCTTATTCATAACTCATGAACTATGTTATGCACTCACCTACCCAAACCTTGATTACAACCATCACCATTGGGACACTAGAAAACCAATTCCCTAAACATATTAAAAGGGTACGAGTGATCTAAAGAGTACATAATCAGTTTTTCATGCACATTACACGAATGTCTCATACTAAAAATAGCCACTAAGTAATACAAGAGGACCTATCAAGTCTCAAAATTTCAATCATGGTGTAACATGGTTTCACACTAAAACACTACTAATACAAAAAAGCAATGCAATACTCATGTCACTAAGTTCACACTAGTGAATATGAAGACATTAAACTATTAATGCACTAATTAGGTCCTAGACCTCGAGCCAAAAATCTGATACCACAAGTAACAACCCTGTTGGGGTCCAACTAGAAATACGTGATTTTTTTAATTAAACACATATACCAAAAATAAATTACACCATGAGAATATATAGAGACCATAAGAATACTCGAGGTATGATAATAGCAACAAGCATAATACATCACATATAACTGCTCTATAATATCATGAGAGTACATGTCAAAATGTGAATATAGAAAGTAATCACATTAACTCAACCACAACTGAACAAGTCTACAACCTTCCTTGCCAATATACAACAGCAAGTAATTACAACTCTTTGTGACATTATCCAATAATAAGTACAATACAATACAATGTACATATAAAATACAAGGCTCTTCAAAGCATAGTTCTCAAACTCAAGTATTTGTGGCAATCTCAAATGTCATCTCAATAAGTAGAATTGTTATGGGGAGGGAGAGCATCATCTGAGTGATTTTACACACCAATCAAAGAGAAACGATCCCCCATACTAATCCTATTTGGAAACAACCCTCCTTTCATGGATGAGTAGATAGTGACAACATGAGAAGCCAGAGAGACAAGCAAGTACCTATGTGTTATATGATTTCTAAACTAAACATGCAGTATATCATAAAAAATAATTTAATTGCAAGATATCATACAAACATGTAAATCATACTCATGAAATTATAATGTCTCACTAAACATACTTTGGCCTAAATTTTTATGAATAATAAATAATAATGACCTGGATCAATCAAATTCATACACACCACTTATTCATATTGCCTTCATCTCTCATTCTAATACTAGTAAGCCAGTGAAGTCCATCTCACTTCTTACTCTGTATTAACAATGCAGATTGGTAAAATACAATTCAACCACAAGATTCATTTAGTTTACATCTTATTTGCAGACACAACATATAACATGTTAAACATAGGAGTAATCATAACATATATTTATTCTGTCAAACGTATGAATGAATCTTACATTATTTTCTATCTCATACTAGAAATAATGACTACAATTTATACCATTTGAGTAAATACATATTTTCACTACCACAATAGTTTCTAAATATACTACACCCTATGATAACTCATATTACCTTAGCCTATAATTGTAAGACATAACTACTAGTTTTTTCACAATCAATAATATAAAGTAGTCTTAATTACATGAAAACACAAGCTTTTATTCAAGTAATTAGGTATAACGAAGCACGTCGTAGTTCCTAGAGAATACAATAATATATTAACTTAGCATATACTGCACTCTCAAGGTTGTATGCACACATACACAAGTCCTACCAATTGTCACAAAGACACACTATTCATAGTGATAACTAGTCACGTATACATTTAGTTAATCAAATGTGGATGTGAGTCTAGATATAATGATTATAGTATGTTATACTTTAATACACTATGATATTCCATACTATCATAGCTCACAACTACATAAAAACATATAACCAAACTTATGATGTCAAGAATCAAATGAACAACAAGCAAGCAAGTACAAGGTTATACCATTTGGGTACACCTTAAGATTAAACTACATACTAGCAATCCAAATCAACATAACATATAAGCATGCATCATTAAGCACTATTTTATACTAGATATAACCAAGCATTTATACATATTAACATGTACTGCACATAAGTATTCACGAAGTTGAATACATATAACTAACAACTAATAAATCATTTACAATGAAGCATTGAACACATAAAATTGTTATAAATTTTCATTCCAACAATTCATTTTGTTTTTAGGAGAATGTTCTAAAAGGTTATAGTTTCTGATTCCTAAGCAACTTAATGACTTACTCAAATCATCTTTTAAACTGTAGGTACAATCCTTATACATGAGTACTTATACATCATAATATGCAACACATGTAAGTACTCTAATGCTACGCAATTACTAAACCATAATTTATTATACTTTTTAATCAAAAGCTTCCTATTGTCATTTATAACTTTAACTAAGGATCTCAACTCACATAACTTATTAAAATAATAAAGACCTACATTGAGCTATAAATATGCATCTATCATTAAATGATAGGCTAGGAAATTAAGTCTTAATTTGACATGGTTCACAACTCTCGGTTTTCTATGACCAATTTTATGTTATACTCAATCCATACTCATAGACATTTTAGGTAGTATAGTTTCCTAAATATATAGATATACTCAACAATATACTTATAACTATGTTTCAAAGATGTCAATGTTTCATAATCTCAATTATGCGTTAAACGAATATGTTACCTGTTAACAATTCATGTCAAATCATATGAGTAAGACCCTCTACATGAGCATTTGTAAACACCTAATATCTAAATCTCTATTATACATAGTTCTATTACCCATGAAACTATATTTAGAGGATCACACTCCTTTGTTTAGGTATAATTTATCAAGCATAAATGTACCTAAATACTCTTTTAAGCATGCAACTAATTAATCCATTAATACATAGCTCGTTACAAAATTATATCCACACCACGAGTTTGATTCTTAGGAGTTTATTCATTCAACTTTTTTTACTCTTAATGGGGAACAACTATAACATATAAGTTGTCAAAAATCATATAACTAAAACATTATCACCGAGCTCAATATTCACATCGGAATATGATGTCACTAAAATATTGTGAAATAAACATATCCGAGCAATCACAATGATTCTTTAAATATGGCAAACATATATAAATAAGGATCAAACAATTGTACACTGACCGGTACAATCTATTATTTAGAGGCAACTTATATAAAATTATTTACTTTCCCTGGCAATTATTATTGATAAATTAAGCCATGTCACAAATAAGACAATGTTAATATGGTTAGACATAGAATAAAAAGAATTATAGATTAACAATTGCTAATATAGTTATTTATACAATGTTATCTACATTTATATTTGTAGTATTCCACGTTACATTATGTAAATAACTAAAAATATAAAGTTATTTACATTAAGATTGTATAAAAACAATTTAAAATAGCTAAAATTAAGATAACGCTAATAAGGTTAGACATATAATTCTTTATACAGTTACATTCATGTAAAATAAAGTTATTTACTGTAGAAGAACATGGGGTGATGCCCTTTTTAAGATATACACTGATTTACACATAACAACAGATGCTTTAATCAAAAGATACACCTTTATAAAGTCAACAAACTAAAATAACAAAAATAACTCAACCTTTTGGTATGTTATTATGCCAGGCAATTGATCAAATCTACCGTAATATTACATATATTGTTACATATTGGGAGAATTATAGTATTGCAATATTATAGACAAACATATTTCCATGCAATTACTACTTAATTAATCTAGATCAATAATTATTGTAAGCATATCAAAGTCTCAATTGTATGCTTGCTTGAAAGCCCAATATAATGTTATTGTCTGTATTTGGCATAAAAATGATTATCTTTTGTAATTGCGTGCTAGGTGAAGCGCTAATCCATTATGCAATAAGTAATAAGACAATTATATATTTATATTGTGACCCTTTAATTACCTATATACAGGCTGAATTATTCTAGACTAATCATTGTAGTAGCACATTAGTAAATACATAGTATTATCTTCTACTAGATTATAGTGATTTAAACCCTACCAATAGCCTAGGAGTTGAATACATAATGGTTTCCACTAATTCAAAAGAATATTTTTTCAACAGGTTATACAACGATCCATATAAGGAAAGCTGAAATTAACTATGACGTCTTCATTATGTAAATATATTTATTTTGACGATGACTTATAAAATGTTTGCTACAGACTTTAATACATTGATTCTCAAAGAATTGATGCCTATATCTTTTAGAATGCCAGTAATGCTTGGCAACGACTCCCTATAACATAAATTGGATGGTATAGAATAATATCTCGATGCCCTCTTAATTACTTAGTTTTAAAACTGTATTTTGTTTTCCTATTTAAATTGACACCTATACTAATTACAACGACCCTTATAGATAGATGTAAGACTCAATGCATCTATCAGCCAAGATCTTTTGAATGTGGTGCAAGAATATTTCTTCAACAAAGAAATGCTTAGGGCTTTAAATGCAACCTTCTTGGTCCTGATTCTGAAAAAAGACCAGGGAAATCAGCTGGATTTTTTTAGGCCCATTGCCCTTTGCAATGTGGTCTATAAAATCATTACCAATTTCATTGCAGAATGGCTGAAAGTCTGCCTCCCCATGGTTATTTATGAGGAACAAGGAGGTTTCGTGGCTGGCAAGCAAATCCTGGATCAGGTTGCCATTGTGTCGGAAGTTATTCATTCTATGAGCACCTCTCAAGAATGTGCTATGTTTATCAAGCTTGATTTAGCTAAGGCTTATGATAGAGCCAGTTGGAGCTTCCTGCAACAAGTCCTACTGGCATTTGGTTTTAATCAGGCCTGGATCTGATGGGTGTTAAGTTGTGTTACCACGCCCTCCTACTCAGTCCTCATCAATGGAGAACCCACTGAGCTTTTTGGAGCTTCTAGAGGCCTTCGCCAAGGAGAACCACTATCTCCTTACTTATTTGTTATTCTGGTAGAAGGGCTGGGGCGGCTTATCAAGTTTCGGGTGTCTCAGAATATGGTCCATGGGTGGCAATGGAGCAATGGAGTTACTACGTCCCACCTCCAGTTTGTAGATGATACCATTTTAGCAAGAAGAGCACAGATTCAAGAAGCAGAGGTTTTTCGAGGCACCCTAGATGTTTATCTGGAGGCGTTCGGGAAAAAAATTAATGACCACAAATCCCTCATTTTCTTTTTTAACACCCCCATGCCTATACAGTGGAAGATTGCCACCATTGTGAGATATCAGATCCAATCTCTCCCTTTGACCTATTTAGGGATTCCTGTTGTGGTGGGAAGGCAGCCAAGATTATTTTGGCAGAATGTTCTTGACAAACTCAGACAAAAAGTCAATCATTGGACTCATAAATGGCTCTCTACGGCGGGAAGGGTCACTCTCTTGCAATCAGTGATCCAGGATCTTCCTATTTATCATTGTATGATTCAGGCTACTCTTATGTAATCTCTCAAGGAATTTGATGCCCTCTCCCATCAATTCCTTTGGAGCGAAAACTTGTAGAACAACAAATGGAGCCTTATTAACTGGGATATTGTTTGTCAGCCGAAGAAGGATGGAGGCCTTGGCTTGCGCTCTGCTATCCTTGCCAGCCAAGCTCTTGCTGCCAAACTGTATTGGTGTTGGTGCTCCAATCAATCGCATCTCTGGGCCCACATATTGACTTGTAAATATTTCTCGGGTGTGGAACCTTCGAATGTTTCGAGGCTGCCTCTTGAAGGTGGGGGATCCATGGTGTGGCACACCCTCAAGGTGGGAGCTCAACTAGTGAAACACAACTTATTCTAGATTTGTAACAAAGGCATGGAGGCTCTCTTCTAGAGTGACTCCTAGGATGGGTCCCCCCGTTCCTATCCTCCCATCCACATCTTCAATGTTTGAGTGAAACCTTTCAGGTTGCTAGTTGGTATACTGTTGCGCATTATAAGGAATAGTTTCATTTGGGTAGAACCACTGGACTCAGGTGGAAACACTCCTCTGATTGGCTGTTGGGGGGCACTTTAGAGGAGCGTATGGAGTTATCACAGATCCTTGCTGTCAGAAGATGTAGCTCACTTCAAGGACATGATGTGTTAGCTTGGGGAGGAGATCCCACTGGTCACTACTCGGTGTCAACTGGTTATAAGGACCTGACAAAGTAGATATTTGGTGAGGCAAACTTCTTATGGGCCAAGAAAATATGGAACCAGATTACGTGGCCTAAATGTAATTTTTTCCTTTGGACTTTAACTTACAACAATTGTCTTACTTGGGACAACCTTTGTAAGCGCAGATTCCAGGGGCCATCCAGATGTGTTTTATGTTGCAATAGAGAGGAGACTGGGACACACCTCTTCTTCCATTATCCTTTTGCCAAACAAAATTGGCACCTCTGGTGGAGTGCATGGGGATGCCCCTGCTGGCACGCATCTTCACTTCCCAAGTTTTGGAGTCGACTGTGTTATCCTCCCTCTAAAGCTTCGCTGTTATAGAGTGCTTGGCTGGCAGGACCCTTGTTCATCTTGTGGAATATTTAGCTCAAAAGGAATAGGTGCATTTTCCGTGCTTCTCAGCTGGAGCCTGGAGCCATTTGGGTTAAGATCATCAACTCATTGCAAGAAACACTATGGGCTAAGAGTAATAAGGGTGTGAACCTGAGCCCAGCTGATGCTAGTATCTATTCATGCATTTTTTTTGCACCTAATGCTGGCCCCTGCCTTGTGCCTCCCACACGCCCAGTGAGAAGAATTTGGCAGTAGGCACGACCCGTGGATAGAAAGGGACGTTGGTCTCCCCCTGCTGTTGGAACTATTAAATGCAATACTGACGGTTCTTCACGTGGTAACCCAGGAGATGCTGGCATCAGAGGAGTGGGGCATGATAGTTCAGGTAATATTCTGTTTATTTTTTAGTCTATAAACGCTGGTCCACCAATAACCTCATGGAAGCCTTGGCGATCCTGGAGGTGGTGCAACATTGTTGTTATCATGGCTGGGTTAGAATTATCTGTGAGTTGGATTCGCAAGTTGTTGTTAACCTGTTAAATAGTCGAAAGTTAGATAATGTGGATTGGCAGCTGGCTGGGATTGTCCAACAGATTCTCCAGCTAAGCACGGCTTTCGATTCTATGATTTTTAAGCATATCCCTCGGGAATGGAATGGGGTTGCTAACCTTCTTGCTAAATGGGCCTCTGAACAGGGTCCCCGTTGGAATATCTCTAACCAAAAGTTGCTGCCTTTGGATCTCTTTCAGAAACTAGATCAAATGATTGACCAGGAGAAAGCTTTGTAACTTCTGGATGTTTCTTTCTAAATAAAATTTTTACCCCTTTTAGTTAAAAAAAAGTAAGACTCAATGCATCCAATATATATTATTATATATAAATTACATACTGCAGATTTTTGTGCTTCATAGACAATAATATATAGATAGTTCGTGGCCTAAATGTATTGAAAATTGAGTATTTAAATGCTCTACACACAAATAATTTGTCAAAATATAATCATATAAACTGATAATTAATTATTAATACAATACCTATTTGGTGAGTATGTTGTAGATTAATTGTGCCCTTTTCTAATGATGTGTCCTTAGCTTCTCCACCCGATCTTCTCTTCTCCAAAGCATATGAAGATTTCTTTCTCCAACCTTCTCTATTTAAAAGAGTGTAGCTCTTTTTCTACTTCAAAGATTTTTTTTTTTTTTTGCTTTAAGGATTCTTTTTGATTTAATATATATTTTATTTTATTTAAAATATATTCTTTAATATATTTAATTATTATTATATTCCATTATTTTAGTTTACCTTTACTTTCAAACCTATTTACCAATTCATAAAAATAAAAAAATATCAACACTTTTATTAACATAATAATTTAAAGACTAATTTCTCTAGTCAATAAATTAAAATTTACTTTAACCATGTAAATTGCGTCTTCAAGAAAATATTAGTGATTATAAACAAAATTACACTAGGTAAAACTACCAAAGCATAAACCCGGGCTAACATGCAAGTCACATAAGGCAATATTTGAAAACCATTAAACTATGCTAAGCAAACTATGGCTACAATGACTATTTAATGCAAATGACATCAAAACATATTATGTTACAACTTATTATGCATATAACATGTGTTGGCTATCTATGGTGTGTGTAGGGTACCGATCAGTTTCTCTATCATCTTTCGACATCTCACAGTTTAGTTAAAAATAATCAAATCTAAATTTGTCAACTATAGATATCTACAGATAATCAATCAAGTTTGCCTGACAAGAAATCAAGATATAACATCCTTCCCCCCTAAAGTTAGTCATCGTCCCTGATTACTCTTATTCAAATAGAAGTTTTGAATTAAAAATATTATTTAACATAGCAATAACATGGTATTCAATATCAAATTAAGCAAATAAATGGGATATTACTTGTAGAACTCATTGTAGTTTCTTTAAGTTGCTCTATTTCTGACATATTAGTCCCACAAGACCCTACTCAATGGCATTTTCTTTTATGCAAACAAGGTTTATGACTATTACTGATTGATTCTGTCATGACCACCTCGAGGTCTAGAACCATCAAACAAGCCTATATACTATAGGACTAACCACTTCTATTTCTTTAAAGGTTCTCACATATTTCAGTGAAAGTTTCATTGACTTTCTAAAAGTACTTGAGATCATCATACAAGCCAAAATAAATGACCAAGAAGAGTTCCACAAAATCTTTCAGTCCCTTCTACACACCTCTTTAATCGAGAGAGTATTTTTCTCATTCCGTAGAAAAGTGTTTATGGAACCTGACAAGAACGATTTGTAAAACTTAATACTATCACTACTCCATGAAGTCCCTGATAAGTATAATATGTCAATATTATCACTACTCCACGGAGCTCTTGACAAGTATGATGATGAATAAGTACTAGAAATACTACATTTTCATTATATACAAAGTTAAAGAATAAACATTCTACTATATATATGTGTATGGCCATATGATTGAATTTGATAAGGTTTGCCTGTCAAATCCTAGATTTAACAAGTCCATGTGTCAGATTCAACTTAGTAAAAATAGAGTCAATGTGAGGCTAAATAGGATATTGTCCTATCACTTATAACTCACATTCCTAATTCACCACTCTTCCCTTAGGTATCTTGACTTAATGATCTCTAAAAGTGCACAATGTTCAATAAATCACAATTCTATGCTAATAGATCATAAAAAGCAATAATATGAGCTAAATAATTTTAGATGTATCAACATATATATGAGATAAATAATATAATCAATCTGAAATTTTATTAAGTTATCACTAGCCACACATAACTAGTATCATATTTCACAGTTTAACTTATTCTATTATTTTCATGGTTAAGAGGAAATAATGTTAAAATTAACATAACATACAAAGGCCAAGGATCACACCATCCTTAAAACCTATAATTGAGACAATATTTCCCTATTTGCTCGGCTAAAATGCAACAAAGTAAAAATTTATCTCAACCCTTAGATTGACAAGATGTTCTACCCATACTATACCCTACTCGCTTCTAGCAAAAGGTATAAAAACATCTCTTCAAAACAACATGCTTTAAGCAAAAGAGAATAGTATCAATCAAGGGTGTATAATATCATAATAATTGTAATCAACTTATAAACCTTAATTTAGAATCGATATAAATTCAAGGTTCACCACTCCATGTGGTCTAAAATCATAGGTTAGATAAGTAGTGACTCGAAAGAGTCATTAGCAAAAAGTAAAGAACTATCATCTCAAAACCCCTATATACCCTCACAAGGTAAAAAGAAAATATTGCAACTCAATGTTGCCAAAACACTATCTAATTACAAAATCTGTAAGTATAGTTTCACAATCTATTACCATAACTGGTAGAAATAAAATTCTAACCACAAGGATGTTTCAATTCATCCAATCCTACAACTTCTCTCTCAACAAGAAGTATGAGACATTCTCCCATAAACTTCAAGGGAATATGGTCAAACAACATTTCAAAAACAAGTTTTTGTTTAAGAGAACACTAAATCAACATCATGCATTTATGAACACTCTTAGTAGCTTATAATGATGTCAAAGGAGAATGAGACAATAAAAACTCATCTCTAAGATAACTAAGAGAGTTGACACTCCTTCCTAAACCACATAACATAAAAGTGCAAAACCATAAATAAACTCCTAACATAAATGAATTCTCAACCCAAGACAACACTCTACTACAAGAAAATTCCCACTGCCCTAGGTGGTAATAACTAAAAATGGTCTTATAATATTTTTCATTCTTAGGATTAGTGAACATAAGTCAAAAAAACTAAAGCATATGTATTTAAGTGACAAACATCTCGTGTTTATTAAAAACTTACAACACAAAACACAAATGGCATAGGTGACTTGATTACCAAGAAGGATGCAATCATACTCGAGGTGTTAAATCTAAGTGACCAACCATGGTAAAAATCTCTTGTTCATAACTCATGAACTACACTATGTACTCACCTACCCAAACTTCAATTATAATCATCACCATTGGGACACTAAAAAAACTAATTCCCTAAACATCTTAAAAGTGTATGAGTGCTCCTAAGAGTACATACTCAATGTTCCACACACATTACATGAATGTCTCATACTAAAAATAGCCATTGAGCTATACAAAAGGATGTATCAAGTCTCAAAACTCCAATCATGGTATAACATGATTTTGCACTGAAGCATTACTAATACAGAATAGCAGTGTAATACTCATGTTACTAAGTTCACACTAGTGAACAAGAAGACATGAAAATGCTAATAGACTCATTAGGTCCTAGAGTTCAAGCCACAACTCTGATACCACATTTAACAACCTCACTGAGGTTCAACTAGAAATACATGATTTTTTTAATTAAACACATATACCAAAAATAGACTACACCATGAGAATCTATAGGGACCATAAGAATACTCAAGTTATAATAAGAGCAACAAGTATAATACATCACATATCACTGGTCGATAATATCATGAGAGTACACGTCAAAATACAAATATAAAAAGTAATCACATTAACTCAGCTACAACTGAACAAGTATACAACCTCTACTGCCAATATAAAACAAGTAATTACAACTCTTCATAACATTATTCAATAATAAGTATAATATAATACAATGTACATATAAGATAATGGCTCCTCAGATCATAGTTCTCAAACTCAAGTATATGTATCAATCTCAAGTGTCATCTCGATGAGTAGTATTATTGTGGGGAGAGAGAGCATCATATGAGCACTTTTACATACCAACCACTGACCAATGATCTCCCACACTAATCTCATTAGAAAATGGCCCTCCCTTCATAGATGAGTAGATAGTGATGGCATGGTAATCAAGAGAGACAAACAAGTACTCGTGTGTTATATGATTTCTAAACTAAACATGTAGTGTATCATAGAAAACCATTCTATTGAAAGATATCACACAAACATGTAAATCATACTCATGAAATTATAATGTCTCATTAAACATAATTTGACCTAAAATTTTATGAATAATAAATATTAGTGATCTAGATCAATCAAATTCATACACACCACTTGTTCGGATCGCCTTCATCTGTCATCGTGATACTAGTAAGCCAATGAAGTCCATCTCACTCCTTACTCCATATCAACAATGCAGATTGGTCAAATACAATTCAATCACAAGATTAATTTAGTTTACATCCTATTTTTGAATACAACATATAACATGCTAAATATATGAGTAATCAAAGCATACATTTATTTTGTCAAACATATGAATGAATATTACATTATTTTATATCCCATACTTGAAATAATGACTACAGTTTATACCATCTAAATAAATACACATTTAACTATAAATTTTTACTAATATAATAGTTTTCAAATGTACTACACCCTATGATAACCCATATTACCTTAGTCTAGTATTCAAAGACATAACTACTAGTTTTTCATAATCAATCATATAAAATTGTTAGGAACCTATGCCTTACCCTTCTCTTTGCAGTATTAGTGTAATAATTGCTATGGATGCATATGCTTTGTAAGTCATCCCTTAGAGCATATTTTAATTATCTCACATATAAGGGAAGTAGTAGTTGTTAGAATAGAGTTAGTATATAAGTAAGTGTTGAGGCCCAATGAAGGCATCCACGAATTTATTATATTGAGCTTGCTCAAAGGAGGTTGCCCCCTCGAAGTGGCCTGCGATCAATATAAGCTTTTTGTGTTTTTGTTATTTGTAAGATTTATTTTATTTTTGCATATTTTGATTAAATCTGTTGTAGGAGGTAATCTATTTTAGGAGGTTCTTCTCATCTGGTATCAGAATGCTTTCTTGGCTTTGTGGGTAGATTTGGAGCAATTTTTTTCGAAGCAGGGCTTTCTAGGAGCTCGCCATTTCTGGCAAGATTTTTTTTTCATTATAGGTTCCATCATTTCAGATTGGGTAAATACACATCCGCTTAACTATGAAAAGTGTTTGGGCATAATCTCTAAAACTCATTGTGAGGAGTACCACAGGAACCCCAAAGTAGTTGGCCCATTGAGAGGACCTGTTAGCGAAAAGAGCAATGGCCCCATTCCGATTGACTAGTTCCCACCCATGAGGTAAACCAAAAGCTATCGTTAAGGGGTAAACCTGTGGCCAAAAATTTTTAGAGAGCGATACTTGATCAGACAGCTTTGGTGGCTAGAGAGAATTTTAAAAAATCCTTTAGGTAGCCAAACAAACTTGGGGTCCATATCCAACTTATCAAGTTTAGAGAGCAAACAACAGTGTATCCATAGTTGAGGATATTTCCAACCACATAGTTGCAGACAATCCATTTCTGAAGCAACAGTAAAAAAATTAAAAAAAAAAGAAAAACAACAGCAACAAAACAAAAAAAACAAAAACAAAAAACAGAGCCTCAAAATTATTATTTTTCAACGTGAAGGATCCCTAGCTATTAACAACTGGTTATGGTCACCACTCATGTAGGCACAAAAATCATAGAGGAAGAAATTGCCACAATAAAATCTCAGGTTACAGAGTTAACCGATATGATGTGTGGCTTGAATCAACATAATATCATCTTGCTCAATAGAGTGCAAAAGGAGTCTTCTTCAGAGCGTCGCTCTTTTGCTTCCAACTTCTCACGTGGACCTAAGCTAGACTTTCCACGGTTCAATGGTATAGATCCTACAGGATGGATATATCGAGACGAATAATTCTTCAACCTCCACAATACTTATTCTGCAAATAAAGTCCCAATTGCTTCCTTTCATCTGGAACAAGAAGCAGTTCAGTGGTACCGTTGGTATCTCAAGTCAAATGGTGAACCCAATTGGTCAAATTTTGCATCCTTAATTCTGGGTAGGTTTGGTCCCTCGACATTCAAGGATTTCATAGGAGCTCTCACCAAACTCTATCAAATAGGTACTGTTTGTGAATATCAGATTGAATTTGACAAACTCGCTAATCACACTGAAGGGTTGTCAGATGACTTCTTCAAAAGTTGCTTTGTTAGTGGCCTCAGAGAGCCAATCCGCTCAGAGGTAAAAATGTTTTGAGCTAAAAATATGATGGACACTTTGGGTCTAGCTAAGTTAGCAAAAGATAAACTCTCCACACAGCGTTGACCTCTCACCTTTTCACCAGCAAAGAACACAGTGAATCAGTGGATAACCATAACCACACCAATCAAGCGCCTGACTGAGGCAGAGATGTGGGCTCACAAGGAGAATGGATTATGTTACAACTATGATGATAAATGGATTAGGGGTCATAGGTGCATCCAATAAAAATTTTACTTGCTAGATGTGGAGTCACCACCAGAGCAGGACAACGAGCCTGATATTTCATAATTTCAAGATGCTCAAGAAGAACTGGCACTGAAGAGGACCCAAAAGTTCACAAGACTCAACCTGAGATCTCAGTGCATGCACTAGTAGGTGTCACCACTCCCCAAACCATGAAGGTCAAAGAGTGCTTCAAAAAGATCCCTCTCACATTCCTCATTGACTCGGGCAGTACTCACAATTTCATTGATCCTCGCATTGTTAAGACGACAGACTGCTTTGTATATCCTTGTTCTAGCTTTGAAGTCATGATTGCTAATGGGGTCATATTTCCATGTAAAGGGAAGTGTCAAAATGTGCATATTGAAATGGGTGATTATAATTTTTGCTTTGATATGTTTGCCCTACCTTTAAGAGGGTGTGATGTGGTTTTAGGGGCATAGTGGCTTCGCATATTATGACCTATTTTATGGGACTTCTCTGAGATTTGGATGCAGTTCACAGATCATGGTCAAAAGCACACCTTAAAAGGGTTATTTCTAGGGTCTACTAGCATCATCAGTTCTCATTGCATGGAAAAACTTTTGAAGAAAGGCTCACATGGGGTCATTGCATAGCTGCATTCCATTCAACTCCAGCCCCCTGCTGCTACTAACCACCCTACAGATTTACAAGCCATACTCAAAAAGCATGCAACCATTTTTTAGAACCAGTAGGTTTGCCTTCTTCATGCCCTGAAGATCACCGCATTCCTCTCCTTCCAAGAAGCATCCCACCCAACATCCGGCCATACCGTTACCCCCATCTGTAAAAGACTGAAATTGAGAACTTAGTCTGTGAACTCCTCAAGTCTGGAGTTATTTGCCCTAGCACCAGCCCATATTCCTCTCCAATGCTTCTTGTCCACAAAAATATGGGTCATGGTGCCTTTGCATTGACTTTTGAGCCCTTAACCACCTCACTATCAAGGATAAATTCCCAATTCCTATCATCGATGAGCTTCTTGATGAGCTCTATGGGGCCAAATCCTTCTCCAAGTTGGATTTGCATTTTGGCTATCATCAAATCCAAGTGCATCCTGATGACATTCCCAAGACAGCCTTCTGTATGCATGAAGGTCATTATGAGTTCCTTGTCATGCCATTTGGCCTTACAAATGTCCCTTCCTCTTTTCAAGCACTTATGAATAAAATCTTTCAGCCTTTTCTTCATCAATTTATTTTAGTTTTCTTTGATGACATTTTGATCTACAACCGCACATGGGCCAAGCATCTATAACATATTGACAGGGCATTACAACTGTTAGCAGACAATCAATTATGTGCCAAACAATCCAAGTGTTCATTCGATCAAGAGGAAATCGACTATCTGGGGCACATTGTTTCAGCCAATGGGGTTCGTGTGGACCCAAAAAAAATTAGTGCTATGCACAATTGGCCTCAACCAACCACCCTCAAGAGCCTTCATGGTTTCTTAGGCCTGATAGGATACTATCGCAAGTTCATCAAAGATTATGGAAAGATCGCGGCTCTTTTGACTTCCTTATTGAAGAAGGATGCTTTCACCTGGGGTGCAATAGTTGATCAGGCATTCATCAAACTCAAATAGGTTATTTATAGCACACCAGTTTTGGCACTGCCAGACTTCACCAAAACTTTCACCATCAAAAGTGATGCCAGTGGCATCGGCTTGGTTGTTGTTCTTTTCCAAGAGGGCTGACCAATTGCCTTCACTAGCAAAGCCCTTTCTAGCCACAATTTAGCTTTGTCTACATATGAAAAGGAAATGATGGCAATTTTACATGCAGTACAAAAATGGAGACCCTACTTACTAGGAAATCATTTTTGCATCAAAACTGATCATCAAAGTTTAAAATATTTCTTGGAACAATGGGTCTCATCCCTAGCTCAGCAGAAGTGGGTCAACAAACTCATGGGTTATGATTAGGAGATCACCTATAAGAATTGAAAAGACAATGTTGTGGTTGATGCTCTCTCAAAAACCTTCGAGGACCAACCTTCCCTCTCTGCCATCTCTATGCCCATTTCAAACTGGTTGGAATCTATCCAACAAGGGTATGCAAATGATCCCTCCTTATGCCACCTCATTCATCAATTGGCCACTAACCCCTTTGTAGTACTGCATTATTCATGGGACGATGCTTCTCTGTGATATAAGGGTCGTCTAGTGCTTTCCCAAAGTACAGACCTGCATCATGCTGTCTTCTATGAAATCCATGCTTCCCCTTCAGCAGGGCACTCAAGATTTCTCAAAACCTATGAGCGGGCACGTCGACACTTCTTTTGGAAAGGCATAAAAGACAAAATTAAATAGATGGTGGCCAAATGTGATATCTACCAATGAAACAAAGGTGAAACCACATTGACTCCCAGTTTGCTTGAGCCTTTGCCCATTCCTACTAGGATCTAGGCAGATATTTCCATGGATTTCATTGAGGGCCTCCCTAAATCTAGGGGAAAGATAATGATCCTAGTCGTAGTCGATAGCCTCTCCAAATATAGTCATTTTTGTGCACTCAGCCACCCATACACCGCCTCCACAGTCACATAGGTTTTCTTGGATCAGATCTTCCGTCTTCATGGCATTCCTTCTTCAATTGTCTCAGATCGTGATGCCACTTTCACCAGCCATTTTTGGATGGAACTATTTTGTCGCATAGGCACACAGTTGAGAATGAGCTCTGGGTACCACCCACAAACAGATGCCCAAATAGAAATAGTCAATAAATGCTTGGAGTCCTTCCTTTGTTGCTTTGCTTCATAACAACAACATCAATGGGCCAAGTGGCTTCCCCTAGTTGAATGGTGGTACAATACTTCATACCACACTTCCACCAAAATGACTCCCTATGAAGCAATTTATGGTCAAGCACCGTCACCACTTCTTCCATATAATCCTGGTAGCTCACCAATTCAGGCAATTGAGACTACTCTCTGAAACTAGGATCAGATTCTCTGCACCTTGCGGGACAATCTCCACATGGCACAGAACTGAATGAAGCAGCAGGTTGATCAGCACCACTCTGAGCGTACCTTTCAACCTGGTGATATGGTCTTTCTTAGTCTGCAACCATATAAACAATCATCACTGAAACTAAAAGGGTGCCAAAAGCTTGCTCCAAAGTTTTATGGGCCATATAAGGTTCTCTAGAAGATTGGGTCAGTTGCTTACAAGTTAGAGCTTTCACCTTCCTCCCAAGTTCATCCCGTCTTTCATGTCTCTTGTTTGAAGCAAGTTCTTAGATCCAACATATGAGTGCAGACAGTTTTACCAGCACTTGATAATGAAGGCTCCATTCTTCTCGAGCCAAAAACAATCCTGGACAGGCGCACCCGCCACCTTCGGTCTCGCTCCATCATAGAGGTCTTAATCCAATGGCATGGCATGCAACTAGAAGATGCAACATGGGAACCACTCTTCCAAATTTAACAACAATTCTCACATCTGAAGCTTTGAGGGCAAAGCTTTTTCTAAGGGGGAGGGGATGTTAGGAGCCTGTGCCTTACCCTTCTCTTTGCAGTATTAGTGTAATAATTACTATAGACGCATATGCTTTGTAAGTCATCCCTTAGAGCATATTTGAATTATCCCATATACAAGGGAAGTAGTAGTTGTTAGGATAGAGTTAGTATATAAGTAAGTGTTGAGGCCCAATGAAGGCATCCTTGAATTTATTATATTGAGCTTGCTCAAAGGAGGTTGCCCCCTCGAAATGACCTGCGATCAATATAATCTTTCTATGTTTCTATTATTCGTAAGAGTTATTTTATTTTTGCATATTTCAATTAAATCTGTTGTAGGAGGTAATCTGCTGCAGGAGGTTCTTCTCAAAAGTAGTCTTAATTACATGAAAACGCAAACTTTTATTAAAGTAACTAGGTATAACGAAGCAAGTCATAGTTCCCATGGAACATAATACTATACTAACTTAGCATACACTAGACTCTCAAGGTTATATGCACATATACATAATTCCTACCAATTGCCATAAAGACACATTATTCATAGGGACAACCAATCACACATACATTTAGTTAATCAAACGTAGATGTGAGTCTAGATATAAGGATTATAGTTATGAACCATTTAGGTACAACATATATTTACACTATAGTACAGTATGATATCCCATACTATCATAGTTGACAACTACATAACAACACATAGCCAAACTTACTGTGTCAAAAATCAAACAAACAACAAGAAAATAAGTATAGGATTAGACCACCTGGGTACACCCTAAGATTAAACTGTATAATAACATTCCAAAGCAACATAGCATATAAGCATGCATCATGATGCACCATTTTATACTAGATATAACCAAGCATTTATGCATATTAACATGTACTGCACACAAGTACTCACTACTAAATACATATAACTAACAACCAATAAATCATTTGCAATCAAGTAGTGAACACATAAACCCGTTATAATCTTTCATTCGAACAATTCTTTTTGTTTCTAGGAGAATGTTCTAAAAGGTTATAGTTTCTGATTTCTAAGAAACTTAATGACTTACTCAAATCATCTTTTAAACTTTAGGTACAATCCTTATAGACGAGTACTTGTACATCATAATATGCACCATATGTAAGTACTTTAATGCTATGCAATTACTAAACCATAGTTTATTATACTTTTTATTCAAAAGCTTCCTATAGTCATTTATAGCTTTAACTGAGGATCTCAACTCACCTAACTTATTAAAATAATAAAGACCTACACTGAACTATAAATATACATCTATCATTAAATGCTAGGCTAGGAGCTTAAGGCTTAATTTGACATGTTCACAACTCTCAGTTTCCTATGACCAATTTTATGTTATACTCAATCCATACTCATAGACATTTTAGGTAGTATAGTTTCCTAAATATATAGATATACTCAAAAATATACTTATAACTATATTTCAAAGATGTCAATGTTTCACAATCTCAACTATACGTTGAACAAATATGTTGCCTATTAACAATCCATGTCAAATCATATGAGTAAGACCCTCTACATGAATGTTTGTAAACATGCATGTCTAAATCTCTATTATACATAGTTCTACTACCCATGAAAATATATTTAGATGAACACACTCCTTTGTTCAAGTATAAGTTATTAGGCATAAATGTACCTATATACTCTTTTTAAGCATGCAACTAATTAATCCTATTAATACATAACTTATTACAAAATTATATCCACACCATGAGTTTGCTTCTTAGGAGTTTATTCATTTGACTTTTCTTACTCTTAAGGGGGAACAATTATAACATATAAGTTGTCAAATCTCATATAACTAAAACATTATGACCCAACGTAATATTCACTTTGAAATGTGATGTGACTAAAATATTGTGAAATAAGCATATCCAAGCAATCATAATGATTCTTTGAATATGACAAATGTATATAAATAAGGATCAAACAATTGTACACTGACTGGTACAATCTATTATTTAGAGGCAACTTATATAAAATTATTTACTTTCCCTGGCAATTATTGTTGATAAATTATGTCATGTCACAAATAAGACAATGCTAATACGGTTAGACATAGAATAAAAATAATTATAGATTAACAATTGCATATATAGTTATTTATACAACATTATTTACATTTTTATTTGTAGTAATCCACGTTACATTATGTAAATATCTAAAAATATAAAGTTATTTACATTAAGACCATATAAAAGCGATTTAGAATAACTAAAAATAAGATAACGCTAATACTGTTAGACATAGAATTATTTATACAATTACATTCACGTAATATAAAGTTATTTACTACAAAAGAACATGGGGTTATGCCTTTTTTAAGCTATGCACTAATTTACACATAACATTAGATCCTCTAACCCAAAGAGACACCTTTATAAAGGCAACAAACTAAAATAACAAACACAACTCAACCTTTTGGTATGTTATTATGCCAGACAATTGATCAAATATGCCATAATATTACATATATTATTCTAGATTGGGAGAATTATAATATGCAATGCTACAACCAAACATACTTCCATGCAACCACTACTTAATTAATCTAGATCTATAATTATTGTAAGCATATAAAAGTATCAACCTCATGCTTGCTGAAATGCCCAATTTAATGTTATTATTTGTATTTGGTGTAAAAAGGATTATCTTTTATAATTATGTGTTAGGTGAAGCGCTAATCCAATATGCCATAGGTAATAAGATAACTATATATTTATACTGCAACCTTTTAATTACCTATATACATGTTGAATTATTCTAGACTAATCACTACAACAACACATTAGTAAATACATAGTACTATCTTCTACCAAATTATAGCGATTTAAAACTTGCCAATAGCCTAGGAGTTGGATATAGAATGGCTTCCACTAATTCAAAAAAATACTTTTTCAATAGGTTACACAACGATCCATACAAGGAAAGCTAAAATTAACTATGGCATCTTCAATATGTGAATATATATATATATATATATATATATATATATATATATATATATATATTTATTTATTTTTTTTTTTTATGACGACTTATAGCCTATTTGCAAAAAACTTTAATACAACAATTATCAAAAAATTGATGGCTATTAGATTTAACATGTTGGTAATGCTTGGCAGTGACTCCCTATAACATAAATTGGTTGGTATAGAATAATATCTCAATGCCCTCTTAATTACTTAGTTTTAAAATTGCATTTCATTTTCCTATTTAAATTGATGCTTGTACTAATTATAAGGACCCTTACAGATAGATGTAAGACTCAACGCATCCACTATATATATTATTATATATATATTGCATACTACAGGTTTTTGTGCTTCACAGGCAAAAATATATAAATAATCCATGGCCCAATGTATTGAAAATAGAGTATGCAAATGCTCTACACATAACTAATTCATCAAAATGTAATCATATAAGTTGATAATTCATTATTAATATAACACCTACTTGGTGAGTATGTTGTAGATTCTCCGTTCCCTTTTCCAATGCTATGCCCTTAGCTTCTCCACCTGATCTTCTCTTCTCCAAAGCATATTAAGATCTCTTTATCCAACTTTCTCTATCTAAAAGGGCGTAGCTCTTTTTCTACTTTAAAGATTTTTATTTTTTTGCTTTAAGGATTCTTTTTGATTTAATATATATGTTTAATTACTTACTATTTTATTTAAAATATATTCTTTTAAATATTTAATTATTATTTTATTCCATTATTTTATTTTACCTTTACTTTCAAACCTTCTATTTACCAATTCATAAAAAATCAATAATTATCAACACTTTTATTAACATAAAAATTTAATAACTAATTCCTCTAGTCAATAAATTAAAATTTACTCTAACCATGTAAATTGCATCTTCAAGAAAATATTAGTGATCATAAACGAAATCACACTAGGTAAAACTACCAAAGCATAAATCTAGGCTAACACACGAGTCACGCAAGGCCATTCCTCAAAACCATTAAACTATGCAACACAAAGCATGGTTAAAATGACTATTTAATGTAAAAAACATCAAAACATATTATGCTAACCACTCATTATGCATCTAACATGTGCTTGGTATCTGTGGTGTGTGCAGGGTACCAGTTGGTTTCTCTATCGTCCTTCAAAATCTTGATCTACGTCACCCTCTCCGATGATGTTCTCCCTCCATCACACTTCAAGAGCCAAGTTATCTTGCATAAACCTCACAATAAAATAGGTAGTTAGACCATAACAATCATGATATATATCCATCATAAAATATAGCTAAAATGGTAAATCAACATGATCATAAAGTAAACATTTACTTATAGCTAACTCATAGTAGGGTGATCATTTAACCTAACTAATATCTTACTACCCTATATCAACATTTATCTCACAACTTAGTTAAAAATAACTAAATCTAAATTTATCAACTATAGATATCCACAAATAATCAAGCAAGTTTGCTTGGTGAGGAATTGAGATGTAATAAGTGGCAGGTTCAATTGTTCGAATAAGCATCTAAAATAGGGAAGAAATATGAGAAATTGCCCTACTAATCATCTGACTAGGACTATTAGATTTGATGGGACAACCTTGCATAAATAATACATTTACATAAGTATGTGGTAAAATTATTAAAACAAGTCTATTTTTACAATTCAAAATTACAAGTTAATATATAACTCTATCAACCCCTGTGCGGATGAAATTACAATAACAATATCTATGTCTGTCTTGGCTCGCAGTGATAGAGGAGTGTCTACTTGAGCCATCAACTGAATGTAAACAAGGTCTCACTTACTTTTCTATAAAGTATCAAAGATATATATGGCAAGTTTTTCTCTTTTATTAAACCAAGAGTGTATTCAATAACATTGTACTCAAATTTTGAGATTCTTGATAGATAAATTTAACTTAAACTTACAAGGAAAATATACATAGACTAAATGTACATAGAGCATAAGATTAAGTCAAAATTTTACCTCTATTTAAGTAAAAGGTGTCATCCTAACAAAGATAGATGCAGTAGTGGATGGGCCAGTAGTTGGATCCAAAAATGTAAACAATGGCTGCGTCAAATCAAATGTTGCAAATGTTGAGTATAATGATGAAGGCACTGTCACCTCTTAGAACATAAAAAATGACATATATATTATTCAATTTTTATGTAAATTAATTGTTAGCTAAATTAAATTTATAATTATAACTTAAATTTGACATCACATTTATATAAAATATACCTGCATCTATGTAATGGTTGATGTCTGCATACTAAATGTGCATGCCAAAAACTCATCACTCATAAGTATATTATCTAAACCCTCTAGATCACCAGCACCATCACCATGAAAAGGTCCATTGTATATAGCTTAACAAGATCTACAAGAGTGGGGTTGGGTATGTACACTAGGTGGCATATCTCTAGCATCGGTCTGTGAGAGCTTACTCGTATGTTGAATGAGTGTATCAGTGAGTGAACTTAGTGCATGTAGAGTGTCAATCTCCATGACCTACTAAACTGTAGAGGGGATCTTAGGTTCAAGTGGATTTTGGATACAGATCTTTGCAGGTCAGATAGGCACACAACGTGTCCCTGGTCGGTCCTCTGCAGAGCCTTTCCCTGAGCCCTAAAACTCACTAAAATCAAAATAATTTGAAATCTCATTAAGAACAAAATCATAGTATGATTTTCTCAAAAAATACAATGGGACCTCATGTTTGTTACATAGTAGATAATCAAACACCATCCACCATCGGTCCCAAAAATTAGTTGTGATTAAATTGTGTTGACAGAGATGGATTGAAAAACATTTAACAATTACTAGAAATGGTGCATTGGTGGCGGGGTCAATGAATAAGGCACAAATGGAGGCTTTTGATATGTCTTTGTTCTTGACCTTATGTGTTGACAATTTGTCAGCATAATAACCCTACAACTAACCTGATATGAAGCCCACCTATCAATTTGACTCTTTATAGAGTCAATTTGACCTAAAATGTCTCTAGGGAATTCGCTAGATAGGTACAATAGGTGTTGGTGGAAGCAGGATCCCTCATTATCGCAATTAATTCTTCAATTTTAATTTTATTTTTCATAATGTGGTCAACTAGACTCTACTGACTACCTAGGGGATTTTGTGGAACTGTAGGAGGGTTAGGAAGAGGGTTAGGCTGAAGAACAAGAGGGTTAGAGGGAGGGTTAGGAGGAGGGTTAGGTTGAGGAATAAGAGGGTTATGAGGGTTAGGAGGAGGAACAAGAGGGTTAGCAGGACAAACTATTTAAAAGAAATAAATTACCAATTAAATAATGAAAATAACAAAAAAATACTAAAATTAATAAACAATGAATAGATGTTTAGCCATTACCTCTTCTACATGGCGGCATCATTAATTAACAGCTTCCTAAGATGAATTGTGGCAAGGTTTGGCCTCAGTAGGGCAAAACATGATTGTGGAGTGGAGGAGAGTGAGGGAAAAGATAAAATGTGAATGCAAAATAAGGAAAATTTGTGTTCGGGCTTGTTTTTTTTTTTTTTTTGGGTGACACAGGGAATACAATCATGTTATTAATTGGATTATGTTATTTATTTTAAATAACACAGGCATTTTATTAATGCGATCACATTATGACTCGGTAATTACTGAGCCATAATTTAAATAACGCTATCGCATTATTAAATAATGTGATTGCATTATGAGAAATATCCATGAAATTGTCCCCCAACTTTGTGCACATACCCCTAACTTACTATTGAGTTTTGCATGTAATATTTTATAATAATTACATGTGTTTTATGTAAATTTCAAACCGGTATTGGCTATGTGCAATGTTATTACATGTGGTCCTTATAAATCTATTATTTTAAGATGACATATGGTATTCAATCCCTCACCTCAAAATTATGGAATATATTTGAGCATTTTCATAATAGTTTCAAAGTGAAAGTCATGCATGAGAATTTTCATGAGTAAGTTCAAAGTAAAAGTCAAACATGCGCATTTTCAAAATACTTTCAAGTGAAAGTAAGGGATGACTAGCTTTAGAATATTATCAAGTGAAATTCAACCATGAGCTTTTTTCAAACACTATTGAAAAAAGGTTAATTGGATCAAATTATTATCTACTTCCTTAATCAAGAAGTAGGAGGAGGGTTACAAAAATTACTAGATAAGTGTTGGATATATCTAGCACTTGTCGTCAGAATAATCTGAATAGCACTATTTTCACATTACAATACCATTTCATTTGATACAAGGTACATTCATTCCTACAATATTTTAAATATTAATTCTAAATTCAATTTTTTTATTTCAAATCTTAAATTTCAAGTTTCTTATTATAACTTTGACCACTTGTATAAATTGGAAATTATTTTCAAGTTTTTTGACAAATTTAGTGTTAGATGAAGCTTATCTTGAGCAACATTTAGTCTCTACACCCTTCTCTAAGCAGGTGAAGGCGCCTATGACAATTATTTATATTTATATAATTTGACTCACATATGCATTCACTCACATACACACATCAAATTAGGGGCATTATCTAAACACCAAATTTTGGTACAAGACCCTTTTTCATAGTGTCTTTTACATGTTTTACCATGCTTGTCACATTTGTGTATAATTTCTTGTTTCTAGGATTTCTCCTACTCAAAAATACCCCTCTTTGAGTCCTTAAGCCTTCCAAATATGTATAATGCTTATTTAAATATATCAGTTCTTAGTCTAGAGCCTAATTTCACACATTCCTATGTTGCCACTCAAACCACATGTTGTAATTTTATCTAGAATGGGATCTTCAATCTTGTTGATCTTGTCCTTCATTATTTTTCGGATCTCTTTGCCTTTTTTTGTGCTCCATGTGCCTTGATTGTCACTTCTTACTATTGCACGAATTAACCTAAGTGTGAATTATGTCCTAGAACACCTTATTTATATGATGTCATCCCAAGCCATTTATATATACACAGGATAATAAAAATCCAATAGAAATAGAGGAATCAAGTATTCATGATTCTACTCCAAATTCAAGTTACTGTCAACCCTTTATCTTTTACTACACTTGTGATAGAGTAATCCTTTGTTTATCACCCTCTTGTATCGAAATAAGTTTTTAAGCATATCACATGTAGTTACATCTTCATATATCTAGGAAAAGGAGGTTTAAAATGCTTACTCTAAATTCCATTTATACTTTATAAAACTACGATGAGATATGATTCTCACATGCATGATATATGTAGATGCAACTACCATAGTGGTTTCTAAACCCATAAATTTATCTCATTGTTAGTTCATGGCAAGTTAAGTCAAGAAGACAAAAGAAGACACCATTTATGTATTTTTGTTCATTATATTAGAGAAATGTAAATACATACAAGTATAAATCATCAATCAAAATAGGTGATTGACGACCTTGCCTAGGGCATGAATGGGTAGACACCGATCATATCCTTGTACAATTAGAAGTTTAAATTTTACAAATAGTCAACTACATACATGTAGTATCTAGTTCCAAATTCAAAATTTTAGAAATCATCAATGTGTAATCATTCCATCATCTTTTGACTCTTTTTAAGTTCAATTGTCAGTTTAACATTTTACTTTTGCATGATTAATTTTTAAACCACTAGGATAGATCTGAGAGTACCTTTTTACACAGTTAAATGTTAGATCTCCAAATAGCATTGGTCTTACCTTGTTTTTATTTATAAACACTTAAAAGATAATGCAAAAACATCTAAATGGAATATAATTCAAACAATAGTATGAAAGTTGCAACACAATATGTTCAAAAACTAATTAAATTTTAATGACATAAATTAAAATCAAATATGAAAGCATACACACCACATAAATCAAAAGACATTACGGTTTTAAGATTTTTCATAAATTAAATTAACCCAGGGCTTGGGATCAAACAGATCAAGTGTTAAACAGAGTTAGGATTTTGGATCTAGAAGCATGTAACTACAATTAACACTAAGAAGTGTGAGGTAATCAAGATTTAACATAATATGTAACCCTAAATGGATACAAGACAATACATGCTCACCATAATGTAATGTAAATAAATGAATTACATTTAATTATTATTCACAATACATGAAAATAACAATAGTAACTCCAATTAATAAATGAAACATTAATATAAGAAATACAAAGGGATAAAAAGGACATATAACATGTAGAACACTATAAAAAATCTGTTGCCAAAATTTGAACTTGAAAATATGCACCCAACACTATCGGCAAAGTCACGTTAAAATCTAGATTTGATCATAGAAGGTTAATAGAGTTGTACAAGACATTTCTAGAACCATGAGTGAAAAAATCGCTTATGGTAAAGTGTTTGTAGCGAAAATGACTTTTTGGGTTTATTCCCCTACTTCTTCTCTTTGTTTCCTACCCTCAATTTGTGCATTATGACCCATGTGTACCTACAATTATTGAATCTTTCTAACTTATGATGTCAAGGAAAATAGGTCGCAAGTATGCATTAGGGTTTGGGTGGATAGTGTCCACCAACTTGCCCTCTAACAATTAGACCCCATGCAATAGAACAATGAAATCGATAGGAACCTTGGAACAACATATTATGCCTCTCACATATCAATAATATGCTCAATGCTAGATGTATAATTGATTATTAAATGAAGTACAACACTTGTTTATTGATATGTGAATATAAATTCAAACCTGAAAATATTGGCATATATATTGATATCTAACGGTTAAAAATGGCAAGGTAGAAAGGGATGGATGGGCCCATTCATTTGGAAGGGAACAAGAAATTAGCTTATCAAGACTATAAAACATGGTCATGACAGGTTGCCAACACTGTACAAAATGTCTCAACGATAAAATTAGAGGTGCACAAAAACCAAATGAAAATAATTTCAAAAAAATATGAAAAGGATTTCAAACTCAAAAGTCAACCATAACATCAATATCACTAAATTTGAACCAAATAGACATGAAATAAAGGCCAAAGAGCCCTTTTAGGATATAATAGTATGGAAAAATGGTTTAGGTCAAGGGACACTACACTAAACCATATTAAGGAGTGTTACAATTCAAATATGAAAAAAATACATTTCAAAACAACAATAAACACATACATAATTGTGGGGATTGATGTGAGTTAATGCTTGGAAGTTGACAAAAAGACTTTCTAGAGAAGTGCCTTAATTTTGACTTGTGTGTTGTAAGAGGTTGAAAAATTGCTAAAAGTAATCTAAAAGTAAAGCAAAAAATAATAATTTTGTTATAAGAATGTGCTAAAAATAGCTAGAATTGAATTGATTGGATCTTGGTAGGTTAATTACAATCGTGGTCACTGTGGCCATCCTAATCAGACAATGTTAGATTTTGATGAAATTATGCATGTGCATTCGTTTGCCCTTGCTTGTAAAAAAACCTCTCTCAGATTGTTGAATTGAGTTGCGGAGCTTCCAAAATTACTTCTTCTTTCCAACCTTAATTGACTCCAAAAATACCTAGCAAAACCATAAAAAGGGGAAGTAGTTATGGAGGCCCTGCCTTAGTTAAACCCTTAAGCTTTGACAAATTGGCAAACAATATTTATGCAATCTTGAAAGCACTCTAATGTAGTATGAAGATATTGACCCTTCTCCCTATATATGTGATGCAAGTAACTAATAAATTGTATATACTCTTTCACTAATTCTTTATTTTTGTTTTTGGTACAGGGGTGCTGCTCTAATATTTCAATAGATGGTGTCTTAATAAAAAATTAAATTGCGTCTTTGGATATGTGTTTGAATCCTTATTCTTAAATGTATTAACATATTTGTATAATTATAGACTTCTTGAATTCAAATTAAAACTTTATTGATTGACACGCTGACAATCAAAACGTAAAACCATACCACATAAAACCTCTAAACAAACAAACACTCCATACAATTTTTCAAAGAAACCGAGATTCCTTGATCCTCCTTTCTCAACACACAATGGTCCACCAATGGTCCTCCTCAAAACCATACCATTACAAAACAAACCTTAGGCTTAAGATTTCGACAGAAGGACGGAGCGTACCTCAAAAGGAAGGACGGAGCATTACCTCATACGTCTCGGACTCCATCCAACTTCGAACCTTCCGTTTCTTTTCTTTTCTTTTTCCCTTCGATAAAATTGTTTTTAATTGAAAGCATGCGATTTAATGGAGAGCTTAAGAACAAACCCACCCTCTGCATATCCACCTGTATCACCAAACTAAAACATAGGCAGATTGAACAGATTAAACCTTTTAAGCCATGTAATACCAGTATTATCATATGACATTTGTCTCCATAGACTCGTTAAACATTCAAGACATTCCATGAAGTAGCAAGCATTTGTGTGAACATGGCCGGGCTTTTAGCCAGGAGCACGCTTTTCTCTTCCAAAGCTCTCGTTATCCCTTCCACAACCAACCTCCGCGCAATAAGAAGCCATTCCGCGGTAGCACAAACACAGCCCCCTCGAAAGCTACTTCTCTACAGCAAAAAGGGCTGCTGCCTCTGCGATGGACTCAAGGAGAAACTGCACTCCGCCTTTGTCATGCGTGACCCCGAGTCTCTAACCGATGTACAACTAGAGGTATCTTCTTTGTTTTATCCTCATTATCTAAAATCCACATGAGAACCCTTATTCACCAGTTCAACGAAACTGCATTTGCATTCGCATTCGCAGGTCAGGGACATTACTACTAACCCCGATTGGGAAAAGGCCTACGAATACGAAATTCCTGTGCTGGCTCGACTCCTTGCCGATGGCTCCGAGGTAAAACTTAGGAAAATATACATCCTCAATTTAGATTTTTCTAAAAAAAAGTTAGAACCCAATTAACGTTTTCCTTAAAAAATTAGATACCTAATTCATATTTTTCTGAAAAAAATAAATACCCAATTCATAATTTTGCTGAAAAAAAATAGACACCCAATTCATAGTTTTCGGGAAAAAAAAGACACCCAAGTCATATTTTTGCTGAAAAAAATAGAGGCCCAATTCATTTTTACTGCTTTTGTGTAACATTAGTCGAATCTTAACCAATACCAGTTTCTGCATATTCGCAGGAAACCCTACCCAGAATGTCACCTCGTCTTACCGCTGAGCAAGTTCAGAAAAAACTGGCCGCTTTATTAGCATGATATATTGTTTACAAAGTTACTTGTAGTTTTAATAGCCTTTGTGATTTATTGCAAAATTATTTTTCATAAAGAGGCGGGTTCGAGAATTCTGAAACATGGTCTTTTATGGGCCATTTAATTTTTTTTTTTGTTCAAACAAAAAGTCAGTGGCCAATTTTTTTAAATTAAATGTACATTGATTTATTGATTTTGTCCAAGTCAGTTTTAATGGTAAATTTCTTGTTTATCTTCATATCACCTTGAAATGGTTTATTTTAATTCAATCTGGAAAGATTATTCAATAATTCTACAAGTTATTAAGCGGTCAAGAAGGCCATATAAGTATTCACATATCATGTATATAAAACAAAACGGTAAATCTTGATTATCTTAGTTAAGAAGGCCAAAAAAATTAGGATTTGTTTCGTTGTAAATTTCGTTGGGCCTAAAGACTACAACAGAATGGAAAAGAATAATTACAAAATCAGTAGATTTTTCAAACGCGTTTCTCTATTTCGGAGCATAAATATATTTGTATTTTTGTGGTTCTGATAGGCAATACACAGCATTATGTGCCATCGGCACTCCGGTAGATTAGTAGTCATTTTTGACTATACACACAATGTATTTGACCTAATGAAATCTCACATCCATCTATTTTACACATGGTTGAGTGATTCTTAAAGCTCTGGATTTAAGAACATTTCAATCTGCAAGACTGCAGTAGTGTGTAACTAGTTGTTGTTATAAAATAGCTGAGTATTCACACCTATTTTTTTCATTTATTGAACAGTGCTGAAAATCTTTTTCTGACAAAACATCAAGGCTTGAGATTGGGATTCTGTTTGAATCCTAGGGGTCCATATCTCTAGTATTTTTTCAAAATTTCTTTATGCTCTTCAAGCCTGCCCCAAATCCTTAACATTCATATTTTTCTTTTCTTGCACAAAGTTTTCCATCCTTACTAGATAGAATTCCTTATATTACATTTCTTGCACAAAGTTTTCACATGACTCATACTTGGCAACGACTTGACAAAACATAATCAGAATATTTTTGGCAAAGAATAAAAGTTGAAAAATATATTTACATTTTCAATTTTGTTTTCTCATTTTATGACAAATCCACGTAATAGACATCAAAATAATCATGAAAACATCATTGTAATATGACGTACATCATCAAGAGAAATTTATTTTCCTATTACATGTTCTCGTGCACCTTGGGCTCAAGAAAAAACCTACAAGCAGAAGAGTAAGCAGATTTGGCACTTGGCGAAAAAACCCTTGGATTAACTCGGCAAGGAGTTGACTGACCTCATTTTCCTGGAGAGTAGAGTCAATCTCACGAGGGAAGAGTATTATGACTCATTATTCTTGTGCATTTTAGCTCTCCCAGAGATGCCAGTCTCTTTTGTCTTTATGGTTATTGGTGCTGCAATGTTATAATATGCTGAAGTAGAAGTATGCTTTATTCCATATTGACAACTAATTTATTTCAATAACACCAGCATTCCTCTGATAAATGGATAATGCAATCAATCTCAACAGTATTTTCATGGTTGTCACTGAATCTGTTCGTGCACTTGATGGTATTGTCTTTGTGATTATAGCCTTAGGGTTCCTTTGCATTTTTAACACCAGTCTCTTTTGTCTTTATGGATATTGGTGCTGCAATGTTATAATATGCTGAAGTATGCCTTATTCCATATTGACAACTAATTTATTACAATAACACCAGCATTCCTTTGATAAATGGATAATGAAATTGATCTCAACAGTGTTTTCATGGTTGTCATGGAATCTGTTCGTGCACTTGATGGTATCGTCCTTGTGATTATAGCCTTAGAGTTCCTTTGCATTTTTATCCCCAGTCTCTTTTGTCTTTATGGTTATTGGTGCTGCAATGATATAATATGCTGAAGTATGCTTTATTCCGTATTGACAACTAATTTATTTCAATAACACCAGCATTCCTCTGATGAATGGATAATGGAATTGATGTCAACAGTATTTTCATGGTTGTCACTGAATCTGTTTGTGCACTTGATGGTATTGTCCTTGTGATTATAGCCTTAGAGTTCCTTTGCATTTTTAACACTAATGTGGCATGCAGGATTTGATGCAAAACTTTATGTGTAATCACTTGATCAGTCTATCCTCAATTACAATCCAAGAAGATTATTTCAGTTCTAGTTTATCTATGAACTTTTGATCTGGGCCTAGGAGGATCCTAGTGGACAACACTCTAAATGAGAATTTAGATGTGTTGTTCGCATGTGTAGAAGCTTTATGAGATAATATATAGAGAATCACTAGAGAGATAATAGAACTGGAACACAGTTTTATTAATTTGTGAGTTTTGTAACATGGCATACTCTTGAGGAAGACGTATGGTTGTCTATCTACTACTCTAATTGCTAACTAAAGCTACAAAGGTGTTTACATATATTACAAAGCAGTGAAGGCAGAAAGAATAGTGCAAAAGTCGAAATTGTTGAGCTTATATGTGACTCTGTCTTTCGACAATCGAGCTCATTGGGATCAAAAGTAACGCTTGACATTTTGGCATGGAGCGTTGCCCCATGAAAGGGGGCATTGCCCCTCAATTGCACCGGCTAAGGCTTTGAAGAACTCGTGCTTCGTGCTTGTCGAGATTGAGACATTAAGTTGTCAACAACTGATAGTACCGTGCAATGTGAGTTGGCCTTTGCAGTGTGTAGGACCTTGCCAAAGCCACAAATGGATACTTCAAAGGTTTGGTGCCATGCCAGATTTCACCGTGCCATTGTAGAAGAGTGTGCAACATTTGTTGGTGATAGGTTGACGATCTTGGAGGTACCATGAACTTCCGGAGGTTGTTGAGGGGTATCTTAGACCGTTGAAGAGGAACCACAATAATCGCAAGCTATAAGAACGGGGTTGGTAGTATCACTGAAACTGCTTTTGGGTGATCATATTCACCATGTAAAGCAATAGTCCCGATTGCGTTAAGTTTAGGAAGTAGGTTTGGAACCTTGGCTTCTAGTTGGCCTCATGAACCATTTTGCTTGTTTTGGGTGCTGACTTGCTTTAACGACTCTAACACTAGCATAGAAAATTTCTATATATACGTGGTTTCTAGAATCCGATTTGTATTTGCTGGTTGAGGTCCTATGATTTGTATTTGCTGGTTGAGGTCCTATGATTTGTCTTTGCTAGTTGAGGTCGTACATCAGTAGGAGGTGAAGTTATGAAGGCTGAATATTCATAGCTGTATGGCACAATATCCTTGGGAGTTGGAGCGATATGATTAGAGCGCAAAATGAATTCAGGAATTTGATATCTCTATTACCTATCGATACAACTATGCTCCGAGGATCGACATGGTATTCACATTAGCAACTATGCTTGTATGGATGCCTAAGGAGTACATCACAAACATCAATTGGTTTGAAAGGATAGATAGAATATGAGAAGTGACATTGGAGAGTGACGTGTATACCTATGTTGTTGGAGGAACTAAACCATCCCAATTTGTAAGGTTGTGGATGAAGCATAGTTAGTAGATTTAGTTTCTTGATGGTTATTTGAATGCTTCAGAGATGAGGTTCTTCATGCTACTGCCATGGATCAAAAAAATCAGTGGCTGCCCTTGCACCCACATTTGCAAATGGAATAGGGGTTCTGCTTCAGCATCTTGAGCTATTGGTGTTGCTTGTGCGGTGGCTATTACAACATTTGGATAAATGCTTCAATGATTCCATTAGAGGGCTTGAATTCATAATCATTTGTTTTTGCCAATCTAATCTAATTTTTCTGAGCACAACACTTTGCATTGGAGTGGTTGCTAATGTTGTGATTGTCACACCATATCCCTGTCTTAGACTGTTGTGGCTTTTCATTCAAAGAAGGTTGTTTCTTTGATGTAGATAGTGTGTCCCGCTTGCTCTTCATCTTGAACTCCTCCTCAATGGTGCCACATAGCAATAGGATTCTCCTAGCACCTTAGCCTTAGCCAACTTTAGGTTGGACCGAATGTATGGTTGTAGGTCATTGCTGTACTTGAGAACTCTCTACTGCTTTGACTTGAATGGGCACAATTTTGAATATAGGTCATGGAAGGCATCAATGTAGGCTCGTACTAATTGGTCATGTCCTTGCCACATTTCTTACCACTGAATGTAGCGATCATCATAGACATCCTTAAGATAATACTCATCCTTGAAGGCTTCCAAGCATTTATCCTAGGTTTGCTCAAAGTCTTTTGTTGTCTAGTCATTACCCCACAAAGAATGGGCCTGCCACCATTTCTTGATGGGTGAAGAAACTTTCAGAAGTGCAATTGAATATGACTCTAACTAATCTAACCAGCTATCTATTGCATTTGCATTTATTTTTCACTCAAACACATGAACATCTATATTTTTGTGAAACCTAGGAGGGACTTGACCACCAAAAGCTCTTTTCTGAGTTGATGGAACCAACTGTTCAAGGACTTCAATAAATTGGTTGAACATAAATGTCTTTTGATCTCGAAGTGCTTTTGCAATTCCATCATGGATCATCCACTTGCATTGCATCTTGTGGGTTTTTGTCTCTTGCCATCAAAACTTGCTTGAAATGACATAAGGAATCTAATGGGTCTCGTGGTTTGATGCCAAGCTTCAGATACTCTAGCCTCGTTCGATGGGACTTGAACGCATAGGATGAACCACTTTGATACAATTTATTTTGGGCCCAGGAGGATGTAATGTCCCCAAATAGGACAAATTAATGTAAAAAGTGTTTTCCCCAAATTCCTCTAAATTTGATCTGATAATTAGTAAACCCTAGCTTGAGAATTAAATTCTCCAAAACAATTATTTAATGCAACTAGATGCCAAAAGTGAGGGTTTCGTAGGGAATTTTCTGCCAATAAAATAATCTGAAAATAAATAATAAATTTTAGATTTAAATCCCTTAGAAAAATACCTTTCTTTTCTTATGCCACAAAATGATTAAGAAAAAATCAACTTTAATTGCCAATTTTCTGCGGCTGTTCGGAGGATAAAAAGTTTTCACCAATTTTAGATCTATCACTTCCAGCCACTCAAAAATTATGAAAATATTACTGTAGATGCACAAAAATATGGAGAAAAGGAATATCCAATTATTTTTTTGAAATTTTGAATTGTGATTTTTATGTCCAAAATACAGTTGAAACTTCATAAACCCATAACTCCGAAAATACTTGGAATATTTAATCAAGTGATAGCTCAAAACGAAGCTAAAAATATAGGCTTTCTAATGAAATATAAATCATAATTTTTCTTCCATGGGAAGGTCACCGAAAATTGCTCCGAAGATTTGAAAATCCTAGTTTCCTGTAAAATAATTAAACAATAATTCTGAAAATTATTATTTAATTTTCTCCTTCAAAACCCTTCACAAATCCATTCAAAACTTCACACCATTAATAAAAAATTTAGCAAACCAAATCAGAATATTTAATTTGCAATTTTTAGATCAACTGAAGCATTCAAACTTTAGATCTAAGCTCCCCAACAAGTTCGCTCCACTTGCAAAAATAATATAAATAATCAGCAAACTTAACATGCAAGAAAATACCATGAAACCCTTACAAACTTCCACACAAATCCTTCTAAAGCAAATCGCTCCACTCCCTAGGGCATGAACAAAATCTCTTTAGCAAATGTGGTATCAAGAGACACATTTTTGTTGTATAATCAACAACAAATCGTGGGTTATAGTGCCCACTCCTATTGAACATGCAAGGTCAACAAAATCTTCAAGCATGAAGAGTTTCAATTATCAAAATTAACATATCTTCAAATGAGCCCTCATCCTCTTTAAATAGCTTCCTCCAAGTGTAGCGCCCAATTTGGAGGGTAGAGTTAATTTAAAAATATGGAAAGTAACTCCTTATAATTTCACTTTGGGCCTTACGTGCCCATGACCCTTAAAAGACCCCAATTTAAGTGAAATTTATAACATAAAGTGTTTTTTTTATTAATTGCCTTTATTTTTTAAGTATTTAAAAATACTTTTTATTTTAGCAATAATATTACTTTAACTTCCAAAAAGGGGACATTACAGAGGACCACACCCAACATGAGAATCTAGGTCTACTGTATGCGTATATGAAAGCTTTATGAGATAATATGAAGCGAATCAAGAGAGATAATAGAATTGGAACAAAAAGTTTTATTAATCTGTGCATTCTGT
Source organism: Torreya grandis (assembly GCA_037957365.1). Classification (NCBI taxonomy): domain Eukaryota; kingdom Viridiplantae; phylum Streptophyta; class Pinopsida; order Cupressales; family Taxaceae; genus Torreya; species Torreya grandis. The sequence goes on from JARHVA010000430.1 coordinate 386,048, forward strand.
TCATGGCATACTCTTGAGAAAGATTTATGGCTATGTATCTTCTACTCTGATTGCTAATTAAAGCTACAAATGTGTATACATATATTACAAAGCCACGAAGGTAGAAAGAATAATTACAAAAATTAGACGATCGAGATTTTGTGACTCCTTGCCTTCCAAAGATTGAATCGGTTGATGTCAAAAGCAACTCACAACATTTTGGCATGGGGTATTACCTCTCAAACTCACACTAACTAAGCTTTTGAAGAACATGTGCAGAGGCAGCAAGTTGTCGGCAATTGTTGGTACCACGTAGTGTGAGTTGGCCTTTGTGGTGTGGCATAGAGGTGTGTAGGACGCTATTGAAACCATTGGTGGATACCGCATAAGGCTTGGTGCACGCATGGGTGACACCAATTCCGATTTGTACAGATTTCATTTCGCCACTGTAGAATTGTGTGCGGCATATGTTAGGGACGGGTTGATGATCTTGGAGGTATTTTTACCTTCTAGAGGTTGTTCTAGGATACCACAGATTGTTGAAGAGGAACCACAATAGCTGCAAACTATAAGAATGGGCTTGGTAGTATCACTGGGACTGCTTTTTGGCTAAGTTACCAGTTCGTTTTTGGTTTGGGTTCGGATTCAAAGAACCGGGTTCGCCGGTACAACAATTTTTTTTTCCTTGGGTTTGTTTTAGGTTTGTCCATACAAAAAATATAAAAATTATAGCCTATTACATAGGAAATTAGTGACATTGTCATTAACCATATAGTATGCATATTGATATGAAAAACAAAGTATGAAAATAATCACAAAATACCAAAAATAGTAAATACTAACTGAATGCCAAATGTCATGATAATCATTAAACATAAATGATAAATTTTAAACATCAATAATTATGATATTATCTTGTGGCTGTAATTAAATACATCAAACTTAAAAGTCTTAAAACTTAAATGTTAACTTAAAGTCACTAATAACGACTCATAATTTTTAGTGACTCAGCTATGAACCCTTAGAAGGTACAGGTGCTAGGTTTTTGTATAATTGTTTGAACTCAATGATTTATACATTACTAATCCACATGTAATCCCTAGCGTGCCCAGTTAAATCAAAGTAATTTCAGTTGACAGATTAGCTTTGAAAATGCCACATCTTATATATGAAGAGTCAAGACAATGAAAGCTGTTAACATCTAGCTTATGATTTCCTGATTGAATGCCGTTGATGGATGTGGATTGCATTATGTATTCCATTGCAAATTGGCCATCTGTTCTGAAATTTAATTGACTGGCCCTGGCCAGTGTCTTCCAAATCCTCAGTTAATGCTTCAAGTTAAGTTATTTTCTTTCTTCTTTCAGATATTTCCTTTTAAGGGTTCATAGCTGAGCCACTAAAAATGGAAAAAAAAAAAAGAAAAAATGTGTTCTTGACTGCCGGTTCTCTGTCCCAACACCCAGGGTTCATCCCAGGAGAACCCAAGCCGCACCCGGGTGCCCAAGGACGAACCCTGGGCGTTGGGACAAAGAACTGAACCCGAACCCGAACCCAAACCCGGTTCAAACCCAAATGCCCAATGCAAGTGAAAATTGACCAACCGGTAACGTTGCTTTTTGGCGATCATCTTGGATCAATTTTAGTGACTTGAAACTAGAAAGTTGTCTGTAGTTGCTTATGGCATTCTTACTTGTGCTACCAGAATATAAAGGCTATCCAAACACAAAATGTTGAATGCAACCTTTTCATTGTAGACAGACATCCCCTCTTAATTAACTGTGTATTTTCCTTGTCTCTATAGACAAAGATTTCACATTCGCTACATCCTATTTCATAGGAAATCCCTATTTTATCAAACTTATCAATATGCCAATATCTATAATTAACTGCTGACGTTGCTATTGATTATAGTTTATAAACATTTGAGGACATGTCACAGTCTAACGTGACACTTGTTCGGAAAAGTAAAGAAGAATCCATATAATTTTCCATAACTTTGTGAAGCAACTTTAGTCATCCAGGTAGTTGTCAGATTCCTATGTAATCAAATCCGGTTCAAACTTCAAATATGTACTTAGTGACGTAGGAATAGCCGCATAAAAATTTGGCATGTTGAGAATACACTTAATATGGCTGAAAATAATTTTATATTGAAGCTTTTTTCTGATGAGTGCAGGAGGTTCTGCTGATGTTAAAAAATAATTGTTTATTTCTGTTCTTTGTTCACAATTGTTGACAAATCCATAAATGCTAAATTGTTGGAAGATCCAGCTGCGATAATTTTGAACAGTCAACATACAAAGACTAAAATACGAAAGGAAACTTGTGTTGCATAACTTGCTAGCCATCATGCAAGATGTACAAATTTCCTGTTATTTCACATTGTATAACAATTATTCACATGTTTAACATGGCAGATCTTCCTTCTTCCAATTATCCATGCATCTATGTAGTAAGAATGTAATATTTCTCTGTGGACAGTAAATATATTTCTCATTTATGATCAGCAACATACTTTGCAACTGATAATAGAACAAAGTCAACACAAATTTTGGAAGTGGTCATTGCTTCCAGTTGACTGGATAATTGCCACCTTGAATCTTTGTGGCATCTGCATAATTGATTGAAATTTCGCTATTTTCCTCTGTTCTGATGTTTTGCCAAAACATTGACATATTTGATTTTTGTGTTTTGGTTTATGTAATAAATACACTGGTTTGATATTATTGACTTTTTAACTACTTTGCATTTCCAGTCCTACTCTATTGTCGGGTCTCGTCCACGTTATAAACAATGTCTTCACTTTTATTGAGCTGGTGAGATGCATGGTTTAGTGTACCTTTGCTCTTTCCATTGTTCCATATCTAATGTGGTTGGGGCAATCTACACTGCCCTCTTGACTTAGGTATCTATCCTGAATATGGTTTTTTTCCAACTGGGGTCTTTATTCTATATTTAAGAACTCACAATTTTGCATTGGATAGGGTAATCCCTCTCCCCCTGGTGGTTTGGTGTAATCCCCAGGTTATCCCATCTATCTTGAAAATGACAGATGTGTTCCTCCAGAGCATGGTGATTTAATAAGTTCAGGGTATTGTTTAAACTTCGAGTTGCACCAGCTTTAAATCAAATCCATGGATTCTGTGCATCTCGATGAGCAGTAAAAGCAGCTTTGTGGTCGATGCTTATATCAACTCTTCTGTGCCTCAAATTGTGACTGGAAATACCAATGTCGGCGCACTGCAATAAATGTGAGCATATTGCGTGTTATCTGAATTTTAGTGGCAGATTCAAAATGGGTTGGCAACCATTTCATATCTTAATTTTCTTGATGTAATTCTAGTTCTGAAACTTTCCAAGGTTATAATCTTTTGGACTGCAATTCTTCTGCTCGGCATGCATCACCGACAGAATTATGATAATTGTTCACATATACAAACTAGTCTCTCGTAACTGACACTTATGTTCTAAGGTGACTTAAATGCACAACTAATAGTGCTTTAGTAGATAATGCAAAATTTGCCAGTTTGAAAATTTACAGGACAACTCAAGTGCAAAGAGAACTTCATGGAAGATTCAGAGAACCGATACACATGCAAGTATAATGCCTCAACTGTCCCTTGTTACAGAGCTATTTCATTAATACTTGTGCTGCCATATGTACTTGTGCCTTGTCTAATGGCTACAAGTATTTTTTCAGGGAATTTAATTTCAGAAAGTTATGTAAAACAAACTGGAACTTCATTGGTACAGAGTGAAGGAGACGAACTATTCAAAATCAGCTATAATGTTACAAATCAGCTATAATGTCATATATACTGTTACAGTACTGTTTGAGTTGATTCAATTCAAGGAATCAGAACTGTAAGATAACTTGTTCTTTTTCTTTGTGGGGAAAACGTTGTTGACGTGACATCTGTGTGCCTATGTGGTCCTTATGTTTTCTGTTTTGTTTCCTTGGGCCTTGACTATGTTCTTGTGGCCAGTATATTAAATTAATTCAATCTATAAAAATGGATCGATGTTTGTCCTTGTCATTTAATTGAATCGACTGTTGAGGTCCAACTTTTTCAAATATTTTAAATACTAACTGCAAATAATTGCCATTGGAAAAACTGAATTTTGAAGAATTCATTTCCTGGGTGTTGAATAACTTTGGATTGGTATAAGCAGCTAAGCAAACTTTGAAGCGTTTGTCATTTGTAAATATTTAAGTTGAAGAAATGACCCGCATAATTGTCAGCAGTAAATGGACGATCAGAGCACTACAAAAAATTTAGTGCCTGCCATGGAATTATCTGGTTACCAAAAAGAAGAAATTGTAGGGTGTTTCCTTAGGTTCCACATCCTGTATCTTATCATCAAAGGATTTTACTGTCTAGAACAAAATGCAAGTAGATAGGCATAAACTGAATCTGACATCTGCATCTAATCATTATACAGACCTCTAGAAAGTCAGAGCTGTAGCAAAGAGTCATGGTATCTGAAAAATAGGTGTTAGATATATTCTATTCACATTCAATTCTAATATCTGATGCCTCTGATCCGCAACTTTAGTTAGATTGACAAGTTGGTTGGATCATTGTCACTTCTTTTATTATCAAGGTAAGCATTTGAGCACCAAATGGAGGTATTTATGGTCATAAATTCATAATGGATAACACAAAAGGGTTGTGCTCAAATGAGAAGCGTTCATATTTCATATGTGTACTGACAAAAACAAAAGCACTTTGAGGGAAACACGAGAGACGAAACTTATTAAATTTTTTCTTCCTTATTTGACGGAATGAAGTACAAAAGAATGTCTGGTCTTGCTTTGGCCAGCACAGGCAAATGATTGAGCAAGCTATTTTTAACAGCAAATTTGTGAGATCATTGGAAACAATACGGGTTTTACTAAAGGATAATCTATTCTTGCTTCGGCCAGCAAAATTGGCAACTGACAAAGCTATTTTCAAAGGTTAAACTACTAGACCCCGAGAAAGGAGATATTAGTCACATAAATTGGCATTTACCCTTTCTTGGAAATAGGTTCCATCTTTGCTATATTTTGCAGTGTAATATCTCCAACCAATAGGGATTGTAGAAAGACAAAAGCTCTGAATTGCTTTTTTGAGTATTCTGATTTTTGTAAAATAGAAGAATGAAGCTAAAATCATAGGTGACTGACTTCGATGATAGGGATTACTCAGAATAGTGAGGTAGACTTGTCCGCTTTCTGTTTTCTTTTTCGGTCTCTTCGCTGATGGAAGAACTTATTTACAGTGATTGGAGAAAATTCAGATAATTATGAGAGCTTGTCCTATGCCACCCATGAAGCAAACATTCCAAGGAGAGGCCTCAGGTTTTCATAAAAGCACATAGGTTGCCCAGAAATTGGTTGAAAAGGGGACATGACTATCATGAATGACTAAAATCATAGGTCATACATTATTGACTTATTTACAGTGATTGCAACCACGGATGGAACCGGGGCCCAGAAATTGGTGGTGGACATTTTCCAAGATCCCAAGATCCCAAAGTTGTGTTCTGGGCTGAATGATTATTGCACAAGGCCCTGTGGAGTTGGGAAAAATAGCTACACTAGGTGTTCGTCACAACTAGAAATGCACATGAAAAAGTAAATTACGTAGCTCCATGATGGCTAGTTTCTTATGTGGTTATGCTTCATTTTCATCCTTCTAGTTGACCTTATTGTTGCTCTGTTCCCTTCATATGCCTATTTTAGGACATATACATTTTATATGGTCTAGGATGCCCTTGTATTATATATTTTAAGTTTTTTATAAATAAAATTATCTCTAGTGATTATCCTCAAAATATGGTTTGTCTATTGTGAGCTAATTTCCCTGAAAGGTATAGATTTCTTCCTATCTTAAATGTCCTTACCTATCTATATAAAAGACGCTGGAGGGTATTGATGAAAGAATAGCTTAAAACTTATTTTGTATTGTATTCTTTATGTAAGGAGGGCCAAATATTAGGTTAATATATTAGTAGTCATTCTACCTTGATCATATATGTGTCTATCTTTCTTTAATGTTTCACAGAGATGCACATGTAATCGTTGGTGAAAGTCTTGAGGTTGTTTCTTCATAGATCTTGAAATTTCCACCATATTCTAACAAGAACAAGAGGGTTCTGTCCCTGTTGTGTTACTTTATGTAGGTTGGTCATGAGACAAATGACACGGCGTTGAAAGAAAAGTATATTTTAAAACACAAGTAAATGAAATATTTAAATTTAAAAAACAAAATTGAAAATTATACCTTAGCGTTGGATTCCTATTACTAGAGGAAAAATGTCAAATTGACTCAGACTCATTCTCCTAGAAGTCTATATAACTAGTGGACATTTTATCAAAATTTCAAAATAAAATAATAATATAATTAATTGAAATACTTCAATTTAAAAGAAGTTGAAAATTATATCTCTATGCTAAGTCTCTTGACGAAGAGGAAGGACACAACGACTTGTCTTAGCCTCATCCGCTTGTGGGCCCATATAACCAATGGGCCTAGCAGGGTAAGTGCCCAAAGTTGGAGGACAAAAATGGGTCTATTCATGGACATGTTTTTTTTAGATTGTTTGAGATGGTTACACTTAAAATGTGAAGATGGTATAAAAATATGAATTGTAACATTTTGAGTCTAGTTTTCAAAACATTTATTTTTTAAAAAATGGTTAAGTATAAATATGTCAAATATATAAAATTTAAAGATGGATTAATGTTTTTTAGAAAAACAAAAGAAATAGTTATTGATACGACGCAACCTTTTTATAACAAAATTTAGTATTTTTTGAAACTTTTGTGAAAACTTATATAAGATCATCTAGTTTGTGGTCTATATTTTATTATTTTTTTAATGAATATATATATATTTTATTATATTTTTTAATGAATATATAAATTTTGTATTAATTTTACAAGTAAATAGATCTTAAAAATTGATAAAAAATAGATAGATAGTCGCATGATTTCCATAACTACCTAAAAAAAAATAAATAGTTTTTTTTCGAATGCATACAGATTTAGGCCTAGTTTGTGACCATATATATATTTTTTGCATTTGGATCAACAAAAATAAAAACAATTAAACATATATAGATATGTATATTTGTTGCATGTAGTGGCCTAAAAAAGCCATGATTAGAAATCAACATAAATGCAAATTTTAAAATAGTCAAAAAATTAAAAAAATCATATATTTGAAAAGAAGAGAGCGTGTTCGTTGTCATGGTAATAATTTTATAAATTTTATCATTGAAATTCAAAGTATATTTGGTGTTGAAAGTTGAATTTTGTTATTTTTTTTTAAAACTCTCAGATTCGACTGTGTTGATAGGTCCAAACTTTTGGCTCAAGTATCCAAGCCATTTTCGAGCCATAACGCTTGTTGAACTGAAAATAAACATAATGAATACACATTCGTTTCACATTCCAAAAAAAAATAAAAAAGATATATTGGAAGGGGTATCTACTTTGTTTCGTGCAATGTGAAAGGAACACGTACACGTTATGTTCACATTGCACATAAAAAACATAAAATATCGATTGGAAGGGGCAGAGGGTTTACCAAAATAAATGTTAAATATAAGTTTAATGTACACTTTAAATTTATTTTAGTAGATATAAGAAATTAGAGTAACTCTATATCTAATAGAGTTGGTCTCATAGTTGCACGTCTTATTATGTGGAAGATCATCTTTTAAAATCTAATTTGGGCAATGCTCAAGTATTTTCAGGGTTTCAATATTAAATCTACGGATTTTAGGTCATAACTTTTGTAATTGATGTCTATTTGGGTAAACATAGTCATTTTTAAAGTTTTTGTCTTTTAAATTGTTTTCTAGCATTTTTAAGAGTCTTAGGTTTGTCAAAATTAAAGTTTATAAACCACTTATTTTGAATTCAAGCCAAAGTGGTGTGATTGGGACAACATATGTCACATTGATGATTTACGCACATCGAACGACCATTGTGTTAATTTCACTTGTTCGTCATCCCTCCCTCATCCCTAATAACTTCCTCCTCATTGCTCATCACCTTTAATCACTCTTTTCTTATTTCTCATTGTCCCTAATCACTCCCTCATTGACCTTCACTGTTCATCATCATCTCTAATCACTCCCTCATCGTCCCTAATCATTCTTTCATTGACCCTCATCGTCTCTCATCATCCCTAATCACTTTGTCCCTCATTATCTCTAATCACTCCCTTCTCATCCTTAATAATCCCTAATCACTCTCTCCTCACCCCTAATCACTCCCTTATTGATCCTCACCATCTCTCATCATCCTTAATCAATTCCTCATCATCCCTAATCACTCCGTCATTGATTCTCACCATCCTTCATCATCTCTAATCACTCATTTATTGTCCCGTATCATCTCTAATCACTCCCTTCTCGTCTTTCATAATCGCGAATCACTCCCTCCTCATCTTCATTGACCCTCACCATTCCTAATCATTCCCTCATTGACCCTAATCACTCCCTCATTGACCCTCACCATCCCTCATTATCCCTAATGATACCCTCATCGTCCTTTATCATCCCTACTCATTCTCTCCTCGTCTCTTCTCATCCGCAATCACTCCCTCCAATACCTTGATGGTGGGTGTAGTTGCTTCTTACTTGTGCCCGATTGACTTATGTTCCAATTCCAAATTTTGTTCACTCATAAGGCCCAAGGAAATTCCCATTTCTTTCATCTTATTTCACTCAAATAAAGAACTCAGATATATTGTTTGATTGCGCGGTGGGATTCATAGATATATACGACGATCCACGTCCAAATTATGGAGAGAGCGTGTATCCAAAGCCTTGTACCAGAATAAATAGGCAGGGAAATGAGCAATTAGTGAGATGAAATTGTATTACTTACACATATATATTGGGATTTGGACATCTAAGACACCTCTTCAAGTCAATTTTATTGTGATTAGGTCCCTTATAGACCAAAAGTGACATAAAAACACCATATCTGCTATATGATCAAGGAAAACACAATGGGCCCACCACACTAATGTAACCCATACATAGTGAAGTCAATTCAATGATGTCAAGCAGTTGAAACCAACCATTGTATTAACTAGGTAGGAATTAACCATCACATCATGTTACCCACACCCGGATTTCATTGTGTATCACATCAACATCATGAAATATGTATAAATATGATATCGATCTATTCTATGATATGAATATGTACTGCATCACACAAATCATTCATACCATATTGAGTATTATGTACATTGGGTCACTCCCTCCAATACCTTTATGGTGGATGCAGTGGCTTTTTGTTTGTGCTCGATTGTCCTCTAGTCATTCCTTTCTCTATATAAGTTAGAATGCCCCCTCTCCTTTCAAGATATGGCTTGGGTATTCAATCATATATTTAGGTATGGTATACTCAATATCAAGATATGGTTTAGATGTTCAATTGGGTAGGGCATATTTAAGTAGGTAAAGTAGATAAATAATAATCAATGATAGAAATCTATTACATACATAACATGATTCAAAACTTCAGTTTTTATTTTATCTATCAGGAAGCAAACTTCCCTTGTCAATAATAAAAGCTAAGTAGGTGGGGCATAACTAAGTTGGTGTAGAGATGGATTACAAATATGGTTAGATCAAGCATTAGTCATGAAAAACACATAGAATGCATAAAAACATAACAATCTAGACCAACCTATTCAATGGGGTGTGCAAATGACAATTAAGAGTTCAATGAAAGAAAACAAACATACATTACCTTCCCAAGAGCATCCCATCATTCATAAGTGACTTAAGACGTGTTTTTCCCCTTGATTTGGTGTTCAAGTATTTAATAATTGTGCAAGGCAAGCTTCTCCACCATCTCAAGAACACTAAGTATAATCTAAGTTCATGATATGAAATCAATGCTATGCCTATCAAATGAAGCTATCATATTGCAAATAAAGAATAATAATCAACACAAAGAAAAGGTTGTGGAGAGAATCTAGCATTATAAGTTTACATAAATTAAGTTTAATCAAAATGGCCTTAGCCCTCCTATTTATAGATTTTCAGTATCAACTATGATCGTCCATCTTGAGATCAAGATGTGTGGCCATGAATTAATCCAATTATGTAAATAAAATCCATAAATATCCTCATAATGATTTGAGAGGAAGGGGCAATAAAGAGGCATGGAAAGCTATAATCCTAATATTTGTTGCATTTATGATTTATAGATGTCACCCCAAAAATGACTTCACTTGATGATGCAGTTAATAGGAATCAATTTTCAATAAAAAAATATTCAATAATTTCCAAGGAATTCTTACTTAAGCTTATAATTTGATTTAATTTGCGTAAGTAAGATTAATCAATTTTAGTGTAATTCTTTAGAAATTGGTGCACTTCATTAATCAAATTGCTCAAAAAATTATATTATTGGGTTGTAATTTGATTTAAGAGGAATTAGAAGGCAATGTTAGTTGCGTATGAACCGTCATCTCATTTAAGATGTTGACACAAAATAACACATGCACGTGTCGTGTGCTTACGAATTAGAAGAAAAGAGTGATATAGAGCACTAAAATGCATTTTCATCATTTTAACTTGAATATTTGATCAAAGTTAACAATCAGATAAAATGCATTGCTCCATTTAGAGATATATTAGTCTAAATTGACACTTGTATACGACAAACTCAAACCATTTAACACGTTTTTAATGATTTTGGCTTAAATTCTATGTTTTAGTGCATTTCAAATAAGATTGACAATTTCAACACAAAGGTGTTAGGAATTAGATGTCTACATTTTGCCTCTGTTTGAGAAGGCGTAGTGAGACATTCAGATGAAGCAACATCTTTTCAAAGAAAAGAGTTTTCAAGAAGAATTTAGAAATGACCCATGATGCCCCCTCAAGAGGACATACAAGGATAAAAGAGAAGGATGGACTCTCGAAAAGAGAGATAAAGTGAGATTAACCCGTGGAAAAGATAAAATCCAGATGAGCTAATGCTTGCACGCGTTGATTCCATCAATTATCAAAATATAATTAGAGCAAAATGGCCCCAAGGATGGGGGGAAAGGGAAGGATACAATCCAAAAATATAAGTGAAACACTTTAAACACACCCAAAGCTAGGGTGCAAGCTGCTCGCTTACGAAATGATCAATCCCGAGACAAGTTGCACATTAAAATGTTCCCAGAACGAGGGCAAAAATTTGTAGAGCTTGAATTAGAAGAAAAGGACAACATTGTCTCTAAAGAGAGAAGAAATAATAATGTGATCAATTAGAGCGAATTTGATCATGTGATAAACAATTTTTCCTCAGTAGGGTTGATTTGATTCAACAGTTGGTTCAAATGTTGTGCCTCTATAGGGCAAATTGGCAAGCAAAAGCTCAAGGATATAACCTATACATAGATTAAAGATGAACGAACGCAAACATAAATGCGATGGTATAATGGCTGCAAAAGCCATAAAAAACCAGGCATAAGAGGATGCACACAAAGTGATGAAAGAAATGAAAATAAGAATAAAAGGTGGCCGAGCTGACTTGAGATATGCTATATATCCAAACGCTGCCTACATAGTCCAAATGGACCTCAAGCCAATATAATTCACCCAAAAGTGAGAGATAATGGAATGAGGGATGAAGAAAACTGACCAGTATTCTCTTAGACTCATGATGTATGTCAAGAGATGCACGTCTTGCATAGAGTCAGGAGCATGATAAGCCATAGGTACCTAGTGTCATTGGTGTTATTGAGATCTATTCATCGACATTGAGGAAGTGGGAGATAATGGAATGAGGGATGAAGAAAACTAACCAGTATTCGATTAGAGACTCATGATGTATATCAAGAGATGCACGTCTTGCATAGAGTCAGGTGCATGATAAGCCATAGGTACCTAGTGTCATTGGTGTTCTTGAGACCTATTCATTGGAGTTGCATCGACGTTAAGACTAGGAACCAAAGTACAAAGTGCTTGCTATAACAAAATGAAATTATGCATCATAAGTATGGGGAAATTTTAATGACATTGAATTTTAATTGCGTTGAGCCGATTCATTAGCAAAGGTTAATGAAACCGAACATGCTAAAGATGAGGATAACTAAGTTTTTGTAGTTTGTGCAAGGAAGAGCAGTGAATTACTAGTTAATAGAAGCATAATAGAGACAAATGACATGCACTCACAAAGAACTAGATTAACCAAAGAATTCTTTTAGAGGTACATAAAATTCAGACTACTTTTGAGATAGATTAAACCTTAACATTAAACATGATAATACAAACAAGATAAACACAAGAAATTCAATAGGTAACCATGACCTAGATATCATATATTTATCTCAGTAAAGGGGTCATCAATATTCTTCCTACAGACATACATATTTATAATCATTCCAATTTTTGACTATTCATATTCTTCTTCATACATTGGTGCCAAAATGAGGAGACTGTTCATTTTCTATCATTTCACAAGCCGAAAGGATAGGACAAAATACACAAGCGAACAATTATATATACAACGCATGAATATCCAAAGGAATATCCTGCACAACTTTCTTATCCAGTTTTCTTCTCCCAACGCTTTCTCGAACTTAAAATGTTGTCTCATCTCGAGACAATGTTGCAGGTTTATCTATTTGTGTGCTGAGGGCAAAAGCTTGAAAATTTGGGTAAACTAGCAAGAGTCGTAGTAATCGCTTAAGGTGTCATTTTTGATTTTCACCTCTTGCGCACTACTTAGCTGCCCTTTTGAGTTTTCAACTAAATAGCGTACCAACCTACTGCTCTTTCAGGTTTTCAATAGGTTGGCGTAACCAGGTGGCTGTCCTTTATAGGTTTTCAACTACCCTGGCCTCGCTTGTTTCACTGATCATCCCTAATAAAAAAATTGTTCAAAAATATATAAAATTTTCTTTCAAAAACTTGCTCATTACGTAATACTCAACTGGTAGGTAGTGTATCTGAAGAAGAACGCTGGCCAATATGATCCTTGATCCCTGCCTAAGCAGCTGTGCGTTGCACCATTACTTGTTGGAGTTTGAAGGGTGGCATGTATACAAGAATATTAAGCATCAGAGTCACCTCGCTGCAGAATGGAGCCAAGTCAGTCTTAAATGCATCCCAGTCCAACATGACTTCCTGGACCATGCGAATCAAGATGCGCATTGGTGCATAATTCTCAATGAGTTCCTTAAAGTCCTCGTTCTATGCAACACTTAGGTCGACCCTTGTATTAGTGATCTTCACTTGGATCTTTACACTCAACTATTCTAGCTTTTCTATGTGTCTTTCTACCTATTCTCCTGCAAATGCACTATGTCGTAGGTCCTGTTCCCAGTTTATAAGTAGGTCCTGCATGTTATCTCTAGCATTGAAAGATTGCTGGAGACCAAGTTCAGTCTCATCAGATGATGCAGTTGGAGCGTGCCTAGTTGTGTGCGCTGCAACAACATTGAAGTTTGTGCTGGAGCTGAATAGGAAGTTGTTGAGCTGCTATTTCTAGTCCAAAAGACTACGTGCGAGTTGATGGGCTTAGAGAGCTATGGTGTCCAACATACATTGATACTCTTCCAACATATTGATCAAAGTTGTGGTATCATTCTTCACGCTGTAACCCAAATTCCCAAGCGCAAGAAGTTCTTGTGTTGTGCACCAGTCTTTTGTGAGTTCCGCTACTAGTCTCATAACCCTGTGATGCTTTGACATGATTTTCTCTCCTATGACTCAAGAAGCCAAGGTTGGGCAAGCATATTCAATTGCCTTCACAGCTTCATGCAATCGATTCCAAAGCTCCACATTCTCGGTCTTTACTTGATCCCATTCTTGTTCTAGGGAGGCCACCTTTTGTGCTATAGATTCTTGGAACGCTGCAGCTCCCTCCAATTGCTTCTTTAAGGGCAAATGAGAGACGTCCAAAGATGCCTCCTACTTGATCGAAAGAGTGGACAATGTGGTCATTGTCATCGCAGGATCTTGGTGGGGCATGGTGGCTAAAGTAAGGGAGAAAGTGGTGTGCCGAACAATGACTGATGGAACATCCCAGAGCCATACACCTCCTAGTGGACGTTGTGGCATCTAAGCTTGTCTCTGCATTGTAATTGGTACTTGCTGCTGTGCGGTGGCCTCTACTAATAGCTTGGCTTGCTGTGCAACATTCTCAACTATCCTCTGTTTAGCCTCTTCCTCTTGCTTGTTCTTTCTAGCTTCTTCCTTCATCTTTTTTTGTGTTCTTCTTCTTGCTCCTTCCTCTTTTCTTATCCTCTTCCTCTTTCCTGTGATTTTCTTCCTCTTCTTACCTCTGTTTTTCTTTGGCTTGTTCTTTCTATTTCTTCCTTCTCTCCTCTTCTTTTTTCTTCTGCTCTTGTTATTCTTTATTTCTTTGTTCCTCTTCTTGTGCATCTTAGGCCTGTGCTTGGGCTTGTGCTTGTGCCTGGGCTTGCTGTTGCTATAGGACTTCATCATGTTTCTCTTTTTTGGCAGCTTCTTCTACTTGTTGTTTCCCTTGGATTGCTTCGTTTTGTTGTTTTTCTTCCCCCTCTTTTTCTTTCTTCTCCTTCTCTTCTTATACTTGTTGTTGTGTTACGATTGCTTTTTAGGCTTGATGAGCCATCTGCAAGTCTTCCTCTACATCTTTGGCCTTTTTGGAGGCCTCTACTTCCTCAACTTGATGTGTTTTGACTGGTGCTTCTCTTTTTATTTCTTTCTCTTCCTCTCTTCCTTCTTGCACGTGCGTTCAGATGTGCAGATGACTTCTTCTCTTGCAATTTGTTCTTCAGTTGAGTGTTGAGTTGTGGAGCTAAAAGCTTCAACTCTTTGCAAACTGATGGAACAGGAAGGTTGCTGAGTTTTAGGAGAACCGGCGTCGGCAGCAGGACCGACATCGGTTGTGACCAGTGCAGAAGGCCACCGGCGACGGTAGAACCAGACTAGCAGGGACCGGCGTCGGTCCCCTGTGTGTTCCAGAACTGCTCGTTACACGGATAGTTAGTTAAGTGAACGAAGTGTTTGCATGTAAAGGCCAGTTAGAGTCTTTGGTTGCAAGGATAATTGTATAAATTAAGAGTCTAAGTTAGTGTTTGAGTTAGGGATCTATATATAGACCCATTGGCATGTATTGTAATTATGGTATGAGATAGAAAGGAAGGCAAGTAAGTTGCTTCCATTGTAAGATCATTGAGTTGCAGGTTGTTGCAAGCTCATAGGAGATCTACATGTGAGTATGGTCTGTTGAATTGCAGGTTGCAGGTTCATGGGAGATCAACTTGAAATACTATTGAGTGCTTGGTGAACTGGCATGGTTATTACTGACTAGTTGGAGAGGTGAACACCAATTCTGTTTGTGAGTTGGTTGTTGGGACCGTTTTTTGTGTAGGAGAGTGTTGTGTGAGAAGAATTACTGTACACTTGAGGTGTGGCAAACCTCTGTAAGGTGAAAGAGTGTGGCGGCTCTTTGTTGTATTCTTTTCTGTAAAGTGTTAATACAAGATAGTGTATTGTCTCTCATATTCTGTGCTATTGGTGAATTCTAGCTACTTGTGTTTCTGGTTATTTTTGCATTTATAATTGCTTATATTTGGTAATTATACTGTGCTCTTTCTGAAGAGCAAGATCCAACAAGAGGAATCAGAACATGTGTGTTTGTTCTTGGACTTCCCTGACAAGTGGTATCAGAGCTTTTGGTTGGGATACTAACAGATTGAATTAGATCTGGTTAGTGTGTTTTGATTACAGGTACTCACAGGGTTTCTGTTTGAGTGGAAGTTGAGCAATGACAGAAGACAGTAAGCTACGGATGGAAAAGTTTAATGGCAAGAACTACCAATTGTGGAGGATGCAGATTGAGGATTATCTGTATCAAAAAGATTTGTACTTACCGTTGGGAGGGGTTACTTGCAAACCCTCGGATATGAAAGATGAAGAATGGGAGGTTCTTGATCGGAAGGCTCTGGGATCTATTAGATTGAGTCTTGCATCATCTGTGATTTCCAGCGTATCACAGTGTAAGACAACGGTGGAGTTGATGGAATCTTTGACAAATTTATATGAAAAACCCTCAGCTTCTAATAAGGTATTTCTTATGAAGCGTTTATTTAATTTGCAAATGTTGGAAGGTGGATCTGTTCATAGCCATCTTAGTGATTTTCATGGTTTAGTAAACCAGCTAAGTTCAGTCAATATTGTATTTGATGATGAAATTAGAGCTCTCTTAATCTTGTGTTTATTACCTGAAAGTTGGGAAGGTTTGGTAATGGCAGTTTCTAATACTGTGTCTCCTTCAAAAGTCTTAAAAGTGGATGATGTTGTAAGTGTGATCTTGAATGAAGAGATACGCAGGAATATCACAGGTGAATCATCAGGAAATGCTTTGAGTGTTGAAGGCAGAGGAAGACAAAGAGAAAAGATAGAGCATGGGAGATCAAGGTCCAAGACAGGCAGAAGATCCAAGTCCAGGTATGGCAGAATAACCTGCTGGAAGTGTGGAAAGCAAGGGCACTTAAAGAGAGATTGCAGGTCGGGTACAGATCAACATGAAGAATATGAAGAAGAAGCAGATGTTGCAGATTATGCTGCACGGGATGCTCTGGTTTGTTCTTTGGATAAAGTAGAATCTTGGGTTTTAGATTTCGGTGTCTCTTTTCATGCATCCCCACATAGGGAATTTTTTCATGAGTATGTCCAGGGAGATTTTAGAGAAATTTATGTAGGGGATGGTAAGCCTTGTCAGATTGTTGGCAAAGGGAAAGTGAAGCTGAAACTGCAGACATGTAACACATGGGTGTTAAAAGAGGTCATGCACGTCCCAGTTCTTGAGCGGAATTTGATTTCTGTTAGAAGTTTGGGTGATGAGGGTTGCACAGTAACTCTCACAGCGGACTCTTGGAAGGTTATCAAGGGTACATTTGTTGTAGCTAGAGGTAAGAAAGTAGGTACGCTTTATCTATCTACTTGTACTACTGATTCTCTTTCTGGGTTTTCTACTTCAGCTGTAGATTCAGAGATGTGGCTTGATAGGCTTGGTCACATAGATAAAAAAGAGATGCTTGTTTTTGAGTCAAAGGATATGCTTTCGGATTTGGAAGGTATGGATCGTGGTTTCTGTATGCACAAGAAGAAGGTAACGTTTCTTGAGGAATCCGATGTTAGTGACAAGAATAGAAAAGCCTTGGTTTTCAAAGAGAAGATGACGGACAGAGTTTAGCACAAGATGCAGAAGAATTTTGAGCAGAGCAAGGGTGATTTGGACAAGGATTTGATCCAAAAAGAGCTCGCAGAAAAAAGTTAGGTCTCACAAGAAAAACACAGAGATCGACGTCGACAGGAAAACCGGCGTCGGCGTCCAGACAAGGACCGATGTCGGCTATGTGCAGACCGACGTCGGTGACTCAGGGCAGATATTGACCGGCGTCGGCTAGGGGAAACTGACGTCGGCAAGGTGGCAGTCGCAGAAAACCGACTTCGGTCGTCTACAGACTGAGATGTGACCGGCATCGGTTACTGAGACGAATTTTGGGTGGACAGCACGCTGTCATGGAGTCTCAAGCGCCCATATGGAGGACTGAAGGTGTAAGTTCTTAAAATTCATCATTTCCCTTCTTTACACTACTTGTTGCTCACTTATGGCATAGGACCAGGAAGTTATTGAAGAAGCAGAACAGGTAGATCCAGGAATAGATCCAGGAAACAGTGGAAGTTAGGCATGGATGAGGATGTGATTCCTTGGAGGAGAACCAAACAGGGGTTTTGGGTAGAGTGGCCAGCTGGAAGTAAGCACTGAGAGACGAATGGATGTTTAGGATAAAAAAGAGCAGAAATGGATACGTGAGATGGAAGATCAGGGTATATGGTCTTGTATTAGCTGCAGGGCAATGGAGGTTTGATCATTGTGTTTCTCTTTACCAGGTTGGATAGTATTAGCTACACTATCCTATTTCTGTATGATGTGCTTGTTGCAGGGTTACATATACAGGTATTGCTGAACTAAAGGTAAAGCTAGTTCAGGTGTTTGTCATGGAGAATCTAGGAGCAGCAAGATTCTTTGGCATGAGTGTGTTCTAGAGACATGGTAGGTCATTTGTTGACTTTGTTTCAGGATGATTGTGTGAAATCGGTTAGCACGCCGATGGTTGGACAATTCTATGAATAGGTGTCTTGATTCACATAATGAGGTTGAGTGCATGGTATGTACTAAACCTGAGTTTTTCCAAGCAGTGGGAGTTGTCACAAGTTGGAGCCAATCCGAGAGAGAACCATTGGAGGACAGTTCAGTGGATTCTTACAGGGACTAGCAGCAGGTGCACATGCTATGCAGGTTCAGGTTATTTTTTACATGGTTTGTAGATGTGGATGTGGCAGGAGATTTGGATGACAGGTTTTGCACTACAGGTTTGTGGTGGTTGGTCTTCAAGAGTGATCTTGAGGAGGGATACAAAGCCAAGGGAACAAACTAGACTAAGTACAGGTACAGGGACAGGTTGCAGCTGTTTATCTCCAAGTGGGAGATTGTTGAGTTGTGGAGCTAAAAGCTTCAACTCTTTGCAAACTGATGGAACAGGAAGGTTGTTGAGTTTTAAGAGAATCGGCGTCGGCAGCAAGACCGACGTTGGTTGTGACCAGTGCAGAAGGCCACCGGCGATGGCAGGGAGTCGGCCGACGTCCGCAGAACCAGACTAGCAGGGACCGGCGTTGGTCGCCTGTGTGTTTCAGAACTGCTCGTTACACGGACAATTAGTTAAGTGAACGAAGTGTTTGCATGTAAAGGCCAGTTAGAGTCTTTGGTTGCAAGGATAATTGTCTAAATTAAGAGTCTAAGTTAGTGTTTGAGTTAGAGATCTATATATAGACCCATTGGCATGTATTGTAATTATAGTATGAGATAGAAAGGAAGGCAAGTAAGTTGCTTCCATTGTAAGATCATTGAGTTGCAGGTTGTTGCAAGCTCATAGGGGATCTACATGTGAGTATGGTCTGTTGAATTGCAGGTTGCAGGTTCATGGGAGATCAACTTGAAGTACTATTGAGTGCTTGGTGAATTGGCATGGTTATTACTGACTAGTTAGAGAGGTGAACACCAATTCTATTTGTGAGTTGGTTGTTGGGACCGTTTTTTGTGTAGGAGAGTGTTGTGTGAGAAGAATTACTGTACACTTGAGGTGTGGCAAACCTCTGTAAGGTGAAAGAGTGTGGTGGCTCTTTGTTGTATTCTTTTCTGTAAAGTGTTAATACAAGATAGTGTATTGTCTCTCATATTCTGTGCTATTGGTGAATTCTAGCTACTTGTGTTTCTGGTTATTTCCGCATTTATAATTGCTTATATTTGGTAATCATACTGTGCTCTTTCTGAGGAGCAAGATCCAACAAGAGGAATCAGAACATGTGTGTTTGTTCTTAGACTTCCCTGACATTGAGATCTGCTCTGTTTCACTTTCTTCAACCTCCTGCGCCTACGGTGATGGTGGGGAGTCTTCAGGGTGCACCTCCGATCTGAGAACCATCTACTTCCTTCTTCCTATGGTGACCAGTTTACGTCGTGGAGGTGGTGCAGAAGTTTTTGGTGCAGGTTGTGTTTCTTGTTCAGTAGCTAGTCAAGCGAATGTGTGTTCTTCGAATGAAGGGGAGACTCGGGTCTCCCTTCTCATTCGTGGCCTACAGACAAGTTGTTCTGGTAGACTCTCCAGCAGGGGTGCGAATACAACATTTGGTGCAAATATTGGATCAGTGGTTGGTTGAAAAAATTCCATTCAATGTCGCAGTTGTTCCTCCTTTTCCTTAATAGTATAAAAAATGATGGACAATGGTCATGTGGGGAGTTTTACACACATATTAGGAGGGACTTGCTTCCATATTTAGACTGTGCGTACCACCTTCTAGAAGAAAAACTCTTTTTCTTCTTCCTTTTCATAGTAATCCCCAACCATGTCTGCCAACATGACATGGTAGACCTCTTGCGCGTTAGTTCCCATTTCCATGAGATCGCAAAACTCGATAATTTGTGGCATCTTCGGGTCATCCTTCCATGATGTGATGTGTGTTGTATGCGTTGGAGGGGTGACACCAAATGAGGATTTGCTTTGCACTTCCCCTTCTATTTTTGTGAATTAGATGCTAGTTTTGAAGGTTGCACCGCATGAATGTTTGCGCCCGGTGGTATTGATTGCAGAGGGATTGCTCGCTTGGTTACATGTTCTTTCTATCTGGCCACCTCGACCTGTGCCATATCCATTGTAATGAAAAATGGAAGTGGTTTGAAATGTGAGTGTTAAAGCTCATGTATGGTGATGAATACCCCCTTAGGCATGAGGGTGACAATGCCATGTCCCAAATACTACAAAACATCTACTGGAACTTTGGGGTGTGTGGCGATGAGGTCCAGGCACTCCTCCTACCATGCTTTGAACTTTCCCTTATGTGTGAGGGCTCCTTGTTCCTGAGTCCATATGAGGTTGTGGAATTGCTATATTGGCCAGTAGTCCGTATTCGGGTGCACTTCCCCCTCAGGTGACTTCCATTGCGTGAAATAGAGGAGGATCAAGAATTGATATTGGAAGGTTTGATTCGGAGTGGTGTGACACTTCTCAATTTTGGTAATGACTTCTTGAACAAAGTATTCAGGCCGGTTGAATTGCTCACTTCAGTGGATCATCTTATGAGCGATGTCCACAACTCTTTTAGGTATCTATTTAGCCAACTTGGTTGTCTGCCATAAGTGTCTGCTGATGCATTGGACAAGGATGCACATAGGTTCATCTATAATCTCATCAATGAGGATCGTTCAACTTTGTCACACATATAGGTCTCTGACTTCTGGCAAGATTGGAGGTGTTTTGGTTTTGTAGGCCAACAAGGAATCTCCACACGTAGGCATGCCTAGAGCTCGGACCATGTCTTGTGTGTTGATGATGACCATGTCATTTGGCCCCAAATAAATAGCTCCTTTGTTGTATCATCCAAGTAATAATTGAATGATTTCACCCAAGTTTCCAAAGGTTGGCATTCGAAGCAGGTGCTCAACGTTTGTGTTTTGGAACTTGTGTAAAGCTGCAAGGGCAAGTGGCTACACAACATCCACAGGGTTTGCCCAGATCATCTTTTGTTCAGCTTTGCGCAGGTATTTGAATGACACCTGATTACTATATTTTGACAGTGCCATGTCAATGCCCATGGCTTCCTTTTGTGCTTATGATAGAGGTTGGATTAGTGACATAGTATCCATTGCGGCTTTAGAAGAACTTTGATTGATTTAGAATGCTCTGTGTATTGGAATGGATCGGCTTATTGGTAGGTGCAGGTTCTCCAAAATATGCTAAGTATGAAATACAAACATGGAGTTTGAACTTATGTTTTATAGATTTCACGCTTCTTGGCTTCCACATCTAGGGCATACCTAGCTATCCATTTGTCTTAAATGCAATGGAAGATGTGGCGAATCAATGCTCGATCTGGCTCTTAAAGTCGTTAGTTGTTGGCACATGTGTGGAGTTACGCCATTATGCCCGTAGGTGCCCATATAAGGGGTACAAGCTATTGATGTTGACTAGCCACCGATTTGTGGAAGATCGTATCTACTGACCCTTGGCTCTTGCATTTATTTCTGGTGGATGACCGTTATCCAAAGGATATCTTCATGATGTGACATTTCAACATCTTTACTAGACCTAAAATTTTTCAGTCGCTCCTCGTTAACTTTTTTGATGGTAGACGTGGTGCTTCCTGTGCATGTTTTGCGCATGTAATGCTTGGTCTTCATACTTCACAAATGCTTTTGCTTATATCATCTACAAACAAACAAAATAAAAAATAAACACACACAAAAAACTTGCAAAACAAAAAATTCCTAATCTACATGGTGCTACTCAACACCCACTCAGTTGCAGAATGAGATCAATAGCTATTAGCGGTAGGGCTTAAGCCTACAACCATTTACTCACCCTGGCAATATGGTTCCCTGTAAATCTCTTAAAACTACCGTTCCTTGTTGTGTTAAGTCATGAATAATGTAAGGTCCTTTCCATCTTATTTGCAATTTGCCCAAGAATGCTCTGAATTGACTATCATACAACAAAACTCGCTGCTCTTTGTGGAATTCCTTGTGGTGCAGGGTTTGATCGTGTCATGCTTTCTGACATTGTTTATGTATTTCTTTCATCCATGCTACTCTTCTTCTGAACTCATCCATTCTATTTAAATCTAAGAATCGATTGGTAAGAGATTCCCGCTCTCCTAAGCGCATAACCATAGCGATGCGCAGGTTGGGTACTAGATACTTCATTGGCATGACTGCTTCTAGACCATACACTGACTGAAATGGTGTAAATCTTGTATCCCTTTTATAATTTGTGAGATATGCCCATATGATCATAGGAATGCGATCTTCCTAGTCATCCCGCTTAACATCATAGATTTTCTGTGAGCATTTTCCCCAATACTTTATTGGAAGCTTCAGCCTGGTCATTCCCCTATGGATGATAGACAATGTTTTTATGATGCACAATCATGAACTCTTCTGTCAAAGCTTTGATAGTATTATTGAGGAAGTACATTCCTGTGTCACTGACTAGTTTGATCGGACATCCGAACCTGGTAATGATGTTTTCATACAAAAACTTTGTTGCGTCTTTTGCACCACAACTAGGTGTGGTAGAAACTTCAATCCACTTAATGAAATAGTTTGTCACAGTAATAATATTCTTGGCTTTGATGCACTTGCTTGGAGGGTTGATTGATCCTACAAAGTCAATACCCCACTGTTCAAATCACTGCTCTTCTAAGAGGGGTTGCAACAACATCTCATCTTTCGGGAGAGGTTTTCTCATATGTTGGCAAACATCCCAATGCTTTGCAACTCTACATGCATCCTGAAACAAATTCATGTTAGGTTGTGGAGCTAAAAGCTTCACTGATGCAGACATGGAGAAGGCCATTGGAGGGGTTGCTGAAGGTTGCTGAGTTGCAGAGCAACCGGCGTCGGTCTGATCAGCCGACGTCGGCAGTATTGTGAAGAGAAGCAACCGACGTCGGTCAGGTATCAGCGGACGTCGGTCACCTCCAGGTAGACAGGGACCGACGTCGGTCACCTCCAGGTAGACAGGGACCGACGTCGGTCACCTGTGTGGTTCAGACTGCGGATGTTACGGGCAGTTAGCTAACGGACCAAGTGTTTGCATGATGAGAGCTATTTATAGACTGAGAGCTGCGGATCTAATTATTGTTTGGATGAGATCTATATAATAGACTCATGGTTGTATTGTAAAGTTGTTCTAGTTTGAGTTGAGTAAAGTTAGCTCCTTCTGTGTGTGAGGTGAGCAAGGGTGTTCCTCCTAGTTCCACAGCAGTACCAAGGTGGGTGCTGGATTGGAGAGTCAGCTGGATTCTTCATGTATGTATGATCTTGGTCATCAGGTGAGCATGGCCCTTATAGGAGATCTACATGGTAAGTAAGATCGTTGATATGCAGGTGTGTGTGTGTGTGCAAGGTCAAGGTTCACAGGTGTGCAGAACCAATATTGATCTGTAGGTTGGAGATCAGATAAGACAGCAACACAATAGGGAGCAGAATCAGGCAGGATCTACTTGGAGTACGGTGTGTACTCATTGGTATGTACGTGGAGTACATGGAGAACTAAGAGGAAGGCAAGGCAGTTCCTTCCATAAGTATGGTCTGTTGAATTGCAGGTTCATGGGAGATCTACTTGAAGTACTTTGAGTACTTGTGGAGTGCGTGGAGCACAGGTGTAAGGTGAACACCAACTCTGTGTTTGAGTTGGGTGTTGGGACCTAGTAGAGAGAGCTTTGAGGAGAGAATTACTGTTCACTTGAGGTGTGGAAAACCTCTGAAGAGGTGGTGGAGAAGAAGTGGCATCTTCTTTATTGTATTTTTTTTCTGTAAGAGTTATTAATACAAGTTGTGTATTGTCTCTCATATTCTGTGTTATTCTGAATTCTAGTTACTTGTTGAATCTGGTTAATTTCCGCATATTAAGTTGCTTGGTTTGGTAATCAATTGTGTGCTTCCGGTGTTTCGTATCCTGACAAGTGGTATCAGAGCTAAGGTTGCAGGAAGCAGGTTTTGTGTTTGGTTACAGGTCACTCTCAGGGGTTTCTGATTGAGTGGGAGCAGAGCAATGGCAGATGAAAGTAAGCTAAAAATGGAGGAGTTGAAAAGCACAGATGGTCACTTAAGGTCCCATGGAAAGAAAGAGCAGGTAAAAGAATATTGTTGGTTTGTGGAAGATCAGCAAGAAAGAACTGAAGAAGCAGATGTTGCAGGTGATGTGGCACAGGATGCTCTGGGAGGTTTCTTGGATAAAGTTGAATCTTGGATAAAAGATTCGGTTGCCTCTTTCCATGCAGCCCCAGGTAGAGGAGCTGGTGAGCCTTGCCAAAGAATTGGCAAAGGGGAAGTGAAGCTAAAATTGCAGGCGGCCAACACACAGGTGTTGATGAAGGTCATGCAGGTCCCAGGTTTGGAGATATGGCTAATTTCTTCAGAAAGATTGGGTGATGAGAGATGCACAAGAACTCTCACAGCGGATACACTTGAATTAGCTGGTGGTAAGAAAACAGGTACTCTTTATCTACTCGTTTATATTACTGATTTTTCTTCTGTTGCGGAGACATGGCTTCGTAGGCTTGGTCACATGAGCAGGAAGGAGATGCATGTTCTTAAGCGGAAGACAGATATATTTGATAGGCTTAAGAACTGGAAAGCCTTGGTGTTCTTGGAGGAGATGGCGGACAGAAACCAGTGGATGGTGCTGGATACTTCTGAGCAGAGCAGTTTGGACATGGGTTTTGATTCAAAGGAGCTCGCGGGTAAAAAGTCATCACTCACAGGCGAACACAGATACCGACATCAGTCAGGAGGAACTAGCGTCGAACAGACAGGTGCCGATGTCGGTTATGTGCAGACCGAAGCCGGTGATGTCGGGCAGGGTAAGACCGACGTTGGTCAAGAGGACCAACGTCAGCAGTAGGTAAGACCGACGTCGGTCAGGAGGACCGACGTCGGCAACAGGGACACCGACGTTGGCAGGTTGGTAGTCAGGGACAGACGCATGGGAACCGACGTCGGTCGGATGCAGACTGTGGAGTGACCGAGGTCGGTCACTGTAACGGATTTTGGGTGGACAACATGCTGTCAAAGAGTCTCAAACACCCATACAGAGGACTGAAGACGTAAGTAGGCCCTCAAATTCGTTGTTCCTCTTCTTTATACTTGTTGCTGATTGTAGAGTAGGAAGGATCCAGGAAACAGGTGGGAGCATGACAGGGATATGATGCAGAACCAAATGAGAGTTTTGGTAGGGTTGCCAACCGGTGTGAAAGCACAGAGACGAATGGATTCCTTAGTTGAAGAATAGAGTGAACGGACACGTGAGACGGAAGACCAGGCATATGGTCTTGGGAAACTGCAGGACAGTGGTACAGGTTTTGACAGGTGGAGGACGAAGCATGGCTTCAGTCAATGTCAGGGTAACTACTGTGGTTTTGACTTACCAGGGAGATGGTGATTGCAACATCATTCTATTGCTGTATGTGGATGGTATGCTAGCTAGCAGGTTTGTACATACAGGGTTTTGCTGAGCTAAGGGTAAGATTAGTTTCAGTGGCATGTCAGGAGGAGTTTGGAGCAGCAAAATTCTTTGACATGAGAGACATGGAGATCACAGGTAGATTTTGTCTCCAGTGGGAGCTGATGTGAATCAGGGGTTGGCAAAGTTCATTACGCAAGATGCAGAGCCGGAGCACACTAAGCGCTGGACAGGTACAGTGTCTGAAATCACATGAGGTCTGGTATAAACCTGAGTTTTCCCATGCAGTGGGACCTGTCAGAGAGTTAGGAGTCAATTCGGGGAAGTGGTTTCTCAGGTATTTGAGAGGGACCAGCAGCAGGGATTCATGCTATGCAGGGTCAGGACTTCACTACATGGGTCTGTAGGTTCGGATGCGGCAGGTGACTCGGATGACAGGAGGTACACCACGGGACGTGTGGTGGGTTGTCTTCAGGATTGAGCTTGAAGAGGGATATAAATCAGGAAACAGATTAGACAGAGTATAGGTACAGGTATAGTGCAACTGTTTATCTCCAAGTGAGATATTGTTAGGTTGTGGAGCTAAAAGCTTCACTGATGCAGACATGGAGAAGGCCATTGGAGGGGTTGCTGAAGGTTGCTGAGTTGTAGAGCAACCGGCGTCGGTCTGATCAGCCGACGTCGGCAGTATTGTGAAGAGAAGCAACCGACGTCAGTTAGGGATCGGCCGACGTCGGTCACCTCCAGGTAGACAGGGACCGACGTCAGTCCCCTGTGTGGTTCGGACTGCAGATGTTACGGGCAGTTAGCTAACGGATCAAGTATTTGCATGATGAGAGCTATTTATAGACTGAGAGCTGCGGATCTAATTATTGTTTGGATGAGATCTATATAATAGACTCATGGTTGTATTGTAAAGTTGTTCTAGTTTGAGTTGAGCAAAGTTATCTCCTTCTGTGTGTGAGGTGAGCAAGGGTGTTCCTCCTAGTTCCACAGCAGTACCAAGGTGGGTGCTGGATTGGAGAGTCAGCTGGATTCTTCATGTATGTATGATCTTGGTCATCAGGTGAGCATGGCCCTTATAGGAGATCTACATGGTAAGTAAGATCGTTGATCTACAGGTGTGTGTGTGTGCAAGGTCAAGGTTCACATGTGTGCAGAACCAATATTGATCTGTAGGTTGGAGATCAGATAGGAAAACAACACAACAGGGAGCAGAATCAGGCAGGATCTACTTGGAGTACGGTGTGTACTCATTGGTATGTACGTGGAGTACATGGAGAGCTAAGAGGAAGGCAAGACAGTTCCTTCCATAAGTATGGTCTGTTGAATTGCAGATTGTTGCAGGTTCATGAGAGCTCTACTTAAAGTACTTTGAGTACTTGTGGAGTGCGTGGAGCACTTATGGAGTGCGTGGAACACAGGTGTAAGGTGAACACCAACTCTGTGTTTGAGTTGGGTGTTGGGAACTAGTAGAGAGAGCTTTGAGGAGAGAATTACTGTTCACTTGAGGTGTGGGAAACCTCTGAAGAGGTGGTGGATAAGTGGCATATTCTTTATTGTATTCTTTTCTGTAAGAGTTATTAATACAAGTTGTGTATTATCTCTCATATTCTGTGTTATTCTGAATTCTAGTTACTTGTTGAATCTGGTTAATTTCCGCATATTAAGTTGCTTGGTTTGGTAATCAATTGTGTGCTTTCGGTGTTTCGTATCCTGACAATTCAGCCACCACAGTCCACTTTGTAGAATCTTTCTTGCTGTAGCCGCCCCTGTGAAATGTCCTCCTGCGATTCTTTGATGAGATTCCTCTAAGAGTTGAGGGCATTCATGTTCGAGGACAACTCTGCACAGGACTTCATCCTTCCCCAAGTGATATAGTAGTCCTTTCATGATAGTGTAGGGATGTACTACCAATGGGCTTACCCAATTAGTTTTTTTTACTGGAGAGATTATTGTTGTGTCCTGCATCCTATCCAGTTCTGTGTTTACTATTAGTTTCATATTGGGGTTGAGTTTGTATGGTCGCTTCTTAATTGGACGCACACTCTTTTAATTCAATGTGCATCTCACCAAGAGATGGGTTAACTCCTCGTACCTCTGAGAACTTAGTGGGGAATACATCTTGGTAGTCCCTCAGAAGTTGTAGAGCTTTTGAAATCTTAGTCTCCATCCAATAGTCACCTACACTTTCCAGCTTTGGAACCTCCTCTATTCCAATGTTAGCGAGGTGTTTCTTGAGAGGTTGCTGATATATGTTGCATTTTTCATCATCTATTGATTCGTGGATCTTCCTTTGCCCTTCCTTCTTTGAGATCTGGATGCTACGTATCTTATCTTCTTCAGTTAGCATTGCGTCGGTGTCCTTAAGTGGTTCTATAGGTTGCTCGGGTCCAAATAAATCATTCAAATCTAAATCTACATCAGAATCAGAGTCTTCATCATCATCTGCCTCATCCTAGATTCGATGACAAGGTTGCGTCAAGGCTTGTTCTTCCATCCTAGCAGCTTTATACTTTTGGAGTGCAAAATTAATATCAGAAGTTGTATTTTTCTGCATAGTTGATTCTATTGTGGTGCTCATATCTTTCGCGCACCCATGGCATAGAAAGTAATTGAGTTTTTGAAGTGCATTATGGACTAACAAATTTTCATCTTTAAAAACAAAAGTTTGTATGAAGTCACTCTACACCTGTGCCCAATGTTTGGTTTCTCTCCTACGCTCTTGGTGCATGTACCATGCTGCGGGTAGTGGAGCTAGTGTGTAGTGAAAGATATGAGCCCAATACTTAGGTGCCACACGATCTGCATTCCAAACTTCAACACATTTATGTATATGAATCTTAGGGCATTCTCTTTAAAAAATGGCCAGTTAGTGCAGATCAATTATGGGAGCTAAAATCTATTGATCATGAGTTCACAGGGGTTATCCCACTCCAGCTGATTATCCCGATGAGTTGCCCACCAAGTTTCAGTAACTCCCTTAAAATCATAGTTTAGTGCACTGACCCGTTGATTGATAGTCAGAATATGGACTTGTAGTCCTAGAATAAAATCATTGATGTCTTCCGTTGCATAATATATAAGTAGTTGACATTCGTGCATAAAGACCATCCTCATGGGCCTAAGTTCATGGTCACCACAGGTCCAGTTAAGGAGATGCGTATCTGAATCACCATTGATAGAAGAAGCTGTTTCCCAAGGCACTGTCCCTAACCTTCTTGGTTCTATGTAATCCTGCATGTGATTGTTGACTTGGTACAAGAAATCAACTTTTGAGCGAATGGGCGATTTTACAGACATGGAGGTGCAGTCTTCACTGATAAATTGATTTACAATTAGTTGCACAACTTTTTCTGGTCTCCATTCTTATACTATGTTCACTTACTGGGTAAGCATTGATTGCACTTGGGGTTTGGATTGTTAGTACAGGAAATTGCATTGTGTTGCAGTCAAAGTGTTGGGATTCTCCTCTGTATTGACCTTCATCTAGCTAGTTTCTTGCGAAACATGTGGAGAGTCTGGTTTAATAGGAATTATATAGGGTTTATGCACTCTGTTGAGGGGAATGACCACAACCTTATCTCCTTGATATGCCTCAAGCTGGTTGAGTACTGTATTGATAGTCATTTGACCGTCATATGTCCATTTCTTTTCTATCAGGGCGGGATAGTGCGTTTCCATAGTCTTCATGTCTATGACCTCAAAGTATCCTTGTAGAGACAAATCTATGACTTTGATTTGAACATCCTCCAATCGACCAATAGGCTCAACTTTCCCAAAGTTAGCTAAGCTCAGAGTTACTGTGCTGTAGCTGAGGGCTAGTTGTCAAATAGCTTTCCATGTGGAACTAGGAATCATATTTACTATGCTACCAAAATTAAAGATAGCATTTGGGATTTCGTATCCTGCAACTTCAATATCAATTTGTGCATCCACATCCCATGGTTTATTCATCTTGACGTACCAGACCAACTTTTATGTCTTTTATTGACCACGCTGTGCACATTTCAAAAAATTATGTAATAGGTTTGTAATGTTTTACGATGTCTTCATTATGCATAGTACTTAAGAGTTTTAGTAAATCTATTAGTGTAGTGACAAATCCATCTTGTTGAAAGATGCATACAATTTGACCATACATTTGCGCATCAATGGTTGCAACATCGCCATCAGTAGATTCCTGTTATTGAATATTTTTCAACAGTTGCGCAACTTCGTTCATAAGACTCTTTGTTGTCGCTGGATCTGGGTATTTGTCTTGTCTAAGCTTTTTGACACCCTGATCTTGAGGCATCTCAAGTGGAGGGAGTCCTTTTTTTGCATGCTGTTGTCATGTCACAACATTTATAAAGACATTTTCTTTAGGTTCTGCACTTACCATGTTTACATTTTAGACAACTTTATCCATCCTCTGTCTTTCTAGAATAGGACAATCTTCTGTATCATGCTGATCGGATACTTTACAGTATGCACAATATGATTGTCTCTACAGATTCATTGGGTATTTTCTTTGAATGTGATTGTATTCTCCACATAGTTAGCATTGCAGAGGAGGCCACTGATAATTTTTTTCTCGGCCGCCTTAGTATCCTCCTCTATATCCACCACGGCCTCCTCTATTCGATTAATATCCTCCTCGGTATCCTCCTTATGGCTATGTAAAATTCCACTGCTGATACTGCTGATTATTGTTTCCATACTAAACTGTTGTTGCGTAGCTGGTGGATTCCAAATTGAGTGTTGCAACTATGTTATGGGTGAATTCCAATATGCTAGATATTGATATTGTAGGGATGGGGGTGTTTAACTCGACGAAGGAGTCCATTTAGCTAGACCGTGACGCTGGTACTATGGTGAACTTAGAATCCATTGTGGACCCGTTTGGGTCACACAATTATTATCAACCTTTGAGCTTGGAATTATTTTCTTCGTCGAGGAAATTTGCTGCATTGTGACGACAAACACATTTTTGGAGATTCCCTCTTTAAGTTCCTCCAGAGCTCTACAATTCTTCTCATCATGGGTAGTTGATTTGTAGAAATTACAGTACAGATTTTGAAGCATTTTGATATATTATTGCAATAGATGACATTGTGTTGTGGCATACTCTACTACTCGACAAAGTTCACAAAATTCTATCTTTATTTTAGGGCAATCATTTTGGTGATGTCCTTTTATGCA
This sequence comes from Torreya grandis, assembly GCA_037957365.1. NCBI lineage: Eukaryota > Viridiplantae > Streptophyta > Pinopsida > Cupressales > Taxaceae > Torreya > Torreya grandis. Next base: position 416,746 of record JARHVA010000430.1, read on the forward strand.
CTCTGTGCACTACAGTTCAATTTAGGTTTTTCTATTTCATGATACTGTGCCATCTTTTTCATGAAAGCCTGCAATGTATTTTCAGATTTGGAATTAGTTACAGGGGTTTCACCATAGTCTTCAATTTATTAAACACATAATACAATAGTTATGATATCTGCTTTGTCTCATATTAAGTTTGCATAGTGGTAAATTGATTCCCACCTCGTAATCCTTCAACAAACCATGCTGCTTTGTCTTTATCTGTTAAAGTGAACTCTACTTTATTCATTATTACATCCAAAAATCTGCAATCATAGTTGTAGACCGACTCTCCAGACTTCTCCCTGATCTCCTTCAAGCCCTGTATTATCTGGTTAGTGCATTTTTTAATCTTAAATTCTGAAATTAGCTAGTCCTGGACATCTTTTAGACTTGTATTTTGGAGATCTCTTTTGTATATGAATTATAACGCTCTCCCAGATAGAGCCCCTACTAATTCACATTTTTGTAAGTTTTCATCAATGAGGCCCTTAACTGGCCACTTCATTTTGCAAGTTAACAGGTATTGGTTAGGGTTTGTAGCCCATCATAAATGGTTAGATTTAAGAATCCTCTTGACTGGTTCAACATAGTTGGTATAGATGGAATTTTTTGTGTAGATTTTATTTGAGGTGACTGTGGCCTAGGTGTTTCTACCTACGTACTACTTTGTGCCCCAGAGGAATTTTCATGTGCACTTAGCTTGTTTGCACTTCTTTTCTGTTGTTGTTCAACTTCACCTATTCCTATATACTTCAAAGCCTTTTTTATTGACTTTTTTTTGATTTTTTTCCCCAACGGTTCACGTGCTCTGAAAATGATTTTTTCCAACTCTTCTCCCCTTGCTCGGCTAGCTGAAAACTTCTACTAGGATATATAAGATTGCACTACAAGGACGCGTACACTTCTGGTGAATAATCCTTTCCCATGGATTCTTTCTCTACTGTGCTTGAGCTTGTAATTAACCTACAACCAAGTTCTATTTCTTTTTGTAATTCTTTTTCTTCTGTCAGTACCCTTTCTGTAGTTGTGCACTACTTCTATCTTCTGTTCATTCTACTCCTAAACTACTCTCATCTTCTTCTTCGTGCATTTTTTCTTCTACTCGCTCTTCATCTTCTCACTCTTTCTATCAGCATCCATCATTTTTATCTTTTTTCAACCTTCGCTCATCATCTCACTCATCACTTCTGTGCACTTGTTTATCATCTACTCTACTACTATTCTTACTTCTATTCACAACTACTTGGGTATCCGTCTGTTTATTCCATCTACTTTGTTGTCACAGTTCCTTTTTTGAATCCAGAGTTTTCTTCTGAATTTTCTTCCCTCGCATCTCCATTATGGATTCAGGGTCAAGCTCTAGTCACTCATCTATCCATCATTCACCATCATGTGCACACATCCCCATACGTCCGAAGTGATTACTCCATACTAGAAGGGATAGGTACCATGGCCTTTTCCATCACCAATATTTTCAACAGAGGAGGTAGTCACTGGAAAAATTTCCCTTTGATTCCTCAGATAAAGCAGTCCTGTGCAATCTTGAATGCTATATAGCTTTGTACTGTGAACTCAGTAGTGTATCTGTCTATAATGGCTTCAACCTAGTAATCTATCGCTCTTGTCCAATCAGTTTCCAATTTCACCAAGTAGTCTATCTTTTCTTTAGTCCAAGTAATGGTTTCTCCTGCTTTGGGATGGAAGCAGTAGTAGTTGAGTATTATCAACCAATTAGTCAATTATTCTGGTAGCTCGCACTAGAAAATATCATATATTTTGTTATATATATGTTCCTAAATGATTTCACTCGTAGTGAGGCTTGTCCATTTGGATTCTTCTTTTGCAAAGTGCCATATTTTTTGGTCTAAACAGGGTTCAATATCTTGTTGTCCTGATAATCATCTTAGCATAGCTCTCCCCAGAAGGAGCAATTCCATGCTCATTTCACCATTGTTATCAGAGGTTTCTATTTCAATAGAACATGTTAAAGACGAGGATAACTAAGTTTTTGTAGGTTGCACAAGAAAGAGAACAATAATAGAGACAAATGACGTGCGCTCGTAACGAAATAGATTAACCAAATAATTCTTTTAGACTACATAACATTTAGACTTCTTTTGAGATAGATTAAAACTTAGCATTAAACATGATAATACAAACAAAGATAAACATAAGAAATTCGATAGGTAACCATGAACCATATAACATATATTGATTTCAATAAAGGGGTCATCAATCTTATTCATACAAGCATACACATTTATAGTCATTCTAGTTCTTGAATATTCATATTCTTCTTCATATATTGGCGCCAAAATGAGGAGACTATTCAATTTTTATCCTTTCACAAGCTGAGAGGATATGACAAAATACACAAGCCGACAATTATATATACAGTGAACGAATATCTAAAGGAATATCCTACACAACTTTTTTATTTGGTTTTCTTCGCCCAACAGGTTCAAATGTGAATACCTATAACTAAGGATTATGAAAAAAATGGCTAAGACCAGAGTTACAACTATTTACATTTAAACAAAAAGGCAAAGTCAAAGAAAAACAAACATAAATGAACCCAACTTAAATTCAAGATATGAACAATCAGGATTTAAGTAGGAGCAATAATGTAAAAAAAAGAAAGCAAGAACAATTTAATAACATGGGATCAAGATATAAATAATCAAGATCAATGTGGACCAGTAAGACGTACTTGGAAAAACAAAAGAAAAAACCAGGAACAAACATGAAATTAATAAACCAAACAAACAAACAACAACAAATAAACAACAAATGTTTTTGGAATTTTCTAAGTATCTCAACTCGATTGAGAATAAAGAGATATAGAATGGTCCAACTCACAAAATGATGAGGGTTTTACAAAGAGTACTCGTGAAACAATGAGAGCATGCCAATTTAAAATGCTCGCAAGACGACGATAACATAGGGAAAAGGGGACTTAGCTAACCTCAACATGAATTGAGCACGACCTACATAATCCCATTAGGACTTCAAGTCACAGTAATTCCACCAACATAAAATGTGATGAAAAATTGAGTAGGTCACAACAAGTTCATAAATAAAGGTAAACAACAAGACAAATGATAATATTAATGACCAGGTGATGCAACAATGCATAATAAAAAGGCATTGTACCTAATTTTTTCATAGGCGGTTATAATTAGGAAACAATGTCATAATTTTGAATTGCCCAAAGGTGGTTATAATCAGGGGTATCAAATACAATACCGATTTGCCCATAGGCAATTATAATCAATGATACTAGATGAGATTAATGAAAGATAACTTGCCAGATCAAATAGCACATTACTTCCATATATTGTCATTCAACATGACATTCTAAAATTATTGAAACTAGATCAAAATCCCCTCATGAAAAGTTGAGGAAAAACCAAAGGAACCAAGATCAAAATCGGGTAAGCAGGATGACTAAAAACAAACTTTGGTTAATAATAAAGACATGGTATAATAAAATGGTATAAGGAAAATGATCAGAAGACAACTAACTATAGTTGAAACAAGGTTGCCTCCGAATGATGATGGCTTTTTCTCATAAAATAACGAGAGCGTGGCTTTAGGTTGCTCACAAAATGACGAGAACATTCAAACTAAACAATTGCTCGTAAAATAATGAGAGCATGGTGAAGGTGACCAAGCTGACCTCAATAGAAGTTGAGTACTGCCTACATAGTCTTGAATGACCTCAAGTCTGTCAGGATCGTGAACAACACAAACAACTCTGATACCACTTGTCAGGATTAAGAGCACAATTGATTATCTTGTATAAGCAACTAAACACGAAATTAAACCAAAAGTAATAAGTAACTAAAATTCAGAAACAACATAGAATATGAGAGACAATACAATATTATATTAACACTCTTCCAGAAGAAAATACAATGAAGAAATCACACTCTTCCCACACCTCTAGGACATACTAGTAATTCTCCCTCAAGAGTTCTCTCCCTTACAACCAATTACAACCACAACCCAAACACAGAGTTGTACCCTCCACCAGTCAATAACAATACTGCTAGTATCAAGTACTCAAAGTACTTCAAGTAGATCTCCCTGATCTTGCAACAACCTGCAAATCAATTGATCTTACTTACCATGTATATCTCCCCTGATCTTGCAATAACCTGCAGATCAACCTAATCTTACAATTGAAAGGATCTCTTCCTTGTTCTTGATTACAATACAGCTCCATGGGTCTTTTAAATAGATTTCATGCAAACAATAATTAGACTTTCTAATTACAATAATTAGAAACACAGACTCAAAAATAAAATTAGTCTTTACATGCAAAATGATCGTTCAACAAACTAACTGTTCGTGTAACTAATAGTTCTAGAACGCACAGGAGACCGACGTCGGTCTTTATCTGTCTGGAGATGACTGACGTCGGCTAATTCCTGACCGATGTTGACAGCTTTGTAACTGGATATGACCGACATCGATTGATCATGCCGACGTCGGTTGCTTTAGCACTCAACAACCTCCTCTAATTTGCATAACAGTGAAGCTTTTAGCTTCACAACCTAACAATCTTTCACTTAGAGATAAATAGCTGCACCTGTATCTGTACCTGTACATCGTCTAATTTTGTTTCTTGACTTGTATCCCTCTTCAAGTTCAGTCTTGAAGAGCAACCACCACACATCCTATGGTGCTACTCCTGTCATCTAAGTACCCTACCATATCTGAATCTACATACCCATGTAGAGAAGTGCTTGACCCTGCATAGCATGTTAACCTGCTGCTGGTCTCTCTCAGATACCTGAGAATCCACTGAACTGCTTTTCAGTGCTTTTTTCTCGAATTGGCCACAAACTTGTTGACAACTCTCAATACTTGGGTAATATCAGGTCTAATACGCATGTACTCAACCTCATCATGTGATTTGGGACACTATTCTGTGAACTGTCCATCCATAGGTGTGCTAACTGGTTCTGCATCCTGTATATTGAACCTCTCCACTACCTTATTCACATAATCATTCTGAGACAACATCAACCTGTGATCTTTCCTGTCTCTAAAAATACTCATGTCAAAATTTTTTTTGCTGCTTCCAAATCTTTCATGACAAACCTCTGAACTAACTTTACCTTTAGCTCAACAATCTCTTGCATGTGTGACCCTGCAACAAACATATACACTACATACAATAATAGAATAATGTAGCTAATATTATCCAACCTGGTAAAGTAAACACAATAGTCACATTGACATTGATTAAAGCCATGCTTTGTCATACCCCTGTCAAAACTTAAACACCATTGTCTTGCAGCCTGTTCAAGACCATATAACCTGGACTTTTGTCTCACGTGTCCATTCTCTCTTTTCTTTAACCTGAGAATCCATTCGTCTTTCATTGCTTTCATTCCGTGTTGGAGATCAACCAACAAACTTGATTACTTTTATGTAAGCAACTAAACATAGAATTAAACCAGAATAATAAGTAACTAGAATCAGAAACAACAAATAATAAGAGATAAAAGAAACCACCTTGAAAACTTGTATTAAACTCTTTCAGAAAGAAATACAATGAAGAAAAACACACTTTCTTCTCACACCTCTCAGATGTACAGATCTCTTTCCCTCAAGAGTTTTCTCTCTCAATTACAATCAATTCCAACAACTTGAATTGATACACATACAATAAATGTCTTGTACTGTTTTATAAGCTATGAAGATCTAATCCTATGATATAATATTAGGAATCATGAGCATGCATTTTCCACCGTTAGATATACTTCTTAATCAAGGGTTCAAATCAGTCCTGCCAAAAATAGAAACGCGAACTCAATACCAACAGTTAATCTAATTATGCAAACAATCTATTCATCCACGAAAATAGACTTTCTGGACGCACAGGGAACTGACATCGGTCCCTGCCTGTCTGCACATGATCGACATCAACAGATGCATAACCGACGTCGGCAGCTCCCAGTCGACTCCTGATCGATGTCAGTGACTGTGTAACTCTAGCAACCTGCAATTTACTCATTTGGTGAAGCTAACTCCACAACTCAACAATCTCTCACTTGGAGATAAACATCTGTACTAGTACCTGTACAACAACATCTTTTAGCTTCTCTTCCATCTTCAAACTCAATCTTGAAGACTAACAAAAGTTGAATGAAGATTCAACTTCTCCTTTGTTACCGGCTTGGTTAACATATCAGCAAGGTTCTTATCTGTATGGATATTTTTCAGCTTCAACTCACCATCCTCCAATCTTTGTCTAATGAAGTGGTACCTAAGCTGTATATGTTTGGTTTTTGAATGAAAGGCTAAATTTTTAGCCAAATGAATTGCACTTCGACTGTCACTGTACAATCTACAACTCTCTTGCTCCTTTTTTAGCTCTTCCATGAACCATGTCATCCATATCATCTCTTTGCTAGCCTCTGTGACTGCAATGTATTCTGCCTCTGTAGTAGACAAGGCAACAACCTTCTGCAACTTTGAAATTCAGCTAACTGCTATTCCACCAACAGTGAAAACATATCCTGTGGTGCTCCTCCTGCTATCCAAATCACTTACCATATCCAAATCTACATAACCATGTATAGAAATGTTTGAACCTCCATAACACAAATGCCTACTGTTGGTCCCTTTCAGATATCTGAGAATCCACTAAACTGCATTTCAGTGTTCTTTTTCTAGATTGGCCATAAACCTACTGACAACTCCCAATGTTTGGGTAATATCAGGTCTAGTACATACCATTGCATACATTAAGCTCCCAACTGCAAAAGCATATGAAACTCTACTCATGTACTCTCCTCATTATGTGAATTAGGATACTGATCTTTGCTCAACTTGAAGTGTCCAGCCATAGGTGTACTTATCGATTTTGCATCTTGCATATTGAACCTCTCCAACACCTTGTTTACATAATCCTCTTGAGACAAAATCAACCTGTGATTTTTTTTGTAGCTCTTAATACTCATGCCAAAATTTTTTTTTGTTGCTCTCAAATCTTTCATGGCAAATGTGTGAGCTAATTTTACCTTAAACTCAATAACATCCTACATGTGTGAACCTGCAACCAACATATCATCTACATACAACAATAGGATAATATATCTATCATTATTCAATCTCTTAAAATAAACACAATGATCAGATTAACATCTACTGAAACCATGCTCAGTCATGAACCTGTCAAATTTCAAATACCATTGTCTAGGAGCTTGCTTGAGACCATACAAGCTTTTCTTCAATCTGCACACAAGTTTCTCCTTACCTTTGACCTCAAATCCTTCCGGCTGATCCATATATATTTTTTCATCCAAATCTCCATGAAGAAACGCTATCTTAACATTAAGCTGCTCAAGATGCAAATCTTCAATAGCAACTAAGGACAATACAGTCCGAATAAAAGTCATTTTTACTACAAGAGAAAAAATTTCACCAAAATCAATACCTGGTTTTGTGCAAATCCTTTCACTACCAACTTGGCCTTATATCTTATCTGTCCATTCTCTCCTTCCTTCAATCTGTAGATCCATCTGTTTTTCAGTGTTCTCTTTCCCATTGGCAACTCAACCAAATCTCATGTTTGATTCTCTTTCAAGGAATTAATTTTTTCATTTATGCCAAGCTCCCACTCATTCTTAAATTTTACCTGTATTACTTCATCAAAACTCTCTAATTCTCCACCATCAGTAAGCAATAAATAGAATAATAAAGAGAAATATCGAATTGAAAGTTTACTTATCCTTTCTGACCTCTTGATGGGCATCTGAGACTCAATCACAACACGCTGTCTGCCAAAATTCTCTGACAGTGATCGACTTCGATCACCTCCAAGCCTGTAACTGATCGACGTTAGTTCCACATTACTGACGTTGGTTCCTGCCTAATCGACATCGGTCACTGTCTGATCGACGTCAGTTCTTGTATTGCCGACGTCGATCTCTGCCTGACTGACGTCGATCTCTGTGTTTTCTTGTCTGTGATTATTCTTTTTTGCAAGTTCATTTTGGATCGTCATCTCGTCCAAATCTCCATGGCCCTGCTCAAAATTTTTCAGCGTCTTGAGCTGATCACTATACATCACTTTTTCATTGAAAATAACATCACGGCTCCTAATTATTTTGTTAGTTCTTAGATTCCAAAATCGGAATTCGAAATTTCTAGTCATAGCCAATAAATGTGCACCTCATAGACTTAGCATCTAGCTTCTTTCTATTTTCCTTATCAATATGCACAAAAGCTTTAGAATCAAAAACTCTGAAAAATGAAAGATCTACTTTTTTATCTGTCCACGCTTCTTCTGAAATTCCACCATCTAGCGCTATAGAGGGTCCTTTGTTAATCAGATAAACTATAGTCTCTACAGCTTCTGTCCAAAATTGTAAGGGCAATCCAGCATGCAACCCCATACTCCATGCACGCTCCAATATTATTCTGTTCATCCTTTCAACAACTCCATTTTGCTGAGGTGTCCTTGAAACCGTCTTTTTTCTGCATATTTCATACATAGAACAGTAACTTCTGAACTTATTGCTGCAATACTCACCACCATTGTCAGATTTAAGGCACTTCAATCTCAAACCTATTTTATTCTCAACCAAAGCTTTTAAATTTTTAAATGTGTCAAAAATATCAGATTTCTTCCTTATGCAATAAACCCATACCTTTTTTGTAGCATCATCAATGAAAGTAACATAATACTGTGATCTTTTAATAAAAGCTACCTGAGCTGGTCCCCACACGTCTGTGTGAACAAGCTCTAACTTATGCTTCTTCTTTGTTGATCCAGTCTTGAGAAAACTCACTCTCTTCTATTTTTCAAAAATACAGTGCTCATAGAAATTTAGATCTATGCTTTTCAAATCTGAAAGCTTACCTTTTGACTTAAGAATAGTCATTCCCTTCTCACTCATGTGGCCAAGCCTCTGGAGCCACAACTTTGTATCTACATCTGAAGTAGATAATACAAAAAGAGAATTATCAGTAATACAATTACATAAATAAATAGTACTTACTCTCTTACCTCTGGTCAATACAAGTGCATCCTTGAAAATCTTTCAAGATTCAGCTGTGAGAGTTACTGTGCAACCCTCATCCCTCAATTTTTCTTCAAAAATTAGATTCTTCTTCAGGGTGGGAACATGCATGACATCTCTCAACACCCATGTGTTGCCATTTTGTATTTTCAACTGCACTTTTTCTTTGCCAATAATTTTACAAAGCTCATCATCCCCTAAATAAACTATTCCAAAATATCTTTGGACATAATCATTGAAAAATTCTCTATTTGGGGTAGCATGGAAAGAGGCACCAGAATCTACAACCCAAGATTTTATTTTATTATACAAAGAGAATATAAGAGCATCTTGTGCAACAATACCTGCAACTTTCGCTTCTTTTTTACCTTCATGCTGATTGTCTTCTTTAGGTTTTGACCAACAATCCTTCCTTGCATGCCCTATTTTTTCACAATTCCAGCAGGTTATCTTCCTGCCATTTCTGAATTTGGATCTACCTCTCATCTTTGACTTAGACCTTGATTTCCAATGCTTGCCATTCTCTTTTTGCCTTCCCCTGCTTTCAAAACTTAAAGCATTCCATGATGTTTTCTCTGTATTTTTTCTGTGAATTTTTTCATTCAAAATTACACTAACAACATCATCTACTTTTAAAATATTTGAAGTAGATGCACTAACTGTCATTACCAAGCTATGCCAGCTTTCAGATAAAGAGCATAAGATTAATAGAGCTTTAATTTCATCATCAAAAACTATTTTGACTAAATTTAATTGATTTACAATTCCATGAAATTCATTAAGATGATTAGATACAGATCTACCTTCTTGCAGTTGCAAATTAATAAATTGCTTCATATGATATACTTTATTTGAAGCTGAGGGTTTTTCATATAAATTTGCTAAAGTAGTCATTAACTCTACCATTGACTTTGCCTGTGATAAATTAGATATCATAGTAGATGCTAGACTCAATCTTATAGATCCAAGAGCCTTTCTATCAATAACTTCTCATTCTTCATCTTCCATGTCTGTGGGCTTCTTTGAAACCCCACCTAATGGTAAGTATAGATCTTTCTGATATAGATAATTTTCTATTTGCATTCTTCATAATTGGTAATTATTTTCATTAAACTTCTCCATTCTCAGTTTACTTTTTTCTGTCATTGCTTCTCCCAGTCAAACAAAAACTTCTGTAAGTGACCTGTAATCAACAAACACTAACCAGATCTGAAACATTTGTTAGTCAACCTGAGCTCTGATACCACTTGTGGGGGATCAACCAACAAACTTGATTACTTTTATGTAAGCAACTAAACACAAAATTAAACCAGAATAATAAGTAACTAAAATCAGAAATAGCAAAGAATAAGAGATACAAGAAACTATCTTGAAAACTTGTATTAAACTCTTCTAGAAGGAAATACAATGAAGAAAAACACACTTTCTTCTCAGATGTACAGATCTCTTTCCCTCAAGAGTTTTCTCTCTCAATTACAATCAATTTCAACAACCTAGATTGATACACATATACAATAAATGTCTTGTACTGTTCTATAAGCTATGAAGATCTAATCTTATTATATAATATTAAGAATCATGAGCATGCATTCTCCACCGTTAAATATACCTCTTAATCAAATGTTCAAATCAGTCATGCCAAAAATAGAAATGCAGACTCAATACCAACAGTTAATCTAATCATGCAAACAATCTGTTCATCCATGAAAATAGATTTTTTGGACGCACAGATAATTGACACTGGTCCCTGCCTGTCTGCACATGACCGACGTCGGTCGATCCATAACTGACGCTGGCAGCTCCCAGTTGACCCCTGATCGACGTCGATCGCTCCTGATCGACATCGGTGGCTGTGTAACTCTAACAACTTGCAATTTACTCATTTGGTGAAGTTTTTAGCTCCACAACTCAACATTCTAGCTGGCAACTCTACCAAATCTCTTGTTTAGTTCTTTCCCAAGAAATCTATTTCTTCATTCATGCTATGCTTCCACTGTTCCCTAGATTCTACCTGCTCTGCCTCTTTAAAACTTTCTCGTTCTTGACCATCAATGAACAAGTAGTGTAAAGAAAGGGAATAACGAATTTGAGGCTTACCCTTTCAGTCCTCCTCATGGGCATTTGAGACTCCTTGATAGCTTGCTGTCTGTCCAAAATCTATTTTTTGGTCGACCCTGATCTACACCCGACCGATGTCGATTCCATCTGATTACCGACACCGATTCCCTGATCGACGTCAGTGTCCACCTTGTTGTCGACATTGATTTTTTGACCGACATCGGTCTTCACTTGCCCGACACCACCGACTCTAGTCTGCACATGACCGACGTTGGTACTATCCTGTTCGACGTCGGTTCCACCTGACTGATGTCGGTAATTGTGTTTTCTTGTGAGTGATGACTTTTTATCTGCGAGCTCACTTTGAATCATAACCTTGTCCAAACTGCCCTACTTAAAATTATTCAGCCCCTTGAGCTAATCTCTATCCATCATCTTCTTCTTGAAAACCAAAGTTTTTTTGTTCTTGTTAAAAACATCAGATTTCTTTTTTATGCAATAAACCCAATCTTTTCTTGTAGCATGAGTTTCAAAAAACCTCACTTTCTTCTGTTGCTTACAAAAATCTTGATCTATGCTTTTTGAATCTGAACTCTTACCTTTTGACTCAAGAACATGCATTCCTTTTTTACTCATGTGACCAAGCCTACAGAGCCACATCTTCGCATCTACATTTGAAGTAGATAAACTAGAAGGAGAATCAATAATATAAGTAGATAGATAAAGAGTACATACTTTCTTACCTCTTGCTAAAACAAGTGCACCATTGGCAATTTTTTAAGATTCTACTGTGAGAGTTACTGTGCATCCCTCATCACCCAACTTTTTTACAGAAATCAAATTTTACTTCAAGCCTGAGACATGCATGACCTCTTTGAACAAGTATGTGTTGTCCGTCTGCAATTTCAACTGCACTTTCCCTTTGCCAACCATTTGACAAAGCTTACCATCCCCGAAATACATCTTTTCAAAGTCTCTATAGACATAATCATAGAAAAATTCTCTATTTGGAGTTGCATGGAAAGAGGCAGCAGAATCTAAAACTCAAGATTCTATTTTATCCAAGGAACATACAAGAGCATCATGTGCAACAATACCTGCAACATTTGCTTCTTCATTTCCTTCATGCTGATCTTCTTTCAACCAATAATCTTTCTTTACATGCCCTTTCTTTTCACAATTTTAGCAGATTATACTGCCATACCTAGATCTGGATCTCCTGCCTAGCTTTGACCTTGATTTTCCTTGCTCGACCTTCTCTCTTTGCTTTCCCCTGCTTTTAACACTTAAAACATTTCTTGATGATTCCCTTGTGCTTTTTCTGTGAATTTCTTCATTCAAGATTACACTAACAACATCATCAACTTCAAGATTTTTGAAGCAGACGCAGTATTACTGACTGCCATTACCAAACTATTTCAACTTTCAGGTAAAGAGCATAAGATTAAGAGAGCTTTAATTTCATCATCAAAAGCTATATTGACTGAAATTAACTAGTTTACCAAATAATAAAAATCACTAAGATGACTATGTACAGATCCACCTTCCAGCATTTACAAATTAAATAATTGCTTCATAAGGAATATCTTATTCAAAATCTTATTCAAAGCTGAAGGTTTTTCATATAAATTTGCCAAAGATTTCATTAACTCTACCATTGTCTGAGCTTGTGATAAGTTGGAAATCACAGACGATGCTAGGCTCAACCTTATAGATCCCAGAGCCTTCTGATCAAGAACATTTCATTTTTCATCTTTCATATCTGTGGGCTTGCATGCAACCCCACCCAACGATAAGTACAGATTTTTCTGATACAGATAATCTTTTATCTGCATCTTTCATAATTGATAATTTTTGCCATTGAATTTCTCTATTCTTAGCTTACTTTCTTCTGCCATTGCTTTACTCCCACTCAAACAAAAACCCCTGTGAGTATCCTGTAATCAACAAACACTAACCTGCTCCGAACCAGGGTCTGATACCACTTTGTCAGGATTGTGAACATCACAAACAGATCTGATACCACTTATCAAGATTAAGAGCACAATTTATTATCTTGTATAAACAACTAAACATGGAATTAAACTAGAGATAATAAGTAACTAGAATTCAGAAATAACACAGAATATGAGAGACAATACAATCTTGTATTAACACTCTTTCAGAAAGAAATACAATGAAAAAATCACTCTTTCCACACTTCTAGGGCGTACCAATAATTCTCCCTCAAGAGTTCTCTCTCTCACAACCAATTACAACTACAACTCAAACACATAGTTGTACCCTCCACTAGTCAGTAACAATATTGCTAGTACCAAGTACTCCAAGTAGATTTATCTGTTCTTGCAACAATTTGCAAATCAATTGATCTTACTTATCATGTAGATCTCTCTTGATCTTGTAACAACTTGCAGATCAACCTGATTTTACAATTGGAAGGATCTCTTCCTTGTCTTTGATTACAATACAGCCCCATGGGTCTCTTAAATAGATCCCATGCAAAAAATAATTAGAATTCCTAATTACAATAATTAAAAATGCAGACTCAAGACTAAAATTAGTCTTTACATGAAAACTGACCGTTCAACAAACTAACTGTTTGTGTAACTAACAGTTTTGGAACGCATAGGAGACCGACGTCGGTCCCTATCTGTCTGGAGATGACCAATGTCGACTGATTCCTGACCGATGTTGGCAGCTTTGTAACTGAATATGACCGACGTCGATTGTTCATGCCGACATCGGTTGCTTTAGCACTCAACAACCTCCTTCAATTTGCATAACAGTGAAGTTTTTAGCTCCACAACCTAACAAAGTCAATGCAGTTCAAACAATGAGAAAAATGGAACACAATGGTATAAAATGCCTCAATGAAATAGTCTATAGGGTTGCCCCTAAGAGACAAGGCAAGGAAAATGGCAAGGTTAAATGGTAAATAAAAAATGGTTTTGTTGCTCTTGACATGGAGATGCTCATCCTAGTCAAAGTATGAGACACTAGAAATGACCAATCATAAAAATTGCTATCCAACACCCTTTCAAAAAAGTTGCTCTATTAATAACTTGCTGCAGATTTGGACTTCAATATTGTTGTTGTGATCCTCATTCGTTTTTGATTTAGTTTCCTTCAAACATTGAGACAAACTATTTTCATAGCCTTTGTAAAGGAAAATGTTGCCAAGGGTGGGAAATAATGTTAGGCTTAAGATAAATGATATAAGTGGGTAATGAATAGGTGGATGATAATTGAATGTATAATGGTTAGAAAACAAATAAAAATTAGGATTTTTAGGCACACAAATGTTATTGATTCTGGATTCGATATAAATTTGGTTGTGGTAGGGTTGAAGACCTTTAAAAATGCTCTTGATAAGACCCCCAAATTTTTCTATTGTTTAGCCCTGAGAGTAGCTACCATCTGATTATGTTGTAGATTTGAAGCTATACATATTTGATCATTGATAATGTCTTTGAAAGCAGTGAAGAATTTTTGTACTTAGTCATTGGCACCTCGATGAGGTTTTCACCAATGAATTTGTCTTGATCATCCCAGAGTGCCTCCAAAAAGGTTTCAGGAAGAGATGTTAACATTTGACTTTGATTGTTTTCTAACGCCTTCAAAAAAGTTTCACTAAAAGATGCTAAGTTTGAACTTTGATCATCCCCTGACGCCTTCAAAAAGGTTTCACTAGAAGATTATTCTTCTTCTCAATGAATGTGGTCTTGCTACCTTGATATTTTGTACCTTCTATGTCATCATAAATGCAATTCAACAAAGTGTGATTTTGTTGATCGCAATCGATGCTTGTGGGAGGTGGAATGTAAATATAATGGCTAGGTTGGATGGTGATAATGGAATGATGAAAGGCAACACAATACTCATAGAAGATATTAGGAGGATTGTGTCGATGCTGAAGTAGTCATCTTTAAAAACTGTAGAAGGATCACAAATATATTCAAATTGATCTGCAAGGCAATTGTAACCAATGTTGTAACAACTATGATTGTACTCTATTTCTGAAGCTGTGTCCAAGTCAAGGGACTCTAAATTTAATATCGGTTCTAATAGTGATTTTGATTCTTATGCTAAATCTGATGTCGATTCAAAAAGGAAACCTAACTCTAATTCTGATCCTTCGTCTGATATGGCTATTTATATAATGATGTTATGCTGAATGCTTGGTTTTGGACAGATAATGGCATGTGATGGCATAATGGGCTCTATAAAAATTGATTTATCTAAGAAGGTTTCAACATAGACTGGTTCGTCTAGGTGAAGTCCCTCAAAGAGAGGGAATTGCTTGAGGGTAGTCTAGCACCAGATTCTATCAACCTTAGGAGTGCTTCATCCTTGTCCTATTGGGGTTGATATTGTAAAAATTCTTCTTCGGATCCTATAGTTGTGGGAATGTCTTCAAACACTACAAAATTGTCTTGACCATCATAAAAGTGCTCCTCGTCATAATGGTTATGTTGGATGGTGGTAATGGAATTTGACTTTGATTGTCTTCCAGTGCCTTTGAAAAGGTTTCACTAAAAGATGCCGAGTTTGAACTTTGATCATCCATTAGTGCCTTTGAAAAGGTTTCACTAAAATATTATTCTTCTTTTAAATGAATGTGGTCTTGCCACCCTGATATTTTGCATCTACTATATCGCCATGGATGTAGTTCAACAAAGTGTGATTCTGTCATTCGTAATTAATGCTTGTGAGAGGTGGAATGTCAATATAATGGCTATGTTGGATGGTGGTAATGGAAAGATGAAAGGCAACATAATCCTCGTAGAAGATACTATGAAGCCATGTATCGATGCTGAAGTAGTCATCTTTAAAAACCATAGAAGGATCACAAATATATTCAAATTGATCTGCAAGGCAATTGTAACCAATGTTGTAACAACCATGACTGTACTCTATTTTTGATGCTGAGTCCAAGTCAAGGGACTCTAAATCTGATATTTGTTCTGATAGTGATTATGATTTTGATGCTAAATTTGATGTCAATTCAGAAAGGGACCCTGATTCCAATTCCAATCCTTCATCTAATGTGGATATTTCTATAATGATGTTCTGTTGAATGCTTAGTTTTGGACAAATAATGGCTTGTGACGGCATAATGGGATTTATAAAAATTGATTCATCTAAAAAGGGTTCAACATAGACTGGTTTGTCTAGGTGAAGTCTCTCAAAGAGAGGGAATCACTCGAGGGTAGTCTAGCACCAGATTTTATCAACCTTAGGAGTGCTTCATCCTTGCCCTCTTGGGGTTGTTATTCTAAAAAGTCTTCTTCGGATCCTATAGTTGTGGTAATGTCTTTAAAGACTACATAATTGTCTTAACCATCATAAAAGTGCTCCTCTTCATAGCTAGGGTTGTAAGAGACCCCACTACGAGTGTACCTTTGAGTCATGTCTAAAAAAGTTTGTTCTATGTTTGGTAAGATTTGGAAAATGTTTTTCAAATGTTCAAACAAGGTATGTGTTTTGATCTTTCTCTAAATAAGTGTCAAGGTACCAAATATACTATAATAAAAAGGAGGTGGCATAATACCACACAATTAGAAGAATGTGTTCATGAAATTACTCAACCTTGGGTAGGGTTGAAATCATATGAATTAAAAGAGGGTATGATAATTCAAAAAGTGTAAACTAAAACACCATACATAAGTTGAGAGACACGTCAATATCGTAAAAGCTAGTTCAACTTTGACAAGTTGCTACTAACAAACTAGAAGAAAGCCCTTCGAATTAGGAAGGTGACAATGCGAACCAAGAAACTCAAGACGTGAAAACATGCAATAATTGCTAAGTATAAAACTAGAACCAAATGAGTATCACAATGCCGCCACATGGTAATAGGAGGTAGAATAAAATGTGTTCTAGAACTTAGAGTGTGAGAGATACACTTTATGACCAAAGTTCACAATGATCAAATGATATTGAGTCTATAAACGAACTTCAATCCAAATGGGAAATTGAACCCAAGTTTACTCAAGTCAAGTGCAAATGGTAAAACCAATTAACATGTTAACCTAGTAACTTAGAAAAGTGCAATTCCAAATTTGAATTATTAATGAAGGATTTAAATATTTTGGAAAGTGGTTTAGACTCAAATGGGTAGCATAATCGCACTAATTATACAATACAAACACAATGTTTAAGATGAGAATTTGAACAAGACAAATATTGATTTGGATGTGACCAGTGTAATGCCTCCTTGTTCAAGAAATGGTGGATAATGTGTTTGGTTATGACGTTTGTTTACAGGAAAGTTTTAACTCAATTCAAGACCAAGTAAAGACTAAAAAGACAATATAACTAAGTAAATCGTCCAAAAGCTCTAAACTGACAAGGTTTGTCAAGAGGGGTTGACTAAAACTATAGTTTTCAAACGTCTAGATTGGTCCCAAGTGTGGCTAATGGTAGAGATGCAAAACATCAATTGAGTTCATATCGATAAACTTACTATGCAAAGGTCTATTCCTTTGTATAGCAATTCCTTCCATGTACTTCTTAGTGGAATCCCTTGGTTGACTAGACCTAACTCAAGCCTTCATTATGAAAGGAGAGGTTAGAGGCTCAACTCCCTGGCTGTTGCAGTATGCGTACCCTGATTTATATACCCCATTATGAAACGGGGTTGAAACAATGTCTGGAGATGAAGCCCTGGGTCAAAGCTTCCCTAAAGAACTCATGAAGAGGCTATGAACTCCCCTCTACAAGTCAAATTGCATAAAATAAAATATTCTAAGTGAAAAGTTTTTAGAGGTTGTTTTTATATCACCTAAACCATATGGATTTTGGGGATAGCCTAGACAACTTCTTTTTCATGCTTTGGACAAAGGCACAATCACAATGAAAAGACACTTTTGGTCACTTGAGTTCACTATAAGGGACGGGGGAGAGCATACACACACTTCTCTTTTTAATCAAATAATCTAACAAGCAATAGATGATTTGCATAAAACAACACTTTTGAAAACTTGAACTTTAAGTGAAGTGTAAATTTTAAGCCCCAAATTGAAATGTTAAGTGAAGTTCTTGGCCCCTTGGCCTTAGTTTGAAAAAAAATTGAAAAACATTCACAAAACAATCAAATAAACCATCTATGTTCCTTTTGAACACCAAAGAGAAGGTTCAAGATTTAAACATGCTCATCTAGGTTCCTTTTAAACACCAAAGGGAAGGTTATAGATTTAATTATGCTCATTAACCACTTTTTCCACACGGGTCATACATAAATATTTAGAGAGTCTCCTTTAGATTTGAAGAACAATTTGTAATGAAACAAGCAAGTTTGGATTACATGCTCTAGGGTTCTCTATTTTAAAAACACAGAGACCAATGTTAATCATCAGAGACCGATGCCAGTCAACAATGACTGACATTGACCAACAGTCACTGATGTCAGTTGCTGTAAGATTAATATTAGTCATAAAATAATTGTTGCCAGTCAAAAATAATTGATAATGGTCATCTATGAACCCTAGGCAAAAAAAATATGGACAAAAAACACTTGTTAGCACAATGTTAGGATAAAATCTCCAAAATAACTTCTGGATCGAGTAAAATATGTGTAGACCAGAGACTTATAAATCCAATTTGACAACTACAAACTTGAGAAAATCTCTAAAATGCAATTTTATAGACATAATTTTCCCTACAACCTAACCGATGCCAGTTAGCTTAGATTGATACCGGTTACACAGAACTGATGTCGGTCACCGTGTGACCTGTGTATCAACAAAAAATGTCAAAAACATGAGGAAAAAAGATAAAAATTGATGTTAAAGGAAATTTTCATGACTTTTAAGGAAATCTAAGATTGCCAAAATGTCTTCCTTGCTTGAGAGGAATGTGTTGTCCCATTGTGTGTGCCAACATATAGAGATGGATTACAAAGATGGTTAGATCAAACATTAGTCATGAAAAACACAAGAAATGCGTAAGAACATAACAATTTAGGCCAGCCTATTCAACGGGGTGTGAAAATGATAATTAAGAACTCAATGAAAGAAAACAAACAAACATTACCTTCCCAAGAGCATCCCAACATCCATAAGCGGGGTTCAAAACATGTTTTTTCCCTTGATTTGGTGGTCAAGTATTCAACAATGGTGCAAGGTAAGCTCCTCCACCATTTCAAAAACACCAAGTATAATCTAAGTTCATGATATGAAATCAATGCTATGCCTATCAAATGAAGCTATCCTATTACAAATAAAGCATAATAATCAACACAAAGAGAGGTTGTGGAGAGAATTCTGCATTATAAATTTACACAAATTAATCTTAATCAATGTGGTCTTGGTCCTTTTATTTATAGTTTTTCTAAATTGATCAGGATCAACCACGACCATTCATCTTGAGTCATATGTGGCCATGAATTAATCCAATTATGTAAATAAAATTCATAATGATTTGGAAGAAGGGGCATTAAAGAGGCATGGGAAGCCATAATCCTGATATTTGTTGTTGGCTTATAGATGCCACCCCAAAATTGACTTTATTTGATGATGCAGTTAATAGGAATCGATTTTCAATTAAAAAATGTTCAATAACTTCCATGGAATTCTTACTTAAGCTCATAACGTGATTTAATTTTCCTAAGTAAGATTAGTGCAATTCTTTGGAAATTGGTGCACTTCATTAATCAAACTAGCCAGAAAGTCATATTACTAGGTTTTAATTTGACTTAAGAGGAATTAAAAGATGATGTTAGTTGTGTATGGATTGTTATCGCATTTAGGATTTTGTCGACACAAAATAACACATGCATGTGTCGTGTGCTTTCAAATTAGAAGAAAATAGTGATCCAGAGCACTAAAATGCATTTTTGTCATTTTGACTCAAAATGATTTGATCAAAGTTAATAATCACATAAAATGCATTACCTCATTTAGGGATATATTAGCCTAAATTGGCACTTGTATATGATAAACTTGAATAATTTAACATATTTTTAGTGATTTTGGCCTAAATTGTTCATTTTAGTGCATTTCGAGTAAGATTGACAATTTTAACACAAAGGTGTTAGGAATTGGATGTATATAGTAGGTAGGAAGAGAATATGTGCAAGCTATAGATTGAGAAGCAATCTTCCCTTAATAGCTAAGAATATATTATAAAAAGGGCAAGTATGTGGGATAAGAACGCAAATATATATTTGGAAGCAAACTTCCCTTGCCTTTTAGGGAGGGCATAACTAAGTAGGTAGGGTAAGAACAAAGATATCTATCATAAATAAAGCTTCCCTTGATATCTATGCCTTTCTAAAATCAAAGCAAATCTAAATATCAAGAATGCAAACTTCCCTTGATAGCTATTCCTTACTCCTTCCCTATCTATCGAGAAGGTAGTATTCCTTTGATATGCTATATTAGGTGAAACAAAGCTAGGTATCAAGAATAAATACTTCCCTTGTTTTACTCCTTGGCATAGATGATGTAGGTAGGGAAAACGGTGGGATAAAATTGTATTATTTACATGCATAGATTAGGATTTGGGCATATAAGAATCCCAATCCTAAAGTGGAGAATCCAAATTTATATCTATATAGATATAGGTGACTAGAGACTAATTAAGAATCCCAATCCCAACCCCATATTTAACTTCTAATTTTTTCTATGTCATTGAGAGTATGTCCATATCATAGATCGAATTCACAGATAGATAGATATGTGGTCATCGATCTGATAGAGTGTGTTTCAATCTGATAGCTGGTAGAGGATGTTTCCCAACCCAACTTGATTTATATCATACCCAACTTTATTTATGAAAGGAATAAAGGGCATTTGACTTAATCTAGTGTATTGGGGAGGGGATACTTAGAGATTAGGCATGGTCTAATGGGCCCCAAAGGCGAAACTGAGGTCCTATCATGCTTCGAGTATGCCCTGGTCCCCAATAAAATATATCAAAGGATAGCGTAGAAATGGGGCCTCCACCATAGATATATTGGGGTCACCATTTTGAAGGCCCTATCCTGATCTCAAACTTGATCTACCCATTATAATGTAATGGAAGCTTTCCCTACCTAATTCATTTATGCCAAGGAGTAACAAAAGGGAAGCTTACCTTTTTGATATCTGGGTTTTCTTCACCTAATAGCTTTTCTCATCCCTAATCACTCCCTCTAATACCTTTATGTTGGTTGTAGTAGCTTTCTGCTTGTGCCTGATCACTGCTAGTCACTCCTTTCTCTATATAGGTTAGAATTCCCCCTCCTTTCAAGATATGGGTTGCTCAATGCCCCGTCATCTAAAGCATGTGTTTCAATGCCCATTAAATAGGAAGGAATGTAATGAATCAATCTTGCACACATTGGTTAGATAAGGTCACCCAAATAATAGATATTACCCTATCTCTCTCTCTCTCTCTCTATATATATATATATGGTGCAATAATTTTTTATTGTCATTCATCATACCAATTAGGCTCATGTAGATCTTGTGCTTGGGTATTTTATCAGATAGGGAATACTCAAGTAGGTATGGAAAAAAGGAGAGGTAGGTGGGTATATATATGTGTGTGTGTGTGTGTGTGTGTGTGTATATATATATATATATATATATATATATATATATATATATATATAATATATATATATATATATATATATATATATATATATGGTGCAATACTTTTTCATTGTCATTCATCATACCAATTAGGCTCATATAGATCTTGTGCTTCGGTATTTTATCAGATAGGGAATAGTCAAGTAGGTATGGAAAAAAGGATAGGTAAGTGGGCCATAATCAAGTACAAATAGGTGGGTAGGGCATACTCAAGTAGATAGGACAAGAAGGATAGGTAGGTAACACATACTCAAGTATAAGAAGGTAGGTAGGACATAGTCAAGTTGAAGATATGGCTTGGGTATTTAGGTAGGGCATACTCAAGATCAAGATATGGCTCAGATATTCAATCAATTAGGGCATATTCAAGTAGGTAAAATAGGTAGGGCATAGTCAAGTAGGTAAAGTATGTAGAACATACTCATTGGTATAAGTCTATTACATAAGTAACATGGTTTAAAATTTCTTTTCTAATTATATCTATTAGGAAGCAAGCTTCCCTTGCCAAAAACAAAAGCTAAGTAGGTAGGGAAAGAATATATGCAAGCTATAGATTGGGAAATAAGCTTTCCTTGATAACTAAGAATCTATTCTAGAAAGGGAAAGTAGGTATGGAAAGAACAAAGTTATATATCGGGAAGGAAGCTTCCCTTGATTTATTGGGTAGGGTATAACTAAGTAGGTAGGGTAAAAAGAAAACTATGTATCAAAAGGTAAGCTTTCCTTAATAGCCATGTCTTAATCCAGATGCAAAGCAAAGGTACATACCAGGAAAACAAACTTCTCTTGATAGTTGTGCCTTATTCCCTTGTTATCCATCCAAAAGGAAATATTTCCTTAATATGCTATTAGATGAAGCAAAGTTAAATATCAAAAAGGCAATCTTCCCTTACCTTACTACTTGACATTGATGAAATAGGTAGGAAAAGATTCCATTGCCTTAACATGAAGGGAAAGTTTGAGATCGGGGTAGGGCCTTCAGAATGGTGCCCCCATATATCTATGGTGCCCCTCCATTCCTACACTATCCTTTAATATACTATATTAGAGACTAGGGAATACTCAAAGTACAACAAGGTCCCTATTTGGCCTTTATATCCCATTGGGCCATTCCCAAGCTCTAAGTGGCCACTTCTCAATACATTGGATTAAGGCATATGCCCTTCATCACCTTTATCTATCAAGTTGGGTATAGATCAAGTTGGGTTGGGAAACACACTCTGTCGACTACCAGATTAGAACATACTCTACTATATTAGTGACCGCCATTCTATCTATCTGGTAATCTAGTTTACTATGAATATATAGTCAACTATGGGGTTGGGATTGAAGTTCTCAACTAGTCTCCAACCATCCTTATCTATATAGATATAAATTTGAGTTCTCAACTTGGGGATTGAGATTCTTAGATGCCCAAATCCCAATCTATATATGCAAGTAATACAATTTCATCCTACCCAATGTTCAATTTCCTGCCTATTTATTCTAGTTTAGGGCTCTGGATACACACACTCTCCATGATTTTGGCATGGATCACCATATAAATCTTTGAATCCCATTAGACAATCACATGATACCTTTGAGTTCCTTATTTGAGTGAAAGAGGATGAGTGAAAGAAGATTTTCTTTGGGATTTATTTGAGTGAGTAAAATTTAGAATTGGAAAATAAGCCAATCAGGTACAAGTGGGAAGCTATTACACCTACCATCAAGGTATTGGATGTAGTGAATAAATATGATGAATAACAAGGAGGGAGTGAGTAGAGATGATGAGGGACGATGAGAGAGTCATTAGGAATGGCGAGGGTCAATGAGGGAGTGATAGGGAGGATGGGGAAGTGATTAGGGATGATGAGGTTCATTGAGGGAGTGATTAGGGATGATAAAAGAGTGATTAGGGGCAATGATGGATAATGAAATAGTGATTAGGGATGTTGAGAGAGTGATTATGTTGGGTGAATATTTTGGCGGCCAGCTAACTGGGGAACAAAATAGTTCCTATCACCACAACATAGGGAGATTGGTCGTCCAATGTTGCAGGTTTACCACATTAAAAGGGGACAAATCTCTCCTCTCATCAACGGGAGGTTCCCTATTAAATATGCGGAGGCTATATACTATATATATAAGTAGAAAGTAAGACACAAGGGTGGAATGAACCATTCATCTCTCTTTTTTCAGAGATGATGCTAAAAAATAGAGGAGAAATCTTGGGTGATTGGTGAAGGTACTTTTCTTCTTTCAGAAGTAACATTCAACCAAGAGCCAGATCCCTTCTTGGATAGTATAAATCCTGGTGAAGCGACAAAAGGCACTTCTCTTCTTTCAAAAGTGCTTGTTCTTGCAAACAATAGGAATCTTTCTACTAAGATAAGTAACAAGTGATTGGTAATTGGGTATAGAGTAACTAGCAATCTAAGATGTAGCACAAAGTCTCCACCTTGACTGCCCTAGAGGGAGATACGAAAGACAATGAGGGCACAAAGTCGTCCCAAGGTCTTTTACACAGAAACAAAAAAAGAATAACACATACTGAAGACAACTATGACAGCACAAAGTCTAAAGTAGTTGGCTTCAGAACACCTTCCTTATCACCTCCACTAGTTTTACTTGTTAAATCAAATAAACAAGAATGCTTTCAGAAGATAGACATAAGAACAATCTCCTAAAGTAGCATAAGCTATAACAGCACAAAGTCTGCAAGTAACTTGCTTTCTCATTCAATCAAAGAAATAAGAACTACAATCTGAGCTCAAAGTCTCAGTAATGCCTTTCAATTTGGGCAAAGTTTCACTTCTGGTAAGGGGAAATATCTCCTTAAAAAAATAAAAGAGATTACAATATATAGTAGCCAAGAAAGACTTGGCACTTTGTTTCATGGAATGGCCCATGCTGTGCATTCAATGCCTTGAATATATTTTTAGTTCTGTCAGGGGGGCTGCATTGAAAACATGGCAGCTGTCTTAACTATGAAAAGTCATTTCATCTCATATGTCTTCTCCTAAGCCTGGATCATCTGGTCTGTCCCCTCTGATGTCTGCGCAACTGTCCATTTTGTCTTTACTCCAAGGGAGACCAACAGGCTGCGCCTTCAATGTTTGCAAGCTGAAATATTTGCTTAGTGGATTGTTCCACCTATTGAAATTACTTCTGTGCAAATATTTCAGGGTTTTCCCTCTTTCTACTTTTGTCTTTTCCAGCTTTGTCTCTTCTTGGAATTTAAGCTCTCGAGTTATCTTTTCCCCTTTCCTGGTTTTTTCTTTTCCTGGAATCTGAGCCCTTGGGGCGATATTCTTAGCTTTGCCGGCTCTTTCATCTCCTTCAGCTGGTCGCTGAATTTGTTTTTAGGTTCCGCACCATATTTGAAACTTAGCGGATATTTCATTACCTTAAATTTGACGTTCATAGGGACGTCATTGGTTGACTGTTTCAACGATTCGAGTGGCCTTCTCGGCTCCTTGGTTCAATCGCTTTATTGGTTCAATTGCTTTTCTGCTCCTTGGTTGAACCATCGCTTTCATTTGAACTTGCCTTTGGAATCATCCATGTTGCTTCTCTCTTTTCTTGAGGCCGCCCTTAAACTGCTTGAACCTGTGAACCATTGAACTTTGAATTCTTTCAGTTCAAGGTTCAATCAGTTCATTGGTTCATCCTTTGTCCGTCACTTGTTCTTTCTAAGCTCTTTGATTTTCATCGCATTGGTTGAACCTTTGAACCTGTGAACTCGTTGAACTTTTTGGTTCAAGGTTCAATGGTTCAATCGGTTCATTCTTTTTATTTGGCCAAGTCCTTTTGATATTTTTGAATCAAACACGTTGAACCATTTGGTCATTGAACCTGTTGAACCATTGAACCCATTGAACCTTTGAACCAAAGTGGTTCAATGGTTCAAGCCTTCTTCTCTTTGATAAGTGTTTTGAAGCCGTTGAACCTTGAAGCGGTTAAACTTTGAACCTTGACAAATGCGCTTACTCTTGCTGATGACGTTGAACCTTTGAACCCATTGAACCCGTTGAACCAAAATGGTTCAAGGTTCAATGGTTCAATGGTTCGATTCTTGCTTAGAAGCTTGCCGATGGACGCTTTGGTTGAACCTTGGTGTTGAACCAATCTTGAAAATGACTAAGTGCTGAAAACTTGTTCTTTTGAGAGCTTTGCTTCTTTCCTGTAGAGTCCATAGAAATCAACCAGCGAAGCCCGTAGAACTTGGTCTGCAGAGTCTATAGATTCAAGCCTATAGAGTCCGTAGATTCAAGCCTGTAGAGTCCGTAGATTTTTGAGAAAGCTTTGAAAAATGAAGAACCTGAATGCTCAAAACAATTTTTGAAATGGGAAGAGATGATTTTGGTTTGTAGGACCAAAATAGTTCAAATGTTGTCCAAAAAATGCGCGATATTTTTGGGAGGACAACAGCTAGCTCCAGTTGGGGAACTTCCTGTTGATCGTTTTTTACCCAATAGGCCAAAAATCGGTCACCTTCTTCCCTTGCTAATTCTGGGCCAATTCCTTTTTTTAATTTTGCATGAATCTGGTGATTTCTACGGACTCTGTAGGTCCATTTCTACGGACTCTGTAGAGCTTGGTTTTCTACAGACTCATCAGGTGAAATCCTTGGCAGATGAGAAATCAGTTCAGAAAGTGCTGGGGTTTACAAGGCTCTTTTGGGCCTTCGTCTGAAGAAAATTTACAAGGGAGGTTGGGATCTTCGAACCATTGAACCATCGCTTCAGTTCAAAGCCTTGGTTCAATCTTTAAGTTCATCGCTTGGTTTAGCAAAAAGTTCAACGATCTTGGCTCAGTAGTGATGAATCATTGAATCGTTGAATTGGTTCAACGGTTTGGTTCAATGCGTTGGTTCAATGCCTTGGCACTTCAGCTTAACACTTTAGCAGGTTCAAACGAACGGTTCATCACTTGTTTTCAGTCTACAGTCCTTCGGTGAGTTCATCAGTGCACTAGTGTTGAACCATTGAACCAGTTCAATGCTTCGGTTCAACACTTTGGTTCAATGACTCCAGTTCAACGTGCAGGTTCAACGACAAAAGTGAACAAGGAAAGTTCAAAGGCTTGGTTCAAGGAGGTCCCCCTCAAAGCTGAAGGGCAGGAGCCCTTGCAGAGGGCAGTCCAAGTTCAAGGAGCCCTTGCAGAGGGCAAAGGCACTTCAAAGAGACCACAAAGGAGGAAAGCCTGCAAAATTTGGAGGGGCTGCCCGAAAGACTAAAGTGAAGACTAAAAAATGCAAAAATTTGGAGGCGGCCAATTCCCGCAGACTTTTTGTCTGCAGGAAAAAGGCCCGAAGCAAAAAAGCCCAGGGAAACAATGTAGAGACCTACCAAGGAGCCGAAGGACCCCGAAGGGCAGATGCCCTTGCAAGGGACTCTTGGCCAAAATAAAGGGGCACTTTCTAAAGGCCGAAGGGTCACTTTCCATTCGGGAAGGTGCTAAGAGGGGAACTCGTAGAAAAGGAACTAAGTAGAAAAGCCCGAAGGAAATTGCCAAGGACGGTGACGTCTCGGAAGCTGTCAACCTTAAGAAGGTGAACTAGCCTTTGGTTTTCAAGCGATGATGGGTGCACGAATGACAATTTTAAGCCAGTAAAAAAAAGCTGTTGTTTTTTAAATGCCCAAGCGCCAACCATGAAAGGAGCCCAAGGAATGCAACGACCCGCCCAGAGATAGCTTGAGGGCCGAAAGAGCCAGAAAGAGACAAGGTAGGGAAAGGACAAAAGTTCCAAGTGTAGGAGCAGGAAGATAGTCTAAGTGGCGAAGGGAGGCGTCGATTCAAGAAGTTACTCCAGCAGGTGAAACAATGTCTACGAATTGACCATTTGAAGGCGCAAACAGCCAACTATGCGACCCATTTTTCTTTATTTCACATTTATGAGCAGACAAATTGTGTAGGTGCCTTCAAGGAGCAATCTCGGTTAATAGAGAAATGACACGGCCATGTCAAAAAAATACCTGAAGTCAGAGCCAGGGCCGACACAAAATTTATGTTTAAGCATCCTGCTCTTTCCAATGCTTGTAAGGCACATGGGTCACTTGTAAAAAAGGTGCCAAAAGGCCTATTTTCTTCTCCTATATATTGATGACTTGTCACTTGAGAAAGGATCTTCCACATTTGTAAGGTGTAGCACTGGCAAAATTTCACCTGAATCAATAAACACATTTTTCACCTCTATCTTGGTTAGATATCTCTGTGTATGTCTTGAGTGTTAGTTTGTGTTTAGTCATTGTTTCTTGATGCTTTCACAGGTTCAACACCAACATACCTGACATCTACAAGGTGCTATTTCTGTAGCTGACAAGGAGAGCTGTATTTGGAAGTGCAAAAACAGAAGAAATTATTATACAGTGTGCATTTCACAACACCTTTGGTGAATCTCTGTTTTATGTATTTTCCATTAAAGTCTCCCTGCCAAGTTTCTTGCAGCTTGGTCCTTCTGCCAAGTTTGAAGTGTATGTATGTGTTTGTCTGATTTTAAGTGTGAGTGTGAGAAGGTCAATTTATTTTGGTGCATCACCTCCTTAGAGTAGTTTGTTTTCCTGCAATCTTTCTCTTTTTTCATCCCCCCCATTATATATACTATATATATATATGTTAGCACTTATTGGAACAAATATGATGCATCAAAGGGAGCTAGCCCTTACCTAGAGACTCTCCCCTCCAGCTTCACCGGTCCCACAGGCGAGAGGGGAGTTTTCATTGTTGCATGTGGAAGGCAGGAGCTCAGCCTCCGTGCCCCAGGTGCAATCCATTGCGTCAATAGTTTTTGGCACGCCTGGTGGGACCAACTAGGACAAGTTGTGTCCAAAGAGTTGAAGAATTTTTGGTGTGTTCTTTGGCCAACTAGCCTTTGGAGGCTTTTGCATCAAACACCAATGGCAACTCTGAGTTAAATCAACTGGTTAAGTAGTTTCGCCTACCCTACTTGGATCAAAGGAAACAATATTCTGGTAAGTATCCCCTTCCTGGCAAGAAGACTTATGGTGCCAGGTAAGTAGCTGAATGGCCAGGAGAGATAGTGATCCTACTCCTCTTGCCTGTCACCTGATTTGATCTTGTACCCAAGTGGAGATTCAAACATGACCGGTCCAACGTATACGTACTCATGTTTGTTCTATGAAGCCTTATGCCTCCTGTTGGTTCTTCAGGGTGGTACGTCACTATCATCCCAAGAAATCAATTGCTGCTAGTTGCATCACCATCAAGCCACTTGATATCGCATCATTGACTGGCTTGTTCTCTTCTGCCTCATGCTCGAAAGTTCCATGGTAATGACCATCTTGACACTTGAAGGAGATGTTGCAAAGAAGATATCCTAATCGGATGTCACTAACCATCCTGAAGTGGGTAAATTCACTGAATCAGGTTAAGAAGGATGGCCTCCCATTGCAAGAGCTTATTTGCACAGGTTCCCAATGCTGAGATTCTCCACTCTGGGTCCAGTTTCATAGCCTCCTTGGAAGAGATAGCTGCAGCCTGCTTCAATGACTTCAGGCATAATTATTCAAAACATGACCAAAGAGCATTGCCCACTGCTCCTCCAGTGTCACTATAAGGTGATACTCCTCCTCATCCGTACTCATGGAGTCTCCCTAGTCAAGTCTGTCAAAGTCCTGAGCATAATCCATGTTCAGGAAAGGCTTGAAATAGCAAATCTTGGAGGTGTATGGATGCAGTGCATTATAGACAGATGGAATCTGGCTATTTTTGTCTGAAACGTCCAGTCACATCGTTGGCAGCGAGGGAATTTGCTCTGGACTCTAATTCTACAATCAGCCTATCACATTATGGCCCCATCCCCCCAAAGGAGATGCCCAGCCTGAATTGCTTGAGATGGAATCACAGTGGTTCAGTCATCGAAGAGCAAGGAGTAGAAAGACCTCTGTCTTCAAGAGTGCGAGGTACTAAAACCTTCCTCCTCTAGTCCTTTCTAGCCCAAGTCTCTCCCACTATTTGCTTCAAGAAGCTCCATGTATCTTGGGATTGGAATCTTGCTACTATGAATAGGCAGCAACTTTACCATCTTCAAAGTCCTGAGCTGGTTCATGATGTTCCTTCTTCCAGCTTGCAATTTGGAGATCATGTTGAAAGACTTGAGGAGGTTGGGGAAGAGTTGGGAGGGTCTACTCATGTACAGGAAGAGCTGTCTGAAGAGAGGCGTGCTGAAAAGATAGGTGTATGGGATTGAGGGTAGGATTGACAGATGCATCGAATGAGCCAGAAAGATCAAGTGCCATCTGATAGAAATGATTTGGCACACAAGAAGGGGGTTTCTTCAGAATAGGAGGGGGCAGACCTTGGGCCAAAATTTCTTGGTTTTCGTCCCTCCACTTTACCAACACTTCATCAATATTGAAATTAGCTTGTGGATTGGTGGAAGGGGCACTTTTTGGCATCAGCTCCTCTACAGGGTCTGAAAGCTCCATCTCTCTTTCGCCCGACAGTCTCATCTTCTTTTCTAATTCCTCAATCCGCTTGGCCAGATCATCATGTACCAGCTTGGAGCTTGTGGATGACAAAGTAGAGATGGGGAGTGCATGCAAGATTGCCATGAAATGCAAGGAGCTTCTTGAAGGAAGGGGGGGAGAGACTTGGGCCAGAAAGGAAGACTAGGACCTTATTTTGTACCTCACACTCTTGAAGAACAGGATGATGCTTTCTCCTCCTGATGCTGACTTCCATGACCTCTAGACCAGGCTCTATTCCAACTCAAGCAATTTGGACTGGGCAGATCTCCTAGGATTGGAGTCCAGATGCAGGTTTCCACAGTGTAACGTGTGATGGACGTTTTAGTACCAAGATAGCAGATTCCATGTCTGAATGCACTCCATCGCATACCACCTCCATGAAAGCTATCAGGCCATGCCTGATATGGTTATGCTCAATTCACTTTGTCTGATCAGGGAGATTAGCCTTAAACACAAGATTTGTTGTTTCGAAACTCACCCCAACATGACATGGAGGAGCATGGGCAATCTCTTGTTCATGGCTTGACTTGGTTCGTTTGAAGTCATTGGGGCTGTATATGACTGATATGATGCAAGGAGGCTATGAGCTGGATAAGAGTGGACACAGGCAACATTGGTAGACTCAAATAAGTTTGTAAGGAGGCTGCAGTCTCATAGATTTACCCCTTCAGGAGCTTAGTGAATCCAAAGATGCATTTTCTTTGAAACCACCCACATCTAGCATGGTCATACCTTGTAACTCAAGCATGTGCCAGATTGAGAACAAGCCTTTCAATGGGAGTCCATATCAAGGGGCTTCTGGTGATGAACCTGATTCAAGTGCATTTCTCATTTGATGAGATGACACCAGCCTCAAGAACCAACTTGGCCACATCCCCTTCTGGTGTCAAGATCTATTACAGTATTTTTTGTATCCCAGCAGTGTTTTGATCTCCACTTGGGTACAAGCCAAATCGGGTTGATTGGCAAAGAGACTGGGTTAAGTGGGACCAAGTCTCCTTTTCAATGAGCTACTTGACTGGCACCATAAGGCTGATATAACTCATGATAGGGGGGACGGTAAGATATTGAACCTGATAAGGATCCAGGAGGGAGGCGAACATTCCTGGTTAGCTGTATATATGATAGGCTTGCTTTCAATTTTTTTTCCCTGTTTTCCCTAAGTGCTGTTTGCACAAGTAGTTTTCTTAGCCTTGTGTGTGTTTTTATTTTCCTTTTGAGGTGAATTTGCGTGATTGGTTCTAGATTTATCAGAGTTATTGCTGATCTTTAAGTTACAATCTAACCCCTTGCCCAATGGATTTTTAAGGCAACTGGCTTCTAAGCATAGCAGGCATGCTTCCCTTGGGAGTCACCAATTTGTTGACTATTTTTTGCCCAACAGGCCAAAAATCAGTCACCTTCTTCCCCTGCTAATTCTGGGCCAATTCTTTTTTTTTTATTTTGCATGAATCTGGTGATTTCTACGGACTTTGTAGGTCCATTTCTACGGACTTTGTAGAGCTTGGTTTTCTATAGACTCAGCAGGTGAAATCCTTGGCAGATGAGAAATCAGTTGAGAAAGTGCTAGGGTTTACAAGGCTCTTTTGGGCCTTCATCTGAAGAAAATTTACAGGGGAGGTTGGCATCTTCGAACCATTGAACCATCAATTCAGTTCAAAGCCTTGGTTCAATCTTTAAGTTCATCACTTGGTTTAGCAAAAATTTCAACGATCTTGGCTTAGCAGTGATGAACTATTGAACCGTTGAACCAGATTCAACGGTTTGGTTTAATGCGTTGGTTCAATGCCTTGGCACTTCGGCTTAACACTTCAGCAAGTTCAAACAAACGGTTCATCACTTGTTTTCAGTCTACAGTCCTTCAGTGAGTTCATCAGCACATGGTGTTGAACCATTGAACCAGTTCAACACTTCGGTTTAATGCCTTTGGTTCAACGCCTCCAGGTTCAACGGCAGAAGCGAACAAAGAAAGTTCAAAGGCTTGGTTCAATCATGCTCGGCGTGCAGCGTTGAACCATTGAACCGGTTCAACGCTTTGGTTCAATGCAATTGGTTCAAAGGGTCGGTTCAAGGAGGTCCCCCCAAAAGCCGAAGGGCAGGAGCCCTTGCAGAGGGCAGTCCAGGTTCAAAGAGCCCTTGCGGAGGGCAAAGGCACTTCAAAGAGACCATAAAGGAGGAAAGCCCACATAATTTGGAGGGGTTGCCTGAAAGAATAAAGCGAAGACTAAAAAACATAGAAATTTGGAGGTGGCCAATTCCCACAGACTTTTTGTCTGCGAGAAGTAGGCCCGAAGCAAAAAAGCCTGGGGAAACAATGCAGAGACCCGCCAAAGAGCTGAAGGACCCCGAAGGACAGATGCCCTTTTAGGGGACTCTTGGCCAAAATAAAGGGGCACTTTCCAAAGGCTGAAGGGTCACCTTCCCTTCGGGAAGGTGCTAAGAGGGGAACCCGCATTAAAGGAACTAAGCAGAAAAGCCTGAAGGAAATTGCCAAGGACGGTGACGTCTCGAAAGCTGTCAATCTTAAGAAGGCAAACTAGCCTTCAATTTTCAAGTGATGACAGGTGCGAGAATGATAATTTTAAGCCAATAAAAAAAATCCATTGTTTTTTAAATGCCCAAGCGCCAACCATGAAAGGAGCCCAAGGAATGCAGCGACCCGCCCAGAGATATAGCCCGAGGGCCGAAAGAGCTAGAAAGAGACAAGGTAGGGAAAAGACAAAAGTGCCAAGTGTAGGAGCAGGCAGATAGTCTAAGTGGCGAAGGGAGGCGTCGATTCAAGAAGTTACTCCAGCAGGTGAAACAATGTCTACGAATTGACCATTAGAAGTCACGAACGGCCAACTGTGCGACCCATTTTTCTTCATTTCACATTTATGAGCAGACAAACTGCGTAGGTGCCTTCAAGGAGCAATCTCGATTAATGGGGAAACAACGCGGCCATGTCAAAAAACCCTTGAAATCAGAGCCAGGGCCGACACAACATTTATGTTTAAGCGCCCTGCTCTTCCCAATGCTCGTAAGGCACATGGTTCACTTGTAAAAAAGGTGCCAAAAGGCCTCTTTTCTTCTCCTATATATTGAAGACTTGTCATTTGAGAAAGAATTTTCCACATTTTTAAGGCGTAGCCTTGGAAAAATTTCACCTGAATCAATAAATAGATTTTTTACCTCTATCTTGGTTAGATATCTCTGTGTATGTTTTGAGTGTTAGTTTGTGTTTAGTCATTGTTTCTTGATGCTTTCATAGGTTCAACACCAACGTACCTGGCATCTACAAGGTGCCATTTCTGCAGCTGACAAGGAGATCTTTATTTGGAAGTGAAAAAACAAAAAAAATTACTATACAGTGTGTATTTCATAGCACCTTTGGTGAATCTCTATTTTCTGTATTTTCCATTAAAGCCTCCCTGCCAAGTTTCTTGCAGCCTGGTCCTTCTGCCAAGTTTGAAGTGTACGTATGTGTGTCTGATTTTAAGTGTGAGTGCGAGAAGGTCGCTTTATTTTGGTGCATCACCTCCTTAGAGTAGTTTGTTTTCCTGCAATCTTTCTCCCTTTTCATCCCCCCATTATATATATATATATATATATATATATATATATATGTATATATGTTAGCACTTACTGGAACAAATATGATGCATCAAAGGGAGCTAGCCCTTACCTAGAGACTCTCTCCTCCAGCTTCGCCAGTCCCACAGGCGAGAGGGGAGTTTCCATTGTTGCGTGTGGAAGGTAGGAGCTCAGCCTCCTTGCCCTGGGTGCAATCCACTACATCAACACTTCCTTTAGTTGAAAACTTGGAACAACTGAGGGGAGTAGAAACTAGTATCTCCGGTGCCTTGAAGTATGCCATTGGGCTATGGAGTCATGCTACCCAAAAAGAAAGGCTCTAAAAAATAAAAATGAAAAGCACAAAACAAAACTAAAGACTATACAAATATACATATGTATAGATGATCTTATCTGATGCCTCAAGATTTGAAGCGCTTAAGATGCCGCCCACTGTGAGACAATGAAAATGGTGTGCCTTCCTGATAAACCATTAGGAAACTATTTTGTCTCCAAAAATGGTGATGGGCGAATGGAACTCTTCACCAGAAAACCAATTTTATGCATCTTCCTCTTGGCCTTTTCTTCTTCTTGCTCCATGGCAGGACGTGGTCTTCAAACTGAAAACCATAACTCCTTGCTCTCCCTACGAAGAGTTCTTTTTGCTGACTTTGGAATACAGTAGTATGGTCCACAACCATAGCTTGTTGTTCTGCTGGTCCAGTCCAGCACATGCTTTGATTGTCAGCATCAGACCCCTGACAAACCATCAGCTCAGCATCTCCTTTGGTGTGAAGGAGTTTGATCTCTTCATCTTAAGCAGTCTTCAATCTGAGCAATAGAGATCTGCATCCAGCTGTGGAAGAATTGCTGCCATCAAATTTTAGGATCCAAGCATCATTAGAAGCTGATCTTATATCAGATTTCTCTTCATCGAAGATGGAAGATCCTTCTTGATTTATACTGTGCCCTACTAATTCTTCTGATGCCTTGTTTGGATCAAATCATGGATTGCTAGTTACAGGGCTTTGATCAGCTGAGACATGAGCATCCTTTGTGGTCAAGAAGTAATTACCCTTGCCTGAAGTTTCAAACAAATTTTGAGCTGTAGGGGCCAAATTTTTGGTGACCACAATTTTTACCTCAGACAGGTCTCACCTAGTTCTCCATCAATGTCCAATTGCTCAGGATTGGCTTGCAGAGATTCAAACTCAGTCATTTGAATTTTGGATTTTTTGACATGATCAATCATGTCAAATGACTGGAATGGACTTGGAAGAGAGGATGGGAGTTCATCCTTTTGGTTTCTAGGAGGGGGAGGACTGGTTTGCGAAGTTGAAGTAGAAGGTGCAGAGATTTTTGATGTACTAACCTTCTTAGAAATCACTGGGTCCTTTGGCTGGAAAGGCAGAGTGGTTCCCCGCTTAGCAATTAGAATTACAGGTTGAGTTCGTTCTTCTGTTCTTTCTTTATCAACTTGTTGGGCTGATCGATTCTATAACTAGGTGAATACTGCGTATGATCCTTCAACTGCTTCACCTTCACTTCTGGGTTCATCCTGGTAATTCAATAAACCAATGTGGGAGTCGCCAACTGATTCTTCTAGATCCTCCCTGAAGAGATCAACACCATTTTTTTGCTCAAACTCAGGTTGGAAATATGAAACATGTTCTGTTTCTAGATATCCAACTGCTGAGTTGGTTGGAGGTGCTTCAAGGGCAAGGTTCCTCTGTGGGGGAGGAATATGATTTGGTTGCCCTTGACTTCTGGCAGCATTGCCTTGATATGACTGATTAGAGAATGTCCTCCTTGATACATCTCTATATAAAGGAGTAAAAGACATACCTTGTGCCATTTACCTCTTCAAGGCTAGCAATTAATTTGCCAGCTTTTGTATTATTGGGTCAGTGGTGGCTGTGGATGAGTATTCAGAAGATGAAGATGATTTATCTTTGTTCGGGTCTCTCCTTATCTTTCCTGCCAAGATAAGGTCATCTTCTACCTCAGTAGCCAAGTCCTGAGCAGTAGCAAGGTCTATGTGGGCAGCTCGTCTCAGTAAAAAACTCACTTCAGGTAGCTGTGAGTTGATGAAGCATTTGAGGTTTTGAAGTGTTAGCTGGGCTACCATGGGAATCTTGTGCCTCAGCTTGTCGAACCTGGCAATAAAATCTCTCATAGGCTCATGGGGCTCCTTCTTCATCTGTGTGAGCTGGGCTAGCAAGGCATGTGCATCTTCTACAGACTTGAACTTTGCTTCAAACTTGTCTTTATGTGTGTCCTAATCAGTCATTGATCCAACTTGTAGATGGTAGAACCACTCTACAGCAGCACCTTGTAGGGTTTTCACAAAAAGCCTGACTGCCATGTCTTCAAATTCCACCCCTATCACACCACAGGCTATGCTGAAGGCTACAATGTGTTCATCAGGGTGAACTCTTCCATCTCCAAAGAATTTAGGGAAGTTCTTTCTTGAGCTGCATGGAAGTTCATGCAGAGATGGAGTAAGATTTAGTGGACCGAATGAGTTACCCAAAGGGTCTTGAACTGCCATGATGGGATTATGAAAAAGAGGATAACAAATTTGGGCGGTGTATGGATAGGCAAAGCTCTGCTAACAACAAAAAAAGTAGCTCTACCTTGGGCTCTCTAGCTTCTTGTATAGCGTGGAGTTGCAAGATTGTAAAACAAAAATGGGAAAGAATTGGCCCTGCTTCAGCTTGAAGCTTGAGGCTTCAAACTGCGCGTTCTATCCCAATGGCTCTAGTTTTGTAGACCAGATAATATAATAGAGATGGAGGAAGATGGTAAGGCTATAATGACAATGGGTAAGACACAGAACAGAGCTGCACTAGAGTCTGTATAATGGATAAGGGAAGGAACTGCTTCAATCTGAGACTCGAGGCTTCAGACTGCATGTTCATCCCCTAGCAGATTCACCAAAAACTATTGCGCGAGGCCGGGGAGGAAAAATTAACAATGGAAAAGCACTGGAGCAGTTCGTTCTTCCACAACGAAATGCATGGATAAGGTTATAATTATAATGGGTAAGACACAAGTGATGTTTCAATCTGAAACTTGAAGTTTCAAATTGCACAAAATTACTGTGTCCCCAGTAGAGTCACCAAAAACTGTTGGGTGAATATTTTGTCAACCAACTAATTGGTGACCAATATAGTTCCTATCACCACAACATAGGGAGATTGGTCATCCAATGTTGCAGGTTTACCACATCTAAAGGGGACAAATCTCTCCTCTCATCAAGGGGAGGTTCCCTATTGAATATGCGGAGGCTACATACTATATATATATAAGCAAAAAGTAGGATATAGGGGTGGAATGAACCATCCATCTCTCTTTTTTTAGAGATGATGCTAACAAATAGAGGAGAAATTTTGGGTGATTGGTGAAGGTACTTCTCTTCTTTCACAAGTAACATTCAGCTAAGAGCTAGATCCATTCTTGGATAGTAAAAATCCTGGTGAAGCGACATAATGCACTTCTCTTCTTTCAAAAGTGCTTGTTCTTGCAAACAACATGAATCTTTCTAGTAGAATAAGTAACAAGTGACTGGTAACTGGGTAGAGAGTAACCAACAATCTAAGATGTAGCACAAAGTCTCCACCTTGATTGTCCTAGAGGGAGATACGAAAGATAATGATGGCACAAAGTCATCCCAAGGTCTTTTACACATAAACAGAAAAAGAAAAACACACACTGAAGACAACTATGCCAACACAAAGTCTGAAAGTAGTTGGCTTCAAGACACCTTCCTTATCACCTCCGCTAGTTCTGCTTGTTAAATCAAATAAACAAGAATGCTTTCAGAAGATAGACATAAGAACAATCTCCTAAAGTAGCACAAGCTATAACAGCACAAAGTCTGCAAGTAACTTGCTTTCTCATTCAATTAAAGAAATATGAACTACAATTTGATCTCAAAGTCTCAGTAATGCCTTTCAATTTGGGCAGAGTTTCACTTCTGGTAAGGGGAAGATCTCCTTAAAACAATAAAAAAGATTACAATATATAGCAGCCAAGAAAGACTTGGCGCTTTGTTTCATGGAATGGCCCATGCTGTGCATTCAATGCCTTGAATGCATTTTTAGTTTTGTTAGAGAGGCTGCATTGAAAACAGGGCAGCTATCTTAACTATGGCATGTCATTTCATCTCATATGTCTTCTCCTGAGTTTGGATCATCTAGTCTATCCCCTCTGACATCTACGCAGTTGTCCATTTTGTCTTTACTCTAAGGGAGACTAACAGGCCACGCCTTTAATGTTTGCAAGCTGAAATATTTGCTTAGTGGACTGTTCCACCTACTGAAATTACTTATGCATAGATATTTTAGGATTTTCCCTCTTTTTGCTTTTGTCTTTTCCAGCTTTGTCTCTTCTTAGAATTTAAGCTCTTGGGTTATCTTTTCCCCTTTTCAGTTTTGTCTTTTCCTGAAATCTGAGCCCTCGGGGTGATATTCTTAGCTTTGCTGGCTCTTTCATCTCCTTCTTCAGCTGGTTGCTAAATTTGTTTTTAGGTTCCGCACCACATTTGAAACTTATCAGATATTTCATTACCTTAAATTTGACGTTCACAGGGATGTCATTGGTTGACTATTTCAACAGTTCGAGTGGCCTTCTCAGATCCTTGGTTCAATCGCTTTATTGGTTCAATTTCTTTCCTGCTCCTTGGTTGAACCATCGCTTTCATTTGAACTTGCCTTTGGAATCATCCATGTTGCTTCTCTCTTTTCTTGAGGCCGCCCTTGAACTGCTTGAACCTGTGAACCATTGAACTTTGAACTCTTTCAGTTCAAGGTTCAATCGGTTCATTGGTTCATCCTTTGTCCGTCACTTGTTCTTTCTAAGCTCTTTGATTTTCATCGCACTGGTTGAACCTTTGAACCTGTGAACTCGTTGAACCTTTTGGTTCAAGGTTCAACGGTTCAATCAATTCATTCTTTTTATTTGGCCAAGTCCTTTTGATCTTTTTGAACCAAACACGTTAAACCATTTGGTCGTTGAACCTGTTGAACCTTTGAACCAAAGTGGTTCAATGGTTCAAGCCTTCTTCTCTTTGATAAGTGTTTTGAAGCCATTGAACCTTGAAGCGGTTGAACTTTGAACCTTGACAAATGCGCTTAACTCTTGCTGATGACATTGAACCTTTGAACCCATTGAACCAAAATGGTTCAAGGTTCAATGGTTCAATGGTTCGATTCTTGCTTAGAAGCTTGTCGATGGATGCTTTGGTTGAACCTTGGCGTTGAACCAATCATAAAAATGACTAAGTGCTAGAAACTTGTTCTTTTGAGAGCTTCGCTTCTTTCCTGCAGAGTCCATAGAAATCAACCTGCAAAGCCCATAGAACTTGGCTTGTAGATCCTGTAGATTAATGAGAAAGCTTTGAAAAATGAAGAACTTGAATGCTCAGAACAATTTTTGAAATGGGAAGAGAGGATTTTGGTCTGTAGGACCAAAATAGTTCAAATGTTGTTCTAAAAATGAGCGATATTTTTTGGGGGACAACAGATTAGAGATGATGATCGATTGTGAGTGTCAATGATGGAGTGATTAAGGAAAATGAGGGATGAGAAATGAGTGATTATTGATGATGAGGGATGATAAAGCCATGATTAGGGATGATGAGGGATGGTTAGGGTCAATGAGGGAGTGATTAGGGAGGATGGGGAAGTGATTAGGGATGATGAGGGATGATGAGGGTCAATGAAAGAGTGATTAGGGATGATAAGGGAGTGATTAGAGATAATGAGGGATGATGAAGCAATGATTAGAGATGATGAGGGATGGTTAGTCAATGAAGGAGTGATTAGGGATGTTGAGAGAGTGATTGGAGATGATGATGGATGGTGAGTGTTAATGATAGAGTGATTAGGGACCATGAGGGATGAAAAGGGAGTGATTATTGATGATGAGAGATGATGAAACAATGATTAGGGACGATGAGGGATGTTGAGGGTCAATGAAAGAGTGATTAGGGATGATGAGGGATGGTGAGGGTCAATGAGAGAGTGATTAGGGATGATGAGAGACAAGGGCACAATGATTAGGGATGATAAGGGATGAAGAAAAAGTGATTAGGGATGAGGGAGGGATGACGAACAAATAAAAGTAATACAAAGTGGTTGTTTGATTTTCACAAGTCATCAATGTGACCTAGATGTTGTTCAAATCACACCATTTTAACTTGAATTCAAAGTGAGTGGTTTTTAAACTTCAATTTTGACAAACCTAGAACTTTTAGAAATGCCAACAAGTAATCCAAAAGACAAAAAAAACTAAAAAATGACTATATGTTTACCAAAAATGGACATCAATTATAAAAGTTATGCCTTCAAATCTTTAGGTTCAATACCGAGATCTTAAAAATGCCCAAGTACT
This sequence comes from Torreya grandis, assembly GCA_037957365.1. Classification (NCBI taxonomy): domain Eukaryota; kingdom Viridiplantae; phylum Streptophyta; class Pinopsida; order Cupressales; family Taxaceae; genus Torreya; species Torreya grandis. The sequence continues at coordinate 456,871 of JARHVA010000430.1, forward strand.
GATCAGTTTGGATTTAAAAACAATTCTCACATCATAAGGTGTGCAACTATGAAACTAGCTCTGTCAGATACATAGTGACCTTAATTTCTTATATTTGTTAAAATAAATTTAAAGTATAAAGAATATAAATGTAATATTATATATTTTTAATATGTACACATGATAAATGTCCACAAAATTGTCCCCCAACTCCATGCACTTACCTATTATCAAAACCCTAAAAAAAATAATATTATAATTATATTAAATTTCTCAATTAATAAAACAAAACTAAAATTATACTTTTGCGTTGGGTCTTTAGTAGGAGAGGAAGGACATCAAATCATCTTGGCCTCACCCTCTTGTGGTGTTATACAACTGGAATCCGTATTATCAAAACCCCTAAAAAATAATCTTAGAATTAATTAAAATGATTCTATTTAGAAAATAAAATTAAAAATTATACCTTTGCCTTAGGTCCCTAGTTGTAGATGAAGGATGTTTACTCATCTCAACACTGTACTCTCTCTTATTGTCCCTTCCATCATCAATACCAAATGATTGTGTTAATAACTAATAAATAATATAATTCAAAATAAAAATGATAAAACCAAGTTATTAAAAATTGAATTTTTTTGTATCAATGGTAAGTTCATCGACGTACTTGATGGCTGTGGTAATCCTCATCAATATCATGTTGTGAAATAACTTGAATGCTAGACCCACCATAACCTACATTGGTAGTACGCTCCTAATTAAAGTCCCATAAGATGGGCTATTAGGTGTCGAATGTTCGTTCAACTTGTAAAAAATAAAAAAAATATCCAATTTGTTAAGTCTAATTTTTAACTTATTTACATAGGCAATTTTTTTATTACATTGTCTTTATATATATATATATATATGAAAGGGTTGTAGTCCAATTGGTGATGATTATGGTTGCTTATATCCATCTACCAAGGTACAAATCCCTCTAGATACCTAACATTTAGAGTCAAGCGGTTAAGACCAAGATTGTGCTCTAGGTGATTTTTACGACGTGGATGCCTCTTACTTGTCATTGCTTATTCAAAAGAACTCACTAATTTAGATGTATGGTTATTCAACATTGTAAATCCACTATATATTTATTTCTAAAATATGGTCAGGGATGTCGATATTCTATGTAATTCAGTGATTCCATGTAATGCCTATATATATATATATATATATATATATTTCGTTTGATTGTTAAGTCTATTAGCAAGATTCACGTGCTTTCTTAGAATGCAATATGAATGATGGGCAAGGTTGAATATTAATTAGAGATAATGAGGAACACTAAAAATTAGATTAAGATATAATTGAGAATTTTATCAAATAATATGCATGCAATCTAGAAAAGAAAAGAGAACTAAATTAGGAATTTTGTCAAACAATTTACATACAACCTATTAAAAAAAAAGAGAAACTAAATTGGGAAAAGAGGGATAATGAGCTGACTATCAAGATTTCTGTAGGATTTTTATAGGTTTTTTTGTAGAGCTTTCTTGTTAGGGTTTCCCAGGGTTATTATGTTGGTTTTCCTTGATTTTTTGCAATTTTTTAAAATATGTTTTTCCTATAGTTTTTCTAAGATTATTTCTAGGAATTAAATAAATATAAATTAAATTCCCCTGTAAAATTAAAAAAGTACATGCCTTCGATCTTTGGTTTTGTAAGGGTGATACATATTCTTCCTCTACTTCTACTAGTGGATCTCTTTTTCTTGCCCTCCACTCCTTCCCCTTGCCATTAGTTTGTCCCCAAATATTATTTTGGTAGAAAATATCTTTTTGTCCTTTTATATTTCCTTTTTCCCATTGTTCCTTTCTTATTCCTTAATGCCCCTTTCTCCCTTCTTGTTGTCCCTTTCTCCTCTCTCTCTCAAAATATGTTGTTCCTTTCAAAATGTTCTTATTGCCTCTTACCTCCTCGTTGTCATTGTATTCATCAATTTAAAGAATAAATGATGTGGGGAGGGGGATCGATGATGTACGAGATCCATATTCCCTTACATTTAAAATAAATAAATTAAGAGGTATTTTTTAGTGCAAACCTAGCACAAGTTACATCAGGGTAGCACTGCAATTGTGTGTTGTGGAAAAGAAAGGTAATATTGACACAATTAAATGCACTATTTACACCAAATGTCATAGTGTATATATTCAAAAATCTTTTCGAATATCTCTCCTATAATCGAAGAAAGTTGGTATCAAGTCAATCATAAATCCTCTTTAAAAATCAACACATTAACAACTTTATTACATAACTTTTAAACACCCAGAAAATTTAAACTTTATTGAACTATATTATTATGTTAATCAAATTTATTATAAAATTATATGCTACTAAATCATAGTACTTTCTTTAGTGTCAATTACAATAAAATATACAACACTAATATTTTGACTTTATCATATTAATTTTAAATTGAGAATTGAGTTTTAATATTAATTAAACTTAAAAAACATATGATTTATGGATAAAAAGTATCAACATACCATGCTCAATCAAATAAAATAAAATAAAAAACCATTTTACAAGTAATTAATGTGAAAGTCATAAAAATATTTCTATTTATTTAATGACAACACAAAATTCTTAATACAAATATTAATATTAAATAAAACATTGTCGATCTCTATAAAACCATTTATAACATTTAGAAAATTATAAAATTATAATTTAATAAGTTACAATATAAAATAAAATAACTTAAGAAATTTAGTATCAATCAAAATTAAGAGTAGTGTTAAGTAGCAATAAGTAGTATTATAAGGCTCAGGGGTTTGAAGGTTGGTGATACTCTAAAATTATCTCGAAGTTTGAGATACCTCCCAAAATATATGAACAACCTCCAAAAGTGGCACACTACTTGAAAACTTGATGTAGCATTGCAATTCAATCTAAAAATCTAAAAAGTGAGACAAAGCACTATGACATCTCATTACGTGAAATTCTGAAAAAAAAACACTTCAAAGCTTTGTAACATATCAAATTATTTGGCAACATCTAGACAACCTTACAAAACCATCTATTAAACTATAAAATATGTTATGTTGCACTACATCATCGTGTGACTTGTATACATACTCTAACTCATTAAAAGCAATAAACAAGAGTTTTTTAGTTTTTTGTGTTGTGTACGCAGTGTGTTTGTTTTTGCATTGCTATATGTCAAGTTCATACACTGCATTGTTTGAGGCTATCTTTCATTGACCCCCAAATCGTGACTCCACCACAAAACATAAGTAACATCATCTAAATGAATCATACCCATAAAAAAGGCGAAAACATAAATACAATCCATTCACAAACATAAATGTATCAGGAACAAATAAATTTCAATCAAACCTTACATATACCTACTTGTATAACTAATTATGGCAAAGGCCTTTCACTGTCACCACCCCTTCTCAAGCTCCTTGATCTCTCGTACTTACTTTTCATCCCTATCTTATACTGGATGCAAGATGGACTACGTGTTTAAATTTTCTTGGTTTGATTTTTTGTGTTTTTTTTTGGCCCTTTCTATTTTTCTAGGTGCCATGTTATGAGAGAGTCGTGCTATAGTAGGGACATGCGACTTGAGAAGCGTTTTATATACCAACACTAGCCACAATAATCACACAGTCTGGCTAAGCTGTTGAGATGGTTGCTGACTAGCGGCGTCAATTGCATCTCATACTTGTAACGGTCCAAAAAATGAACCTAGAGTCAATAACCCTGCCTTGCTATCTGTTTGAATCATACAATTGATAAAATCTCTACACAGGTGGAAAATGAAGAGAGCAACAAGTTGAGGCACTTGGGATTTTATCGTCTACTGCCCTATGCAAACTGTCTTCTAGGGCAAATGGAGGCGTTTCTGATGTCCGTTGTAGTCATATAATTCCCTACTTCATCCTGTAGATAACCAACCGAGAGGCAAATCCTTTCTCCTTAGATTAAGGCTTGTTGAAAAAGAATGATGCTTATTACATATGAAGAACAAAATGGGTAGATTGAAACACAAAAAAAATTGTAAACGGATAAAATGAAAAACAAAAACAGGTGGAAATTACCTTCATATTGACACGTTTGAAGCATTCTCTCCAAAATCTTGAGGTAGCTCAAATCATCATCCACCTCAAGAGCTCTCAGCCCTACTGGAAATTGATGAGGAACTCACTCCCTCATTTCACTGCCAGTTGTAGCAACGTCATTATTATTTTTATTATTATTGCAGCGAGATAAGTCGTTAATCTTGTTTGCATTAGAGTAAAAAACATTATTATTATTATTATTATTATTAATTCTCTGCTTTGGTACCAATAAACCCTGCAATGTAACATCTTATTTTCCTTTGGTAGGATTTAGTGTAATTGTTGGTGATTAGTGCTACAAATCATAATTAATAATGTTTAGTTTTTATATAATCAAATTTGTTTTATATGATTTGGTTCATCGCTGTTATCATGTTTTGTTATATAATTATGTGGAATAATTGGTAGTATGATATTTTTACTATTATATGATTTTGATATTATGATTTGGATAATTATTGTTTGTTCACTTCTTTGTGACATAAGAATAGCTCTTTGTTTGAGGAATAATATTATTGGAGAGGAAGAGTTAGATATAGACTATGGGCAATAGAGAGAATCCCTTAGATTGATTTGTGATCATTCTAACTACATGTTAGACATAAACATCTTCTTTCCCCCGTTTGACATGAGTAGTGGCCATTTGGGTTTGGATGCTTGAATGTATGCTTATAATACTTTGTGTTTTTGTTTGCAATCTAAACGGATGTTTGAATGTTAGGAATTTGTGTTTGGTTGACAAAGTTTATCGATAGGGTTTGTTGTATTTTGTGACTATAGAATCTACACATTATAATCATTGGATCTGCCTACCCTTTGAACCATCGTATTTTTAGAGACTATAACTTTTTAGTTTGCATGTGATTCTCTAACCCTGGTCATAAATCAAAACTTTTGATGTTCAGTTTCGGGTGCACATCTAACGAACAGTTTCCTTTTCACAATTGTTGCATGATGTAATTTTAAGAACCACATGTTGAAATTTCCCTATAATCACTTATCAATTTTTAGGATTGGAACTCTCTATGACATGTCGGATAGATGATCCCCTAATCGTAACTTTTGATATTATCAATTAAATGGTTTTATTAATAAGATATATGTTTCAAATGATACTGCACATATTGATAATATGATTAAACGATAATATAAACATATATGAAATTATGATACTGGACATATTAATAATATGGTTAAACGATAATATAAACATATATGAGATTATTCATAATCACAAATTAAAGAATTTAAAGAATGAATTAATAACTCTCTCTATCGATCGTCGACCCTGCAATAACAACCATAGCCAAAGAATATGATGGTGAATGGCGTAGCATTGACATTTGAGGTGGATGGAATGGCACAACAGTATACTTTTCGAAAGCATTTGAGAATTGAAATGGATGGTGTGACATAACCTTAAGGAAGTGTTGGAAACGTGGTTTTTAGTTAATCTACTTCTACCAAAATACATTAAATCCAACCTATTTTATCTGACCAAGAACTGTCCAAGTTTGAAAACACTAAAACCAACATTAAATGCCACATGGGCTGGCCAAGAGGGAGTTGAAGCGCACATGGGCTGCACAGTCCATAGTTAATTCAAGGGAGTTTGTCTCCAAATAGAACTCCCAAATCATTATTTTTCCTCCAAATTGTGCCCTCCATTGTTGAAAGAAATTAGATAAGGTATTAAATAACTAGAAAATGATAGGATTGGGAAAAAGGAAGCTGATTGGTGAGCAGCTATGAAGGAGCATATGACGTTCGAATAAGAGAAAGGGGCATATATGGAAAATTATATAACGCCTCTTAACGAGAGAGAACACCACATGCAAGAAAGAAGAAATTGAAGCTGCTCCACCAACTGCAGAGCTTGAGCCAATACGTTCAAATTATAGTCAGGGGCACTCTCTCCCTCTCTCTTTGTTTGAACTGTAGTTAAATTTATTTGACTGTATTTGTCTTTCTAGCCGAGATTAGACTGCATTTAGGTCTTTCAGTAAGACTCTGGGAACGCTTAAGTAAGACTGTTGGAAGCTTCAGTAAGACTGTTATTATTAATATAATACGCATTGGAGAACATACAATACCTGTATTAGTTTGTACAGCACGTCTAATTCTGTTTTATAGATTAGCAAAAAGCAAAACATACAGATCAAATGAAAGAGAGCACAGAAAAGAAAAGAAAAATAACAAAACTAACAAGCGCAGACTGAGATTGCTACGGCAATCATAAAAAAGATCTTTTGAATCTTATTAATTCTGCATTCTAAAATCTGCGATTAGGTCTTACATTAATAGAATTAAGAATAAACAAAACTGGAAATAGACTAATGTTTAACTGAAGTTGTGCATGCAAACTGAGATGACTGAACCAGTTGATCATGCAAACTGCGTGCATGATGGTGGCTAAACAGGGAGTTGGAGAAATTAACTACAGTTTCTAACACTTCCCTTTAATTTTTACCACTAACTACTTCAACGTTTACAATGCCTAAATTTTGTCTTAGATAATCAAAACTCTCTTTTGCTAATGCCTGTGTGAATATATCTACCAATTGGCCTTCAGATCTGCATAACTCCAAATGGATTTCTCCATTGTTCACTAACTCTCTGATAAAATGAAATCTTGTATCAATGTGCTTGCTCCTCTTGTGAAAAACATGATTTTTTGACAATGCAATTGCTGATTTGTTGTCACAAAAGATTGGTGTTGACTCCTTCTGTGCTTGTAATAAATCTGTCAATACTCTCCTCATCCAAGTTGCTTGACATGCTGTTGATGTGGCTGCTACATACTATGCTTCAGCTGATGAAAGTGTTACTATAGGTTGTTTTTTGGATGCCCATGTGACCACACCTTTTCCAAAAAGAAAGGCATGTCCAGAAGTACTCTTCTTGTCATCAATGCTACCTGCAAAATCACTATCAGTATAACCAATCAAACTAAAATCATTAGTTGTGGAATATAAAATTCCATATTTTGTTCCTACCACATATCTCAATATCCTCTTTTCAACTTGCCAATGTGAGTCTTTTGGTGACTCCATGAATCTATAAATTAAGCTGACTCCATACATGATATCTGGCCTTGTAGCTGTAAGATACATCAAACTACCAATTATTCTTTTCAATGTTATAGAATCAACATTAGACCCTTTGTCTTCTTTGCTAATTTTGGTCCCTGTAGCAACTGGGGTAGGTGCTGATTTACAATTCAACATCTTAAACCTCCTTAACACATCATTTGCATATTTAGTTTGACAAATAAATTTTTTTTTCTCTGATTGTACAACTTCAATGCCCAAAAAATAATTCATTAATCCCAAATCTGTCATCTCAAATTCTTTCTTCATTACTGATTTAAATGTGTCTACAGACAAATTTTTAGTGAAAATTAAATCATCAACATACAAACACAATCAAAATCTGACCTTCTTTGTTGATTTTTGTGTACAATGTAGGCTCACTATTGCTTCTGTTGAATCCATTGTTTGTCATGTATGAATCAATCCTGCTATACCATGCTCTTGGTGCTTGCTTGAGACCATAGAGGGCCTTCTTCATACTGTAGACTTTTTCTTCATGTCCATGCACTTCATAACCTGGTTGTTGTTTTACATACACTTCTTCATCTAGGAAACCATTCAAGAAAGCTGATTTGACATCTATTTGATATACTTTCCAATTATTTTGTGAAGCTATTGCTAAAACCATTCTAATAGTATCAAGTCTAGCAACTGGAGCAAATGTTTCATTATAATCAATTCCATGTTCTTGTGCAAAACCTTTTGCTACTAACCTTGCCTTGTGTTTTTTAACCTTTTCTTTTGCATCAAATTTGGTCTTATAAACCCATTTGACTCCTATGTAATCCTTACCTTCAGGTAGATTAATTAGATCTCATGTTTGGTTTCTCTCAATGGCATTCATCTCTTGATCCATTGCTTTTATCCAATGTTCCTCATTAACTGCTTCTTCATAATACATAGGATCATGAGAGAAAAAGGCAAAATTTGAACATAAATCTAACTTCTCTTCTTCTTGATTATAAATCTCATTCAAGTTTCTCATTTTCTTACCTTTAAATTTTGATCTTAAAGTGGCAAGAGTTGGATCTGATTCATCACTTACTTGTGAATTGGGAGTAGGATGACATGCATGACCAGATGATTCACTTTGTGCTAAGCTCCTAGGTGATCTTATTGGAGTGCTTGTTCTTGCTTGTGGAGAGGATTGATCACCTTGCAAATTTTGTTCTTCAGATTTTTATTCATTTTGGGGAATTGGTGCTCTAATTGTGATGGTTTTATCAATGCTTCCATCCCATGCTTCTTCTTCCTTAAATTCCACATCTCTGCTAATAATCACTTTCTTTGAAATGGGGTTATACAACTTATAAGCCTTTGATTCTTCACTATAGCCAATAAAAATGCATTTCTCACCTCTATCATCAAGTTTTCTTCTCAATTTAGATGGTATAAGAGAATATGCAATACAACCAAAAATTATGAAATGATGTACACTATGCTTCTTACCACTCCAAGCTTCTTGTGGAATTCGATCCTTGACACTCTTTGTTGGGTTTCTATTCAGAATATATACTTCACATGCTATTGCTTCTACCCAATAGTCATTTGACAAATGCTTGGCCTTCAACATGCTTCTAGCCATCTCCATGATTATTCTATTCTTTCTTTTTGCTACACCATTTTGTTGTGGTGTGTACCTTGTAGTCAGTTGCCTTTTAATGCCATAATATCTGCAAAAATATTGAAATTCATTAGAAATATATTCACCTCCTCTATCTGATCTAAGTACCTTGATGTAAAGGCCACTCTGCTTTTCAACCATAGCCTTGAATTCTTTAAATTTTTCAAAGGCTTCAGACTTTTCTTTGAGAAAATATATCCAATTCTTTCAATTAAAATCATCAATGAAGGTTAAAAATTAAGAACTACCTCCAAATGATGGAGTTTGCATTGGTCCACATAAATCACTATGGACTAGCTCCACTATTAGCCTTGCTCTATATGGAGCTCCTACTGGAAAGCTCTCTCTATGCTATTTTGCCAGAATGCAACTCTCACATGAACTTCTTGGCTATTCTATTGGTGGTAATCCCTTCACCATATTTTTATTTTGTAACAAATTCAAACCTCCAAAATGCAAATGACCATACCTTAAATGCCATAGCCATGATTGGTCTAGATGCATGGTTTTGAAGTGGGATTCCTCTTCTCCTTGGATGCACTGAATTCGAAGAGGGAACATCCAATTCTTGGTCATCTCCACTTTTTCTATCAACCTATCATTTGGAAATTTGTATAGTATTGTGCAAACATTATCCATAAAAGATACTCTGTAACCTTTCTGTATTAACTATCCAACACTCATAAGATTATGCTTTAGTCCAGGTACAAAATAAACATAAGAAATAAATCTTATTTCACCATTTTTTGCCAAAACATTTATTACTCTTTTACCCATTACATCAACTTTATTATCATTTCCTAATTCACTTCAGATTTTAGGGAATCATCAAGACTAGCAAACAATTCTTTATTCCCTATCATATGGTTACTGCATCCACTATCTAAAAACCAAATATCTCTAGCATTTTCTTGAGCAACATGACAAGTGAGGAATAAGCTTCCAGAATTAGAATTAGATTCATTTGTGTAATTAGCATTTTGCTTGTCCACATCTCCTTGTTTCTTTCTGCATTCACTTGCATAATGTCCATATTTTTTGCAGTAATAACATTGAATGTTAGATTTATCAAACCTTTGTGAATTTTGCTGGAAGTGATTGTTGCCACGTCCTCTATTGTTGTAGTTTTGATTATTATTTTCACCTTGATCTAGATTGTTCCTTCCATTTTTGCCTCTGTCTCTTCCTCTGAAGTTTGACTTTCTTTTTCCTCTTCCTCTGCCAAATGATACCTGAGACTTGAAAGCATTCTCAAAAGAAGGATTGTTATTCCTATTCATTGTGGATTCATGTGTTAACAAAGATCCCATTAATTCATCTACTGATAACTGTTCTAAATCCTTGGTTTCCTCAATAGCTACAACTATTGTATCAAATTTGCTGGATAAACTCCTAAATTTTTTTCTATGATCTTCTGATCTGTTATTGTTTCTCCATTAGATCTAATTTATTTCACAATACTCAATACTTGACCCATAAACTGTTCTATAGACTCTGAATCATTCATTTGCAAATTTTCAAAATTTCTCCTAAGAGATTGCAATTTAGCTACTTTCACCTTTGTATTACCTTTATAGGTGGTCTCAAAGATTTTTCATGCCGACTTGGATCTCGTTGATGCTACAACTCTAGAAAAAATGGATTCATCCATTACCTGTTGGATTAGGAATAGAGCTTTTGCATCTTTTTCCTTGTTTTCTTTAAGGTCTTCCTTTTGTGCTCAAGTTAATGTTGATGTGGAGCCTCATCTTGTGGTTCTACAAAGCCATTTTCTACCAAATCCCAAACATTTTGTGAGAAAAATAATGTTCTCATTTTAATTGCCCAAAAATCATAATTCTTACCATTAAAAAGGGGAATCTGGAGCTGAAGAAATTGCTGTTGTTTGTTGCCATGTCTCAAGCTGAAATACCACACCAGAAAAAAATAGTAAATGCTACAGCATTCAATCTCTCCTCAGAGATCTACACTTGCAGGATTCTGCTGCTACTACAGTCTTTCTCCTCCCTGGATCTTATTTTCAGCACTCTAGGTTTGCTATTTAGCTAGTTGTGCTATTCAACTTTTACTCAGTTCTAACATTTTGTTTGGCAGTTGCTTGTTGCTGCTCTTTCTAGTTACTGATCCGTTCATGATTGCCTGATCAAATTTTCCCTCTTTGCCACAATCTACACCCTGTCAACACGTTCATGCTTTCAGCAGCGATCTCCCACGATCTACGCTTGCACGTCCTTGCAACGCTTTGACATTCAATGATCTTGTGTTTTTTTTTTGACAGCAGCTGCAATTCTCACCTACAATCTATTTGACTGCTCTTTATCATGATCTATGCATTGCTTCAAGGCTCTACTGGCTGCAGTGATCTCCTATGCTGACTGCAGTGAATATCTCTTCCGATCTGGGTCTGATACCAATTTGAAAGAGAGTAGAGAAGAAAATAAAAATAACAAAACTAACAAGTGTAGACTCAGATTGATACAACAATCATAAAAAAGATCTTTTGAATCTTATTAATTCTTCATTCTAAAATCTGCGATCAGGTCTTACATTAATAAAATTAAGAATAAATAAAACTAGAAATAGACTAATGTTTAAATGAAGTTGTGCATGCAAACTGAGATGACTGAACCAGTTGATCATGCAAATTGCATGCATGATGGTGGCTAAACAGGGAGTTGGAGAAATTAACTACAGTTTCTAACATCAAAGTTAGTCAGTGCATTATTTAAGGACTAATAAAATTTGGAAGTTGGTATGATTTGTTACCAGCTAGAGCAATCATGTCCATCTGAGTTAAAGCCATTTTATTGAATAAAGAGACAAGTTTATCGAGTTTGAATGAATCCTTTGACAAGTTTCCAACAACTCTAATTGCTTAGGATATGATTCCATCTCCTCCCCAACCCTACATTGTACCCTGGTCCTCTAGTCTGCATATAACACAAGACCCAAAAGTTTTAGTTCAATTGGTTCAATAATATATTGAAGGCATTAAACCAATATGCAAAACAAGGATTCTAAATATTTAAGTCTAGTCAGATAACATTGAAATAAGATTTATTATTGAACTATACAGGTATTCATAATATAAAATGTGGTATCATATGGAATGTCCTTGGTAGAAACAATTTAATACACCAAAATCCTTGTCCTTTTATGATGTAAATTAGCAATGCATCATATGAAATGGATTTGGTAGCAATAACTCAAGGATGCTTGATGCTAGAAGGTATTGTGGGCAAGAGTAATATGAATCCTTAGTTCTAGAGTGAAATCTTAAAAAAAAAACAAAAAAACAAGGGCTATGTTACCACAAAGTAATGTATGAGAGGCCTTTGAAGGGTATATGCATTTGCATACAAGCTCGAAACATTGGAGAATTTTCACATGGGCTTTGGCCAGGTTCTTTTTAAGTAAACCTTAAAACTAATAATGCCTAAGTGATTAAACTAATGATACCCATAAATATTACATAATGTGATTGGACAATATTCTAGGTATCTAGTACATTGATTTCATTATTCATTATTAGTTTATACCTTACAACTTAAGTGTTAAGGCTTTGTATATAGGAGATGGTTTGACAATGATAACACTAAAATGCTTGAATGGAATCTTAGAAAATTTCTAGAATATGTTTGAATTGGCAACCATTACATTTGTGTTGAGGCGTGATAACGAAACATCATTGCGGTAATGATAAAGTGTGATTGTGAGTACAAAACATTGTGCTTATTTAACGTTACTTTACATGGAGATATCTTTTGAGTTAATAGAGTATATCTTTACCTTTGCTTAGTGGATTATACATGGAAGATTTTTGTAAGAAATAGATCTACTGATGCAGGAGCATCTACATACATCTTACTGCAATACATGGTTAAGTTGGGATCAACAATCTTCACTAGGTATGTAAGCTATAGTCATGTTTGAATTCAAATTCTTGCATATTCCCTCCAAAATATTGTTAATGAGGAGTAATTGTAAAAAGTCAATGTAAAATAATAAAAGAGTGAAAGTGGTTAAAGGAGAATCTCCTACGTTGGAGTTGTTGAGCAAATAAAGGAAGAGTGGTTGAAAATATTTCAACCTTGGCATATTGTTGAAGATTACAAACCATGTTTGTTTGGTCTTGAGCCCAAGTTTGGCATAGAGGTTAGAGAGGAGGCTCTTCAAAAGAGCAAAAGAGAATTCATTCAAGAAGAGAGAGAGCTCATTAAGAAAAAAAAAAAAGAATGTGAGAAGAGCTCATGAAAATAGAGGACTGTATTTGAAAGAGAGATTATGTGTGAGAGGAGAGTAAGAAGATGAGAGGGAGGACCTCTCATTCAAGAACATAAGAGAATGGAATGAAGAAACAGTGAGGGAGGACCTCATTCAAGAATGCAAAAGTGAAGGAAGAGAGAAAGTTGAAGGTGCAAATAAGACTTGTAAACCATTGACCATGGATATGGATCATAGAGTGATGGATCATTGCTTGTAAGTATATATTTTTATTATGAAGAAAGTTATTTTGGTTCACCTGTGTATGTTATGTAAACAATAATCCCAAGTGCAGAATTCTGATCTAATCAATGGTGAATAAATGTACAGGGCTGTGTATGTATATGTATGCTTCCTTGGGGTTTAAGAAAAAAATGATCATTTATTGGAGTGAAATATGCATGAGAACCTTTGTATATATGTTGATAACTAGTTTACAATTGTATTAGGTGATGAAGAGGACTAAAATGTTGCAAAAGTTCAATGAACAGGGTGCAGGCCAGTGTGGAAAGAAAACTAGGCACGGTTGGAAGAATGGGTATATCTCGAGATTTACCCAATAAAAACTTTTGAAATTATGTGTGTAGATGAAACTTGGAGTTATGAATCCAATTCAAGTGGTTTTAGATTTAATGGAGCAATGTGGAAAAACATATGGTCAAAATACAGACATGCAATTCTGAGACAACTCAGAAAAACGTGTTCTCAAGTACTAAAGAGCACATAACTTTAAAAAGAATTCTCAGAATGACTTGAAATTTAATATGTAGTTGGGTAATAAGGTTGTTATGTGATGTAAATATTTTAGGTCTTAAAATTTTGTCCATAAAAAGATATAGAGGACTGTATTTTGTGAAAGAGACTGAAAGTGAAAACCCGTTTATTCATTTTGTGAAGGAGAAAGGATTGCATACATAAAATATATTTTAAAATGGTTGTAATAGGTCCTATATATGTTTATACAACCTATAATTATGATTTTAACACATTTAAATAATCAAATGTAAGAACTACAGTGAAATAGGGTAGTATTAAGATCTATTAGGCCCAGTCAAGAACAGGAAAAGTTGCAATTTTGAGAAGATGTTCCAAAGGAACCTTGTATAGCTTTAATATCTATGGTATAAATTGATAATGGGTACTATGATATAATATTGGATTGATGAAATAATTTTTAATCTGATAAATAAAGGCTAAAACTCTCTTGACAGGGCTGCAAGGACCAAAACGACTGAATAAAGGAAATTGGGTTGTGATGTAGGATAAAAGACTGTAAGTTCTAATATAACTTGGGATGGATATAAGAGAATTTTTATGATGATTTTAAATGTTTCATTCAGTGAAGGATTGATCTTAAGAGTCACAGGTAAATCATGAGATAATTGTATTTTTCTTGATAAAGATTTCTATCTATCATGGTATGAATGACATTGTTTTACAAATGAGCAAGTTTGCATTGATGATCCTGATTCCTATATATAGAGCTATGTCACCAATAAGAGCATTGGTGACTCAACTAGTATATGAGCATTGAGATAAGAGAAATTTTCATCAAAAGAAAAGAACATAGTCTAATGAATAAGTGACATGTTGGTAAGGTAACTTGAGGTGTGAACAAGGTGAGGGTTACACCATCTACATTATGGTATTAATCTCTTCGTGGGTAGTTCACAACTTAATGAATGGTGTAAGGGTGGTGTTACCAAGAATTACCTAGTATACCTTTATTCTTTTGGCTACTATCTTGTGATGATAGTAAGATGTTTTTGAGGAAGGTTATCCTTGCAAGGTTGTGAATTTGTTACTTAGTAAATCTTCTTTTTCACAGATGTGACACCTAAAAAGGTTTTACAAGACTTACAGTATGATGGATAGCTTGGAAGACGATAACTTTATTGTAAACCTAATACTGAGATATATCATTTAAAGTTTGTATTATTCATGAAGCCTTAGATAAAAATGACTAGGAAACCTATTGCACCAAGGTGTTTTTTATACAAAAACATAGGTGTTTGATTATATATGCTAGTTGGTTCTATATGTGTTCTTTCTATGTTATGATTTATCTTGTAAAATTTGGTTGGAGACCTCACATTGATTGTGTGGTTGATCCTTCTTGTAATACCTTGTGATAATAATTTTTGTAAGCGGTATGAGATACTTACAAGTATGTTATCAATCGATCAAAGGACACTCTTTTATTGAATGTGCTTTCTTGAAGACCATAAAACTGATTTAGATAACCTAAGATCTTAGGTTGATTTGAATGATAGTTTTATGTCTTTAGGATAATTCTAAATTTGAAAGATAAATAAATTAGATATTGATACTTTTATAATGGATTCTGAACTTGTTGGATGATAAGCTCTCATAGGGAATGTTGAGAATCAACAAACTATTATATCATGATATGGGGATAATGAAACTTTTATCAATATTTAAAATTGATTTTATAATGGATTTAAAAACTCATTGGGATGACAATGGTCATGGATGATTAAAGCTTCATGAACCCCAGGTTCAAGAATTAATGTTTGGATTTGGGTATGCTTTATCTTTGCTTGGATGATTGATAATCATTGCATCCTTTGTAAAATGAGATACTGCCTTTAAATAGAAATCATAGTATAACACCTTGAAACTATGCATTTGGATCGCTAAGATCAATTATATAATAACTATGGAAGTTAATCATTTGTTACTTGTAAATACATATTATAATATATTCTTTTTTTGACTATCACATATTCTTGTATATTGATTCTATCTCAACAATGCTAAACTCATTAATAGTAGTCCAATGCTTTTGGATGTCAAAATACATCTAGGGGTTGGACACCTTGTGGTAAAACATGGTTTTCAAATTATATTATTGTGTTACACCTTGGGTTGGTGACATGCTTTATGCGTAGTGCATGTAGACCTTTGTTTTGGGAATTAGCTTTGGGACTAATAAAAAATGTCTAAATTTAGACCACATTATGATTGATGGGTTAGGAGCCTATGAGATGATTGACTAACTAGAGAATCAAGTGAGAGTTTTCAGCTGAGTCATTAATTGTATATCATTTTTAGACATACCCTAGTACTAGATTTAGAATACATATGTTATTATATACCATTTTACTATGTGCAGAAGTAAGTCAAACTATTACTGCATCTTGCTATTGCATGGAATAGTAGGTCAAACTATCATACTTCATGGAGCAGTATGTAAGATTGTAATAGCTTTTGGGATTCTCTCTACCCTATCAGTTGTTTGTATCTAGAACTTTCATGGAAAGGAAGGGCCATTCTTAGTGGATGACTGAGAGGAATGTGATGGATCCAAAAGTCTTTGTGATTGGAGTAAAAACCCTCTAATGATGTTCTCCCTCTTTTATTTTCTATTTAGTCTTTAACGATGATGATGAACTGCATATCTCTAGATAATTTCATTATGAAGACTTTCTGTTATGATTGATTGGTGATCATATTGGATGTTATATTGTTATATGGAAAGATTGAAATTATGTTATAACAATAATTTTTTAAGCAATTATAAGTTGTTTATTTTTGAGTTGTATTGTATATTGAAATTAATCTACTAAACTTCCAAAACATGAAAGTTGATCTATTTACTTAGATATTGTTGCATTGTACTTGAAAAAAATGTAGCCATAATTGTGATGGATATTTTAATTACTAAAAATAAATGCAAAACTGTGCTATGAAACTATCATTAGTTGTACACTCAAAATGAAAGTATATTTTATTATGCATGTCTTGATTTAGGCATTAAGTACTAATTATGATTTGAACGTATAAACACATAATTAATTTGTCATGTTAAAAACCAAGAGTATGGTTGATTTGATAACTATTACGTAAATAGAATTGTGAAGTTAGTTTGATTTAGCTATCATATGTGATTGGCTTATGATAAAATTTACATTGTTTACTAAATAATAAAATCAGTAAGAAAACTTTTGGGTAAATATATTAAAATAAAAAAAATTATAACATTTTCTAGTACATGACCAGAGGGTTCTTAAATTGTGGTATTAGAGCTACAAGTTCAACACTCAACCTAATGTGCTTATTTACATTTTTAAAAATACATACTATTGGAAAAACATGTTTTCAGATATAAGTTAATAGAGTTAAAACTTAGATAGAACTTAGATTAAATAAATAATTTGTGTGTGAGGAGAACATAGTTAGAACAAGACTCATATTGTACCCCTAGGTCCTTTAAGAAAATATTAAATCCACTAGGTTCTAATTAACATTTTTAGGTTTGGCTTGCCTTAGAACCTAGTTAAATAGAATTTTTTGATGTGTGGAACATCATGATAAAGGAGGTGGACTCTAAAAAATACAAGACATAATCATAATAGACCTAGGGGAATCATGAATCACTAATCACATGAAGTAATAAAGATTGATAATTGATCTCAAGAAGTTTTCTTAAACATAGACCAAAGGGAGTATTGCAAAGAGTTATAACATGTTGTTGGAAGTGTTAGTGATATATTGCCTCACATAAGTGATATGGAATTTTTTATGATATGTTAACCTATGCATAATTTTTGAAGATCATTATGTTAGGTAGACCTAAGGGAGGAGTGATGGACTAGGAGCGTGAGTACTAAATGATAGAATAAATATTAGTTAGCAATGAATTAATAGTTGCTGAGTTTAGATACGATAAAAGGAACTTGTCGAATCTAGTCTTATGGCTATAAACATGTATACCTATGAAGTTTATTTCTTATTTTTTGCATACATTATAAATGCATCATTTTGAGTTCCTATTCATCGTTATGCTTGCCAAGAAAAATATGGTGTAGTGATAATATTGACTTATGCAAATTAACCTTTTGCAGATTCTCTTAACACCTTTCTTGGGAAAAAGAAAGACACTCTCTAGGTAGGAGAGATGCACAAGAGATCTAAGAAGCTTTGTGGAACACTCCCTAGACACTTTTTAGAGTTTGATGATTTCCTATGTTTCCATTGACAGGAAGTAAAATGGAAATGACTTGTCTAGTTTTTGAAAAATTATGTTCCAAAGGTATTCCTTGATCAACAATACAATTGGAAAACAAGGAGAAAGCCTAAAAAACCTTTATATTTTATTCCCTAATCAATCTTAAAGTTGACTAAGCCAGCTAGACAATGTTGTTTTTAAGGGGAAAGGATGTAACATCTAATTTTTCCATGCGGGGATTTATGGCACTTATTGCTGATTAGAATTTCAAAGCATAATTAGTAATATTTGGTTTCCATGCGATCAGGTATTGATTTACTTTATATGATTCAGTTCATTGCTATTATCATGCTTTTTTATATAATCATGTGGAACAATTATTACTTTATCATGATTTTACTATCATGTGATTTTGATATCATGACTTGGATAACTACCATCTGTTCACTTATCTATGATGCAGGTACAACCCTCGGTGCAAGGGAGGACATCATCGGAGAGGAGGAGCTAGATACAAACTATGGGTAGTAGAGAGAGAATTCCTTGGACTAGTTTGTGATCATTGTAGCTGCATGTTAGACATATGCATCTTATTTAAGCATTTTGGCATGGGTAGTGACCATTTGGGTTTGGGTTTTTGAATGTACACTTAGAATGTTTTTTGTTCATGTTTGAAATCTAAATGAATGAATTCATGTTTGGTTGGTAGCTTTTGTCAGTAGGATTTATCACATTATGTGACTATAAAATCCATATGTTATAATCATTGGATCTACTACCCTTTGAACCATCATATTTTTATCGACTATAACCTTTGAGTTTGTACATGATTGTCTAACCTTAGTCACAAAGCAAAACTTTTGAAGTTAATCTTCGGATTGATGTTGTGTTGCAATGTCTACCAAGTAATTTCCATTTCAAAATCATTACATGATGTGATTTTAAAGACCACATACTGAAGTTTCCCTGTGACCACTTAACATTGTTCAAAATTGGAACAGTGTGACATGTTGGATGGGTGACCTCTTAGTCATAACTTTTGGTATTATTAAATGGTTTTAATAACATGATATATGTTTTGGTATTGGGCATATTATATTAATGTTAGACAATAATGTAAACATATATGAGATTGCTCATAATTATAAATTAAAGAATGCAAATAATAAATTAATAGCTTTTGATCGATCATTGACCTTGTAATAAAGAACTCACCAGACAAGATGATGGTGAATGGCGTAGCATTGACATTAAAGGTGGATGGCATGACACGAAACTATCATTGTGGAAGGCATTTGTGTATTGAAATGGATGGCGTGACATAACCTTAATGAAGCATTGGAAACGTTGTTGTTAGTTAATATACTTCTACCAAAATGCATTAAATCCAACATGTTTTATTAGACCAAGAACTGTCTTAGTTTGAAAAGACTAAAACCAACATCAGATGCCACATGGGCCGGCCATGAGGGAGATGAAGCCCACTTGGGCTGTGTGGTCCATAGTTAATTCAAGGGAGTTTGTCTCCAAATAGAACTCACACAAATCATTCATTTTTAAACAAATTGCGCCCTCCATTGTTGAAAAATAATTTGATTGGTGGGACGCCATGAAGAAGCATATGATGCTGGAATAAGAGAAAGGGGCAGATATGGATAAGTATAGAATGCCTCTTCAGGAGAGACAACACCATATGGAAGAAAAGAGAATTTGAAGCTGCTCCACCAATTGTAGAACTTGAATCAATATGTTTAAATTACAGTCAGTCTCTCTCTCTTTCTCCCCTTGTTTGAAATGTAGTTAACTTTATTTGACTACATTTTAATCATTCTAGCTGAATTTAGACTATATTTAGGTCCTTGGTAAATGCGTTACTCTGCGAAAATGTGCTGATAACTTAGAGGAATGGTGTAGGACCGCCTTCTATCTTTTAGTGGACTTCACCTTACCCATTCAATATATTTTACTTTAACTGCGTTGCCATTTTAGTTTGGATTACATTTTCCAAATTTGACAGCACTTGCATTCCTTTAAATTATGATTTAGTAGTCGTATCACAAGTACTCTAGTGTCAAATTACTATGTATAAAATCCTTATAACCATATAATGTCAGTAAGGATATTCGAATATTTCAGTAAGACTATTATTATTAATATAATTTTAATTTGGTTTTGTTTTCTCATGAAATTATGAGTTGACTATAATTTATAAATTGAAATATTAAAAATATGAAAATAATTATAATGAAAAAGATGGTGAATAATGTTTGCAAATAAATTTCATTCTAAAATTATTTGGAAAAAAATATGAGTATCCCACATGGAATTCGAGTTGTTATGTATTGATTGAAAAGAAAATGGTCAGCCAAGTTTGGACTATATTTTAGGCTGCAAGACCTTGATTAAAATACTTAAACCTGCAATTTAGAGGCCCTATAAAATATGTAATTAAAGCACAATAAAATTAAACATCCAAAATTTCCTTTTTACATTTAGCAAGTCGATCTTGAAAACATAAAATACGTGCATTAGTCGGTACAACATGTTTGATTTTATTTTATAGATTAAAAAATAGTGAAACATACAAGCCAAAGGCAATGCATTATTTAGGGAATCCAAAAAACTATAAGTTGGTATGATTTGTTACCAGATAGGGCAATCATCCATGTTTGAGTTAAGCCATTTTGTTGAATAGAAAGCTTAGTTGATCGAGGTTGAATGAAACCTTTGGAAGGTTTCAAGCAACTCTAATTGCTTGGGATATGATTCCATCTCTTCTCCCCAAATCTATACTGTACCGTGGTCCTCTAGTCTACATATAACACAAGACCCAAAAGCTTTAGTTTGTTTGAATCAGTCATATATTGAAGGAATCAAATTATATGTAAAGTAGGTAATTTAATGAATTACGTCCCATCAAATAATATTGAAATATGATTTATTCTTTTTTTATTGAAACTTTGCGTTTACATGAATTAGGTGTACAAAATGCTTCTTCAACTTAATGCTAAAGAAACAATTCATAATATAAAGCATGGTATCATATGGAATGTCTTTGGTAGAAACAATTCAATACACTAAAATACCTATCCTTTTATGATATAAAGTAGCTGTGTATCATATGAAATGGATTTGGTAGTAATAAGTCAAGGAAGGATGCCTGATGGCAGAAGGTGCTGTGGGTAAGAGTATTATGAATCCATAGTTATAGAGTAAAATGTGTTAACAACAAGCAAGGGCTATGCTAACACAAGTAATATTTGAGGGGCCTTTGAAGGGTATATGCAATTGCATACAAGCCATAAACATTGCACAATTTTCACGTGGACTTTTGTTGGGTTCATTTTAAGTAAACCTTAAAATGTATGAATGCCTAGGTGACTAAACTAATTATACCCATACATATTCAATAATGTGATTGAACAATATTCTAGGTATCTAAGACATTGATTTGATTATCTGCTATTAGTTTATGCCTGACAACTCAAGAGTTAGGCTTTGTACTAACCTGTTCCTAAGAATGACTATTTTTCAAAATAAAATCTTTCTTTAGGGTTAGTCCATTTTTATGACAGGTTAGTGGTATAATAAATTACCCAATTACAATCATATATAAACAAATCATGGCCTCATTCAAAAGGGACTTGGCACTTGTCTGGGACACATCTATACACTATTGCACATTGAGCAAATATACTATATTCTTCCCTAATTTCAACCCTATCACTAGGAGTAGACATAACTCAAGTCTGAATCACACTAAATCTATCTAAGTCAAAGCAAGCATTGTAAAATATCAAAGCCAAATCATTAGTGGCATACATATAATGAAGGAGGACAATTACACAATCACACTAAGTTGGAGAACTACACGTGGTTTTATTTTTCTCTTCAAAGTATATGATATGTAGGTAGTGGTCAATCATTAGATGAGGGTGATTGGGGTTAGCTCAACCATTACACTTTCCTAATTTTTTTAGGGTTTTAGATCTCACAAGCATGCCAAGGTTTCAAAGACAAAGGATATTGATTTTTGGATATGTGCATATCATCAATGTTCAATATTGAAAATACAAAACAAATAAAGATAGGGTAAGGGATAGTACAATCATTATTCCTCATTTCTACATAGGTTAGTATTGATCAACGCAGGTAATTATCAACTGATGATACTGATCTAGATTGGAAGAAGCAAATCTGTGCAAATAAAGAATCAATTCTAGAACTGAAGGAAGCACATCCTTGTGTTATATTGATTTTCACTCCTAGAATATAATCATAGTCAGATAGTTAACAAAAAAAGTTAAGTACTCATCCATTTTTTGTACTCACTATATTTAACATATGCCACTTGTCAAATTATTCTAATCAATTTTAGTATTTTACATTCAAATGTATGTTTGAATGCCATATCTTGATATTTGAATCATCTTAATATAAATTAGGGTTAAACATATTGATAACCTTGGACACATATTTAATAGTGTAAAAATACTAGATTCCCTTAGGGTTTCATCATTCCAAGATTTCAATTTTTTTGTCCTAAGCTTTTAAAATCTCATTTCTGATTTTCATACACAATCATTTTTAGATTTTTTGTTTTAGGGTTGCATGATGTGACTTTTAATTTCCATACACAAAATATCTTTTCCCCTATGGCCTTAGCCTTCTGCATACTTACATGATCCCATCCTATGCCATCCAAGAAGGTTAGTTCCTTTGTACTATTAGTACATAATCTAGATTAAGTGGGACTGATATATAACATAATCTGATTCCTTTTACTTAAAAAAAAATGAATATAATGAATGTTTATTCTTCTTTTGATGATTCAATATTTATGAATATATGAAAATAAATGATGTCTCTATTAGAACATGATAATCAAGATAATCAAAATAAACATAATGATTAGGATAATTATGAGGGCCTAGATAGAACTAATTCCAATGAGTTTAATGGGTTAGATCCTGACCAAGTTAAAACCTTATCCAATTTTTATTAAAGACTTCATCGATATCCTAAAGATATGTGTAGAATTGTCCAATTGATCATAACGTCTATGTTTACACACAAAGTTAATCTTACTACATCTTAACCATAATAATAATAACCCTTTATTGTTGTCAACCAATCCTTTTGAGCTAACACTTCCACACTAGGAGTTTATACCACTACTAGTACTATACTTATGCTTACACCTCCAATGACCTATGTGACATCCACTTGAGGTTTGATGGCAACATGAGGCCTCCTTTAGATTTCAATACCTATTCCTATGCAAAAAACCTTTATTCCTCCCATGATGACTACACATGTTCCATTACCAACCTCATCTACTACACGTTCCTTTATGTAATCTCTTACAACTCTACACACCAATGTGTTTTAGCTAGCCCAAGGTGCATCGAGAGCTAGTCATTCCATGGATTTGCATGCCTTTATCCATAACCCATTATCCCCTGAGATAACAACTTATATTTTACCAACATGGTTTGTAGCTCCCAAGACTCCATTATATGAAGGTAAAGGTGATCCCAATCAATACCTTAGATAATGCCATGCATCATGATTGGATTATGTATACAATGACAAACTATTGACCAAGTTATTCTTAAGAGTCTTAAGGATTATGAATTACAATGGTTCAATGATCTCCACTTTAATGTGTAAGAACATTTAGTCCCTTAGAAAATCAATTCCTAGCACATTTTACCATCAACATTGATGAAAAACTACCCTTTGCATAAATTGTTAAACTCAAGCAAGGGATCAATGAATCAATCAATAATTATGTACTCTATTACAAGACTATGTTATCCAAGATGAATAATGTTATGGTTGACAATGGATTACAATATATATTCAAGAAAATATTGCTAGCACTGCTCGACGAGTTAATTATATTCAAAATATTCAAATCATTTGATGAGCTATGTTATATAGTTACAAAAAAGAATTTAACTTAATAACTTTGAATAAAATCAAATATACATTTAATTCTACATTTTTTTTTGTTTTGTGGAAAACATCTCGAGAGAGATGCCAAATTTAGGTAATACCTAGGGAGGAAGGGGTATATATTCTATCAAAATCACCTAGGGCTTGCACTTGGTCTACCCCCTTCGGCATGGTCAAAGAGCATGCCTAACCAAAATATAACCAGTCACCGAACCATGCATGTAGTAGCCAAGAAAACCAACAAGACTAAAACCTTATATTTCAATAAGAAAATTTCAAAGAAAACAAAATTATAAGGTCCAACCAAATGATAATAATAATTATATTAATATTACAATCAATGCAGTGAAAAAAACTAAAAACCAACTACCATTGATAACTCCACCAAAGAGGCAGTTTTCAAGATTACCATCACCTCTTCATGTACTACTGAAAAAATTACTTGAGTGAAACATTATCACAATAATTCCTCCACAAAATCTTTATCCAAATAAGGACAAATCAAGGAGCTACGATGGCAATGTATATTATGATTATTATCAGAGTATGGGACATTCAATGAATAAACATTATAAATTGAGACATAAGATACATGATCTTGTAGATGATAACATTATCAATTTGGGCACCCCTAAGAGGACTCCAGATGACATCACAATGAAAATAAATAATTTAAGTTATTTAATGTTAGGCAATCATACTTAGTGCTCACATTATTGTTAGGTTGGGTAGCACGTTTTATAAAATAACATGTAAGTGAGTTGTTCACACAACTCACATAGATAATCTTGTTAATAATTTTAGGGTGCTAGTGAGATATTTGGGGAGAATGGAGAGATTTATAGATGATGATAGACTCCTATTATGTAGGATATCATTCTTGTATAAATATCTCTCAAGTTTGAATAAAACATATCCTGAACATATTTTGTAATGATTTGACTATACAGAGAATGAAATATAGTTGAGTTTATTTTATTGTGTTTGCCTCTCGTTATATGTAGATCGAAATTATCCTTCTTATTTGGTATCAGAGCAGTCAAATGGCCTGGTAACTCTGTGGAGGAATAGATTGTGATCAATATGAGAGTCCTTGATAGTACATTATGTTTAAGCATCTATCTAATGGAGTTTTAGAATCCTATGGCCTGTGATAAAGATTCACTTACCTGCAATGAATTAAATATTAAGATATTAATCAATTGATGATTGGTGATGATAAATAAATCATACTAGTCTTTGCAAAAGGATATTATTGAATACATGATAAGTGTAGACAACAACTAAGGCTCACTAAATCATTGTCTTCATTATGAATCGTAGCATATGACTTTACAAATCCATCAGTTTTCAATAGCTTAGAAAATCTTACCAAGTCAGACCCTATTCTGTCAAATCATGCAGCAAAATCCTTTAGTTATGAGTCAGTTTTAATGCAATATATCTCTATTGGTCAAATTTTTAGTGCATGTCAAACTACCAAATACTGATAAGTTCTACTTAACTCAGCATTCTACCTCAAGACTTGCCTCTATCTCTGTTATGATCCGTACACCATGCAAAATTGATAGGATCCATTTTAGTCATTTAGGTATGGTCAAATTTTTGTAATAGATGTTTTAATTTGTTTAAAAGTCTTTTTCGTTAAAATATTATTATAAATCTATCTATTATAGGTTTAGTAAAATTTTATTGAGTATTATGTGACATGTGTCGAGTCACTTCCATACAAGGCATCATAGGTCAATGTTTTATTCTATTTTCTTTTATGAGTCGATAGGTTTAAGTTATTAATTCCTAGTTTTAAATTAAAAGCTATGCTTAATTGTTTGAAAGGATTATTATTGATGATCATAATTTTGGTCAATTAGTTTTTAAAGTTGATTTAGGATTTATATGTTTTTATTCAGTCCCAATAACTCTCTGTCTAATTGTATCAATAGTAAAAGTCATTATTGTCAAAAAGATTCAAATTGGTCACATTTTGTAACAGACACATTTTTGGGGTAATCGATGTCCAATGTTGTCTTGGTCATTTTAATCTTGTCAATTTAAAGGTGTATATTCCACTTGAAAAGTTTACTAATTTTAACTTTCATACATGAAAAGTTAAAATTCAAATGCAACGAATGAATAAAAACTTGTGGGGAATAGTCACTAGGAAAGAAACATAGTCCATAGATGCAAATAAATTATTGAAATGGAATAGCAGAGATGATAAGGCCAAATCTATTATTGGTTTTGCAATCTTAGATTCTGAACTATATTATGTAGATTTGGAAAAATCATCTATTGAAATTTGGGACAATCTGAATAAGTTGTTTGGGGTTAAAGCGGTTAATTCTAACTTTTATTTAAACTTGCGCTTATTCAAATTAAAAATGAATGAAAGAAGTACAATGTCCATTCATAAAATGAACTTAGATCTCTCATGAGATAGAAAAAATAAAGGCTCCAATTTATGATAAGGATGCTAAGGACATTCTATTAAATAGTTTGTATTCTAAATCTAACAATGTTGTAATCACTCTTGGTCAAATACTAGCAGAGTCCCTAGAAGACATGATATCAACTCTCTTAGCAGAAGAAAAAATGATTTCAGAAGACATAAAAGTAGAAACAAAAATGTACTCAAAGAATCATAAAAAATTTAACAAAAACAAAGAAGAAGTTGAATGTTTCTATTTTAATAAAAATGGGCACACATCATGGTTATAAAAAACTTGAGCTAGTGATATGCTTGAAGTAAAAAAAATAGGCCAACCTTCCAAAGGCCATAACTTTTGACTTGTAGCTCTATTTGAGCTCTTTCATGTGCCAAAACAATCATCTCAAAAAGTTTGATGTTGTAATAAGGTGATCTATTCCCTTAGAGTTGATTTAAATGTTTTTTGAAGGGCATAAGTGATCATCTGAGGGTCCAAACTTAACATTTAATAATTTTTTTCAAGAATTTTTTATTTTTAGAAATTGTATATTTTTAGGATCAGAAGTCAACTTCAGTTGAATTTCATCCCATAGGTTAATTTTAGTGTTTAGGATATTTTGAGATATTTTTAGAGCCATACACACTTGCATGCAAAACTTACTATAAATAACGGCTACTAAAAATAGATATTTTTTTTAGATTTTAGTTTTTTTAATTTTTACATGTCAACTCTAAATTTCGAGTTGAGTCTTATTTAATCATGGTTTAGGTTTTGATTATTTCAAGTCATTTAATATGAATCAATTCTAATTAATTGTTTCAGATCTTGTCCTATTGGTAATTTTATTGTCTTGATAGTTTTCGGCTTCATTAATGCTCAAGGGAAAGCTTAAAACAAATGAAGCAAATATGGTCAATGAAAAAGAATCTTCTAGCGAGGAAGAACCAACAAAAAATGATAATGATTATAATTCTGAGGAATATTTGTACTAAGTGAGCCTCATTTATTGGAGGTCAAAGGCAACAGAGGTAAGAGGATTTTTATGCCTCTCATTAGCTACTAGCGATGAGGCCACTTTTTGATTTAGTAGAATTTTTTTTTTAGTTGTGTTGTGTGTCTTATTTCAGCAATGTGTGTTTTAATAAGAGTAAAAGTCCATTCCTGTTCAAGTATTGTAATAAGTGAACAAGATTTCATATATAATCCCTTAAGGTAAGATAGTGATGAGGAATAAAGGAGTGTTGTAACATCATGTGTTTTTAGTTGTTGGTTAACCACATGTATAACCATCCTTTGTTTGTAGGTTAATGGTAAATTGAGTATAAAACCATCTGATGTTCTTAGGTTTTTGGTTAACTTAGTGTAAAACCATTTTTTATTTTTAAGTTGGCGTTTAGCCGAGTGAAAAAGCATCATTTATTTTTTGATGAAAGTTGCAGTATAGGATAACATTCTCTCCATGTTCACACTAAGGCGGGGGGGGGGGGGGGGGGGGGGGAATGTTAGAAAATCATACTTAGTGCTCACATTATTACTAGGTTGGGTAGCATGTTTTATAAAATAATATGTGAGTTATTCACACAACTCATGTAGATAATCTTGTTAATAATTTTAGGGTGCTAGTGAGATATTGTGGGAGAATAGAGAGATTTATAGGATTTTTAGATTATGATAGAATCCTATTATGTAGAGGATCATTCTTATATAAATATCTCTCAAATTTGAAAAAACATATCCTGAATATATTTTGTAATGATTTGAATATACAGAGAATGAAATATAATTAAGTTTATTTTATTGTGTTTGCCTTTGGTTGTATGTAGATCTGAATTATCCTTCTTATTTAATGATCACTTTCCTAAACATGAGATAACAAAAACTAAGGACACTTCAAAGGTTTATTATGCTTATAACTGTAGACACCTAATTCTGGCCACAACTAGGTTCCAAACGAACTTCAGATTGATTCCTACCAAAAATTATAAGTTAAACATAGAAATTATTAAATGTACCAATTTCATTTGAACATCATTAATTAGTGCTTAGAATCATGTCGAGACATCCCTATTTGAGATATTTTATCATATGCAATAATAACCTCTAACAAATTCATCTCCAATCACCTTACAACTTAACAACTAAAAGTTTGGCCTATAGACCCATTAAAGCACACACTTGAATAGTTCCTAAAAGAGCTAAAATGAGCAATCAAAATGAATCAAATAATTAAAATAAATTAAATTTTTAACCAAATTATCCATTTGCAATTAATGAATATTTTAAAATAAAAATTCTAAAATTCAAAATATCAAACCTTTTCATCATTGCTTTTATGAGTTGTCAAGCTCTTCTAAAATATCTCAAAATATCTAATTTGAGAGTCATGATTAGTAATTAAAAATCATAACTACATGACAAATTTTAACTCAATTGGAGTTAATCTCAACTCACATAGGGTTAACTTGAAATCATTCCATGTTTAAACTCAACCTTAATTCACCTTGGATGAGAGTTAACTTTTAGAGGCTATAAATACAAGGCCATACCTATTGATTTCTAAGCTTTGATAGTGTAGTGTTATTATGTAGGATTTAATCTATAAGATTCATTCAAGTAGTGTTACCATGCCAAATTCATAAGCCAATAAACCAAACCAAAGTGCCAAGGAAGGTGAAACAACTGAATCTCCATTGATGAATATTTATTGATGCATAAACCGAGCAAGCCACTTCAACAAGCCATTTGGAACTCTAAAGAAGATAAAATAATGAATTATTTTATTTCTATTTATGTTTTCATTTATATGATTGTTACCTAGGCTCCCCCTAGTGTTTAGGCTAGAGGTGTTAAATATTTAGTGTGTTACTTTGATTTTATTTTATTAGACTAACACAAGACTAACCTCCCCCCTATGGATTCCTTGTCCACACGATAACACATCTGGTGGGACCCTCACCCCATAAAGTTGTTCTCAAGGAATTTTATAGCATCTTCATAACAATTTTTATGTCAAAATCCAAACTTTTTGATCAAAAATTGAAAATTGAAGGCTCATGGATGTTCTACAGGAAATCATGAATTTTCTCTGTACAGTCATATTTTTATTCTCTAAGATCATGATATTGCACAATATCATTATTTTACAGTTTTGATATCACCTTAACTCTAGCGATATTAAACTATCACATTTTGTCCCTAACCATCAAGGTTTTACTAACTATTTTATTTCACAGGGAAGAATTGTGATATCGACAATATTGTGACTTTGCAGTCATGGTATTACTTGATAAGAAGCAATATTTCCTGATAAGTGGAAATTTTGTGTGATAAGTAGTGATATTTCCTGATAAGTAGCAATTTTGTCTGATAAGTAATGATATTGCCTAACCATAACAATGTTTTGACTAATTATTTTATGTCATAGGGAAAGCTATGATATTGTCTTAAGTTCTATGGTATTGTGGTAAGTTCTACAATAGTGCTGTAAGAGTTACGATTTTGTGTTAACCATTTGTTTTGTTGAAAATAACAATACTATGCTAATAGTGGTAGTTTTGTTGGAAAAGTGGCGATATTGCTCTGTGTTTCTATGATTTTGCACTTTGTGTAATTTTTTTGAAACCTAATAGCTAAAACTTAAAATTCATTTCCCCACTTTTGTTTTGCTTCTAAGCACAAGGACCCCCTAACATCTTTTGCAGAACCCAAAGTCCAATAAAGATGGTTTAAACACTCTAAAGTTTCAAAACTCACATTTGAATTTGGCATTTTAAAATCTTTTAACTACAATTATTTTTCATTTTATTTAAGTTTTCAACACAATGCCAAAGGGTTAAGATTCATGAAATATTTCATTTGTTGCTATAAAAATAAACTCTTACCTTAGTTACATACTCATAAGGCTTTTTATTTTTATGCTTTTTTGTTTCTCAAGACGAGTGTGGTGTGTATGCTCTCCCCCCATCCCCTTTAGGAAACTTGGGTGATAAAAAATGCTCATTCTTTGCATTTGTCACTTTGGTCTAAAAACAAGGAACAAAAGTCACTAAGGCCCTACCCAAAATATTAATCATTTAGGTGACCCCAAAATGACCCTAAAGTCCTTACACTTTCTTCAATTTCATGCATTTTTGGTTTGTGGATGGGAGTTTATCGCCTCCCCACAAGTTCTCTAAGGAAGCATTGACACATGAATTCATCTCCCAACATCATTTTAACCTCACTTCATGGTGGGGTATATAAATTAAGGATGACTTGATGGGACACTTGTTTGAGTGGTTAAACAAGATCTATTAGTGGTTCTCAGCCTCGAACCGTAGGGGTAACTTAGACATCACATTACACTGAATAATTGACAGATGTAGTGGCTGTGAAAAAGACTAGACATTTTCATAACAAATTGGTTAACATGGATCCAAATGACATGACGTGCCCTAGTGTTAGCCACACATATGGGACAATTTATAAATGACCGAACATTGATAGTTTAGACAATCCCACTTGACATGAACATATTGTTGATGTAGGGTGAGTAGCCCAAAGTTTCATGTCACCGTATGAACTCTTGAGAGAAGAGGGGACTTAAAAACCTTACTTTTCATGAACTTTTAATTTTTAGATTAACAATTTAAAATCCTCTCAAGAGAAAGTATATAAAAAAAATTGATAGTATGATGCCACCTTGTCATTTTTAGGATTTAGGATGTTACACTTAGGTTTTTTTGTCATTTTATCCTCTTTACTTGCATAGTTTTGTGTTAAAACTATTTGTTTATGATACCACACCCAAAAATGAGTCTTGTTTGCAAATTAATCCTTTATTTGAAGAGTTGTTATGCCATCTGTTTGACATCACATATGTTTCTTACTCATTTGATCAAACCTTTGTGTGTGTGTCATTGTTTTTAAAGGGGCATCATTACACTACCTATTTAATTCCAAATCATACACCATTTTTTTTAAAGAGGCATCATTTTTTTTTGGTTTAGAATCTTGAAAAAAACCATTTTTCATATCTTTAGATCAAGATAGCATCGTCATGATGCTTAAATTATTTCAGAGACTTGTTTCCTTGTATCAAAAATTGCAAATCAAAACCACATATGCCTTCTTGGTCTATACGTCATCTCGTTATGTCATTTGTCTTGGTCTAGTTTATTGTCCATTTCAAAGGTAAGTCTTCAAAATCAAGTTCAAAATTAGCCTTGACAAGTTCAGATCCAAACATTAATTGATTTGTGCCTATACCTTACATATTTTGGCCTAGACATTAATCTTTCACTTTTGGGTTGTGCAACTTAGACTAACTCCTTGTTCGATTTAAAAACTATTTTTGTGTTTAAATAAGGGGAAGTGGTCTACCTTCCATGTGCCTAAATTCTAATATATTTTTCCAAATGATCAAGTTCATGTTTAATTCTGAAAGCCTAGTTTGAGTCAGAGTGTTTCAAATTTGTTAGCTTATTCTCTTGCCTTTTAGACATAGTTTGTTTAAAAGTCTAGCTTTTATGACTTGTTTTCAAAAGACCTACAAATTTTCTAGTTGTTTTATTTCAATTCTAGCTCTTTTACCATATTTCCAAGAGTCCTAACATCTTACCTATTTTGTTTTAGACATAGTAGTTTTGAGCCTAGCTTTTGTGCCTTATTTCCAAAAGGCCTAACAACCTTTTACATTTTTTGGTCCTAGTTTAACATTTTTGAAACACCTTTTACCTAAGTTTGGCATTTTGGTTTTACCCATCCACTTGACCATTTACATAAGACATTTAAAGTTGGAATGTTTTAGACCAAGTTTAGCATTGACTTTTTTTGGAGATACAGTTCCATTTTTTAGACCAAGTTTGGACCATTTGTCTTTTAGACATTATTTTTAAGAGTTTGTAGAAATCTAGGCCTTTATTCACGAAATGTTCATAATTAATTTGGATATGTCTTGTT
This sequence comes from Torreya grandis, assembly GCA_037957365.1. Lineage (NCBI taxonomy): Eukaryota > Viridiplantae > Streptophyta > Pinopsida > Cupressales > Taxaceae > Torreya > Torreya grandis. The sequence continues at coordinate 489,237 of JARHVA010000430.1, forward strand.
ACACTTGTAGTGGATCTATGTACAACCTAGGTTATGATAATGTAGTCACAAACAATGACTTTGTTTGAGACCCATACAATGATGATGTTGTTTGTGAGATGGATCCTTGTCCTCCTTACACTTATTAATCTAGGGAACAAAACCAAGATCTACTAGCCAATTATTTAGTTAACATGCCTCCCTATTCGGAGAAAGACAAGGAGAAAACCATGTAATACCTTGCTAGCATACCATCAATTGTAGAATAAGTTCAATAACAATCATATTACATTACTATGCCATTGACATACAATCCTTATTTATTTGATCATCGCTTGCTTGAAAATAAAGATGAGGTTTTATTTAGATACGCAATTTTATAGTAGACTTCTGCCATGAAAATTTGCCTAGTCTAGTTAGAGTGCCATTAAACATGCCTTATACCCAAACCATTGAACATGCCTCTATTAGGAATCCTCAAGCACTCATACCGATGTCATATCAATATTCAAATATGCTTGTAAAAGGAAAGGGCCTCATATAAGACCACTTTATACAAATACAACAAGCATATCAAACCTATTTGAATTTAGTGTGCAATTTTAAGACCATGGCCATGTTAAACACTCCACTTATAGAGTTAGCTCCTTCAGTAAGAGTATAAATTGAATTGACAAGTCAAGATAATATAGGTATAAACCCATTTACATAAATCACTTTAGTCAGTGACATATAATGTCTCATGTTTTGAATAAGTGACTATTACTTCTATGTAGAACAATGTGCCAAACATGGTGGACAACACACAAGTGTCTTCCAATCCAAGCCAAAGTGGTTTAACTACACCAATAAATAGTTATCAACAATAAGTGCCTTTATTTAATACCATGAGTGGTTCACAACAACAAGGGGTAGGGACTCCAATATCCCAACCATAACAAGTTACCTCTAATCCTTAACCAACTACTTCTTCAAGCACACAACCATAAGGATTAAGTAATTAAGTGCCAACTAGTGCTTTACCTCAATAAAATGTGATGAATGCTACTTCACCTCAACAGGTGATGACTAACATTCCAAAACAATAGGCAAAATCTAATATACCACCTCAACCAAAGGCACAACATTTTGCCACCTCAACAGGGAGAAATAAATGTTCCACCTCGATAGGGGGTGACAAATGTGCCTCAACAGTCACAAACTAAAATATCTTTACACTCATAAATGTTGTCTAATAAAAAATATATGTTTGTTGGTCAAAGATAAATGCTGAACACATAACCAACATCTAGTTCACAATAGGTGTTTATGCAATAAAGAGGTACTAGTGTCTAATAAGTACCATTTAGGCATCAATTACCTTTCATTTAGCATGTGCCATAGATCCAATGATAGAGCCTTGGTTTACAACAAGTTCCCCTTATTAAGCTAGGGTTGAGTAGTTGGCAAAAAGTCCCTAATCAACCTCAACAGGCATAATACTTTACCTCAATCCATATTATTCCATTGCATCCATAATTCCCTCAAAATAAGGCCTATATACTAAATCCAAACTATAATATCGCACTAAAATGTGTCTAATTTCAATAACTACATCCCAATTTATATATGAATATTCTTGGTCGATTTGCTCATCAAATCAACATTCCACAATAAAACATTCCTCCATTATACCCTGGTCATAGTAATCCACCTTTGACTACCCAGCCTTCACCTCAGCCAAATGTTCCACCTAGTTTCTTAGCACAAGAACTGCAACCAATAAAGGATGCAATTGCCACCATTCAAGCAGGAAAATAGACCAAAAAGTTCAAGTTAGATGACATGTATTCATACCCATAAAATCTTGTAGAACTATGTTTGTTTGAATTGAGTTCAAAGGTGGATTGACTAAAAGTAAGTAAATGACAATGAGATATAAATTGTTTGTTTTAATGAATATTGTATCAAGATTAAGTTGAATATCTTGTCAAAAAAGTGGTAGACTTATTAACAGAGAGAACATCAAATCAAATAAACAAGAAAAAATAGTGAGTGACAAACTTTAGAGTAAAGTACACACCTAAGAGGAGAAAAATAATTGCAAACCTATTTTATAAATATGTGAATGAGACATAGTATAGATAAAGGTACCATTCAATAGGATTTATTATGAAGGATGGTGAAACATATACAAAGGAACCTACAAATTGGTCATGTTTCAATCAAATTAATATGAGTTATAACAAACACTATATCATGTTCATAGTACTAGGCTTGTCATCACTTATGTGTAACCACTTATTTATCTTATATATCTCTTAAAAGGAGTTAAAAAAAAATCTCACTAGCATGAATTAGCCTTTTGGATTGAAAGACACATACCAAGGAGATATTCAAGGTTTCTTCATAGGTTTTAATGATGTAGATTTTTCCATCCTTCACCAAATGGTATCTATTAGATATTCTCATGAATATGACATCTCGAATATATGTAAGGGTTTACAAACATTACACCACACATATTAAGAGGTACTACATTCACTATGACTTCATCAATGAAATGTTTATCAATACCAAAATTGACCTTGCATTATTTGGTCGCCTTTAATTATAATCCTTACTTTACCCAACCCAAAACATATGGTTGAGGATGATTTTAAGTTTCTAATCCCAATTTTTATACTAACTCAGTTTGTTTATAAAATTTTCTTGAAAATTAGAATAAAATGTAGTGCCAAATTTTGTCTTCTTAATCTAAAATTATTATACCTTTTACTTTAAGAAAATAAATGGAATAGTATTTGTTCATCTACATAGTATTTGTTCATCTACCTTTTACTAACTATATTAATAGTGTTCATCTACATAGTATTTGTTAGTAAAATGATTTAGTTTGACTCTTGGAAAAGTTTATTAAAATTATATTGTAATAGATATATTTATCTTAAATGAGAAAGCAAATAAAATATATAGATATTATGTTTATTTTTAATTCTTATGAGCTAGCATGGAAATACAATATATGCATAAAATCATGCTTAATTTGACAAAATGATCATGTTTAATTATTGCATTTGGTAAAAATCTCATGCTCAATAAGTTTAGATCTTTTGTGTTTTAATGCTTTCATTTGATTATTAAGACAATTCTATACTAATATGCTTAGATACCCTCATTTGATTGTTTTATCATTTGATCATTTATGCTAACATTCTTATATTCTTCATTTGATAATAAGATATGTTATGACATGTAATGTGTAATTGGAGTTTGTATTATTATTTATTCATCATTTATTTTACTATACATTCTATTCATACATCTCTAAACTTATTTGTTTTAGTCTCATATCTGTTTGATTGGATGATAGAATTTCATGCTAAATTTATCCATATTTGATGTATGAGAGGTTATACCTCAATATTTTGTTAAAGCATAAATATAAACTTGAAATGTTTTGATAAAAATCAAATGATAAAATGATTTTTTTCTTATAAGATATCTAATGTTTAAACTTAGTATCATATTATTAGTAAATTATTGTATGCACATCGCATGATAGTTGGGGATGCTCATCTAGTCAATATTGGAGACATCTAATAATGAATTGCATATAATAATTTATATTGTTTCACTAACTTTGTAATCAAAATAGTGAACTTGTTTGCTTCAAATATGAATTGATTATTTTAAATATGCTTTACCATAGAAAAACATGTCATATTTTTTTTGTGTGGTTATTATGATGCTAACTATACTATGCTATCGTGAATCTATTTTTGGATTTGTGTTTAAGTTTTGTGTAGGTGCAGAACACCAAAAATTTAATCATATTAAAGTTCAGATGAATTTTATCCGAGAGAAAGTCCTAAATGTTGATTTAGATCTACAGTTCTATCTTACAAAGGAACTAGTGGTAGATATCTTCACAAAGTCATTTGGTGCTACCAAGTTTTGATAATTTTATTTAATGTTAGGTCTCCTAGAGTTGTCATTGAGGAGGACTATGGATGACAATGTCACTTCCTAACGGCCATGTATTTTTTTCTCCTTCCTTTATACTTTTTTATTATTATAAAGTATAGTAAAATTTATATGAAAGTTTTTAAATTTAATTAAAATTTTTGTAGAAGCTTTAATTTTTTACCTGAATACATTAAAAACATACTTTATAATGAAGGTCCTTATGTTATAAAAAGCTCCAAATATGCTTAGTGATTATTCATGATAAAATGTGAAATGTAGTCTCACAATCATGCTAGCCTAAACTTATTTTTGAGTAGTTTATGGATTATATATTTTTTTTAATTTTAAAAGGTGATGTTTGGCATGATGAAGTTTTTTAAATCCTTCAATTTTGTACATAGTATAATTCCCTTTTTTAATGTGACTATGACATTTATCTCCACTTAGTATTAAGGGGGAATGTTAAAAAATTTAATTTATAAGTTGTGAAATTATAAGATGCTTGATACATTTTAAGTAATTAAATAATAGTGATTTATTATTTATTAACAAGAGTCATCAACCTCATGTAACTAAATAATAAAACATAAATTATTTATTACTTATCGATAAAAATAAAACATATTTGTTTGTTGTTATCGATAATTTAAAATGTTCTCAAGATGGTTGGACCTATTATTTACAATGATCACATCCCTTCATATTTTACTATAAATAAAGTTTTACCCTTATTGTGAGTGTGTATAAAATATTATAGTATGAATCATGAAATATTCATGAACAAAGAGTTTTTGTCAAGGATATTGAATAAGTAAGGAGGAATTTATGTATTGGGATGATTTAGTTTCTCAAATATATGAATATCACATTGGTGGGTTTTTTTTACTTTTTTGACATTTTTCCATGGTAATTCTTGTGTATTGGTTCATTAATCTATGTTTAATATTATCTGTGTATGCTTTGCTTATTCATGTCAATTTATATCCATCATGTGTATTGTTAAATATATCTATACATGAATTCTTTCATTCAAAAATAGGATTTCTGAAAGTCACATTCTCTATTGTGGTCTCCAATTTTATCTTACTATGGTATTCCATTTGCTATGGTCCTTTTGGTTAAAAGAGTATGATTTTTTTCAAATGTCATTAAAGTAATATTTTATATTTTTTATAAGCACTCTAAGGACTAGATTACATGGTCCATTTTATGTAACAAGTTTTAGTTATAGGCTAATTATCATCAGTCAATCATGGAAGTGAAAAATTACATTCCTGATTTGTATCTGCATAAAATTGGCATTCAATCAACTTCTAGATGGTGCATAGATTGGAAATGGCATTTTGTGATCCATTTCCATCTGTACAAACCCTGGTTAGGTTAGTTTCACATTTATCCTTAGCCTATTCAAATGGGTGTTTTGAATGCTTGTTGAAAAGTTAACTCTTTTGAGAAGGTGGAGAAACATAGGATTTCCATAGTCTGGATATCCATTATTGATCCCAATCAAGTTCACTTACTTTGATGCATCATTCACCAAGGTATGTCAATTGGGAATTGTTTGGTTTAATTAGGCGTGGTTCATCTGGTTTGTGCCATCTACCAACACCTAAAATATTTTAAACACATTTTTTTGAATTTTACAAGCTCTCTTAGCATGCCTGCTTATGAATACATACCATCTTCCAACCATTTTTTCCATAGATGTTTACTTAGAAGACAAACTTTCTAGGGAACTCAACCAGGTTTATTAAAAAAATTACAAAAATTTGGCATATTTTTCAATCTAAGATTTTGTTTCATTTATGGAAAGAAAAAATAATGAAATTTTTACTCATGTTATGATGGAGATTTTTTTTTGTACTAATAGGGTTCAAGTACCATCCAATGATATACTATAGCTCCAAGTGCAGACAAAAATACTTGGATGGAAGAGGAGCATTTCCACAGGGGAGTGAATGATGAGTTATTTGTCAAGTTCCTCCGGACTCATCTTACCATCGATGTTCATCTCCATGTCATTGTTTTAAGAATCGAGGAAGGCCTTGCTCACACAACATGCAACACAGTGGCTTCCCATGCTCATAGTTTTCCTCATTAACTCACAGTTAATGTGGTGATGGTGGTAATGGTTTTACTCATATAGACCCTTCTGGTTGGGGGTGCCTCAACATGGAAATTCCCTCACTTGGCCCTTGTCATTTCACCAATTAGGCATGATGATATAGAGGAGGAAAATAAATAATCTAGGCAAGTGATGGTTGGGATCTCTCACTTGACACTATAGATCCTCTTATTATAAGTGGTTAGGGGTTTTGGGAGTGATAACATAGATGATTGTCTGCCTCTACCACCTTTTTTGATTTTTATCTTTGTGGCCTAGTGTTGTGATTTACTTTGCTAGTTGGGATTTTATTATGTTATGTTTGTTTATGTCATGTTTTTTTTTTTGAAAAGACACAATTTATTGTAAATGCTTATATTACATCCCCTTTTTTGATTGAAAAGACATAATTTATTAGCCCTGCCAAGGAAGGGTATGAATAGTTTCACTTTAAAAATACTTAGTTTTTATTTAATCAATAAAAAATATATATTATGAAAATTATTCTAAAATTGTTCTTAAAATATAAAATATAAATAATAGAATATTATTCATGTTTTATTTAGGAATATTCCAATATATTTAATAAAATGATAATGTCTATCTAATCCATCATAATATATTACATTTTTTTGATGAATCACTATTTTATGAGATGATTTTTAGCTAAAAATAAAAGATTAATACATTACATTTTTAAATATAAAATAATATATTTTATTTGATATTTAATGACAATATTTAAAATCACATGATAAAATAATATTTTTAAAATATAATAGAAAATTTCAATGTTGTTTTCCTAATACATCCCTTTAAAAGCTTTGTAATTATATCTTTCTTTAAATGACTTACCTTAATGCGCTTGACTTACATTGGAAGCAAGTCTATAAGAATGGAAAAAAAAAAAAAAAACTTCATCAATGCCGTTCACTAGAAAAAAGGTGCCACTATCTTAAAGTATTTGATATTAAAAACAATTATTAAAAAAAGTTATTCGAAACTTATTTTAATGTTGAAGAAAAAAAATATACCTTCAATATATTCCATGCCCACTCTTTTATGTCATGAATATCTCACAAGTTTTAACCAAACATTGTAATGGCTAATCAAATTTATTATATTAATTAAAAAAAAAAAAAAAAAAAAGGTCTTAACTTTATACTTCATTCTTAACTCTTTGACCATTTGTAATCTAGTGCTTCTCGTAGACACAGTATTTAAACATTTTTTATTTTTTTAAAGGGAAAATGCTTTGCAATGGAGTTCTATTAATTATGCTAGTGTTACAATATTTCAAAAACTAGTTAAAACCTTATTAATTTTCACCTTAATAGTGGAGACAAATATTTTTTGTGGTGGTGTCACAGTTGGCTGGACAACGTGGTCACTTGCTACTTGTCATTTTTCCAAATTGATACGATCTTTCTAGACTCTAAGGGTGAACCAAGTCTGATTTTGTTTGAAATAAACCAATTCATAATGAACCAACCATGGCCTTGTGCTTGCACCTTACCTTAACATATAGTTGAGTTGTGAAATGATAAGAAAAAGTGCTCCATGCAAATTTCCTACTAAATTTTCGAAGAACTTGACTGACTTATGTGAAAATAATTTGTGCCTTGAATTGCCTTCACTTAATTTATGGGTAATTATTAGATGGTAAAAAACATTATTTAACTTAGAAACATTCTCTTGACAAATGTTGCATCTTCGTTACTAAATGGGAATCGAAGCAGAACAAGGATTCTTGTAATCTTGAACTCTACAAGCCTACAAACGTAAAAGAGTTCATTATTTTAGTTAGTGGATGAACAACTCTATTAAGAAACTAACGAAATGTAAATTTGATGGGATGGGAACCTAGATGCTAAAGTACTACTATTTGCAAATAGGAATTGATTTTGCATTAACTACTTGTTCTAATTCACAAGAACCAAAAAGCTTAGCTTAAGAAACTACAATGAAAAAGAGACATGCTAGGATTTAATGCATGCCTCCATGGTTTTTCATTGTGTTTTATTGTTTTCATATTGCAATTTAAAATTAAAAAAAAAAAAAAGTTGATATTTTTTTTCTTTGTATTTATTATTTTTCACGTAATTTTATGTTTGGGTAACTTTTATCAATTTAATAGAAACCCATATTACTAGTTTAATTGTTGAAATTATGGTTGTGAATTATGAAGCTATTAAGAATGGTGTCTTCAATTAAGAAATGTGAAAAGTTTATTTTAAAAGTTTTCCATGAGGTAACTTATATATGCATTATATTGTTTTACCCAATTCAAAATTTAATTATGTATGCAAATGACTTCAATAATTTTCTTTAATAAGGTATTTTTTTGAGATAATTTCCTCTAAAAATATGCTAAAAATTTGGATCCATATTGAATGAACACCATGTGGTATTAGGCAAACAAATATTTTAGGCAAGTGATGATTGGGATCCCTCACTTGACACTATAAATCCTCTTATTAGAAGTGGTTAAGGGTTTTAAAGGTAACAACCTAAATGATCATCCGCTTCCACCACCTTTATTTATTGTTGTCTTTATAACTTAATATTATACTTTGCTTTGCTAATTATGATTTTATTATATTATCTTTGTTTATATCATGTTTTTAGTTGAAAAGAAATAATTTATTGTAAATGCTTATATTATTCTTTTTTCTATTTGAAAAAACATAATCTATTATAAATATTTAAATTAATTTCTTTTTTAAAAAATTTAACTATTTAATTTCTTTTTATTCTAAAAATAATATAATATCTTCAAATATAATACATCCACTCATTTTTTTAAAACAATTAAAAAATACATACATTATATATTTAATAGAAATACACATTTCAATTCCCAAAATAATTAAAATTAACAACTAATTCCCATGCAATTTACAGATCGAAACTCATAAATGAACCAATTGGAAAAGGACCTAAAACCCAATCCAAAGTCATTACACAATGTGAAGTGTATAATAGAAGAGAGAATGGACATTTTTTATCCTTACATGTTGTGCACTGAAATTAGACACAATTACTCAGTGCCTTTGTCCCTTACACATAAAATTTCAAGTCCATCCATCAAACAAAGCTCCAAAAATGATGAAAATAATTTGTTCTTCATCACTGATAGCGAAACATTCAGTACCCAATACTGCAAGTAACTATTTAATCCATAAGTTTCAAAGATTTAATAATAAAGATAATAATACTTTTAATTAAAAAGAAATTGAAAACAAAATAAAAATATCCATAAGTAAATAGGAAAATTTGGAATTAAAAAGTCCTGACATATTTTTAAAGAAGTGTTCAGATTGTGATGGTATGACATGTTTTTAGTTGAAAAGAAATAATTTATTTATAAATGCCGAATAAACACAGTCCACAGTGCCCGGGAGGGCGTTGATGGCACTCCATTTATCTGCACTGATATCTCCTCCCTGGGGACGAAAGAAATTAAAAAGAGTAATGCCTCTGTCATCGAATCCGCTTACAAAAATGCGATCCCGCCACGCTGTACAACAACGCACATCAACCAGTGGAGGAGGAAAGGGTCTCACTGCTACTCTCGCCATTTTGTAAGGATCGTGTGCAATCACTGTTTTCAAGCGGTTGTTAAACACATAAAACATCCCAGAAACACATACACACCTTACTGTGCCACAACTCCAAACAAAAATGGCTCCGCATGAGGAAGATGAAGATGAAGATGATGATGATGAGGCTGAAGATGGAGCTCCTGCGTTGTTCTGCAAAGGAGCCATTCCAATCTTCCACTTGTCCTTCTCGACATTATAAATTGCTCTTTCGCGCGGTCTCCTGTTGCGAGTGAGGCTTCCTCCAGCGAGCAATTTTTTTCCTTGAGGAGACACAGAGCAAACAGAGAACAATCCACACTTAGGAATGTCTGCACCTCGCTGCCATTTTCGAGAGCAAAAATCATACATCAAAAGCATGTTCGATACAGTGTTGTTGAAGCGGTTGAAAAGGTGTGTGACGATGAGTTTGTGGTTGACGAAGAGAGCGTTAGAAGAGATTCCATATTGCAGTTGAAATTCTGTCGGAATGGGAGGATGAGTCCTTTGGAATAAGTTGTGTTGAGGATAGTAAATGAGTACTCCGCATTTGCCACTTCCAGGTCGTTTCTCAAGCAAGGCAATGGCTTCCTCACACAGTCCGAGCTTGTTTCTGTCATGATAAAATTGAGGGCTGCTCACCACACACTTCCAGCTGTGACAGACATGTCTGAGGCGGTTGTGAGAGGAGAGTGACACCTTCAGAAGGCAATATCTGCCTATGTCTTCCGGAAGATCATCAAAATTTGATTCTTTAACAGCAGCCATATTTTCCATATTACCCTCTTCTTATCCGCCCGCGGTGCAGATTTACAATCTCCAAGCGATGTACAAAGTCAATGGAGGCCAAGTGAGTGGTTGTTCATAGATCTACTGACTCCCTTACCAGAATGAGCTCTCTTTAGGAGCGCGTAAAGATATTCGAATAAGCTCTTTTTCTTTCCATTTACACACTCTCTCTATATAGGCTTCTTTCTTGGCTACTTTCGAGAAGTCAGCTTTTGTCCCTCAAAATGGGGAAGAGTTTGGTGGTGAAAGTAAAATTAACGTTGGTTCGAGACTTTATTTCGGTGTTTGGAGTTAGTTTATAATTTTTATTATTTTGTTGTCATGTTTTGAGTCGGTATTTTTTTCTAATAAAGATTTTGAGTCTCGTTATTTTATTGTGTAATTTTTATATGTTATTATTTGATTAATAATAGTCATATTAAAATATTTTAATAATAAAATAAAATCATTTTTTTCTTTTAATTTATGTGGAGTTAGTTTATAATTTTTATTTTTCTATTGTCATGTTTTGAGTTGGTATTTTTCTCTGATAAAGATTTTGAGTCTCGTTATTTTAATGTGTAATTTTTTATATGTTATTATTTGATTAATAATAATCATATTGAAATATTTTAATAATAAAATAAAATAATTTTAAAAAAAAAAAAAAAAAATTTGTGTGGAGTTAGTTTATAATTTTTATTTTTTTGTTGTCATGTTTTGAATTGGTATTTTTCTCTAATAAAGATTTTAAGTCTCATTATTTTAATATGTAATTTTTTATATATTATTATTTGCTTAATAATAATCATATTAAAATATTGTAATAATAAAATAAAATCATTTTTTTCCCTTTAATCTTTAATGAATGTTAATATTTAAATTTAAAATTTAACGATTTTTTTAAAAAAAAAAGGAAAAAAAAAGAGATTTAGTTTCAGATTTCAGATCTTTCTCATCATCTCTTATTATTTTAATTTTACCTATGAAATATTTTTCATAGGCCCATGTTACATTAACTTGAGGTATAGGACATTTTTGTAAGCCTACATCACTTTATTTTATGATACCATTTAACTATGAGAACCCTTTATAGAAGCTCAAAAAATTTAACTAAGGTTTAATGTTTGTTTTTTATTTTTTCTTAAAAAATGAGGAGGCGAGTGGGGGTGGGAGTGTAAGGACATTTTAGTTTAAGATATGGGGTTTTTTTTGTCATCCCATGTGGATTCACAATGTTATCTTAATTTGAGGTATGAGACCTTTTTGTAGACCTACATCACTTTGATGTATGATAATTTCTTTGTGGGCTCATGCAACTTTAATGTGAGGTATGAGACCTTCTTTAATCTCTGACTTTACTTTGATGTATGTGACCTTTATTAGGAAGACTAACAATGTAATATAGTGGCATAAATTATACTAAAAAAAATATGTTATTAAAGAATATAAAATTTGAAAGGTGTATGAGCCCTCCCACTACATTTTATTTTACTTTACTTTACTTTTAATGAGTGGGACGAGGGCATTGAGACATCCTTATTCTTCTACTAAGGACTCATCAAAAAGGTATAATTCACAATTTTATTTTATCAATTGAAGTATTTCAATTAACTTTAGTTTATTTTCTTTTTTAGATTTTTGATAACATGTCCACTAGTTATATGCACATGCATAAGGACAAGGTTAAGATGAGTCCATATCCTTCCCTTGTTATAAGGAACCCAACTTAGAGCTATATTTTTTTAGTTATATTTTTTAAATTTAAGTATTTCAATTAATTTTAATAATACTTTATTTTCTAGGTTTTGATAACAAGTACACTAGTTATATAGATCTATGTGAAGATGAGACTGGAAGAAGTCAACAACCTTCCTCTATTATTAGGGATCTAATGTTGACGTATAATTTTCTATTTTAATTTTAAATTTAATAATTTAAATTAAATATAATATTATTTTATTTTTAGGTTTTTGATAATAAAATTCAATTAATGAGATGGACATATGAGAAGATGAGGCTAAGCTGAGTCGACATCCTTCATTTGATGCTACGAACCCATCATAGAGGTATAGTTTTTAAATTTATTTTTGATATTAAAGTATTTCAATTCTTATTTTCTAACATTTAATTATGTTTCAAGTCCATGTCATATGTACCTCATGATCACCCTACATTCGATTAGAACTACAGGCGCATGACCCACTTGTCCTCCTCTCATTTATCATGCATGGAAGGTTCTGCATCCTCCACAATGCATGGAGGCACCCCATCTAGCATTGATGACATTATCCCACCTAATTATTTATCTCATCAAAAAATGGCATCAATTCTTATTTTTTAACATTTACTTATGTTTCAAGTCCATGTCATATGTACCTCATGATCACCCTACATCAAGTAGAACTACAGGTGCATGACCCACTTGTCCTCCTCTCGTTTATCATGCATAGATGGTTTTGCATCCTACACAATGCATGGAGGCACCCCATCTAACATTGATGACATTATCCCACATAATTATTTTATTTTTTATTTTGCTACCAATTTATCTCTTAGCATGCCTAGTTATGAATACATACCCTCTTTCAACCATTTGGTATGTAGATGTTTACTTAGAAGATGGCACTGCTAGGGAACTCAACCAAGTTTCTTAAAAAATTTACATAAAATTTGACATATTTTTTGATCTAAGGTTTTGTTTCATTTATGGAAAGAAACAAATGATGCAATTTTTACTCATGCTAATCATGGATAAGTATTTTTTTGTACTAATAGGTTTCAAGTACCATCCAATGACATGTCTATAGCTCCAAGTGCAGGTGAAAATGATTGGATGGAATAGGAGCACCTCCATAGGGGAGTGAGCAATGAGTTGTATGTCGAGTTCTTTTAGATTCATCTCACTATTGGTGTCCACCTTCATGTTGTCATTTTGAGAATCGAGGTATGCCTTGTGCAACATGCACCACAGTGGCTTCCCATACTCATAGTTTTCCTCATCAACTCAAAGTTCACATGGTGGCAGTGGTAATGATTTTACTCATATAGACCCTTTTGGTTAGGGATGCCTCAACAAGAAAAATACCCTCACTTGTCCCTTGTCATTTCACCAATTATGTATGATGATATAGAGGAGGAAAACAAATAATTTAAGCAAGTTATGGTTGGGATCCCTTACTTGACACTATAGATCCTCTTATTAGAAGTGGTTATAGGTTTTAGGAGTGACAACACAGATGATCATTTGCCTCTACCACCTTTGTTGATTGTTGTATTTGTGGCCCAGTATTGTGATTTACTTTGCTAGTTGGGATTTTATTATGTTATCTTTGTTTATGTCACGTTTGCTAGTTGGAAAGACACAATCTATTGTAAATGTTTAAATTGTCCCATTTTTTGATTGAAAAGACATAATTTATTAGTCCTGCCAATGCAAAGTACTAATAGTTCACTTTAAAAATATTTGGTTTTTATTTAATCAATAAAAAAATAAAAAAAAATTATTATGAAAATTATTCCTAAATATAAAATATAAATAATTAAAAATATTCTTCATATATTATTTAAAAATATTTCAATATATTTAATGCACTGTCAATTTCTATTCAATCCATCATAACACAATATATTTTTAAATATAAAACAATGTAATATTTTATTTAATATTTAATAACAATATTTAAAATCACATAATAAAATAATATTTTTCTAATACGCTACAAATTGTTAATATTGTTTCCTGATACATCTCTTTAAAAGCTTTGCAGTTATGTCTCTCCTTAATCGACTCACCTTACACCAGTACCAATACACTTGACTTGCATTCAATTTAAATATATAAGAATGGAATAAAAAAAAGGAGCTTCGTTAATGTTGTTTGCTAAGAAAACAAATACCACTATCTTGATATTGAAGACCAATATTAAAAAAGTTATTTGAAACTTATTTTAATATTTAATAAAATTGCCTTTAATTTATTCCATGCCCACTCTTTATGTCTTGAATATCTCCAAGTTTTAACCAAACATTCTAATGGCTAATCAAACTTATTATATTAATTTAAAAAAATTCTACCTTCACTTTATACTTAATGCCCATTTTATACTACCTATGTCATAGCCACCTTAAAGGCTAGGAAATATTAATTTTTTTTTAATGATAAGACCAGGTCAATAATATCTCGTAGACATGTATTAATATCTTGGCATTTGATTTTTTGATTTTTTTTTTATATTAATGTTGTAGACTTTTTTAAATATATTTTATTTTATCTATTTACAATGTATAATTACTTCGAGAAATTTTTGGAATATTTAAAATGTTTAATTTGTGATTTAGTTTGGGTTTTTATGAAATAGATTTGTCAAATCAGTTAATGCAGTGTGTCATCTACAGATATTTTCTATGTTTTTTATTGAAGTTTCAATTTTATTATAATATTTTTATTCAAGAATTCATACCACATTTGTACATCTCAAATGCATTCAAGACTTTAACACTGGAAAAAAAATATTGAACATGCATAAGTTAGGGTTTTTGTTGTTGGAGCCAAGCAACTTATAGAGAACTATTTCTCTAATAATTATAGTTTTTATTTGCACTCTAATATGTTCCTTATGCCTCGATTCTATTCTTTGATGTGCCCTATTTTAGACAAAAAGTCTTGTGGTAGAATCCTTGGAGGATTTTGCTATAGTATCAACTAATATCAAAATGAGAACAATGTTTGTGTTAGAGATTCCAACTTTGATCTATACCACCTTGAGTTTGAAGTCCTCATATTTTGGAATGAATTGTCCTTATATCCCTACATTTAATCACATTTTCAAGTAATACAAAAACTTTGTGCATCTTTAATATATAAAATTTATAATTGTGTGTCAAAATCCATTTACATATAATTTTTTTTTAAGGATATTTTCATGCAAAACATCAATATAATATATGAGATAAGCAAATTATTTACTACTAATTTTTATATCCTTTAAATTTGCATTTCTTTAACTTCTAATTTTTAATTGCAATTGGTTAAAGCTTTATCAATCCATTTAAATTTTAGAAATCATGTTTATATTTAATTTTTTTATAATTTATTTTATGTGACTTATTTGTAATTATCTATTTTATTTCTAATAATTCATACGCTGAATTGACTAAAATCATATTAAATGGCACCAAGTTTAGATTTCCTTTTCACACTGTAATATCGACAACACTTCACCACCTCGTCTCTAGTACAAGACTAATAAGAATCAACATACAGAGTAGTTGACCAATTAAAATGAACTCTATTAATTTATAAAATAAATAAATCCAATGTCCAAACAAAGTCGAAATACACTTGTAATCACCAATTTCAAAGTAATTTGATTTCTAATTTATTTTCAAAGGTAAAACAATATAAATACAATTCCTTAGAATGTTTACAATTTATTTATTTTTCAATCCATATCCATTCCTTAATGTTGAATCTTTAGTATTGTTTAAATTTGAAAGTCACTTTTTCCTAGTATAACTATTGTGGCCTCAATTTAAGTTCCTATCTCTACATATACTTAAATTTTCTACCTATAGAAGACTTATTTCCATTTTCAAAATCTATGAGTGATTAATGGCTTTCCACTAGTTAACAATAGTTATGATTTATTTTATGCCAAGTGATATCATTATCTCATTGAGTGAACATAATAATTGCTTCTTAATTACAATATTTATAGATTTGTAACTTATTTTAATGCATATATCTATTATTAATGTGAAGACATTTATAATACAAATAATAATATATTTTCTATGCTACATTATAATATTATTAGTTCCTACCCAATCTTGAGGCCACCATTGTTAAGATTGTAGTTAACTATGTTAGTTTTTATATAATTTATTTTGGTGGACTATTTTATTTAATTAATTTTGGTGAGGTTTTATTACATATTCTTTTAATACAAATATCTTTTCTTAAATTATTATGACTCATTGTATGATGTCACATTGTGGTATTTGATATATGAACTGAATTAATATAGTGTGACATAATTTATGATATTTTTTAAATATTTAATGTCCTAGTATGTTTATGTATATCTAGAGTTATTAGATTATCCCCTGTGATTCACAATAGTTAAAAAAAGGTATGAATAGATCGATTTTATTTTTATAGATGTCCATTGAATTATAAACCAATCATTTAGACCATAATTGTCAATATTATATTTAGTGTGATCCATGTTTATAATTATAAAAAAATTATATATACTAAAATCTTTACGTTATATTAAAACATGGACATAAAATTTATGCTTTATTATAATTATATTTTAGTTACATTATATATTTTAGTTACCCAATTTTTATTATAAATACTTAAATTAAACTTTAAAAATTATTAATTATATAATCATTCTTTATTTTAAAAATAATATAATATCGTCCAAACATTTTTATTTTTAAAATTAATAATGTATACATTGTATATTTAAAATTACACATTTCAATCCCCAAAAAAATCAAAATAAAGACAACTAATTCCCATCTAATTTAGATGGAAACTCATAAATGAACCAACTCGAATCTGAGCAAGTAAAACCCAATCCAAAGTCATTACACAATGGGAAGTGTATGATAGAAAATCGAATGACATTTTTTATTTTATACATAGAATTTCAAATCCGTCCATCAAACAAAGTTCCAAAAATGATAAAAATCATGTGATCTTCATCACTGATAGCGAAACTTTCAGTACCCAATACTACAAGCAACTATTTCATCCATGAGTTTCAAAGATTTGTTAATAAAGATAATAATACTTGTAATTAAAAAGAAAAAAACAATCTCCCTAAAGAAATAGGAAAATTTGGAATTAAAAAGTCATGGCATATTTTATAAAAAGTGTTCAGATGTTGATGGTATGAGCCGAATAAACACAGCCCACAGTGCCCGGGAGGGCGTTGATGGCACTCCATTTATCTGCACTGATATCTCCTCCCTGGGGACGAAAGGAATAAAAAAGAGTAATTCCACTGTCATCGAATCCGCTTACAAAAATGCGATCCCGCCACGCTGTACAACAACGCACATCAACCAGTGGAGGAGGAAAGGGTCTCACTGCTACACTCGCCATTTTGTTAAGATTGTATGCCATCACTGTTTTCATGCGGTTGTTAAACACATAAAACATCCCAGAAACACATACGCACCTTACCGTGCCACAACCCCAAACAAAAATTGCTCCGGATGAGGAAGATTGTGAAGATGAAGATGGAGCTCCTGCGTTGTTCTGTAAACGAGCCATTCGAATCTTCCCCTTGTCCTCCTCCACCTTATAAATTGCTCTTTCGCGCGGTCTCCTATTGCGACTGAGGCTCCCTCCAGATAGCAATTTTTTTCCTTGAGGAGACACAGAGCAAACAGAGAAGAATCCACAGTTAGGAATGTCTGCACCTCGCTGCCATTTTCCAGAGCAAGAATCATAAATCAAAAGCGCGTTCGTTACAGTGTTGTTGAAGCGGTATAAAAGGTTTGTGACGATCAGTTTGTGGTTGACGAACAGAGCGTTAGAAGAGATTCCATATTGCGTTTGAGGATGAGTCCTTTGGAATAAGTTGTGTTGAGGGTAGTAAATGAGTACTCCGCATTTGCCACTTCGAGGTCGTTTCTCAAGCAAGGCAATGGCTTCCTCACACAGTCCGAGCTTGTTTCTGTCTTGATAAAATTGAGGGCTGCTCACCACAGACTCCCAGCTGTGACAGACATGTCTGAGGTGGTTGTGAAAGGAGAGTGACACCTTCAGAAGGCAATATCTGCCTATGTCTTCCGGAAGATCATTAAAATTTGATTCTTCAACAGCAGCCATATTTTCCATATTACCCTCTTCTTATCCGCCCGCGGTGCAGATTTACAATCTCCAAGCGATGTACAAAGTCAATGGAGGCCAAGTGAGTGGTTGTTCATAGATCTACTGACTCCCTTACCAGAATGAGCTCTCTTTAGGAGCGCGTAAAGATATTCGAATAAGCTCTTTTTCTTTCCATTTACACTCTCTCTATATAGGCTACTTTCGACAAGTCAGCTTTTTTTTTTTCCCTCAAAATGGGGGAGAGTTTGGTGGTGAAAGTAAAATTAGCGTTGGTTTGAGACTTTCTTTTGGTGTTTTGTGTGGGGTTATTTTATAAATTTTATTTTTATTTTGTCATGGTTTTTGAGTCTCCTTATTTTATTATATAATTTTTTTTTAATGTTATTATTTGATTAATAATAATTATATTAAAATATTTTAATAATAAAATAAAATCATTTTTTTTTTCACTTTAATTTTTAATGAATGTTAATATTTAGATTAAATTTAAAATTTAGTGATTTTTTTTTAAAAAAAAAAGGAGAAAAAGAAAGAGATTTAATTTAAAATTTCATATCTTTCTCATCATTCCTTGTTATTATAATTTTAGATATGAAACTTTTTTCACAGGCCTATGCTATTTTAATTTGAAGTGTAAAATATTTTTGTAAGCCCACATCACTTTAATGTATGATACCATTTCACTATGAGAACCTTTCATAGAAACTTATAAAATTTAATTAAGGTTTAATATGTTTTTTTTCGCCCTTAAAAATGGAGGGGAGGGGGAGTGTAAGGACATTTTAGTTTAAGACATGGGGTCCTTTTGGTCATCCCATGTTGATTTAACTATGTTATTTTAATTTGAAGTATGATATTTTTTTTTAGGCCTACATCACTTTGATGTATGATACTTTCTTTGTGAGCTCATGTTACTTTAATGTGAGGTATGAGACCTTCTTTAATGGCCTACTTTACTTTGATGTATGTGATCTTTATTAGAAAGACCACTGATACAATATAGTGGTATGCCAATATATATTAAAAAATTTGGAGGGCATATGAGTCCTCTTGCTTCATTTTGTTTTCAACTTTGAGAGAGATAAGAGAAAGGATGACATCCATTGAGAGATCAAAACAAGAAAGGAACAACGAAGAAGGAGAAAAAATAGATAATAGGGAAACTATGATGATTGTTACCAACACCATTTTGAGGGAAAAGTAAGGGCAATGGGAAGGAGTAGATGGAGGAAAAAGATCTAGTTTCAGATAAATAAGAGGAAGAATACGTGTCACCCTCACAAAACTAAATATTAAAAAATATGTAATTTTAAAATTTTATAGGTAAATTTAATTTATTTCAATGTAATTCCTAAAATAATCTTAGGAAAAATTATAAGAAAAACATTTAGTAGAAACTTGAAAAAAACCTAGAAAAAACGTGAAATAAAGCTACAAAACAATAGGAAAAAAATCCTTAAAAACTTCTACACCCCCTTGATAGTCACCTATTTCTCTTATCTTTTTTAAATTTAGTTTAACTCTTTTTTCAGTTATATTAAAATTGTTTGACAAAATTCCCAATCTGGTTTTCTTATTTTTTATTTTATACGTTACATATAAATTGTTTGATGAAGTTCTTAATTTGGTTTCTTTTTTTTATTTTCTTACGTTGCATGCAAATTCTTTGATGAGATTCCCAATAACATCTTAGTCTGATTTCCAACATTTTTCGTTATCTCTTACAGACTTCATAATCGAACAAAAAATATTTATTTTGAAGACAACAAAATAAAATTGAACTATGTAAATAGGATTAAAATTATATTTCAAAAATAGAATTTTTTTTTACAACATAAATGCATATTTTAAATCCTAGGCATGTGCAAAAACTAGAAGACCATCATGTGGAAATATAATTAAGAGTGCATTGTATCGTATAGATTATAGTGGATACAACATTCGTACAACTACATAACATATTATTGATAAGGATTACCATAACCCTAAAGCAACTCGACGATCTTACCATTGGTAAAACAATTTTCATATTTTTATTTTTAACCAACTTTGTAAATATTTTTTATTTTGGATCTCATTATTACGTATTAACATAATTATTGGTATTGATGAGAGGGAGGAGGGTGCTGGAATAAGTCAACATCCTTCCTCCTCTACTAGGGACTCATCACAATGGTATAATTCTCAATTTTTATTTTATCAATCGAATTATTTCAATTAAATTTAATATTATTTTATTTTTTTCACATGTATAAAAATGAGGTTAAGATGAGTCCATATCCATCCTTTGTTACAAGGAACCCAACTTAGAGCTCTAATTTTTAGTTTTATTTTTGAAATTTAGTTATTTCAATTAATTTTAATAATACTTTATTTTTGGGTTTTAATAACAAGTACACTAGTTATATAGACCCATGAGAGGATGAGGCTGAACGAGTCAACATCCTTCCTCTATTACTAGGTACCTAATGTTAAGGTATAATTTTCAATTTTATTTTCAAATTGAATAATTTAAATTAAATATAATAATATTTAATTTTGAGGGTTTTAATATTAATTCAATTAATGAGATGGACCCATGGAAGGATGATGCTATACTGAGTCAACATCCTTTCCTTAATGCTAGGGACCCATCATGGAGGTATAATTTTTAAATTTATTTTTGCTATTAAAGTACTTTAATTTTTATTTTATAACATTTATTTATGTTTCAAGTCCATGTCATATGTACCTCATGATCACCATACATTAAATAGAATAACAAGTGTATGGCCCACTTATCCTCCTATTGCTCATCATGTATGGAAGGTTTTGCATCCTCCATAATGCATGGAGGCACCCCATCTAGCATTGATGACATTATCCTACCTAATTATTGGGTGGATGATGGAGAGGACCTACCACACTGATGATGAATATTCTCCTCAACTGACATAAGATGAGTATAAACACTATTGTTTTGGACTCTAAAAGTGAGATTATATGTTTAGACACGTAATTTGTATATAAGGCTTGTTATTACAATAATTTTAATATCATTTTGTCAATATGGTTCATCAATTTAGTTTATGTACTTAATATCACTTTTCCTATATATTTATCTTGTCTCCTTATTATCGTTGTTGCTTTGTATTACTCTCTTTCTTTTGTGTTTTGTGGTTTTGTGGATTCCTTCTATAAATACCTAAATTTGTCACAAAATTTACTTTTAGTGTGTTTTTAATTGCTTTAAATTTACATAGGTCTTAGCTTATGAATAACACTTAATTTTGCACATTTCTTATATTTTACCCTTGTTACTTTATGAATTTTCTTATATTCTTCACCTTTATATTTATTATTTTATTATATTTACCCTTTTTTATGAGTACTTATAACTTGAATAACCCTTCCATAAATATTTTAATTTTTTTAATCCCTCCTTGAATTTTTAAAGGTTTTTAACCCCTCCTCAAGTCTTTTAATTCTTTTTGAATCAGCCCCTTGTGTGTGCCACTAAGTTTAATTCAAATTATAAGAATCCCTATATAAACAAATTTATTAGAAGTCATCTTATAACAAACACTATCATTTTTGACAAGCTTTCACACACTTTCAAGAGCATACTCAAAGTTACATATTTATTTTTACTAATTGCTATAGCTATATTTTAAAATACTAAATCTATCAAATCATAACATTCACCATTTCTAATTCCTAGAGTTATATTACTAAGCCAAAAAAAAATCACTGGTTATGAAGCATGTAGGTTATAGTCAATCCACACAGTCTTCAATTAACCTGTCAAATCATATAAATTAGGGAAGTATATCAAAATAAGACAAGTCTTTATTTATCCCCTTATTTTAATTAGTATGCTTTTCAAACTTGTTTATCATGAAATGTTTTATTGAAACTATATTATATTGCTTACTTTAGTCAATTTAAATTCAAATTAGTATTTTAACAATTTATCTAAGGATGAAATTTCACATTAATTCAAATTTAGATAAAACATCTAGTGACCCATGTTTTGTTTGAAGATTATCAAGCCCTAGGTTTCCATTAGGGTATCAATCCTCTTTTTTAAATTTATAAATTTATCCCTAGGGTTTCAGATTTCATCTCTGATTCCCCTCCTTCCTAGTACAAAAATTAGAATTATTTTACATTTTTTCCTTAGGGCTTCACCCTCATCTTATTATTATGGTTCCTCTTCATACACTTATGACTCATTATACCTTGATTGGCTCATATTAGATTCATAACAAATTATTTTTCAAATTTATCATAGGTTTGTTTTTAATCACTTTGATATTATTAGAAACCTATTTTTTCTTGCAAAAATATTTATAAATTTTTTGAAATGTTAAAATTACTATTTTTATTAAATTTAGATTAGAAGGTGAAAAGTGTACCCATTTTATAATTAATTACTTTGTTTTTAAAAATTATATATTTTATTTAAAAACCTTTTTCATATTTCATAAATACCTATTTAATTTATACAAATTGTTGATTTTATATTGTACATATTCTAGGGTTTGCTTGTGATGCATTCCACTTTTTTTAGCTCATTTATGATTGATAACAGATCTAATTTAAATATTATTAGATAATTTTTCCTATTCATGTTGATATAATTAGAAACCTCTTTTTGTTTGCGAAAACTTTTGATAGATTTTCAAAATTATCTTTTTCCTATTTTTAGAAAATGTTTGTTTAAAGGTAGAAGGGTGCATTTATTTTAAAATTAATTTAGACTAAGTTTCATTTATTTGTTTATTTTAATAAAATACCTATTTTATATTTGAAAAATAGTGAATAGACATATTTTAATTTCTATATCTTTCTTGTGCACATTCTAGGGTTCACATGTGAGAGGGCATCTTGGGAGTAGTTATAATCCTTTTCTTTTTGCTATTCTAGCCTTTGGAAGTTTCAAAATGAAACCCTATACTAATAATCCCCATCTATTATATTTTATCCTTTATGTAAATGATATTCCATATGATCATTCCAATGCATCTATTTCACAAGCTCATAGTGCTCATCCCTCTCCTAATAACCTTCATCCCTTGGATTTACTCCTTTATCAAATTCATATACCATATAATTATAATACATTTATTTCACATGCTCATTATTCTCATCCTTTAGATTTTGTATTCTCTAGCCATGTTATACCACATGATTATTCTAAGGAATGAACTAATGATGATTATTGTATGATTAACAATGCTAATGATGCATATGAGTAAAATGATTGTGAAAGGGATGATTATGATTATAATTATGATGATGAAAGTGAAGAAGTATAAAAATATGATATGTTTAAAACAAAAAGAAAAATCTCTATTACATATTCTTCACAATCATATTTTTATTATATTGTAGAGCAAGAAAACAATAATGCTAAGGTACACACTTTTATCACTCACATACACACACACATCTTATGATCATACTAAAAAATAATAATACATTCCTTTCCTAGATGGTATACACATGCTAAAACTTGAATGTTATTATTCCTTACAAAATGATGCAAACATGGCAAAATGTGAATCTATTTATCTTTTCCTAGATGATGCACATGTTCAAAGTACTTCTCTTTCTCTCTCCTTAGATGCTACAAATGTTACCAAATTTGAAAATTCCTCTTCTTTATTGTTAGGTTGTGGAGTTAAAAGCTTCACTAATGCAAATGGAGGAGGTTGCTGAGTGTCACAGTAACCGACGTTGATCTGATCAATCGACGTTGGTCATATTCAGTGTACAGGACAACTGGCATCAGTTAGGCATCGGTTGGCATCGATCAGACAGGAATCGATGTTGGTCATCTATAGACAGACAGAGACCGACGTCGATCGTCTGTGCATTCCTAAACTGGTCTAATTTTAGACGGACAGTCAGTTTGCATGTAAAAGACTAATTTTAGTCTTGAGTCTGTGTTTCTAATTATTTTAATTGGGAAGTCTAATTATTGTTTGTATGGGATGTATTTAAGAGACCCATGGGGCTGTATTGTAAAGTGTGAAGGATCAAAAGGACTTGTCAAGGACAAGGACAAGGGTTCTTCCAAATGTAAGATCAGTTGATCTGCAGGTGTGCAAGATTAGGGAGATCTACATGGTAAGTAAGATCAATTGATTTGCAGGTGTGTAAGATCAGGGAGATCTACTTGGAGTACTTTGAGTACTTGGTGGACTGGCAGTATTGTTACTGACTGGTGGAGGGAACAACTTAGTGTTGAGTTGTGGTTGTAATTGATTGTGTGAGAGATAGAACTCTTGAGAGAGAATTATTGTACACCCAAGAGGTGTGGGAAGAGTGTGATTTCTTCATTGTATTTCCTTTTGGAAGAGTGTTAATACAAGATTGTATTGTCTCTCATATTCTGTGCTATTTTTGAATTCTAGTTACATATTACTTCTGGTTTAATTTCGTGTTTAGTTTCTTATACAAAGGTAATCAAGTGTGCTCTTAAGGAGTGGATCCTAACAGCTGGTATCAGAGCAGGTTCATCAGAGCTTGGTTTAGATCTTGGTTCACTAACATCTTGGTTTCAGAGTGTGTTGATTACAGATCACTCACAGGGGTTTCTTTTTGAGTGGGAGTAAAGCAATGGCAGAAGAAAGTAAGCTAAGAATGGAGAAATTCAATGGAAAGAATTCTCAATTATGGAGGATGCAGATAGAGGATTATCTGTATCAGAAAAATTTGTACTTACCGTTGGATGGGGTTTCATGTAAGCCCACATGTATGCAAGATGAAGAATGGAAGATTCTTGATAGAAAGGCTCTAGGAGCTATAAGGCTGACCTTGGCAGCTTCTGTGGTTTCCAACTTATCTCAGGCAAGGACAACGATAGAGTTAATGGAATCTTTGGCAAATTTATATAAAAAACCCTCAGCTTCGAATAAGGTATTTCTTATGAAGCAATTATTTAATTTGAAAATGCTGGAAGGTGGATTGGTATATAGTCATCTTAGTGATTTCCATGGTTTGGTAAACCAGTTAAATTCAGTCAATATAGTTTTTGATGATGAAATTAAGGCTCTCTTAATCTTATGCTCTTTACCTAAAAGTTGGCACAGCTTGGTAATGGCAGTAAGTAATACTGCGTCTGCTTCAAATATCTTGAAAGTTGATGATGTTGTTAGTGTAATATTGAATGAAGAAATTCACAAGAAAAGCACAGGTGAAACATTAGGTAATGCTTTAAGTGTTGAAAGTAGGGGAAAGCAAAGAGAGAAGAGCAAGCAAGGGAAATCAAGGTCAAAGATAGGCAGTGGATCCAAATCCAGGTATGGCAGTATAATCTGTTGGAATTGTGGAAAGAAAGGACATGCAAAGAAAGATTGTTGGTTGAAAGAAGATCAAGATGAAGGTAATGAAGAAGCAAAAGTTGCAGGTATTGTTGCACAGGATGCTCTCATATTTTCTTTGGATAGTCAGGTAGAATAATGGGTTTTAAATTCTGGTGCTTCTTTTCATGCAACTCCAAATAGAGATTTTTTTCATGATTATGTCCATGGAGACTTTGGAAAAATTTATTTAGGGGATGGTAAGCCTTGTCAAATGGTTGGAAAAGGGAAAGTGCAGCTGAAATTGCAGACGGGCAACACATGGGTGTTGAAGGAGGTCATGCATGTCCCAGTCCTGAAGCGGAATTTGATTACTGTAGGAAAGCTGGGTGATGAGGGTTGCACAGTTACTCTCACAGTAGAATCTTGGAAAGTTTCCAAGGGTGCACTTGTATTAGCATGTGGTGAGAAAGTAGGTACACTCTATCTATCTACTTGTATTATTGATTCTCCTTCTAGTTTATCTACTTTAGATGTAAATGCAATGATGTGGCTCTGTAGGCTTGGTCACATGAGTGAGAAGGGAATGGATGTTCTTAAGTCAAATGGTAAGCTTTCAGATTTGATAGACTGAGATTTCTGTTAGCATGGTATCTTTGGGAAACAGGTGAAAGTGAGGTTTCTCACAACTGGGTCAACAAAGAAGAAGCACAGGTTGGAGCTTGTTCACACAAGTGTGTGGAGACCAGTTCAGAGAGATTTTATTGGAGGATCATAGTGGTATGTTTTTGATGCTACAAAAAAGGATTGGGTTTATTGCATAAAGATGAAATCTGATGTTTTTGACACATTGAAGAACTGGAAAGCTTTGGTTTTCAAGAAGAAGATGATGGACATATATCAACTCAAGAGCCTGAATAATTTTGAGTAGGGCAGTGTTGGTTTGGACAAGGTTATGATCCAAAATGAGCTCACGGGTAAAAGTCATCACTCACAGGAAAACATAGTTACCGACGTCAGTCAGGTGAGAACCGACGTCGAACAGGCAGGAACTAATGTCGATCTGATGGAGACCAAAGTCAGTGATGTCAGGCAGGTGGACACCGATGTCGGTCAGGGAACTGACATTGACGGTCAGGTCGATCGCATGGAACTGACGTCGGTCAGATGCAGACTAAGAGATGACCGAGATCGGTCACTGTTAGAATGGATTTTGGGTGAACAACAAGCTGTCAAGGAGTCTCAAATGCCCATGTGGAGGACTGAAAGGGTAAGTAAGCCTCAAATTTGTTATTCCCCTTCTTTATACTACTTGTTGCTCACTGATGGTCAAGAACCAGGGAGTTTTGAAGAGGCAAAGCAAGTAGAATCCAGGAAACAGTGGGAGTATGGCATGAATTCTTTGGAAGAGAACCAAACGGGAGATTTGGTAGAGTTGCCAGTTGGGATGAAAGCACTGAAAGATGAATGGATTCCTAGGTTAAAGAAAGGAGAGAATGGACAGGTGAGATAGAAGGCCAAGTTATATGGTCTTAAACAAGCTGTAGGACAATGGTGTTTAAGGTTTGACAGGTGTATGACAAAGCATGGCTTTAGTCAATGTCAATGTGACCATTGTGTTTATTTTACCAGGTTGGATAATATTAGCTACATTATCCTGTTACTGTATGTGGATGATATGCTTGTTTTAGGTTCATACATGTAGGGAATTACTGAGCTAAAGGTAAAATTAGTTCAGAGGTTTGCCAGGAAGGATTTGGAAGCAGCAAAGAAAATCCTTGGCATGAGTATTTCTAGAGACAGGGAAAGTCACAGGTTGATTTTGTCTCCAGAGGATTATGTGAATAAGGTAGTGGAGAGGTTCAATATGCAGGATGCAGAACCGATTAACACACCTATGGTTGGACAGTTCACATAACAGTGTCCTAAATCACATGATGAGGTTGAGTACATGAGTACTAGACCTGATATTACCCAAGTAGTGGGAGTTGTCAGCAAGTTAATGGCCAATCCAGGAAAAGAGCACTGGAAAGTAGTTCAGTGGATTCTCAAGTATCTGAGAGGGATGAGCAGCAGGTATTCATGCTATGCAGGGTCAAGCATTTCTCTATATGGGTATGTAGATTCGGATATGGCAGGTTACTTGGATGACAGGAGAAGCACCACAGGATATGTGTTCACTGTTGGTGGAATGGTGTTTAGCTGGATATCAGAGTTGTAGAAGGTTGTTTCAATCACAGAGGCTAGCAAGGAAATGATATGGATGACTCAATTCATGAAAGAGTTGGGAAAGGAGCAAGAGAGTTGTAGATTGTACAGTGATAGTCAAAGAGCAATTCATTTTACAAAGGATTCAGCCTTTCATTCAAGAACCAGGTATATACAACTTAGGTACCACTTCATTAAACAGGTATTGGAGGATGGTGAGTTGAAGCTGGAATAGATCCATACGGATAGGAACCCTGCATGTATGTTAACAAAGTCGGGAACAAAGGAGAAGTTGAATCTTCATTCAACTTCTGTTGGTCTTCAAGATTGAACTTGAAGAGGGATACAAGCCAGGAAACAAAATTAGAGGATGTACAGGTACAGGTATAGGTGCAGCTGTTTATCTCCAAGTGGGAGATTATTAGGTTGTGGAGCTAAAAGCTTCACTGATGCAAATAGAGGAAGTTTTTGAGTGTCACAGTAACCGACGTCGGTCTGATCAACCGACGTTGGTCATATTCAGTGTACAGGACAACCGGCATTGGTTAGGCATTAGCTGGCATTGGTCAGATAGGAACCGACGTCGGTCATCTCCAGACAAATAGAGACTGATGTTGATCATCTGTGCATTCTAGAACTGGTCTAATTTTAGACGAACAGTCAGTTTGCATGTAAAAGACTAATTTTAGTCTTGAGTCTGCGTTTCTAATTATTGTAATTGGGAAGTCTAATTATTTTTTGTATGGGATGTATTTAAGAGACCCATGGGGCTGTATTGTAAAGTGTGAAGGATCAAAAGGACTTGTCAAGGACAAGGACAAGGGTTCTTCCAAGTGTAAGATCAGTTGATCTGCAGGTGTGCAAGATCAGGGAGATCTACATGATAAGTAAGATCAGCTGATTTGCAGGTGTGCAAGATTAGCGAGATCTACTTGGAGTACTTTGAGTACTTGGTGGACCAGTATTGTTACTGACTGGTGGAGGGAACAACTCAGTGTTGAGTTGTGGTTGTTATTGATTGTGTGAGATAGAGAACTCTTGAGGGAGAATTACTGTATGCCCAAGAGGTGTGGGAAGAGTGTGATTTATTCATTGTATTTCCTTCTAGAAGAGTGTTAATACAAGATTGTATTGTCTCTCATATTCTATGTTGTTTCTGAATTCTAGTTACATATTACTTTTGGTTTAATTCTGTGTTTAGTTGCTTATACAAAGGTAATCAAGTGTGCTCTTAAGGAGTGGATCCTAACATTTATTACAAAATGCAAATGATAAAAAGTGTGAAATTTCTTCTCCTTTGCTTTCTATTTATGATATCAATACTACAAAAGTTGAAAGCACTTCTCTTTATTTACCTCTTAATGATGCAAATGTGACAAAACTTGAAAATCCTTTCTCTTTACTAAATTATGAAAATATAAAAGAACTTGAATGTGATTCTCATTTTGATAAAAAGGTTACAAAAATTAAAAACATTCTTATTTACTTTATCTTGATCATGAAAAAGTTACAAGTGATTATTCCATTCTCTCTAGAAACAAAATTAGATGCACATATAGAAAATACTTTTTTTTTAATCTTCCTCTAAAAATCCATGCGATAGTTATACAAACCTTCGAGACATTCAAAATGATATAATTTATTCTTTAAAAACATCATGTGATATGAATGTTACTTCATGTAATGACTCTAAATGATGTAATGTGCCTTTATGCAATGTTACTAAATCATAAAATGATGCCAAATTATAATGAAATGATAGTTGTAATGAGCCATATTATCCCTATGTTTCAAATATATGGTAAATCGCAATGGGCATAAGTGCATCTTTTAAAAATTCAACCAGTCTTACTAGTTACATTGTATCCATGACGAATGCTATAGGATATCTTCAAAATCAAGTGTAAATTATCAAGTTACATTTATTTTCATGTAATTCTAATATTAATGATAATATTATAGAACATCAACCTATTACAAAATAATTATTTAGCTATCCTTATCCAAACAATCTTTTCATGCCTATGTTACCTTTATTTGATGGTCAAGAAGACCCTACAAGCCATTTGAAATTATATGTATACTTTTGTTCAGTTTTCATAGTCATGAAATGCCTAAGTTTGCATTGTAACATTTACAAAGCTTAAGTAAATAATATGGTGAGTCTATTCAAGATTATACTATAATATTTAAGGATGCATTACATTCTTAACATATAGACCCTCATATTTGTAATTACAATTCATATTAAGTAGGGGTCTTCTTTATCAACTTAAATAAAGAACATTTCATAAGCCTTACACTTTGTTTTATAGCTTATATGTGGATGTGCACAAGCATTCATGTGAAATAGTTAACAATAACACATAATTAAATGCATTTTCATTGAAGGGAAAAAAAATTCTTAAAAAATATTATAAAAGGAAATAACCAACTAAAGAGGTTAATAAGTCATCTTCAATACATTATTCTAAACCAACAATTCATAGCAAGGAAGAAACAATAAAGGCCCTACATAAAGGAAAGGAATCAACATACATAATACATCATACAATTAAAGAATATGCTCCTATTCAGAAACAACCACTTTAATTTGATCTTATCAAGGATATGCATCATGATATATTACATACATGATTAGATAAGTAATTGATTACTCTTCCTCCAGATTACTATCACCCAACAAACATATTTGAAAAGATCAAATGACAACCATATTCACTTATCATGGTATTAATGGACATCGTGACAATGATTTTTATGCTTTAAGACAAAAGCTTACACAACTTACAGATATAAGAGTCATTACATTTTATAACAAGACAACAAGGTCTTCTTTGCCCCACTTCTTCAAGTAGTTATTCTAAGAAGACACACCCCATGTAATTCCTACCAAGGAACGAATGGTCTATCAATCTTTGTAGAACCAAACCACAAGAAGAAAATTTTCTTCTAATTAACATTCTAAAATGACAAAAATATCCTAATAAATTCCTATTCAATAACCATTGGTTATTCGAGCTCTCAATAGAAATGATAGAAGAACTTTAGTTGTTAGTACTCCAAAGTTATATGCTTCAAGCACATATTCTAAAATAAAAGTCCCATATGAAATCAAAAAGTGCATAATATATCTATGGAACAATCAGAAGTACAAGTTAACAGAGTAGTAAAACAATCAAAACTAGTACCATTTCAACTTGTTCAACAATAAACAAGTGCACCAGAGTATGCTAAGATATTTTACTTTCTAAATAGTTTCCAAACCTCGGTGTGAGAAATAAAATCACATATGTAATGCTAACAACTAATAATTACTAACATATAATGTTATCATAAATGCACCATACATTCATATGATCATAATATTCTGTATAAACAATCATCAAACTAACAAAATCATCAATACATAATGATTCAAACATATCACATAAGAATGCCAAATATGAAATGATATATATATATATATATATATATATCATGTTTATAATATAAATGTTAATTAATGATGGGGGCATCCCCCTCATCTGAGCTAACTAATCAATGGATCCATTACTGGTGAACTTAACATGTCATCATGTCTTCTTGATTATGACTGTATCGTTTAACCTTTCTCTTGAGTCTCTCATTCCCAATCAACATGCAAGTATGCTAAGACTAAAACTCAAAAAATTGAATAATTAGATCTCTAGACAAATATAAATCCTGACTCAATGCAGACCATGTATTAAGTTCTAATTGTAGGTCATCATGCTTCAATAACCACAATATATGTTTCAAATGTAATTGCACAAGCATCAAATAAATAGGTATGTTCATCAATCAATCTAATCAACTCACTCTATCAATCTCCTACCTACTACATCATATGGCACATTTCATGCCAATGTACAAATGGTTGCATCTACCATAGTGGAATAATATGTATCAACTACAATATCACATTATGTGAGTATGTTAGAAAAAAATATTAAACAATTATCAACAAAATAGGGAACCTATTTATAAATAATCACACTCAACTATGGTTTTTAAAACTTGAGCTTCTCCACCAACATGATGTGTCATAGGCTGTGGTGTGAGTAGAACATATAATCTATCTTCATACCCTCCACTTTATGTCAGGGACATAAAAACATGATCACCTGATACAATATTAATTAATAAAACCCATCATGTATTATCCCACCAATGAGTATAGGCTATTGTGCATCCTACATCATCACCATTTTCTAAATAAATAATGAGATCTCACTTAGTTAATGGTTGAGGAGCCAAATATGCACATGTAGGCCCTAGCCTTGAGGTAAATATGATAGCTGATATAATACTCTTTGTCCATGGATATGGAGATGGAGGCACATCCTAAGTTAACCCAAATAGATGGGTCACTCTCTCCTACTAAAACCTCTCATACACATTTAAAAATTGATCATGTATCCACATGATAACTCATACATGTATCACTCATGAGCATCCTTATGCCATGTCCCATATCCTATATAAGGTCTCCATTGAATCATAATAGGTGTCAATCTGTCAAAAATAACTCTATACTCCATATTACTCAATACTCTCCATCATGGTAGAACTCATAACACTGTAAATATCTCTTGATAAGCCTAATCCTAAAGAGGGCCACCAAGGAAATGAACAATAATAATATTTTCATAGGCTTATATGTTTAAAAATTTATTAATACCAAGGCCATGTACATAAACCTATAAGGTAAATATATACATCTCTCAATATAAATTGGCTAACATATTGTGCCCCCACGACTATCGAGTGTGCCTCTCCTCAATAGTTATGGTGTGCCTCTCCTCAATAGCTCAAACAATGTAATATGGGATAGGATATGGCCACAAATATTCCATCCAAATATAAAAATGATGCTAGTATACAACATATAAATTCATACAATCATGGAACATCTGATCACTTAATATTATCTAATAATGTATAGTCCCACCTCGATCCACACTCTCAAGTATACCTACCATAAATTTATGTGATCAAATCATATATCATAAATCCATAAAATCCATCACTATGGGTCTCTATCCAATAGTAAAAAATAAAAAAATGCATCACACATCCTCCAAGGTGATGGTCATCTCACATGTTAGCAACAAAAAAGTACAAGTGTCAGGATTTCATTGTTTTACCAATGCCATCATTAGATGCATATTATAAGGTATTTGGCATAATCAAACAACACAAGATAAAATTTCATCCTATAATTCTTACCAATCAACATCATCCAAACCCAAATCCAATAAGTTACTCATATGTCTACCAAAATAAAACTCTTGAGACTACAAGTCATGTTGTAAAATCCCAAAGACACAAATTTAATTAGTATCTAATCGATATAAATTCAGTGTCCACACACAAAAAAATCATAAATAATTCAATATTTTATAAACACAATATCACCCAAATAGACATAAATATAGATAATAATGTGGACAATAAAATTAAACACGAGATAATATCATCCAAACTTGTACAATATTGTCCCAAAAGGAGAAAATGTTAGATTCTAATTTCCTAAGACAAAAAAATCAAAATCAATCAAAATTAAAAAATTAATCCCCCTAGTAGTAATAAAAAATTAATCCCCCAGTAGTATGAATAAAAAATTAATCCCCCACTAATAGGAATAATAAATTAAGACCCCCCATGTGACCATACCATATGACCAAGGGGATAATCATAAGGATGAGTGGCAGAACATGTCGTTGTGTGCAAGAGATGGGCAAAGTTACATGGAAAGGCCAGAAACTGGTTGAATGAAGTCAGTGACATAGTAATAACATATTAAATCCATAGACACATGGAAAAGGCCAAAATAAGTAAGGATATAAGGATGCAGGTCTCACCATCATCAAACACTAGTAAGTAATAAAATTTCACTGAATTTACCCTGAGGATGTGTAAAATGCATACAAAATAAAAATGTTGATAGGAAAGCTAAACATGCAAACCAAATAATGGCACAACTATTTATGGGTTCCCTTGATAGGTAGGTATGCTTTAACTTGCACTAAGATAGAAATAAAAAAATCATAGAGAAAAAAAAAAAAACCATTACAAGGTTTTCATAGTCATCGTCAAACCAAATGTAAAAGAACTCCCAATAAATGGTGTGGTTATTATTAGAACCTTGTAAAGTACCGATCTGTTTGGATGATTTTCCCAAATAATAGCTTCATTTTGAGAACACTTTTTAAATGTTTGTGAAGATGTTTTGAATGAAATCTCAACTTTTTTTTGTGGAAATTTTGATGCAATTTTGAGTTTTAGCATAGAATCTTGTTGAAGGATTTATTTGTTTGGTTTTAGTTGAAAATCTATATAATTTAAACTCAGCCACCAAGGTTTAGAAATTTTGTACCCTGATTATGGATTATATAATTAGTTTTACTAGGCTAACACCCTAAACTAGAGAACCATGTTCTCAAGGGATTATTAGGATGAAAGGCATGCCTTTAAACCTAGGTTTTATTGAGGACTCTTAAAAGGTGACTTGATTTTTTTCCCCTCTTCTCTCCTTGTAAACCTTGTCTTTATGTTCATTTGTGGTCCTTCCTTGCTAAAGTGTTGTCAATTTTCTTAGTGTAGCTCCTCGAACCACATTGCAAGGACTAAGAATGGTGACATGGAGTAACTCACCATTGTCCATGTAACATTACAAGCCTTATTTTTATGTTTTAATGACACCTAGTTCAATATATCTAAGTCTTGTTGAGGAAATTTAATTTTTTTATTGCTCAAATGAGTAATTATAGGTGCAATTTAGGAATGTTATGTAGTGCTTATGAGAACATTGTAAGTTTGAAATCCTTACCATCATGTTTTCTTATTGTCTGAGGTGAAATTATTTGGTCACAATTTTAGTTGGAAAGTTTCTCCATATGTTTGTGCTTTTTTGAGTGGTTGTTACATCTCAATTTCTTGCTAAGCAAACTTACTTGATTATCTATGGATATTTACATTTGGTGATTTGATTTGATTATTATTAACTAAGATGTAATTCATATGATATTATGGAAAATTTGAATATTAGTTTAATTACATGATTTCATTGCTATGAGTTTATATGTATTGTATATTATTTATAATGTGATCACATTGATTTGTTATTTCAGAAATATTTTATGAGATATGTCATGATGTTACGGACTAACCACCTGCTTGTTGACATAGGAAAGATTCATCCCTCAAAACATGATAGAGGGATAGCATCATCAGAGAGGTTGACATAGATGGAGGTGTTGGAGGACGATAGAGGAATGGCTAAAACCCCTACACATACCACTTTAGATAATACATGTTATATGCATTTTTTGAATTATTAGCATTAGTACGTTCTTTTTGTTATCTACATTTAAATAATCATTTATGCATATAAGTTGTGTGTTAGCTTAGTTTAATGATTATGTAGAATTAATCTTATGTGATTGCATTATGGAAAATTAAATGCGTTTACAGTTATATAAGAGATGAATATAATTTACCTACATTAGTCATATTGATAATTGTTTACCTATGCTTATAAAGCAATTTTTTCATAATTAGTAAATGTATTATAATAAAATAAAAATAAGAAAATTGAATAAAACAATTGAATTATTAGTAAATGTATTGTATTAAATTATAATTAGGAAATAAAAATAAATAAAATAATGTATATGGAAGCTTTGAGAAAAGAAATTAAACAACAAGATAAAAAATTATGGTGACCTTTTTATGAAAAGAGGAAAGTCATTTAAAAGAAAATCATAGATGAAAAGATTAAAAAGGAGAGAAGATGGGGTGTAGGAGAAGAAGAGGAGAAGAGGAGAACAAGAAGGTGTGTAAAAATTGGAGAAGAAGAGAGAGAGAGAAGAAGGAGCACAAGTGGAGAGAGAGAGGGCAGAATAGAACTTCAAGGAAAGGATGAAAGATATATTGATCATATCATCTCTATCTATTACCAAGTAGGTACCATTGCTAACTTTTTGGGAATCTAATTTTTTTCTGTATATATGCATAGACTATGTGATTTATAATAATAAAAAAATGTGTGTAAAATTTACCCACAACTAAGCTTTAACTTGGTCAGCCTCCACCTTAACTACATAGATGAACCTAAAAAGAGTACAATTCCATCAACAACCATTGTGATTTACAATTCATAACCTGCTTGATTTTCATATATGACCAATAAGATGCATTTCACTTATGATCGTAAATATAAAAAAATACAAGCATACATTAAACCTAAATGAAGTGTTTACATACCTTTGTTCTATTGTTCTTTTTTTTATTGGTGATGATATTTAAATACATATATGCAGTTGTTCATTTCTTTTACTGGAGATGAAGTTTACTATATATTAAATTTTGGTAAATGCCTAAGTAAACATAATAGGCCATCTCTTCCTAGGAGACATGTTTAAAAATCCAAATACAATTACCAACTTCTCATGATGGTGACAAAGGAATGATTCTCTTTCCACCTCCATCACGTCATTCAGTACATATCTTAAATATGGAAAATACAAAATTCTCTAGATTTGCATAGATCTCTAGTGATTTTTGATTACCAATTTTAAACATGCAATGCTATTAATCCACCCAATCCAATAAAATTGTTAGATTATAATAAAAATATCACAAAAACAATTTGATCTTCAATCTTGAATTATTGATAATAATTACAATACACACTCACTTACTGAATCCTCTTTTAGTTCTTATGCCTCAATGGTCCTTGTTTGGAAATATAACTATGAACTATTAGATTGGTCTTTTGACCAAGCTATTATTTATGACCTTAAACAAGGTTCTTGTTTTTATTCAACTATCCTTTCTAATTTAATCTTCAAACCTGCCATTATTCTTACAAGTGTCTTGACTTGTTTCTTGAGAGACTTATAATCTTGCGACACTACAACTTCTAAGAATTTTTTTATATTAACACCTAAACAATGATCCTTATCAATCATTTTTTTCTTATAAGTCAAATTAAACATGTCTCAATACAATTCAAAAGGCCCTTTACTCAGTTGAACTCAAATTCTCACTAAATTTTTTATTTACCTGCTAGGCCTAATTAAGCCTAGTTGATATTTACATAAAAAATTTCATATGAATTGATCCTAAATAATCCAATTAGATTTATCAGAATAATTCAACTCAGTTCATACAATCAGAACTCTCCCTTGACCATGAAAGTTTTAATAACTTAAATTCCTTGTGCAATTAGTATTTTTTTTTTAGTATCTGATTGTATTTTCACCATAATTCATTCAATACTTAATCAATCAATCTAAAATAAGTTTATTTGGATTATTGAATCGAAGGTGCATCTACTATCCAAATTTCAACACTTTTTACTAGTTAAATCTTGAGATATGGTCAATTTTCCAAGCATGCCCTAGTTCTGATTTTACACAGTCTATTATTGACCTGAGAACTCCTTACTAATAATTTCATAAGGTATATAGACTATATGATCCAAATAACATATATAAGAGGATATTAAAAATGTACATTACTCATATAAACTCATTTTTTAATTCATTCACCGAAAATGACATGACTCAAACTGACTGTTTGTGATTTTAACTTAAAATACTCTATTTTTCTGAATCTGAGAGGACTTAAATGAATGACTATGTTAACTTTCACCAAATAATCCAAGTATTATGAATTAAACATATAAAATACCATTTTATATTGCCTTTATCATGATTCATTACCTTCTATGTTCATCTAAAACTTGTTCTTTCTTTATTAACTCCTTGAATAGTTACCATCCTCTCTTACGTTATTGCACAATAACACTTTTAAACCCGCAACTAGGAGTTAAGCTCAGTTATCATCCATTATTTATCTTCAAATCAACAAAATAACATAAATTAAGACTCAAATCAAATGATAATAATATAAATTGACACATCATTTGCTTTATTCCATTGATCTTATACAAAAGCTCAATATTAAATTATGTATATTGGTAGAGTTTCTTGAGATTTGATCTATTCTTACATACTCTACCTCTTCTTTTCTCACCTTCCTACTCTAATATACTCATCACACATTTTTTCATGTACCATAATATTATAGACTCCTTCTTATGTATAAACATGGATTTTGATAAGTAAGAAGCCCATGATTCTCTCAACTTCTCATTCTTATCATGGCTTATACTATGTTTGCCTTTATCCTACGTATACCTACCCTTCTAGAGGATGAGTGAAGTATTTTCAATCTTACATAAGATAGAATAATTTTACAACATAATAAAATCTTATAATATATATAAAATGTTTTACTCAATTTGACTTATTGATCCAACATAACTACTTATTTATAAATTTTTACAAGGATGAGTTGATACTCCTGTATCACATTTGGACACCAATCTTGTTACCTTTTGAAATCATCCCACTTCTATGTATATGTATGATAAAATAACATGAGGGACATTTTATTTTAGGATCTAGCTCAAAAATGAGAGTCACTATAAATACTCGTAGCCCTATTGATCTATGACATCCGCTGCATAGCGACATGTAAACAAGACAAAAATTAAGCTTACATGGTTGTTGCCATATATTATTATGTGAATGAATTGAGAAATTTCATGTTAAATATAATAATATAAAAGGAATATTAACATTATAAATATATATGGATCCTATAAGGAGAGTATAACTTATAAACTATGACAAGTATGTTAAATTACCATTATATTAAAGAATATTACATCTAAACAATTATACTGCTAAATTATATATATATATATATATAGGAATATACACACACACACATATATATATACATATAATATATATATACATACACACACACACACACACAACTTATATATATACATATACATATACATATACATATACATATACATATACATATACATATACATATACATATACATATATATATATATATATATATATATATATATATATATATATATATATATATATATATATATATGATAATGGTTATGATAAGGTGTATTTTTATAACACATATTTAATTTTCATTTTAAACCTTGATTATTCCTTGATTATCCATAGACTCTGCATAGTCGAATTCTTATCATGCAACAAATATTTTAATAGTGATCCAAGTTTATTTTAAT
This sequence comes from Torreya grandis, assembly GCA_037957365.1. Lineage (NCBI taxonomy): Eukaryota > Viridiplantae > Streptophyta > Pinopsida > Cupressales > Taxaceae > Torreya > Torreya grandis. The sequence goes on from JARHVA010000430.1 coordinate 528,133, forward strand.
AATGATGTTGGCTTATCATATTAGAGCATTAAACAACCTTCAATAAGGAGATTTAGGATATTTGTTATAAATTATTGAATATGATATGAAATCTATGTGCATCAATATTGATTATAACATGACACTATGCCATAATCAATTTCATGCTATAACTGAATTTACTTTATAATATAATCAATATATATATATATATATATATATATATATAGTATATATATACACACACACACACACACACACACACACACACACACACACACACATAAACATATACATATACATATATATTGATATAATTTACTTTATAATATAATCAATATGGATTATTAAGTACTAAAAGTACATTTATTGGTTAGGGTCTAAAAAATGTCAGCATTCATATATATATGGAATATATATTGATATGAAGATTTAAGTGCTCGTATGCACATACTATATATATTAGTACATTAGGAGACGTGCTTTTATAGTTTTATTGTCTATTAAAACTAAGTCATATATTCTTGTAGAATAATACACTATTTATATGTGCATACAAGCTCCTAAAAATATAGTATGCCATTTAAATGAAAGATTATGTTTTCATGAGAATTATAACCTTCTTTATTATGATTGGTTATTGAAGTTGAGTAGTGTGTACATGAAATGATGGACTATGATATTATTACTCTTCATGGAATGCATTATATTTAAATCTACTTACATAAATTAATAGTATGCAGACTAAACATAGATTATACCCAATTAGTATAAACTATACTTGTTATGTTATTATTTATGTGATAAATAATATAGTGGAGATTCATTCATACGTTTGACAGACTAAATGTATACATTGTGGTTATTCCTATGTTTAGCATGTTCTACATCTACTAGTAAGAATTAATTTTATGAATATGTTGGTTATATTTATGTTAACCAAATATTGCATTGGGAGTACTAACTAAGTAGTGAGACAAACTTCACTAGCTTACTAGTATCACCAATGCCAGATGATGTTCATCCGATCAAGTGGTGTGTATGAATTTATTGATCCTGAAAACTTTATCCAAATTAATGTTAGTTAGACATTTTAATTTCATATGTATGATTTACATTTTTATGTGATATCATGTTAGAACATATTTATTTATGGTACACTGCATGTTCTTAGAAATCATACAACACACATGGGTACTAGCTTGTCTTTGTGAATTATCATACCATCACTATCTACTCATCTATGAAGGGAATACCATTCCATGATGGAGGATTTTATGGGTGATCGATGGTCCACGATTGGTGTGTATAAGTGCTCAGATGATGCTCTTCCTCCCCATAGTGGTACTTATTTAGAGGTGACATGTGAAATTACCATAGATACTAGAGTTTGGGAACTCAGATTCCATAGAACAATGTATCTTGTACATTATATTGTATTTATTATTATTGAAACATTATACCTAATAAGATGTAATTGTTTACTTATTGTACCATGATAACAGTGGTACCAATTATGGTTAGACATCTATAAATACTTTCTATATTAAGTTGTGTTTGTTTCATATGATGCTAATGATCTGTAATGGGTATATGTTACATGTTTATTTTACATTTGATATACTTATAATGTCTTATCTAGATCAATAATTAGATGCTCATGGTGAAATCTAATGGAAGAATATATTGATTAAATTAAAAAAAATCATGTTTTTCTAAGTAGATCCTAGTGGGGATGTTACATGTGGTATCAGAGCTGTAACTCGGACTCAAGACCTAATGAGTCCACTAAAATTTTTGTATCCTTTTGTTTACAAGAAAAAATAATGGTTAAATATAGATAATCAAGAGAGGGTCCTTCAAATTTTAATGATAATAACCCTCTATTTGATCCAAATCGATTTGACGTTGAGCAAGCAACAAAGTTGGATCAGATTCTCACTGTCATGAATAAAACTAGGGATTAAATTATAGCCCTAGAATAGGAAGTTAATGGCCATGAAGAGGAAGTACATTAGGATTTATTCAAAAATCATCCCATTGAGTAGGAAAACCCTTGAGACACGAGAGTATGCGTAGCTATGGAGTTAGCTAGAGATATGAAAAAGGTGAATCCACCTAAGTTCAATGGAACTATTTTGGGTGATGAATTTGAAGCATGGTTGATTGAGATGGAGAAGTATTTCGACATTCTAAACTACTATGAGGTCACTAAAGTAATTTTGGGTACATATCAATTGGTTGGTGAATCAACTACGTGGTAGGACAATAAGAAGTTGGAAATGAATATTAACTCGACCACCACTACTTAGGAGTAGTTTGTGACTTTTTTCAAATCATGGTGGCTTTCATAGTTGTAATTTGAGTATAAGCTTATAGATGTATAGAATTTGAAGCAAGGATACTTATCGATGAATGAGTACTGGGAGCATTTTACCAAACTTCTAAAGTATGTAACTCAGTACTAGGAAAATGAGACGTTTAGAATTAGGAATTTCATCATGGGATTGAAACCCCAACTTGGTGGAGAGGTGGAAAATCATGAACCTTCTACCATGGAGCAGGTCTTCAAAAATGCAATCATGCAAGAATAGAAGTTGAAATCTCTTGCTTAGGCTAGGGACAAGTTTAAGATTTTTTTTGAAAGTTATAAACAAAATTTTAAAAATATGAAATGGAAGTAGAAGAGTGGAGACTCCAAGAGTCAGTTCAATAATCAAAATGCCAGATTCAACAACGGTTCAGGTAACAAGAAATTGGGCAATGGTTTTAAAGGTTGTTTCAAGGAAAACCAATAGGATAACAATAAAGGACCACTTGGAGGTTATTTCATTTATGGAGGTGACCATTATGATTGTGAGTGTCCTAGGATAAGTCAAAGAATAAAGGTGCTACTTATCAATAGGAAACTTTTTAACAACATATTTATGTGATAGTTGATAATCAACAAGCCAAATTTTAAGCTTCACCCATAGAACTATCATGTATTTTGTTTGAACATTTAATTTCCATTTTGATAGATACATGAGATACAAAATATTTTATAGATCCTAAAATGCTTAGTAAGTTATCTAGAAGAGCTGGAGTAATGGCAAATGCATGGTCATTATAATATGAAAATGATTCAAAAGTCAAAGTTGACAAGTGTTTAGTTGAAGCTAATATTAGGTTATTTGAATTCATAACAGTAATGGATCTTTATATAGCACTGCTAGTGTCATATGATATGATCCTAAGAGTCAATTGGATTGCAAAGCTTAAAGACAAGGTTGATTTCTATCTCAAGAAGGTTGAGTGTCTAGATGATTTTGGAAATCAGACATAAATTCAAGGTGAGAAAAGAGAGTTGAGGCTTAGGCAAATTTCTATAATGTAACTCAAGAAGGCTCAAGGAAAAGGATGTCAAGCATTTATCATCAAGATAAATGAAATGAGGCAATCTAAGGAAACATCCCTTGAAGATTATCCATTCCTTAATAATTTTCATGATTTGTTTCCAAAAGAATTACTAGGATTGCTTCCTAAATGTGATTTTTATTTCTCTATTGATATCATACCTAGATGAGAACTATAATTTAATGCACCATACATGATGACAACCACTAAATTAGCTGAATTAAAGGATCAACTCCAAGAATTATTATTAAAGGGGTTGATTAGGCTAAGTGTGCCATCATGGGTTGCGTTAGTTGTTTTTGTCAAGAAGAAGGATGGTAATCTTAGGATTTTCATAGAATATAGAATGTTGAATAAATAAACTATCAAAAATAGGTATCTACTACCTTGCATAAATGATCTTTTTTATCAGATGTGAGGGGAAATGGTATTTTTTAAGATTGACCTTAGAGTAAGATATCATCAATTGAGGATAAAGGATAAGGATATTCCTAAGATATCATTTAGAACTCGTTATGGGCACTATAAGTTCACAATGTTACCATTTAGATTGACAAATGCTCTGATAGCATTCATGAATCTCATGAACAGTGTGTTCAAAGATTATATAGATCATTTTGTTTTGGTATTTATTGATGACATTATTACATATTCTAATAATGAAGAGGATCATCTGAAACATCTAGAACTAGTTTTTCAAGGGTTGAGGAAGCATAAATTGTATGGAAAATTATCTAAGTGTGTATTTTTATAGGAAATAGTGAAATATTTGGGACATATTATCTCTAAAAATGGTATTTTAGTAGATATAGAAAAGATAAGAGCCATTATGGAATGGTCAAAGCCAAAAAATGTGCATGATATAAGAAGTTTCATGGGATTGGTGGGCTATTATAGGAAGTTCATTCTAAATTTTTTTTAAGATAGCTAATCTGATTACCTCTCTACAATGGAATAACCAAAGTTATATTTGGTTAGATAAGTGTGAAGTATATTTTTAAAAATTGAAAATAAGGCTTACTTAAGAACCAATGCTAAGAGTTTCTGACCCCAATGGTTAATTTTCAGTGATCACAGATGCATTTGGGGATGGACTAGGAGGAGTCCTTATGAAGGATGGAACACTAGTAGATTATGAATCAAGCAAGCTAAAGCCTTATGAGGTGAATTATTCCACTCATGACCTAAAACTTATAGCAATTGTGTATGCTTTGCAAGTTTAGAGGCATTATTTGTTGGAAAAATTATTTGAGCTCAAGATGGATAACTTGGGATTCAAGTACATCTTCACCCATTTGAATCTGAATGCTTGTCAGAGATGCTAGCTAGAGTTCGTATCTAATTATGATTTTGATATCAACCATATCAAAGGCAAGAAAAATAGAGTAGTTGATGTCCTACATCATAGAAGGTACATAGTATATGTGGCTACTATCAGGAGTACTTTAAGGGATTGAGTGATCAAATTCTCACTAGGAGATGAATTCTAAGATGGTCTTTTATGATATAAAGGATTTAGATTAGAGAATGATGGTCTTTTGTGATATAAATGTATGATGTATATGCCAAATTGATAGAATTTGAAGAGCATAATGCTAAGATAACTACACAATGCCCCATATTTAGGACATCTAGGAGTAACCAAGCTCATGACATAGCTTAAACCACTTTATTTATGGAAAGGAATCAAGAAAGATGTAGGGGACTTTGTGTCACATTGTCTGGAATGTCAACGAGTGAAAGATGAATGTGTGCATCTAGCTAGATTGTTATATCCACATGGTATACCGAATATAAATGACATGTGATTAGTATAGACTTTGTCCAAGGTTCACCATTGTCATGAAATAGACATGATATGATCTTGGTCATAGTTGATAAGCTAACCAAGGTACCTCATTTTATCCTAGGTAATTTGATAGATGATGTACCTACTATTGTGCAAAGGTTTGTAAAGTAAGTGTATCAATTGCATGGATTTATAAAGAATATCATTTTAGATCATGATCTAAAGATGACTTATAGGTTTTGAGTAACTCTAAATTCAACTTTGGGTACGTAACTAAACTTCAACACTACATATCACCTAGAGATTGGTGGTCAGAGGGAGTGAATTAATTAGGTGTTAGATGATATTATTTATATGTACTACATGGTTCATTAGTATAAGTGGGAAGATTATATTTCATTGGTTTATTTTGATTACAATAGCTCATATAATCAACTTTGAATATGGCACCATTTGAAGCATTATATGGAAGAAGGTGTAGGATATCAATCAGTTAGGACATGTTGGAAGACATGGTAGTCTTGGGACCTGAGATGCTTTTAGAAATGAAAGATCAATTTAGATCAATTAGATAGAGATTGGCTGAGGCCAATGCTAGGTAAAAAAGTTATGTTGATATGAAGATAATATATAGGAAATTTTTAGTAGGTGATAAAGCGTTCTTACTGGTTACGTCACAAAAGAGCTTGATTAAATTTGAGAAGTCAATAAAACTTTCACTGAGATATGTGGGACCCTTCATGGTGTTATAGATAGTTAATCATGTAGTGTATAGGATTACATTACCACTAGACCTAGTTCTATTACATAATTCCATCCATGTTTCTTATCTTAAAAAGTATGCAGTTGATCCTTCACATTTGTTGGATTGGAATGCTTTGCAGATTTTGGATCCTATGGTGGTCATGGTAAAACCAATCAGAGTAATTGACACTTGAAAAATTCACTTACATAATAGAGAGATGTTATAATGAAAGGTCTTGTGGGACCAATACTCTGAGGGAAGTGTTACTTGGGAGGATTATGATGAGTTCTTTAAGAGATTTCCACATTTATTTGCTTGATTTGATGCTTCATACTATGTTATTTTTCTGCTGAATAATGTTTTAGTTCAAAACTTATGTTTGAACAAGTGTCATCAGGACGATGACCAATTTTAGAGGGGAAGGATGTTACATCTTAATTTCTCACTAAGAAAACTTACTTGATTATCCATGGATATTTATAATTGGTGATATAAATTTATTATTAACTATGTTATAACTCGTATGTTGTTATGGGATAGTTGAATATTATTTTGATTACATGATTTCATTACTATTAGTTTATATGTATTATATATTATTTATAATGTGATCATGATGATTTATTATTTCAATAATATTTTATGAGATATGCCACAATGTTATGGACTAACTACCTATTTATTGTGATTTTGACTCAAGAAAGATTTATCCCTAATAACATGACAGAGGGAGAGCATCATCGGAGAGGGTGACGTATATGGAGGTGTTAGGAGATGACATATGAATGGTTAGAACCCCTACACACAACACTTTAGATAGTACATGTTATATGTATTATTTGATTTGTTATCATTAGTACGTTCTTTTTGTTATATGCATTTCAATAATCATTTATGCATATGAGTTGTGTGTTAGCTTAGTTTAATGATTATGTAGAATTAATCTTGTGTGATTGCATTATGAAAAATTAAATGAATTTATAGTTATTTAATAGAGGAATATAATTTACTTACATTAGTCATATTGATAATTATTTACCTATGCTAATAAAACAAATTTTTCATAATTAGTAAATGTATTATAATAAAATAAAAATAGGAAAAGTGAATAAAACAATTGAATGATTAATAAATTCATTGTGTTGAAATATAATTAGGAAATGAAAACAAATAAAACAATGTGTATGGAAGCTTTGAGAAAAAAATATAATAAAAAAAAGAAAACAAAATATGGAAAGATTATTATGAAAAGAGGAAAGTCATTCAAAAAAAAAAATACATGAAAAGAATAAAAATGAGAAGTGGAGAAGAGGAAGAGAAAAGGAGAGGAGAACAAGAAGGTGTGCATGAATTGGAGAAGAAGAGAGAGAGAAGAAGGGGCGTAAGTGGAGAGAGGGAAAAATGGAGTCCTAAGGAAAGTATGGCAGATATTTTGATCATATCATCTCTAGATATTATCAGGTAGACACCATTGTTAATTTTTATTGAATTTGGAAATTTATGTGTATACATGTATAGACTGTGTAATTTATCAAAATAAAAATCTATCTATAAAATTTCCCCACAACTGTGCTTTAACTTGGTCAACCTCCACCTCAGCTACATATATGAACCCATAAAGAGTATAAGTCCATTAAAAACCATTGCATTTTCTAATTTACAGCCTGCTTGATTTTTGTAGATGACCAATAAGATGCACTTTACTTTTGATCATAAATATATAAAATATATAAAAATAAAATACAAGCAGACATTGCACCTAAATGAAGTGTTTACATACCTTTTTTATTTTGTTCATTTCTTTTACTGGCGATGATATTTCAATAATATGCACAGCTTTCATTTCTTTTAATGGTGATGATGTTTACTATATATTAAATTTTGGTAAATGTCCATCCAACCATAATAGGTCATCTCCTCCTAGGAGATGTGTTTAACAATCCAAATGCATTCGCCAACTTCTCAAACTAGTGGTAGAAGAATGATTCTCTTTCCACCTCTACCACATCATTCAGTACATATCTTGAATCTAGAAAATAAAAAATTCTCTAGCTTTGCATAGATATTTGGTGCTTGTGGACATCAATCTCCTTACATTTTGAAATTGTCCCACTTCTACATCAATGTATAACAAAAGAACATAAGGTGTATTTATATTAGGATATAGCTAAAAAATGAGATTCACTATAAATACTCCTATCCCTATTGATCTATGACATCCACTAACCCTGCATAGTGACATGCAAATAAAATAAAAATTAAGCTTACATGGTTGTTGCCCTATATTATTCAGTGAATGAACTGAGAAATTTCATGTTGAATATAATAATCTAAAAGGAATACTAACAATATAAATATATATGGATTCTATAAGGAGAGTATAACTTATAAACCATGATAAGTCTATTAAATTACCATATATATTAAGGAATATTACATCTAAATAGTTATACTGCCATCTTATAAACTGTATATATAGTGTTGTATATAAATAACCAATAATGGTTATGATAAGGTGGATTCTGATTACACAGATTTAATTTTCCTTTTAAACCTTGATTATTCCTTGATTATCCATAAATTTGCATAGTCAAATTCTTATCATACAATGAATCTTTTAATAATGATCCAAGTCTATTTTAATAATGATTTTATCTTACCATATTAGAGCATTAAACAATATATGATAAGAATATTTAGGAGATTTGTTATAAATTATTAAAGATGATAGTAAATCTATGTGCATCACTGTTGATTGTAACATGACACTATGCCATAATCAATTTCACACTATAGCCGAATTCATAGTGCATATATATATTTCTCTATAGTTTAATTTATAAGATAATCAATATGGGATATTAAGTATTAAAGGTACATTTATTGGTTAGGGTCAAAAAAATGTTAGCACTCGTATATATATGGAATATATATTGATATGAAGATTTAATTGCCTGTATGCATGTATTGTATATATTAGTACATTAAGAGATGTGTTATTTTAGTTTTATTGTCTATTAAAACTAAGTCATAGATTCCTATAAAATATTACACTATTTATATATGCATATATCCTCCTAAAAATATAGCATTTCGTTTAAAGGAAGATTATGTTTTCATGTAAATTATGACCTTCTTTATTATGACTAGTTATTGAAGTTGAGTAGTGTGTACATGAAAATTATGGACTATGATATTATTTCTCTTCACGGAATGCATTATATTTGAATCTACTTATGGAAATTAGTAGTATGCAGACTAAACATAGATTATACCTGATTAGTATACATTGTACTTGTTATGTTTATTATTTATGTGATAAATAATATAGTGGAGATTCATTCATATATTTTATGGACTAAATGTATGCATTTTTATTATTATTGTGTTTAGCATGTTCTACACCTGCTAGTAGGAATTAATTTGTATGAATCTATTAATTATACCTATGTTAACTAAATCTCAGATTGCAGGTACTAAGTAAGAAGTGGGACATACTTCACTAGCTTACTAGTATCATCAATGCCAAATGATAGTAATTTGATCAAGTGGTGTGTATGAATTTGATTCATCCTAGTTATCATTAACTATTGAAAAATTTGTCCAAAGTAATGTTAGTTAAACATTGTCATTTCATATGTATGATTTACATGTTTATGTGATATCATGTTAGAATATATTTATTTATTTTTACACTACATGTTCTTATAAATTCTACATCACATGGGTACTAGCTTGTCTCTCTAGATTCCCACACTGTCACTATCTACTCATCTGTAAAGTGGGGAGCATTTCCTAATGAGAGATTGTGTGGAAGATTGATGGTCTGTGATTGGTGTGGAAAAGAGCATGGATGATGATCTCCCTCCCCACAACAATACTTATTTGGAGATGACACTTGAGATTGTTAGGAATGGTAAAGGCATTTCAACCCAAGAATTTGAAGTGTTGATAACAAAACATCACAAAGGAAGCTATATATATGATATGAAAAAAAAAGGTAGATCATATATATTATTCAAAAATGAAGCATATAAAATCATATTAGTACAATAGGAAGGCACTTGATTATATAGACAAGATGAAACATATAAATAGCTAAACTGACCAATGTGGGATAAAGCCTCACATAGGACAAACTCACTAGAAGAAAAAATAACTAGATAAGACAATAGAAAACATGAGAAAATACATGAAATACATACTCTAACAAGCCCACCCTATCCCTTCCCCATCCTGCCCCTCAAGTGAAGCCAAGGGTTAACAAAACCCAGAAATGAAACAGTGGCATATCCATAATATGAGTCCCGATAATTAGGCCTGATAAGGTACTCATGTACAATATGTATCCATGAAATGAAGATGGAATATGTCCTCATGAACACCCACTAAGGACAACTTTTAAAACCCAAAGCATGTCATACAACTCAAAAAAATAACGTGATGCAAAAGGCTTCATGAATATGTCTACAACCTGCTACTAAGTTAAAATATACTCCAAACTAAGAATGCCATCCTGAATGTGTTGATGAATGAAGTGCATATATACCTCAATGTGCTTGGTCTACTGATGCTCAACTAGATTATGAGATATATGAATTGCACTTTGGTTGTCACACCAAATTACAATGGGTGAATCCTACATGAAGCTAAACTCTATCAACAACTGACAAATCCACATAACCTACTGACTCACTATAACTACTACCCTGTACTCAGCCTCTATAGATAAAATTATAATAGCCTGCTACTTCTTACACAAAAAATAAATAAGTGAATAACCAAGATAAAAGATGTAGCCAGAAGTGGAACACCATCATCAAAAGAACTTTCCATAAATGAATCATCATATCCAATCAACTGAGTAGAACCCTTGGTGTAATGTAATCCAAAATGAGTAGTGCCTCATAGATGCCTCAAAATCCTATTTTCAGCATGTCAATGACTATCATGAGGGTCACTTTTAAAACTAGATACAAGCCTAATTACAAATGAAATGTTTGGGTGAGTATGGTTCAAATATATAAGACACCCAACCATCTACCTATACAATGTAGGATCATAAAGTGGAGTAGTACAAGAGGCAATGAGAGTCACTCTAGACTAAAAAAGAAAAGGACTTGGCTTGCAATCAAAAATTATAAAGTATATCAAGTGTGTACTTATGTTGACTCAAATAGATCCATGTCTCTAACTATGAAATCTATAGACCAAGGAAGAAATATAGAAGGCCAAGATCTATCACGTTGAATTGTGTTGAAAGCTCATACTAAATAGTCTAAATTTAAGATGAGGAGCTGCCTGTGAGAAGTAGAACATCAACATACAAGACTAAAATAACAATGTGATTCATAATATGTTGAATATACGTTGTGGGATCATAATAACAATGAACAAAGACAATGAAGAGAAGAAATGAATCCATTTTCTCATACCAATCCTGAGGGGCCTATTTGAGATCATAAAGAGACCTCTTAAGTCAAAAAATAAGAGAAGAATCATGAACAAACCCAGCATGTTACTCTATATATATTTCCTCAAGCAAGTCTCTATGCACTAAATTACTCTTAACATCCATCTAATATACTATCCAACCCTGTGACTAATTAAGAGAAAGTACAAAGAAAATAGAATCCATCTTGGAAATGGGTGCAAAATCTCTAGGTAGTCAATAACTTCAACTTGTGAGAATCCATTTGAAATAAGACATGCTTTATACTTGTTAATGGATCTATTAGCTTCATACATGGTGTGGCAAATCTATTTGCACCTGACCAAATTTCTTCCCTTAGGAAGAGTGACCAAATTATTCTTCATCAATAAAGAATACTCATATGTCATCGCATCATCCCACTCCTGTATCCCATGAGACTGTGAAAAAGACTATGGATCCCTAGAGAATGCTTAACACAAAATTTTAATTTCTATAGAATGTGCACAACTATGTCAAATAGGTGGAAGATCATATATGAATGGTGTTACCTCAAAAACTATAGTACGATCCCACTTAGACATAGTGGAAGCATCAATATGAACAAGATCCTCATCCTCTATAACATCTTCAAGAATCCCCTGAACTGGATCCTCAAAGAATGAATCTTCAAGAGGAGGTGAATCATCGAAAGAAGAAGAAGATGAAGAGTCATGAGATGTAAAATGTTTGTAAAATTATACATGTGTTTTAAAATGAACATAATGAGTATCAAGATATAAAATATGATAAGCTCTCATGTCCTTACAATAACCTAATAAAATCAAAGGTTTTCTCTTCTTGTCTAATTATTTTATTTTCTTCTTTGGTACAAATGCCCAAGCAAGGCTTCGAAAGACTTAAAAAAATGAGACAACATGCTTAGTTCTAGAGTAAGCATCCTCTAGAGTCATATGCTCAAGTATTTGATCTGGTGTGTGGTTTTGAATGTCATTCACATAGTTAATTGCCTCTACCCAATAGATGGGAGGTAAATCATGTGAATGCATCATGTAATTAGCCATCTCCTTCAGAGTTTGATTCTTCCTTTATACTAAGCCATTCTATTATAGAGTATGAGTAACATAATTCTGGTGAACAATACCATGGATTGATAAAAAAATCATTAAACTCTTGATTGAAGTACTCCCCCCCATTATCTATATGAATATTTTTGATACAACTCGATGACTATTTCTTGACCAAAGCCTAAATACTTTGAAGTGAACAAATACATCACTATTGTACTTGAGTAAATAAAACCTAGTATGCCTTGATAAATTGTCAATGAAGGTAAGTACATACTTAGCTCCATTTAAAGAAGGAGTAGGAAAGACTGTCAAATCACTATGCACAAGCTCAAGTGGTGAAGAAGCTCTCATTGACATGCCCTTAAGAAATAGATTTTGATGTTCTTTCCCCAATGCATAACTAGGGCAGAATCCATCAAGACATGAAACTATAGGAATACCCTCTACCATACTGTGAGTGCTTAACTCCTTTAAATATTTTTAGTCAAGGTGTCTAAATCCCTCATGCCAAATCCAATTCTCAGAATATGTATGAGAAACTAAACACATCCCTAAAGGAAGGACATCATCAAAACTCTCTAAATAGTAAAGTCAAGAACTATGATCAACAACACCCTATGTAATGAGTGTATGTGGCTCTAAAAAAGCTTGAACTTCAACACCCTATGGTGTGAAAGTCACTATCTTGCCTTGATTATAATGAAAAATATGACACACTTAAATTAGATTGGTGGTGATGTCTACAACATATAATGCATCATTGATGCAGCCACATCTAGTTGTATGTAACCCTTACCATTAATATAAATGAAGGAAGAATATCCAACCTCCATGTTGGAATTATAAATTAGACCAAGTGATACAAAGAACTCCTTGTTAGAAGTCATATGGTGTGAAACACTAAAATCTAGAACCCAACTGTCTTAAAAAAGTAACTATGATCTCCTGACAACATTAAGTGCTTTCCCATGCCCATGATATGGAGGAGTGGAGATATAAATCTTATGTTTCCTAACGGCATCATCTACGGATTGCATTTTTTTGAAAAACCTATACTCTTCATGACTAGTCCCCCCACAATAGGAGAAAGATATATTAGACTTATTCTTGGATTTGGAAGATGGTTTGGGTTTAGATGTAGAAGTGTTGGGCTTAGGTGCATTTTGAGGTGGAGAAGGAGTGTTATTATTCTTACCCTTATATTTTTTCCTTAGACTTGGGATGTGAGGCCACTAATAATTTTTTAGAGGTGGAAGATTCAATGTGAGACAATTTGGATTCCTCCCTAGTGAATATCTCACAAAATAATTCTAAATCTAGTATTTCAAATGTGGTACCTAATACATCCGTACTAGAGAAAAAGGTGGAAGAAAAGATTTGGAATGGGGCACTCAACTTAGAAAAGATTAATTATACACACTCTTTATCCTTTTTATCTCATCCACTCCCCTTAAACTATGTCAATAAATACTTAAATTTAGTAAGGTAGTCTACAATAGAGGTGAAGTCATCTGGATTTAGTGAAGTAAGCTCCACTTCAAGTTACATCTCTCTCAAGTGATCTACTTTTCAAAACAAACCCTTTAACTTAGTCCACATTTTGAATGGAGAATCACACCCATCAAAATGAAAGAAGAGACTATCACTCACATACCCACAAATCAATCCCATACATTCTTCAAACTTACATTGATGCTGAAATTTTTCAAATTCACGAGTGAACTATGGTTGTATTTTATTCACGAGGGACCATAATCCTTTGCGTTTTATGATTGTTTCCATTTGAGGTGTCCATGTGTGGTAATTATGTGTATTGAAAGGCTCACAATGGTCAACAGCAAAATTATAAGCCATGCTAGCTAATCACTAAGAGTAAAAAGAATGCAAAGGGTGCATAAAATCAGCATCGAGACAAACCTCAAAATATTGTATTATAGGACCCCTCCTAATTTTGATACTTTATAAAAATAGTGAATTTTAAAATTTAATGACACTAATGGATAGAGAATCAAAAACATTTACTTTTGAAAAAAATAGAACTCAAATCTAAGTTACAATTCAAAAGTTACAAGCATTATAATTTCCATAAAAATGGGTCAAAATAATTAAAAAACACTATAAACTAATTTTTGATATCAAATCAAAAAAGAACATAGTTTTCCAACCACTTTTTGGAACCAATTTTTTTTCACAGACCTAGAAAATTAAATGGATGTGAAAAAAGATCCTCCTGGTTAATGTTAAGCTTGCACAAGTGAACAATGCTTCCACTTGAGGTATAAAAATCAGCCTTGTAAAAGCAGAAAATGAATGAAAAAACTATTTTGTGAGATAAAAGGGAGTAAATACTGTTGTCCTTACACCAAATCTCTCCAAGAAGATGCAAACTAGTAGATCCTTTTCTTCCTCCTTCGAAGATCTAAAAAATAACTCAATAGTTTAAAAAACTAATGCGCTATTCTCTTCCAACACCCTGCCAAAGTCTGGTCAACAACTTTTCAAGTATGTTATCTCTCTCCACATCTCAAGTTTATTATCCATCCTCAGATCTGCCAATCTGTCTATGTCCAATGTAGGAAAAAAAATGCCAAATTAGAAAAGAAAATCTGATTTAAAAAAAAAATTACATCAAATGTAAAGCACCAAGTTGAGAGGACAAAGGAAAAGTACCATGTTGAGTAGATCTACTGTAGGTCTAATCCAATGACTTTCTCTCAGCATTTCAACATAATATAAAATAGATGATGCCAAATTAAAGAACAAATCCATGCTTCCTCCATACAAATTGCTTAGATGTGATGCCAAGCTATCCTCCTTTGCCAACGCCAATCTTCATCTTCTTTTTAGCATTCAGATTTAAGTTTGTCCCATGGATTCAATGTGCCAAGGTGATATTCCTCCAACACACATAGATCTTAAGCAAAAAATATAGATCACATTTGAAAGGCACCAAACTATGTTGAAAAGGTGACGCCAAGATTTGATAGAAGAATGATGCTTCACTCCAACAAAGAAAAGTGCCAAGTTTGAAAAACACCACTCTTGACTCCAACACCTTTCTAATAAAAAATTTGGAAATGACTTCCAAAAATAATATCTCCATGCCTCTATTCTCTTGAACATAAACAAGCTTTTAGATCTTAAAAGAAAAGAAAAAAACTTAGATTAGATCTAAAACAAACAAAGAGAATATGACATTTTCACTACCTTAGAAGTAAAAAAAACTTCAAAAAAAAACAAAATCTTCAAAAAGTCTTTAAAATGGTGTGTCTCTTTCCTCAAGGGAAATCAACAATAAGGAAACAAACAATGGTAAGGAAAATACACGATGAGGGAAGGAGTGGTAAGAGAATTTTTTGAACCAGTGGTAATGTAGATGGGAGCAACATCTCAAAGCTCTGGTGCCATGTTAGGAATGGTAAAGGCATTCTAACCCAATAATATGAAGTGTTAACAACAAAAAATCACAAAGGAAGCTGTAGATATGATATGTAAAAATAAGGTAGATCATATATACTATTCATAAATGAATCATATAAAAGCATACTACTACAATATGAAGGCACTTGCTTATATAGGCAAGTTGAATCATAGAAATAACTAAACTGATCAATGTGGGATAAAGCCTCACATATAAAAAACTCACTAGAAGACAAAATAACTAGCTAAGACACTAGCAAATATGAAAAAAAACATGAAATACATACTGTAATAGAGATTACCATATATACTTTAGTTTGGGAACTCAAGCTCCATAGATCCATGTATCTTGTACATTATATTATATTTATTATTACTAAAATATTATATCTAATGAGATGTAATTATTTACTTATTGTACCATGACAGTAGTGGCTACGTGTTTGTACCAACTATGGTTGGACATCTATAATTACTTTCTATATTTAGTTATGTTATGTTTCATATGATGCTAGTGATTTATAACAAGTAGATTTTACATGCTTATTTTATAGTTGGTATACTTATAATATTTTATCTGGATCACTAATTAGATTCTTGTGGTGAAATATAATGAAAGAATATGTTGATTAAATGAAAAACAAAATTCTCACATTTTTAAAAGTAGATCCCAGTAGGGATGTTATAGTGGCCACACCTACTCCTAGGTTGAGATACTAGAAAGTGCTTTAGACCCTTTTTACTATGTTGAAAGACCATTGTGAGTGTGCATTAATTTTTTTTTTTTTTTTTTATGGTTCTCATTTAGTAGAATCATGTTTTGAATTATGAATTATAGAATCTCAAAAGTTGTGAGCTAACTACTCTTACTAAACTAGCAAAATTTGTTATCCTTATAGGTTTATGCCACTCTAATTTTTAGTAATTATCCTTAAAGGACCAAGATTCCAAGTCTTATTATTCATAACACATATTAACCACCATGTTAGTAGCAGTATTAGAAAAGTCCTTCTTGAGCATTCTATAGATATTTTCTCAAATATAGTTAGTCTCTTACACTTAAAAAACACATTTCAGAAGCAGATGATGGGAGCTTATATCTCTTGTTCATGTTTGGACTTTGAAATTTCCATTCCCAATGCATCTAAAAGCATAGGGATTAATGTAAAGATGATATGGTTGTTTCTGGTGGTCTAGTTTGCATGAGGATATCAATTTCTTTGCAACTAAGGTACTTGGTGTGACATTACATCTAGGTAGAATAAAAACATCTATTGGGTTTTCCTTACCTAATATATCTCATGTAGAGGAATCAAAATGCAAATTCTATGATCCTCTATCATTGTCCATCACAGTTAACTTGTCATTATGGAGCTATTAGGGTGACAATAGTAAGGTCAGTTAAGGTGGCACACTTTTCATCCACCCATTTTCTTTATTAGAATAAAATAAAATGGATGGGATGCTTTTATTTGACAAATTCAAATTACTCAACTCACCCTAGAGGATAATTATGTTTTAGATCCAATGTTACTTTTATTTTAAACTAGTTTATTTGATCTTTTTTAAATACTTTGTCCTAGATTTAAGGGTCCATTAAGGGGATGGGACTAACTCCTTCTGATCAATATCACCTTTGAAAATATTCTTCTTGGTTCCATTCTTATGGTTCTTATTCGAAGTGTTGACTAACCATGAGTGTAGGAATACCCCGAGTTGGGTTTCATTATGAGTTTCTTAGTTGAGATAGGATAGTGGCTTGTCATTTAGGTTTTCACCCTAATCCTTTATCTATTAGTGACATCATTTTTTCTCTATGGTAGCATGATCTAGGTTCCCTTTGTGTTGTTTTGGTTTAAAATGTTTTGGCAGAAGATAGATTGTTGTCCTTTGATTTATTTCAAGCTTGTAACAATCATGGGTTAATAATTCAAGGATAAGACTAGGGTAAGGGTAGAATCCTGTAGTAAAACTTGATTTTGGGGACCACCTATTGGAATGTATATTATTCTATGGGTTTTTATTTCCACCTTAATGAATTCTAGGAGGAAGTCTCTACAAGGGGAACATAAATGTAATGCTACTTTTCTTCATCCTCTTGCATCTTACATATATCCATTATTGGGTTTTTTGCCTACTATTACTTTATGGATGTGCTTATTAGTTATCTTTCCCATGTCATTGAGAGTTTTTGAATTATGATTGTTGGAATTCATTTTGTTCTTAGCAATTATGTTGATTTTCTTGATTTTGATCACCTTCTTAAGGTATCTATTGAGATGATTCTCTACCTATATTGTTATGTGATCGAACTAGACATTTAATGCATTATATTTAGTTATCCTGGACATATAGAATGTTAAATACATCCATATTGATTAGTTTTTTTTTTTTGGTAGCCAGCTGCTAATTATGTATATTACTAGATCTTTAGTGATGTCAATTCTAGTTATGTATTGCTCTTAGCATTATTTTTACCACATTTTGGATATCTCTCTCTATAATGTGATATAGCATGAGATATAATGTGTACCTATTGAGGAATAATACATATATATGTATGGTCATGAGCTTCTTACATAATTATGATCAAATGTAGAAGTAGAGGATTCAAATTTTATGGAAAATAAGACTTAAATTTATGAATAATACCAGGTTGAAGTACTAAAATAAATGTGTTTTAATTTTCTTTCTTAC
Source organism: Torreya grandis (assembly GCA_037957365.1). Classification (NCBI taxonomy): domain Eukaryota; kingdom Viridiplantae; phylum Streptophyta; class Pinopsida; order Cupressales; family Taxaceae; genus Torreya; species Torreya grandis. The sequence continues at coordinate 546,660 of JARHVA010000430.1, forward strand.
TTAAATTTTTTTGAAAAGAAGAATCATGTTATTCTTTTGAATTAATTAAACTTTAAACTAATGTTGATTGTCATTATGTTGTTTGTTATTTATGAATACAATTGTTTATACTTTGTCTTGTGCTAAGTTACCTAGTAGACATGTGAATAGTTTACACATATTTGAATAAAATGTACAAGATGTTGTGTGTTTTATGGTATTCTAGGAGTTGGGTAAGTTCACAGAGTTTGGGGACAGTTTTGTGGACATTTTAGGTACTCTGATCGCATTAATAAATAATGTGATCGCATTATTTAATTAACATGATTGATTTATATAATTAACTTAATCACTTAGTATTTAAATTATGGCTCTATAATTACAGAGCTCTAACATGATTATGTTAGTTTGAATAATAATGTGATCACATTATTAATGTAATTATATTATTATTGTTTTCAATAATGTGATCACATTAATAACGTGATTGTGTTACCTAAAAAAACAAAACTTGAATGTAAATGTGTCATTTTGCATTCGAATTCCCTTTGTTATCTTCTGATTTCATGATCACATTTTATGTGAGAGAGAAAAAAGCTTGATAGGAAGCTGCTAAATTCATCCCAAAAAAGTTGTTAATCGATGATGTCACCACATAGAAGAGGTAAGTGATAAAAATTTACACTTGTTAACCCTAATTTTTTTATTATTTTCATTGTTTAATCCTAATTTTTAGTTGTAATTTGTTTGTTTTGAATAGCCTGTCCTACTAACCCTATTAACTCTCCATAGAACCCTCTTGTTCCTCCTCCTAACCATCCACAAAACCCTATTGTTCCTCCTATATGATGTAGGGACATCTTGGAATGCTCACAAATGATCTAGAAGGTGTCTTGAGAAGTTGAAAATTTGAATTTGAATTCAAGTTAGTTTTCCCTCCAAAAGGGAATTTTAAATTTTCATAATGTATTAGGGGGTCTAATTGAGTGTTGAAGATTTGTAATGGGATGAAAAACATTTTGATTACATTTATTGCCTCTTTAAAGGTCCCAAAGTGAATATGAATGTATTTTTCAAGTTAGTGTGAGGTGGTAGTCCACCACCCTACATTGGATTAGGAGTTACTTTTAAAATCTTGATCAAGAATTAGTTATGAGTCTTGTTTTAGAAGTTTTGGATCATATGAGGTAATATATATTGTATGTATTCAATTTTTTAATGAAATCCACACCTTCTATTCAAGGATGTTGAGGAATGGAGATGGAAAATAAACTTTTTGGAGACTCAAGAATGTGTAAAAGAATTTTGAATGTAAATAATCTGCATCATGGAGTAGAGCATAAAATATGTTTGAAAATTCAAGATGGTGAGTCACTTATTTTATATTGTTAATATTTTTTATTATCACATTTTATAATATATTTTTGATATAGGTAATTCAAATTGTGTTGATGATTAGACTCCTTTGGGAGACATTCTAGTCTGCAGGCAAGAAATGCAACATATAGTCTTGTTTAAATAATTTTGAGTATGCGATTTTTTTATCACTAGGAATTATGTGAAGGAGTAGAAAGGAGCATGTGTGAGGGATTAAAATAATTCTTGTTACAATAGATATGTGGATTATAATTTTTAATTTTCAATGTGTTCATAGTCTTTTCTCAAAAAAAGGCATGTAGTCCACAAAACTAAAATTTTGTATTCTAAGTTCTTTCATTGTATCTTATTTTTGGACTCAATTAAGAGTGATAAGGGTTAAGTGTGATTATTGAAGGTATATAAAATCTCGTTGTAGTGTGTGAAGTCTTTATAAGTTGTAAAGACAGTGAAACTTAGACTACCATGTTTCTTGTCAATAGAACACAATGTGCAAAGAATGTGTTTTCATGTTAGTGAATGATTTGGAGGTTTTTAGACTTTGATGACTAAATGAAAATGGTGTAATAAGGTTAGGTAGACCTTTAGGAAGTTTTATTCTTCTTGAAAACTTGTGGAACGTCCCCAATGAATTTTTATACACTTTCAACTTGTGATAGAGTCTAGGAAACCCTAAACTAGGGTTTAGGCCATAACTTTATTTTTAACAATCAAAAAGTCTCAAAATTTGAGGAAAGATTGGTTTCAATGTATGATAAAATATTCTATGGTTTTTAAGGTGTATGTTTATGGATAGATACATGTGGAGGTGACTAAGTTGACATGTAGGCTAAATAAACCTAATTAAGGTCTATGATAGTGAAGAAATAGGTTATGTGAGTGGAGAATGACCAAATGGGAAATGGTGAAACTAGTATACCCTAAAGGATATTAAGTAATGTTATTATTTTTATTTGAAAAATTTTATATTTTACAAATAAATTAGTTTATGCAAAAATAGGGCTAGAAGGAGCCTAAGGCTAGGAAGATGCTTGTTTGAAGTAAAGTGAGCAGATAGTTGGAGTTAATGGCATAAGTAGGGAAAAGAGAGATTTTTATGAGAAATAAGGAGTTTTGATGATATTTAAATCATCAAGGAGTTTTTATGAACTATTAAAAGATCATATTGGCATTGATCAATGGAAGGTGCACCGTGAAGGTAAAAGTGTGTACATGAACAAAGATTGTTTTTAGTTTAGTGAATGTTAGTAAATGGTTTGTTAATAGTAGAAAGATCATTTTAATTAGTGTAGTATGATATTACGAGTCATTTATGAAGGAAAATTAAATTAATTTTATATGATTGTCCAAAAGGACTAGGTATGAATGAGGGAATGAAGGACAAAGGCAAAGTTTGCTAAGAGAAGTGCATATTGCTTTGCATCATTTGGTATCAGATCCATCTAGATGATCTGGGAAGGTATATGCAGGTATGAACATGATTATTATATTGCATGTTGCATGATTAACCAAGAAGTTTCAGGTAAACAATCAAGGAGTCTTGTTGGAAGACAAGTAAGAAGGCAAATTGAGAAGGTATGATGTATTTTGTGATTAATTATGTGGTTTGAATACATTGTTGATAGTAAGTGATATAAAATAGTAAGTGTTGTGGTGGAAAACATAAATTAGAAGAGCTATTAACAAGATCAAAAAGAAATAATCTCATAAATAGAGCTCAAGGAAAATAAGGGAGTCCTAGAGTGAAGGACAAGAGGTTGAAAGGCCCAAGTGTGGTCTGAAATAGAGGGTTCCAAGTGTGAACTAAAGGGAATGGTCCAAGTGAGACCCAAACAAGTAGAATAATGTGCTCAAGTGAGGTACTCAAGGTGAAGATGAAAGAGGAGGTATAAAGGAAAGTGAAAGACATGGTTAAGCATGAAAGCCATAAATAAAAGATGGTACATGAAGACACCAAGAAGAAGATTGAGATGGAAAAAGAGATAGTAGAGATGAGGTAATAGATGGAGGAGATGTTGATCAAGATAGAGAAGATGAAATAGTTTATGAACCCACATCTTGGATAGGTCATCATAAGGAATCCAATAAAATAGCCAAATAAGTAATTAGTGGAAAAAGAAGAAAAAATATGAAGGATAGGGAGGCAATCAAGCCTCAAGTTTTGAAAACTAATGATGTATTTGTATGTGTGAATGTAGGTTTGAGAGATGAAGATAAGGAAGATATAGTTGAAATTCTTCATAGGCTCAAGGAACAAAAGGAAGAGGCATATGACCAAGTGGTGATCAAAAGGAGTCAAGATGAAGAAGAGGCTTAAGGTAGAGTCATGTTAATGGAACAAGAATAAATAAGTCAGCCATTATGGAATCAAGATATCATGAATAAGAAAGAGATCCTCAATCAAAAAGATGCAAGTGAATCCAAAGGAGAAATGGAACAATATCCTAAGGAAAGGTATGAGGCATATTCAAGTTTGTATTAGTATTTGAAGCAAGAATATGGATTTGGTCCTCACAAAATGTATATAGAAATGGTTAAGGAGGTTACCAAGAAAACATAAACTTATTGAATACAACAATAGTGTCTAAGATAAGAGAATTAATGAAGGTAAGGAGGATTAAAGAATATGAAGGTACTCCCCAAGATGAAGTTATAGTTGTTAAGGTTAAGGTATAGGAGGAAGAAGAAGGAGAAGTCATGCAAAGAGAGAAACAAGATGCATGGATAGCTGATGTAAAGAAGGAGAGTAAAGCATAAAAAGCACATGAACGTGCTTGGAAGTAAGAGAAACAAGCAAGAAAAGAGAGAAGATGGAGAATGCCTCAATGGAATGAGGAAGAGTATGTATTATTTAATGAGTTTTTATATTTTGTAGGTATAACATGGAGGAGGATAGAAAGAGGCAAAACAAAGTACAAGTGTGGCACTTAAGAGCACACACACCTATATGGGTGTTTTAAGGAAGAAGAATAACATGGGTGTCAATAATTTTATCTCCTTGGGAGCATTATTTAGAGTCATCTTGGAATGATCACAAATTATCTATAAGGTGTCTTAATAAGGTGAAAATTTGAATTTGAATTCAAGTTAGTTTTTCCTCCAAAAGGGAATTTCAAAATTTCATAATGTATTAGGGGGTATAATTGAGTGTTGAAGATTTGTAATGGGATGAAAAACATTTTAAATGACCTTGATGGCCTATTGAAAGGTCCTAAAGTGAATATGCATGTATATATCAAGTTAGTGTGAGGTCGCAGTCCACCACCCCACGTTGGATTAGGAGTTGCTTTTGAAATCTTGATCAAGAATTAGTTATGAGTCTTGTTTTCAGAGTTTTGGATCATATTAGGTAATATATATTATATTTATTCAGTTTTTGAATGCAATCCACACATTCAATTCAAGGAGGTTGAGGAATGGAGATGGATAATAAACTTTGTGGAAACTCAAGAATGTTTGTGAAAATAATTTTGAATGTAAAGAATCTACATCATGGAGTAGATCATAAATTGTGTTTGAAAACTCAAGATGGTGAGTCACTTATTGGATATTTTTTATCTTGTTCATTATCACATTTTATACTTTATTTTTTATATAGGTAATGCAAATTGTGTTGATGATCAGTCTCCTTTTGGAGACATTCTAGTCTACAGACAAGAAATGCAACATATAGTCTTGTTTAAATAATTTTGAGTATGTGATATTTTTATCATTAGGATTTCTATGAAGGAGTAGAATAGAACATGTGTGATGGATTAAAAGTATTATTATTAAAATATATAGGTGGATTAGAATTTTTAAGTTTCAATGTGTTCATAGTCTTTTCTAAAAAAAAGGCATGTAGTCCACAAAACTAAAATTTTGTATCTTGAGTTCTTTCATTGTATCTTATTTTTGGACTCAATGAAGAGTGAGAAGGGTTTGGTGTGATAATTTAAGGTATATATAACCTATTTGTATTGTGTGAAGTCTATATAATTTATAAAGACAATAAAACTTACACTACCATGTTTCCTATCAATAGAACACATTGTGCAAAGACTGAGTTTTCATGTTAGTGAATGATTTGGAGGTTGTGAGACTTTGATGACTGAATGAGAAAGGTGTAATAAGGTTAGGCATACCTTTATGAAGTGGTTATACTTATTGAAACATTTTGGAATGTCCCTAGTGGATTTTTATATACTCTAAGCCTATGATAGAGTCTAGGAAACCCTAAAGCAGGGTTTAGTCCATAACTTTATTTTTAATCATCAAAAAGTGCTCAAATTTTGAGGAAAGATTGGTTTAAATGTATGATAATATATTTTAGGGTTATTAAGGTATATATATATGGACAGACACATGTGGAGGTGACTGAGTTGACATGCAGGCTAAATAATCCTAATTAAATTTGTGATAGTGAAGAAATAGGTTATGTGAATGGAGAATGACCAAATGGGAAATGGTGAAACTAGTATACCCTAAAGGATCATGATTAATGTTATTAGTTTTATTTATAATCTGGTATATTCTCCAAACAGAATAGTTTATGCAAAAATAGGGCTAGAAGGAGCCTAAGGTTAAGTAGATGCTTGATTAAAGTAAAGTGAGTAGATAATTGGAGTTAATGGCATACGTAGGGATACGAGAGAGTGTTATGAGAAAGAAGGAGTTTTGATGAAATTGAAATCATCATGTATTTTTTATTGAATATTAAAATATCATATTGGTGTTGATCAATGGTTAGGGCAGCATGAAGGTAAAAGTGTGTACATGAACAAAGATTGTTTTCAGTTTAGTGAATGTTATTAAATGGTTTGTTGATAGTAGAAATATCATTTAAATTAGTGTAGTATGATATTATGATTCATTTGTGAAAGAACATTATAGTCATTTTTTATGATTGTCCAAAAGGACTAGGCATGAATGAGTGAATGAAGGACAAAGGTAGAGTTTGTTAAGAGAAGTGTATATTGCTCTGCATCACTATCCCTCCACCTAACCCTCCTATAGTTCCACAAAATCCCCTAGGAATTCAAAAGATTATAATTGATAACATTGTGGGAATAAAATTGAAATTAAAGAATTAATTGAGAGAATGAGGGATCCCACTTCCACCAACCCCCACCACACCCAGCTAGCCAATTCCCTAAAGACATTATTAGTTAAATTGACTCTATAACAAGTCAAATTGATAGATGGAATTCATATAGGGATAGTTGTAGGGATTATTATACTAAAAAAATTTCAGCATTTGAGGTCAAGAACAAAGAAATATCAAAATCCTCCATTTGTGCCTTATTCATTGACCCAGCCATCAATGCCCCATTTCTCTTAACTACTAAATGTTTTCTAATCCATCGCTACCAACATAACTTAATCAAAACCAATTTTTGGGATCGATGGTGGATGGTGTTTGATTATCCACCATGTAACAACCATGAGGTCCTATTTTATTTTTTTAGATAACACTATTGTGAGTTTATCCTCAATGAGATTCTAAATTATTTTGATTTTAATGAGTTTCAAGGCTGAGGGAAAGCCTCTATGCATGATTGACCAGGTATACATCATGCATCTAATCGACCTACGAGGATCCATATCCAAAAGCCACTTGAGCCCAAGATTCCCTCTATAGTTCAACAAGTCATGGAGATCGACACTCTATATGCTCTTTGTGCACTCACTGATGCACTCATTTAGAATACGAGTAGGCTCTCATAGACCAATGCTAGAGATATGCCACTTAGTGTGCATACCCAACCCCACCCTTGTAATTATTTTGGATATATGTGTAGTGGACCTTCTAATGATGATGGCATTGGTGGTTTAGAGGGATTAGATAATATTCTTAAGAGTGATTAGTTTTTGGCATACACATTTGGTCTATAGACATTAACCACTACACAGATGCGTTTATATTTTATGTAAATGTCATGTTAAATTTAAGTTGTATTTTCAAATTTAATTTAGCTAAAAATTAATTTACATAGAAATTAAATAATATATATATGCCATTTTTTATGTTGCAAGAGGTGATGATGCCTTCATCATCATATTCAACATTTACAACATTTGATTTGACATAGCCATTGTTTACATATTCAAATCCAGTTGCTAGCCCATCTATTACTACATCTGTCTCTATTAGGAAAATACCTTTTACTTATATAGAGGTAAAATTTTGAGTTAATCTTATGCTTTATGTACATTTAGTCTATGTATATTTTCCTTCTAAGTTTAAGTTAAATTTATCTATCAAGTATGTTGATGCATAGGTTATAAAAAGATTGCTTGATGTGGATGGAAACACACACTTACCTCTACCAAATACCTAGCTCTGATCTTTTCTTTTCCTTCATTATCTTCCATCTTCAACCTCTTTATCTCTTTGATCACTTTGCATTTACTAGGTCTTTCTTATTCACTCTTACCTACTCAATGGATCTTAAACCTCCTTGTATTCACTAAATCCTCCTTCTCTTATTGAAGTGATTTTAGTAATCAACTACCTCTATAATATTTCCTTTTAACATCAACCTCCTCATTTTATACTCTATTTTTATGTTATCTCTCTTTATCTTTGCTCTGTTCTTTACAATCTTCTTATGTGTTTTCATAGATTTGCATGCTACTTTGATTTTATCCCTCCAAAATACTCATAAGAGCATCTACATACTCAATTACATCTCATTTCATGCATCGAACCATTCCATACAACCCCCAAGCTTCAACTCTTCACTTAACTTTTCTTTCCTTTATGACACCTTCTTTCTACTAGCCCTTTTTTGAGGCAAACCTCCTTCTTTTGAGTAAACTATAAAGCTCCCAAACAAACCAAACCCACAGTAAGATACCCCTTTACATCACATAGATCATGTAGGGATTTTCATAAGTTAAATCTCTTTAGAGAACACCTAACTCAACACCCCTCAGTACTAATTATGTCTCCTAAGCCTAATTAAAGGCTAATGACCATGAAATCATACCATACAAACTCAAATTGACTTTAAACCTTCAAAATCCTCTTCCTCCTACATAAATACACCTATCCAAAAATTTTGGATATGGTTTGATCATATTGGGGGTACCATGAACCTTTAGAAGTTGTTATGAGGTATCACAAATCATTAAAGAGGAACCATAATAGTTGCAAGCTATGAGAATGGGCTCAACGGTATTTATATAACTGCATTTGGAAAATTTCACAGAGATTCCATGAATAATCTCATTCAATATTAGATAAGGGTAGTTCACATGCCATAAGGATACTTAGAAAATGAAGAACACATATCTAGGGGTCCTTTTAGGTAACACTATCTTGAAAATGAAGTTGCTAAGCTCAATATAGTCATATTCTCATTTTGACTTATGTAACCATTACCATTATACATAAATCCACATGTTACCATTGAAAATGAGTGAAAATAGCAAGGGAATTTAAGGTAAAAGAGAAGAAATGGGAATGAAGGGTAATAAAAAATTAGATTTAACATGATTAAGACACATCATAGTAGGCAAATGTAAAGATGACTCATAAATTTGAACTCTTTCTCCATTACTTCCATATCAATTTATACAATGTGATTTTAGTTCATTGGTTGATGTAACCACTAAATATATTACATCGAATTCACCCAAATCAACTAACTTTCAACCTAATTGAATAATTTTGACTATTAACCTACCTACAACCAACTCATAAATAGGTTGCAAATTCAATTAATTGAACTTTAATTTTTTTCAAGACTAAAGGCATACTCATAGCCACAATTAAAATAGTTGTCTAACTTAATTATAATATCAATGTAGACTGTCATGTCCCCTTTTCAGTTGACATCTTCAGACTTGATGATTAGCCTATTATGCGACCTTCGTAGGCTGATAGGATGGATAGAGGGTCTTGATGGAGCTTGGTTTGGCTTCGATTAGCAGAATTTGTTTCAGTTGGCATTCATTTGGGCTTTTTCAGGCACGTTTGTTTGAGCTCCTATTATATAGGGAATGTTGGCACTCAGTGGACCATCCCTATTATGGCATGATCATGTGCGGAATCACTCCCTGGTTCACCAGCTTCAGACGGTTCGAGGATCCGACATGTATTGAGGGAGATTAATATTTGATTGATTTAATCAAATATTAATTATTTGGTCTAATTTTAATTTAGAAACTCTAATTCTAATTTAAGAAAACCCTAATTAGGGCAAGCATATCTTTTTGAGGGTATAAGGGTTTCTCATGGGAGAAAATTATTCATTGATGAATGATTATGAGATTATTGATATTGATTTTTGCTAAGAATTATTTTGTGAAGACTGAGCCAAGGGTTCCAGGATTCCATTTGCATTGGAGAATGTCCACTCTTCAGTGTGTGCGATTCAGAGGCTGTGAAATATCAACTGATCTATTGCCGATTTGAGAGATAGCTTCGTACAGAAGTTATCACAGAGGTTTACAGGTTTGGGAGATAACTTCACATAGAAGTTATCACAAGGATTTCAGGAATTTATTTCCTTATGTTTTGATTTAATAAATTATAAAGATAGAGATCTTAGATCAGGTATCAGAATACAGGGTGCAACATATATTTTGCTTCTGTATGAAATCCGTACCGATATGTGTAATTCCGTACCATTTTTCCACAGGTTGGACAGCGCCGCAGGGGACACAGGAACCGACATCGGCATACTAGTGACCGACATCAGTCAACTGAAGACCGATGTCGGTAGATCAGTTGACCGACAGAGACCGATGTCGGTAGTATATCGATCGACGATGACGACTGTGTTGTTGAGACAGCAACCTGAGAGCCGTTCCAGATTTGTAAAAGATTAGATTTTGAGATGATATTTGTATTACTTTATATGCATGCCAGAGATACATTATTGTAATCATTCTGAAGAATAATAAGAGCACTGATTTGTGAGTTAAGAGATTTACTGTGGTTTATTTGTTTAATTGAATTTATTCTGCAAAATCATATCTTTGTTCAGAGCTTTTGTCTTTCTATATTCCCTATTTGAAGGGGATATTATAGTGGTATCATAGCTTTTGTATTGCTATATTCCCTATTTGGTTGGGGATATTACAGTGGTATCAGAGCTTTTGTATTGCTATATTCCCTATTTGGTTGGGGATATTACAGTGGTATCAGAGCTTTTGTATTACTATATTCCCTATTTGGTTGGGGATATTACAGTGGTATCAGAGCTTTGTTTTGGTATCCGAAGGGATATTATAGTGGTATCAGAGCTTTTAACTTTCTATATTCCCTATTGGAAGGGGATATTACAATGGTATCAGAGCTAAATTCTTGCCATCCTGTTGGGCAAATCAGAGCCAAATTCTTGCCATCCTGTTGGGCAAACCAGAGCCAAATTCCTGCCATCCTGTTGGGTAGTTTGGGTAGCTTGGTCATTGAATCAGCTAAGTAACCATGATTACTTCAAGTAATCAAAAATAGTGGGACAAGGATATGGAGAAGCTAAAACAAAGTTTGAAGAGGTTAAATGAATTTTTTTTAGACCCTACATTTGAAGACAAATTAACACGGAGTATTGCCTCCATTGTTAAAGGGTCCAGGAAAAAGCTTTGTTTATACTGCAAATGTCCATATGATGCCAATCAAGATTGTCATTTGAGGCCTAAGGGCAAGGCAAATTGTGTAATATGGGAATATTGTGAGAATTTGAAATTAGAAGATTCTGAACAGTGGGATAGTTCTGAGGAGTCAAAGGCAGAGGCTTCAGAGCCTAAGATAGAGGCAATGAAGGTGGCTCACCAGGATTTTGAGAGACATGTGGATGAGCTTAGTCATGAGGATTTGGACTCTTTGTTAGTTGTAGAGGATGAGGGAGCTGGAGATTGTGATGATGAGATAGTTTTAGTAGCAGCTTCTTTAGAGTTAGATGAGGATGAGTCTGATGTTGGCATTCAGAGTGTGGAGGTGTACTCAGATGTTAGCACACTGAGTGTTAGTGGTGAGTATGTTCCTGGAGTTGTTGCTGAGGAACATGTTGTTGGAGTTGACACACATGTTAAGGATTTGGGAGTACCTAGTCGTGATGAGCTTGGCATACCAGTGGAGTCGAGTCTCCAGATTGATTCTTCTCACACCGATGACAGTGTGGTACAGTTGGTCGTGCCACCTTTACAGAGGGATCAGTTGTGGTGTGTGGGGGAGTATGTTGATGCTTCCTCATATAATTTTTACTGCACTGAATCATTCATGGAGTATGTGTTGGATAGTGCAAGTGTTCATTTGGACTCGCATAAAGTGACAGAAGGTGTTCTCATCCGAGGTACTAGTGCTATAAGCAGATTGGGTGGGGAGATTATAGTGATCCTTTCTACTATGCTACCTCACATGGATTTTGAGGTGGGATTTGTTGAGCAGATTGCACAGGGTCCTATCCAGCCTACAACCACTTGGAGTTAGAGATTAGAGCCATCTGCTGATTCCCAGTTTAGTGATGGTGAGCCAACAGCAAAGTTTGGAGGTTCCTACCGGCATTATACGGTGGGGTATGCTCATTATTCTTCTTTTGATCCAGAGATAGAAGATTTGATGTCACACAGGTGTAGATCGGCTCCAGTTTCTTACAATCCATTATGGGATGGATTGGCACCATCTTTTATAGATATAATTGGTAGTAGCAAGTTACACAGACTGCAGTATCTACACATCCAGGGCAGTTGTGATTTTAGAGATTGGTTGAGTTGCATTCACCAGTTTGATTGTGGATTCCTCTTGGTTATATTTCAGAGGATATTTTAGGAACTTGCATTGATTAACAGTAATGCAGAGCATAGCTACATATGGGATCCAGGTGGATTGATTGGTTTATTGTTCTGAGATTGCTTGGGGACAAGCAATTTCAGGAGGGGTGGATTGTCACGTCCCCTTTTCAGTTGACATCTTCAGACTTGATGATTAACCTATTATGCGACCTTTGTAGGCTGATAAGATGGATAGAGGGTCTTGATGGAGCTTGGCTTGGCTTCGATTAGCATAATTTGTTTCAGTTGGCATTCATTTGGGCTTTTTCGGGCACATTTTTTTGAGCTCTTATTATATAGGGAATGTTGGCACTCAATGGACCATTCCTGTTATGGCATGATCATGTGCAGAATCACTCCCTGGTTCACCAGCTTCAGATGGTTTGAGGATCCGAAATGTATTGAGGGAGATATTAATATTTGATTGATTTAATCAAATATTAATTATTTGGTCTAATTTTAATTTAGAAACCCTAATTCTAATTTAAGAAAACCCTAATTAGGGAAAGCATATCTTTTTGCGGGTATAAGGGTTTCTCATGGGAGAAAATTATTCATTGATGAATGATTATGAGATTATTGATATTGATTTTTGCTAAGAATTCTTCTATGAAGACTGAGCCAAGGGTTCCAGGATTCCATTTGCATTGGAGAATGTCCACTCTTCAGTGTGTGCGATTCAGAGGCTGTGAAATATCAGCTGATCTATTGCCGATTTGAGAGATAGCTTCATATAGAAGTTATCACAGAGGTTTACAGGTTTGGGAGATAACTTCACATAGAAGTTATCACATGGATTTCAGGTATTTATTTCCTTATGTTTTGATTTAATAAATTATACAGATAGAGATCTTCAGATTAGGTATCAGAATACAGGGTGCAACATATATTTTTCTTCTATACGAAATTCGTACCGATTTGTGTAATTCTATACCGTTATGCCACAGGCCGGACAGCACCGCAGGGGACACAGAAACTGACATCGGCATACCAGTGACTGACATCGGCTGACTGAAGATCAACGTCGGTAGATTAGCCGATCGATAGAGATCGATGTCAGCAGTATATTGACCGACGACGGTGACTGTGTTTTTGACATAACAACCCGAGAGCCGTTCAAGATTTGCAAAAGATCAGGTTTTAAGATGATATTTGTATTACTTTATATGCATGCCAGAGATACATTATTGTAATCATTCTGAAGAATAATAAGAGCACTGATTTGTGAGTTAAGATATTTACTGTGGTTTATTTGTTTAATTGAATTTATTCTGCGAAATTGTATCTTTGTTCAGAGCTTTTGTCTTTCTATATTCCCTATTTGAAGGGGATATTACAGTGGTATCAGAGTTTTTGTATTGCTATATTCCCTATTTGGTTGGGGATATTACAGTGGTATCAGAGATTTTGTATTGCTATATTCCCTATTTGGTTGGGGATATTATAGTGGTATCAGAGATTTTGTATTACTATATTCCCTATTTGGTTGGGGATATTACAGTGGTATCAGAGCTTTTGACTTTCTATATTCCTTATTGGAAGGGGATATTACATAGGCCCAATCATAACCTTAAAATTGCTCACTGATTATTAAAACATCAATAATTATACTTTATGGATCATTAACATAATAATGCAACTCTAAGAGTCTTCCATAAAGGACCATGACTCAGGCCCTAACATTAAATTGACTTATTCAAATAAAGTTAATGAAATAGTTATTTAAATAAATTTATATTTTATTAAGTGACTTCACTTAAGACATAGTGATAGTAGGACTTAAATCTTGCTTCATTTTATTACAATATCTTATACATGTTTATAATATTTGATGACCAATTTAAGAGGTGTGGTTTGTAGGAAGGGGTGGAGTTAGGGAAAGGGGGGTTGCATATTTTGGTGTCAACCTTAAATTCTCATGTTTGAGCCAAAAAATTATAATACACATGATCATTCAATTGTAATATCTCATTACACCTTTTTCTTTGGCCATGACAAAGGTCTAGATTTCAATTGTAATGTGTTATTACACCTCTTGCTTTGGCTATGACAAAGGTATAAAGGGTAGACGACCTCTCTACTCAACATTCCTAATGCCATAAAACATTGCATTGGGTATCAAAAACTTGTAGCCCCATTGAAAAGTTTGGGGAGAGCCACCATTTGTGTTGGTACTAAAATATGTTCCAGCCTCAATAATTACATCTTACAGTTTCTTCCAATTCAACATCCAAACTATTTGCCAATTTTGTTCTCTTAAGCTAAAACAAGACAATATATTTAGATGGATAAAAATTGATATATTGGACAAGAACCTCCCTTCCTTGACCTATTGGTATAATATTATTTACACACACATTCATCAAGAGGTGGATTCAATGTGGCTCACTCCTTTCTATTGGTTGGGTGCTTTCCCAAAAATCAAGTCATCCATCTATTATAAATGAATGTGATATCAATCGATGTGTTATATATAGCGATACAGATAATTGATAGCATGAATATAATATAAGTATGATGTCCATACATGTGTATTTCAGACCTTCCCCCAATAAATATATAATGATATTTTACTCTATCCAAAAAAGCTTTACAAGTAAGGACATAGTTATTGATATGTCTCTTATTCCTTTTCTCTCCCTAACTTTACCTTATTTAAGTGTTACTATTCTTTCCACTTCTTACTCTTCCACTCACACTTCCTACATGTATTAAAATTTTTATATTACCTCCAACATGCAAACTACATGCTATTCTTGGCCATTACACGTTGTATGACAGTTACACTTCCATGATTCTTGGTTTACATTGTCTTTTCATGATATGCACATTGAAATACATTGCCATATATATCTTAGTTTACATTGAGAAAAACTTTCCATATATATATATTGGATACTTTATATAAAAGTAAGTGAGAACTTGTTTACATGAACAATTGATGGCTCAAGTAGACACTCCTCCCTCTTTGCAACCCGAGATAGACATGGGCATTGATACTTAAATATCATCTACACAAGTACTGACAGAGGTATATATTAACTTGTAATTTTGAATTGTAAAAATAGACTTGTTTTAATAATTTTAGTACATACTTGGGGCAAATATAACTTATGTAAATGTATTATGTATGCAGGCTTGTCCTATGACATCTGATAGTCCTGATCAGATGATTAGTAGGGTAGCTTCTCATGTTTGTCCCATATTTCAGACACCTATTTGAATAATTAAGCCTGTTATTGACTTATCTGAGCATCAAAAATAAATTGAGCATGACTATGAGCTTTTAGTAAGTGCATGTTTAAATAGTTTTTTATTCTAGTTTAAAATTAATTTCTTAATAATTGGATGAATGTATTTTATGTTAATTTTGTAATAATACTTATATTTGAACAGGTTTAGATGTAAGTGAGCTATGAGTGTAGGACCTACAATCAGACCTTGGATAAATCTAAGGCATTAAAAGGGTCTCTATTTACTAGCAAGGCATCCCAGGGAGAGTATTCTTTGAGGAAGGGAAAGAGAGGGAGGCTATTTGATGAATAGGATGTCTTACATGAGATGTACTTTTTTTTATGCTTATATAGTAATTTACGCATTTTTGACATTATATGTACATATGTGACATTCACACAACATTAGATACTATGTTGGTAGATGTAATTTTTTGTATGCCTATCACGACAATATATGTATTATTGACATTGCACACATGTGCCTATATTGTATGCGTATCATGGAAATCTATCTAATCTATATTCAATTTTTATTTCATTGTGTGTTATTGTATAGTGTTGTTTTGATCTTCTAAACTATTATCTATTGGATCTCATATTTAATGTTGTACATAAATGAGGATTAAAAAAATATTCTTTTCAATGCTATAAATCTTGGATCTACCATATTTTTTTAAATTAAAGTTTTTATTTCATTGTGTGTAGTGGAAATGAATGATGACACTCTTATCTAGTTTGCATTTGTCATCACCCATTTACAAATTTTTGATTAATAATTAACACAATTTGATTACTCTTAAAACCCATACCTAATAATGTTCAAGCTTTTATAATGCAAAGATATAAAATCATTCATAAATCCCTACAAATTTGTCACTCAGATAACTATACCTGTAAGTTACCTAATCTTTCACCTTCACTTGTCTCTAATGCTTTTTTGACTAGATTTTCTTGAAACTAGGCCTACTTCTTACATGCCTTCGATCATCCCCTAATACCACCTAATGCACAATTTTATCTTCTATGTTTAACAAGGTTATGAAAGTCCTATTCATATGCTCTAAGATCATGAATAATTCCAACCTTACTTATCCACTCTTATTGTCAAATCGATTCAAAATCCACACACAAAAAATCTTATTCTAAACTAGTTAGTTACTCATTAGGTCAATAGGCCAATAGGTAAATTACTCTAAATAGGTCAATTACTCAAAATAGAGTTTGTCAATATGTCAATTATTCATTAGGTCAAAATAGGTCACTAGGTCAATTACTCATTAAGTTTCTAAGTCTTTAGACCTAGTTGTTGCTCTAATAGGTCAATTTCTCAAAATAGAGTTTGTAGCTCTTAAAATTTATATTTATAGTAGTATTTTAATAAATTGTAACATGTTATAACCCTTACCCAAGTTTATATAAATCAAATCAACCAAAAACTCATCTTATCCAAGTTTTAACATGTTTTCTACAGGCCAAGAGTTTAGCAGAACTATTGTTTCCATGCTTCCTGACCAAACCCTGATACTCCCAACACATCTGGGAGGTGAATAACATCTAGGATCAGGTTATTGGCCTCCCATCAATCCTGATCAATAAACCCACCACCCATTCTAGCCTCAAGAATACCCTTCCTAATATAATAAAAATGCATTTTTAAGCCTAAGTTCAAACATCCATAAAATGAAACTTGTAAGTCATTTCCATGAACCATCATATCTTTCCCTTGCCCCTTTAATCCCTATAATCATAACCTATAGAAATCAAGTGGAATATTAATTATAAATCCATTGGACAAGTTACAGTGATGGGTCCAAAAATGCAACTTTTTGGCATTGAATAAACATCTTCTTGAGCTCCAACTACCATTTTTGCCTTCAGGACCTCCACTTGGGAATCTATCACTTAGATCATGTCCAGATAAGCAAATTACATGTTATTACACTTTCAAAAATTTTAAATACACTTGGAGGTGCATTTTCACTACTATTCCAAAGTGCAAAAACACTAACAATAAATGTTATCAAAGTTTAAGTTATGGTTGTAGAACTATGGTTTTGATACTTTCTAACTAAAAAATGACATTGCTAACATGTTTGATAGGGTGGATAATGTCTAGGAATAGGTTATTTTCCTCCCATTAGGCTTGATCAATAAACCCACCACCCATTCTAGCCTCAAGAATTCCCTTCCCAATATAAGAAAAATGCAATTTTTAAGCCTAAGTTTAAACATGCATATAAAAAACATGTAAGTAATTTACATGAACCATAAGATCCCTAATTTTTCTATTTAGTCCATATAATTAGACCATGGAGCACTCAGGTTGAAGCTTTGAGATCAATCCATTGGATAAGTTGCAGTGAGGGGTCCAAAAATATAACGTTTTGGCATTGAACAAGCAACTTCTTGAGCTCCAACTGGCATTTATGACCTTTGAAACCTCCGCCTGATAATATATCACTTTGATCACATCCACATAGGAAAATTAAATGTTATCACATCTCCACAACATTCAAATCCACTTAGAAGTGCATGTTCACTATGATTTTAGAGCGTGGAAACACTGACAATAAATGTTGTCAAAATTTAAGTTGTGGTTACATAACTCTAGTTTCGATGATTATTGACTAAAAATGACACTACCAACACATATTGAGGGTAATATAACATCTATTACCATGTTTTTATCCTCCCATTAGGATTGATCGACAAACCCATGACCCATTCCAACCTCAAGAATGCCCTTCCCAATACATTAAAAATGCATTTTTAAGCCTAAGTTAAAATACAAGTAAAATAAAACTTGTAAGTCATTTCAATGAATCATAATATCAATCCATTATATATTTAATCCCTATAATCACACCTAAAATAAATCAAGTGTAAGATTTGATAGAAACCTATTGGACAAGTTGTAGTGAGGGGTCCAAAAATGCAACTTTTTGGCATTGAACAAGCACCTTCTTGAGATCCAACTGCCATTTATGCATCTGAGACCTCCACCTAGGAATATATCACTTAAGTCACACATATATATATTAAAATTACATTTTATCACACTTATAAAACATTTAAATACTCCTATAAGTGCATTTTCACTATCATTTTAGAGCACGACAACATTGATAACAAATGTTGTCAATGTTTAAGTTGTGGTTCCATAACTCTGGTTTCGATGCTTCCTGACCAAAAAATGACACTAAAAAAATTTATAAGGAGAGAAAAACATTTAGGACCAATTTTTTTACCTCCCATTAGGCCTGATTGACAAACCCACCACCCATTTCGGCCTCAAGAACACCCTTCCCAATACACAAAAACTGCAATTTTTTAGCCTAAGTTCAAACACGTGTAAATCAAAACCCATAAGTCATTTACATGAAATTTAAAATCCATCCCATACATATTTAATACCTAAAATCACACCCTATAACAATTATGTGGAATCTTTGATATCAATTTGTTGGATAAGTTGTAGTGAGGGGTCTAAAATGCAACTTTTTGGCATTGAGCAAGCAACTTCTTGAGCTCCAATTGGCATTTGTAAATCTAAGACCTTCACCTAATAATATATCACTTTGATCATGTACATATATTAAAATTAAATGTAGTCACTCTAATATGATGTTTAAATCTACCTATAAGTGCATTTTAACTACTATTTAGGAGCACAAAAACACTGACAACAAATGCTGTCAAAGTTTAGGTTGTGGTTACAAAATTCTACTTTTGATGCTTATTGACAAAAAAATGACACTTCCACCATGTCCAGGGGGGTGGATAACATCTAGGACCAATTTATTGGTCTCCCATCAGGCTTGATTAACAAACCCACCACCCATGCTAGCCTAAAAAATGCCCTTCCTAATACAAGAAAAATGCAAATTTTTAGCCTAAGTTCAAACACACTTAAAAATAAACCTGTAAGTCATTTATATGAACCTTAAAATATTTAACATACCTATTTAATCCCCATAATTATACACTAGATCACTTAGGTTAAATATTTGATATCAATCTGTTGGACAAGTTGCAGTGAGGGGTTCAAAAATGCAACTTTTTAGCATTAAACAAGCAACTTCTTGAGCTCTAAATGCCATTTCTATCTCTGGGACCTCCACCTGATAATGTATCACTTAGATAAAATTTATATAGGTAAATTACATGTTATCACACTTCCACAATATTCAAATCCACCAAGAAGTACATTTTCACTACTATTTCAGAGTGGGAAAACACTGACAACAAATATTGTCAAAGTTTAAGTTGTGGTTGCAAAACTCTAGTTTGAATTCTTCCTGACTAAAAAATGATAGTGAAAACATGTTTAGGGGGTGGATAAAATATAGAAATAGGCTATTGGCCTCCCATCACTCCTGATTGATTAACCCACCACCCATTCTAGCCTCAAGAATGCCCTTTCCAATAAAAGAAAAATGCAATTTTTTAGCCTAAGTTCAAACACCCATAAAATGAAACCTATAAGTCATTTCCTGAAATTTAATCACATCCAACCTAAACTTCAATCATGTTCAACTTGAGCTTCTCTTAGCTTCAATAATATAGAATTCTTTATTGACAGTTATAACCATGTGAAGGTGAAAGCTTATCTGCCACCACTAACCTACAAAAAATTGTAAGTAATTAAAAATGAATTTTATATGTACTACCTAGAAAATAAAAAACATTTGGTAAAATTGATTACATATAAATCTAAAAATTCAACATACCTACATATTTCAATCTAATGAACCATTATGATCTACTCTAACCTTGATAGTATCAAGAATAGCTTCATGGTCTGACTCCCAAACTTTTCATAATTTTATATTTAATGGATTTCCATGATATTTTTGTCATTGAATATTTGTTGCAAGAATCAATTTTGAATAGTGAAGTATTTTTTTGTGAATTTCAAACTCTTCAAACAACTATTGATCTGAATATTTTATAAGATATGATCAAAACCAAGTTCAAGTGACTACCACTAACCCAATGGGATAGTCAATGTTTTCTCCATCTATAACTGGGGAAGTCAATTTTTTCTTTCTCTCTACACATTGACACAAGTAGTAAGCAGTTTCCTCTTCATTATCCTCACCTTCAATAACTGCAAAAACATGCCTTGTATCACAAAAACCATTTTTAGTTACAATATGAAGATATATAATGAGAATAAATTGAATATAATAAAAAAATATCTTACCTGGTTGCACTAGATCAGATACATGGTCAAAGTCATCTGATGATGTCATATTTGTAAGTTATAATGTTGTACAATTATGTTTGAGTCATATCTAATAAATATTTTGGATGTGGTTCATAGTTATGAGAACCAACTCTTCTTTTCACAACATCTCTTGCATTGGGCAAAACTCTTGTATTGTCTTTCCAAAATTGAGTAACTCTTTGAGAGTATCGGCTATAGCCTTGTCCTTTCATGTAAGTCTACTAGATAATTCTTATACCTCATTGTTATGAGTTCATTAAGTCGTTCACATATTTCAATTGCTTTCATTATTATTATTATTTTTATATTAAGTGTTTAACTTATTTTTGAAACCATTCATTTTCCCTATTTTGTCACTTACTGCACAAGTTGTAAGTATACACCGAGTAACATTACAATTTTGGGTGCATGATTTTGAGCCTAGAATATGATATACATCATGTATATTTTCAACAATTTCATTATTTTCATCATCCATGTTAGATGTTCTTAATCCTAATGTGTACATTATAGGTCTCATATTAATCAATTTTATCAATGAAACAAATAATTGACATTTTTGACTATCATAATCTAAATTATGAAAGAAAGTATCCCAAATTTGTTAAGCAAATCTTCTTGAATGGCGATCAATTTTTTTGTCATGCAGTGGTTCTAAAATATTTTAATCAACTTCAATTAAGTACTTGTCTTTTCTATGCATAATTCTTGGAGGTGTTGTTAATGGTGGAATTTGTTGAGAGGGTATTTCAAAATCATTATTACTTTCATTGTTTAGAGGTGGGATGACATTTTATTCATTGTTTATTTCTTCATTATATGTTTCCATGAAATTTTATTGATGGTTAATTTCATCACTATTTGTTTCCATCAAATTTTATTCATTTATGGGGGGTGAAGTAACATACATAGACTCATCATCAACAAAATCAAAAACATATAACTTTGAATGTAAACTTCCAACATTATTTAATTTATTATTGTCAATTTAATTATTATTCATATCATTATGGTTAAATTAATCATTATTCAATTCATTATGGTCAATTTCATCATCATTTAATTCATTATTGTCAATTGGCTCATTATCTATGGCATTTGGTTCATTAGGATTAGGGTTTGTACCTTGTATACCATGAATTGTTTACATTCATATCTTGTTTTTATCTCTAAAATCTTCTAATTCCTCTGGTGTTTTGTTATTTAATATATTACTCTTCCTCAAATGTGATCCATCACTCATCAAGGACAATTGACAACTTTTCAAAGGTGGGGTCGAGTACACAGGTACCATAGGTCCTATAAAAGTATGCAGAGAATGTTTGTGGGGACACAAATCTCAATTTGGGTTAAAAATAGATGTTGAAAACTAAGCTTAGTCTATAATAG
Source organism: Torreya grandis (assembly GCA_037957365.1). Lineage (NCBI taxonomy): Eukaryota > Viridiplantae > Streptophyta > Pinopsida > Cupressales > Taxaceae > Torreya > Torreya grandis. The sequence continues at coordinate 568,632 of JARHVA010000430.1, forward strand.
TAATAACATAATCATGTTATTACATAACATGATCACGTTATTTGTTATACTATGTTATTATTCAACATACATATTGAGAATCATATATTAAGAATAATGCGATCATGTTATGTAATAACATAATCAAGTTATTCTTTATACTCAGTTGGGGTTAGAAATTAACATTGAGAATCGAGTGTTGTCTATATTAAGAATAACATTATTTCTTTATAGTTAATATAGATTAGATATTATGGATTAAGGATTAAAGCATTAGTGCATAGGGTTTAGGGATTACACTTTATGTTTTATGTTTTAGGGATTAGGGATTATAATTTATGTTTTAGGGTTTAGGTTTAAGGGTGTATATAAGGTATAATTACTCTATGCCATGTGTGAATCTAATTTTTACCACAAAAGATGTTAATTAGGACTAAATCGATTAGTAAATAGGGAAATTTTTTGGTTTACAATTTAAGGTATAGTGTTTAGGGCTTAGGTTTAGGGTACATAAGGTCAATTGTAAAGATAATTATTAGTCTAAATGATGTTAATTTAGGATAAAATAATTGGTTTAGGGTTTAAAGAGTTTATATTTATGGTTTAGAGTTTAGGGATTAGGAACTTTAAGTATTAGGGCTTGGGGTATAAGTTTTAAGGTACGTAAGGTACAATCATGATGGTAATTAGGGAAAATTAGAGATAATCAACCCCCAAATCACATTTTATAGTCATGAAATTAGGTTTAAAGGGCTTGAAATAGCCTCAATTTACTTTAGATGCATAGCTAGATTGGTACTCCAAAGGCTAATTTTGGCCATAGGTTTAAAAATGCATTTTATGACATCTCATGATAAAATAAATTATATCGTAAGGCATGCATGTTTGTAGCATGTAGTGGGCATTAAGGCATAGGGATTACAATTTATGTTTTAGGGATTAGGGCATAGGGTTTAGGTTTAAGGACTTGTGTATAATGTTTAATAGCTCTATACCATGTGAACCTAATTCTTACTATAAAGGATGTTAATTGGGACTAAATCGATTGGTAAATAGGGGAAGCTTATGGTTTATAATTTAGAGTATAGTTTTTAGGGTTTATGTTTTAGGGCTTAGGTTTTATTGTATATATGGTTTAGGGTACACAAGGTTATTCATAAAGATAATTGAGGATAATTTGAATCACTTAGACCCATTTGTGACTATAGAATATGCTTTTGGGTTGTCATTATACCCTAGATGTCATCATGCAGATTGAGTGAATTAGTCAAATGGGGTAATCAACCATGTGATTTAGGCCAAATTAAACCCTATGGACTTAATTATTAGTCTAAATAATGTTAATTTGGGCTAAAATGATTGTTCAAGGTTTAAATATTTTATATTTATGGTCTAGAGTTTAAGGATTAGGGCTTAGGGTATATAAGGTACAATCATGAAGTCAATTGGGGTAAATTTTAGCTCCTTGAACTTATATCTATAATAAAAAATGTGATTTTGAGCCTAATTATCCCCCACATCATCATAGATTAAGCCAATTAAGTCAATTGTGGATTAATGAGTGATGCAATTTTGACCAAGTTCATCCTTGTGAACCTAATTCTTACTATATATATAAAGTTTGTTAAGTAGCTAAATTTATTGGTTTAGGGTCTATAATTTAAAGTGTTTGGGGCTTAGGTCTTATGGATTAGGGTTTAGTGTAAATGGTACAAATTTTAGGGTTAAAATTAAATGGTACAAGGTTTAGGGTTTAAGATATCGAATATAGGGTCCAATCACTAAGGTAATTGAAGAACATTTAAGCTTCTTGTTCACCTATTTATGAAAATTACTTTCATGTTTGAATTTATGATAAAATTAGGTTTAGTTATGCCATGAACATGTTGCATACATGTTATACAATCGATTGAGCCATAAATTTGCTTTAGGGGCTAAATTTTTCTTAGATCATTCCCCTAATTGAACAAATTGACAAATTGGATCAATTCATGATAGAATCGATCTTTTGATTTTGCCCCAAATCATATCTCACTCTTGAAGGGGTTTAAATTGGTTTCAAATGATCCTTAATTAAAATAATTAACTATCCCCCTTTTTGGTTAATTAGGTTGAAGGGGATTGAAATAGCCCCAATTTACTTTAGATGCACTGTTGGAAATATTGTCATTGATGTCAAAAGTCTAGCATTATTGGTGATAAAGGCCCCATTGCATTTAATATTGTTTGTAATAAATATATCTTGGCTAATGTGAGTTAATATTTATTTAATATTAACGAATATATTTTTGGTTGCATATGAGACAAAAGAAGGACCCATGGAGAAGTCAAAGAGCCACGGGATAAAGACAAAAGAAGGATGGGACACATTTTTCCATGAAGAGTCATCTTGTAGAATTCCAAGAGTCACCAAGTGAAGACAAAAGAGGAAGGGCACACTTTATCATGAAGGGACACTTTAAGGAATACGAAAAGTCACCAAGATGAGGACAAAAGAGGGAAGAACATTTTTGATCATGAAGGGTCACCACATGACTTTTCAAAGGCTTGAATATGAAGGGTCATACAAGTTTGGACCCATTTTCCATGAGGATTGAAGGGTCACAAAGGGGGAAGGCCAAAGGTCATTTGAAAAGCTATAAATAAAGGTTTGAGAAGCCATTTGTAATATGGAAGATAGAGGTTGATTTGAAATTGTATTATCTAGCTTAGAAGAGCAATTGTGAGAGATGAATATGATTTGTATTTGTTATATCTAGCTTAGAAGAGCAAAGGTGAGAGAAAGGAAAGAGATGTTGTATTGAACTATAATTTGTTGATATAGCAACATTAAGAGATAGGTGTGTGGTATACACAAAGGGGTTGGTGCTCCTGTGGGTTGGTGCTCGGCAAAGGGGTTGGTGCTCCTATGGGTTGGTGCTCACGAATAGTTGCTAGGTTGGTGCTCGGCAAAGGGGTATGGTGCTCCTACAAGTTTGTGCTTGTGAATATTATTTGGGTTGATGCTCATTCATATACTTGAGATTGTTCTCCATGGTTTTTCCCACATTGGGTTTCAACGTTATATCTGGTGTCTCTCTAAATCTTGTGTGGTGTTTATTATTTTAGTTTTATTGCATATCTTGATTGTTTGATTAAGTGGAATTTGATTAAGGAAAAGTTTTATAAGATATATGATATACTGATTCACCCCCCCTCTCAGTATATTTCGTGCTTAACATGCACAACTAGATTGGTACTGCAAAGGCTAAGTTTTAGACATAGGTTTAAAAAATGTAATTATGACATCTCATGATAAAATCAATTATATTGTAAGGCATGTATGTTTGTGACATGTAGTGGGAATTAGGGCATAGGGCTTACAATTTATGTTTTAGGGATTAGGGATTAGGGCATAGGATTTAGGTTTAAGGACATGTATGTAATGTCTAATCACTCTATGACATGTTCAAACCTAATTCATACTACAAAGGATGTTAATTGGGAATAAATCAATTATTAAATAGGGAAAGTTTATGGTTTAAAATTTAGGGTATAGTGTTTAGGTTTTATGGTTTAGGGCTTAGGTTTTAATGTATATATGGTTTAGGGTACATAGGGTCAATTACAAACATAACTGAGGATAATTTAAATCATTTAGACCCATTTTTGACTATATAATATGTTTTTGGGTTGTCATTTACCCCATGTCATCGTGCAGATTGAGTGAATTAGTCAAATGGGGAAATCAGTTTTGTGATTTAGGCCAAACTGAGCCCTATGAACTTAATTTTTAGTCTAAATGATGTTAATTTGAGCTAAAATGATTGGTTCAAGGTTTAAAGAGTTATATTTATGGTTTAGAGTTTAGGGATTAATAAATTTAGGGATTAGGTTTAGGTAATAGGTTTTAGGGTATATAAGGTACAATTGTGATGGTGATTGGCAAAAAATTGAGCTCCTTGAACCTAGATCTATGAGTAAAGAATGTGATTTTGGGATTCATTAGCCCCCATATCATCATATATTGAGACTATGAAGTCAATTGTGGTAATGAGTGATGCAATTTTAACCAAGTTCATTCTTGTGAACCTAATTATTACTATATATAAAAGATGTTAATTTGAGCTAATTTTATTGGTTTAGGGTCTAAAATTTAAAGGGTTTGGGGTTTAGGTCTTATGGCTTAGGGTTTAAGGTAAATGGTATATGTTTTAGGGTTTAAGTTAAATGGTATAGGGTTTAGGGTTTAAGATATTGGATATAGGGTCCAATCACTAAGGTAATTGAAGAAAATTTGAGCTGTTTGTTTACCTATTTACGATAATTACATGAATGTGTTTGCATTTTTTATACAATTGGCGTCAGTTAAGCCATACATGTTATATAATTTATTGATCCATAAATTTGGTTTATGGGATCAAATTTTCCCAAATCACACTCCTAATTGCATAATTTGACTAATTAGATCAATTCATGATAGAATCAAACTTTTAATTTTGCCCTAAATCATATCTTGCTCTTTAAGGGGTTCAAATTAGCCTCAAATGCATCCTAGATTAAATGAATCAACTCTTTGGTTAATTATATATGACATGACATTAGGGTTAATTTCACTCCAAATCACATTTAATATATAATTTAAAATTGATAAAATATTTATATGAATGATTACGGATCTAGAAGAGATTTAATGAGCAAAGCATAATATATAATGAGTCCAGATCAATAAACAAAACACATGTATTTATCCTGATAAAATCTCAAAGAGGTAAAAAACTCAGCAAAGTGATATTCAATATTGAGAAACACTAATAACCCCAATACATCAAATCTTCTTCATCTCACTCCTTCTCAGATAAATTTTTCACAAGTTTGTCTCAGACAAGTATTTGCCACACGCAAGAATACTCGACTATTTTTTATGTTTGAGATATTTTACAATAGGATTAAAATCCTATTTATAATGTTTCATAAGCAGATGTGACTGTTGTAAAAATAACGGGTCCATCCACCCAGATAAATCTAATTAATAAACATTTGGTAAATATTAAATAACTATAATAAGATTATTTATTTTTTCAAAGTTTACACCTCAAGTAAATAAATAATATATTATTATTTATTTAATTACTTACCAATGTAAGCCAAAGGTTAATAATAAATATTTAGACATTAATTTTTCTAACACTCCCCCTTAATGCTAAGTGGGGATAAAAGCCATAGTCACCATAAAGGAATTATATTATGTGCAAAATTTAAAAGATTTAAAAACTTTCATCATGCCAAAGGTCACCTTTTGAAACAAAAAGAATTATAATCCATAAAATACTTAAAATTAAATTTAGGTTAGCATGATTGTGAGATTACATCTCATTATTTCTCATGAATAATCACTAAGCATATTTGGAGCCTTTTATAACATAAAGACTTCCAATACAAATTATGCTTTTGAATATATTGGGGTACACAAGTAAAACTTCCACATGAAGTTTACTTAAATAAAATAACTTTCACACGAAGTTTTTATAATGTTAAACAAATGAGAAAAAGTATAGAGAAGAAGAAGAAACACATGGTCGTTAGGAAGTGGCATTGTCATGTACACTCCCCCTCAATGGCAACTCCTAAGAGGCTTAGCATTGCATGAAACTAACAAAGCTCAATATTATCAAGTGATTTTGTGAAGATATCTACCACTTGTTCATTTTTAAGACAAAAATGTAGATTAATATCACCATTGAAGAATTTCTCTCAGATAAAATGCACATGAACTTCAATATGTTTAGTTTTTTGGTGCTGCACTGAATTTTTCATTAGAGCTATACAACTTTGTTTATCATAATGAAGGATGGTACTCTAAGAAACATCCAAATGAATTTCTCCTAATAACCTTCACATCCACATAGATTCTTTAGCAGCTTCTATAACACTTCTATACTCAACTTCTATAAATGAGAGAGAGATAGTAGGTTGCTTCTTGCTGCTTCAAGTGATAACACCCACACTAAACTTAAACACATATTCACAAGTAGATTTACGATCTAAAGTATCACTAGTATGGTCAAGATCAAAATAACCATATAATTTAGCATTATCAATAGAAAAATAAAATAAACCATAATTAATAGTTCCTTTGATATAACGAATGATACATTTAATTAATTTCCAATGATCTAAAAATGAATCCTACATAAATCTAGAAGCAACACTAATAGCATATGAAATATCTAGCCTAGTAATGGTTAGATAAATCAAACTTCCAATAAGCTGTTTATACAAATTAGGGTTAACTTTTTTAGATGCAGGTTTAGGATCAAGTTTAATACCAATTTCAATAGAGTAGTGGTAGATTTACAATCAAGCATGTTAAACTTAAAAAGAATATTATGTGTATACTGAGATTACGATATAATAATTAAATTTATATCTTGAAATATAGCCATTCCTAAAAAAGGATGTAGAATGCCTAAATTAGTCATTTCAAATATTTGACTTAGTTTATCCTTATATTTATGAATTAAACTAGTTAGATCATCAGTAATCAACAAATCATCAACATATAATACAATTAGAATCAAATGACCATTGTCAATTTTAACAAAGAGATCATTATTTGAATAAGAGTTAGAAAAAACCAATTCTTTGAAAAAAGAAGTAATTTTATAATATCAAGCTCAATGAGCTTTTTTTAAACCATACAAAGATTTTTTTAATTTGCATACATAATATTCTCTATTAAAATTAGTGAAACCTTTAGGCTGAGTCATAAAATTTTTATTCTAAACCACCATTTATAAATGCATTTTTGACATCTATTGATGGATAACCCAACCATTTTGGGTTGGAAGAGCAATAGGAAGTCTAATAGTACTCATTTTTTTCTAAAAAAGTAAAGGTTTCAATATAGTTAATTTTGAGTTTTTGAGTAACTAATCTAAATTTAAACTTGTCAATTTTAACAATTGAATAATATTTAATCTTATAAAGCCATCTACAACTAATAATATGTCTTTTAGGTGGAGGAGGGACAAGGTCCCAAGTTTGATTTTTAATTAAGGCATTATATTTAGCTTGCATAACGACATTCCATCTATCATCTTGAATGGGTTCCTCAAGAGATTGAGGTTCACATTCATATATAGTCATTAATGCATGATAAAAATATTGACTTCTAGTTAATTTATTAAGGTTATCAATATTAGAAGATTGAATTAAGGATTCTACCTATTCAAGTCTTTTAGTTTGGACATGAAATTTAGGGAGTTCCTCAGACTCTAAGTTATCCAAAACTGGATCAACATCCTCAAAGATATCTATTTCATCATAAGGAGAAATATGAGAGTTAGGTTCATCAACAAAATAACACTGAGGAGGATCCATAAAGGGATCACAATTTTTTTTTTCAAGAATAAGAACATTTCTATTCTTAATGATATGACATTTAAAGGGATAATACACTCTTAAACCTTTAGTCTTACCTCCATATCTTACAAAAATGCAAGAATAAGAAGTGGGTTCAAGTTTCTTCTTTTTAACTTTAGGGACAAAGATAGAAGTAGGACTGCCAAAGATCCTAAGATGAGTCACACTGGGTTTCTTCTTAGTCCACATTTCTAAAGGGGTAAAAAGATGCAAGGCTTTGGTAGGGACTCTATTTAGAATATGAAAAATAGTGTTCATGACTTTGGCCAATAAGAAATTAAGAACATTTGCAGATTGTAACATTATTTTAGCTATTTCTATGATTATGCGGTTTTTCTTTTCAACAATATCATTTTGTTGAGAGGAATAGGGATTTGTTAGTTCCCTTTGAATACCACAACTTATACAAAAAGAATCAAACTTTTTACTAACATATTCATCACCATTATCAGTTCTTAATCTCTTAATAGCCAAATTAGATGCATTTTTGACATAAGCTATAAATTCTTTAAACTTAAAAAAAACATCATATTTTTTTAATGAAATAAGACTAGATTATTCTAGTATAATCATCAATAAATGTAACAATATATAATAAACCATTAAGATAAGTAACTTCCAAAAGACCTACAATATTAATATGAATTAATTCTAAAGGATGTGAAGAATTCGCATCATGATTCTTATGAAAGGGGTTAGTATGTTGTTTACCACATAAACAACCCTCACAAGTTTCATGATGAGAAGGGATAAAAGGAAGTCCAACAATAAGATTGTTTGTAGACATATCATGTAAACTTATAAAATTAACACGTCCTAATATTTCATACCATAATTGAGATTCATTCTTATTATGTGATGAAATTAAACATTCAGAAGGAGAGAAGATATATAAATCATTCTTTTGAATACCTTCAACAATCAATGATCCAGATTGATTTCTAATAGACCAACTATCTTTAAGCAAAATTACGATGAAATTATCATTAGTAAGTTGAGAACAAGATAACAATTTTTTTTTAAGCTTAGGTACATAAAAATATTATTAATAACAATATTTGAAAAAAATTCTTTTCCATATTTAGTTGCTTCTAAAAATGAATTATCTCCTAATTAAATTTTTTCATAGATATCTCTAGAATCATACAAAATATCATATAAACATGTCATATGGTGCGATGCACCACTATATAAAACCTATTCATTTTCATTTGAAGCAAATAAAGCAGCATATAAAGCAATAACATTTTGAACCTGATTGTTATTTTGATTAGGGTTTTGATTCTTCTACTTGTTTTAATTAGTTTTCTTTCCTTTTTTATTTTTGTAAGATTTATTGTTAATTCTATCCTTGTTTTTATAATAGGTTTCTCTTCTATAACCAATTTTACCACACAGATTGTAATTTCCATTGAATTTAGGTGTATGGTTTTTATTACCAGATTTCTTATTCTCATGTTTGCCTTTAGTAGAATTAGGGTTATATTTTTAGTTTTTAGTGTTATCAGAAACATTATTATGAGTGAGAAGTACAGAGTAGTATTCTCCTTAGAATCAAAATTTGTCATAACTTGCTCTTCTTGAATCAGGGGAGTAGACAAGGTGGTAAGGTCAGGGATATCTTGCTCAATTTGATATTTAAAATTCAAAATTAAAATAAAATTTCTAAAAATTTTATGAATACTTAACTGAATAATAAAATAAAGTCACTGATCTTGAATTAAATTACAATTACAACCATCTAACTAATATTTAATGTTCTTAATTTTAGCTAGAAAATTCATAACTTTTTCATCATCCTTCATAAGTGTTGTCAACAATTCAAGGATTAACTTAATGATCTTTGAGAGATGAGTGCCCTTGTGCATAGATTCAAGAAGTTTCTAAGATTCACAAGGAGATTCTTGATTACCAATGTGGAGAAGGAATTCATCCTTAACACTTCACAAGATAATGGACATAACCTTCTACGATTTTTGTTGAAATACATTGGTAAGCTCAGGGGTCACATGACATCAAGACGGGGCTTTCTCAGTCCCAATGACAATATTCCATAATTTATGGGCCATGAATTCAGATTTAACATAATTTTTTAAAATATTATAATTATTTTCATTAAGCATTTGGGATTTGTCTAAATAAAAATGAGGAAAAGCCATGACTTCCCTTTAAACAAGACAATATCCAAATATTTAAAAAATAACCTTTTAAGTGTTAATTTAAAATTATTTATAATTAAAATAAATTTTAAAAAATAAATACACACTTTTTTTTCAAATTAAATCTTGATAAGCAATAAAAATTTCAAAAATTTGTGACAAAGCAAGGTGTAGCAAGTGTCACAAAATACACTAAAAATAAGAACAATTTTATGATTTAACTTTTTTAAATGAAAATTTTGAACTATTTATAAAATAAAGTGAATTGAGCATGTAAATATATTTATATATACAATTTATATGCTAACCAAAGCAAAAAAAATTAAAATAAAGTTGCATAATTTTAGGTGTTGAAAGAGTAACACTCACAATGACCACCTAGACACAATTATTAAAAAAAATGTAAATATAATAATATAAGTATTCAAAATAAATAATAAATGACTTTAATGTGTCCATAATATGCCAAAACCTTAAGATCGACTGATTGGATGACTATACTTGTCTAGGTTTAGACTAGATCAATTGTCAAAGGAAGGACTAGTCAACAAGTCAGGGTGTTTTCACATGAGAGAGAAGGCACACAATCTAAAAAATGAAATTCAAATTAAATTAATTTGCAATTAATTTTGACTAGAGTCAACAAAAAGATAAAAAATGCTAATGATAGTTGAACACTAGACTTATCTTTTATAAATTTTTACCAAAAATAATAATCACCAACTTATCTATGAGTGAATTCAAAGGTTTACATGCAAAATATTATATTTAATTATTTTTATTCAATTTTTTAAAAATAAATATTTATTTATTGTGCATGTAAATAAAATTTGAAAAAAATTACTTTTTTTTTTAAAATTTTGGTGAAATAATTTAATGAAAGGTAAATCAAATTTGTAAAATTAAAAAAATAAATTATTTTTTAAATATTTGAAAGAACTTTATATTTACTTTAATAGTTCTTGTAGGTGGAAATGACACAGATCTGGGAGGAGATAAATTTTTTTGATGAAGATAGAGGCCTTCTCAGGCCTTCAAAATTTGCAAACCTTCCTGAAATCCTCCCATAATGCCAACAAGCCTTTCAAAAAAACTTTTGGTGCCAAAAATAATTTTTTCCAGCCTCTTAGACCATACAAGTATGTTAATGGAGGAGAGAAAAATTTTAATATGCTGATCTAGAGCTTCTCAAGCCTTGAAAAAATTCTACGAGTCCTTATCTTTGTAAAACTAAACGAATAAAACTTTTAGAAAGCAATTTGATGCACAAAAACCCCAGTTTCAATTTTTTATAGTGCTCAGGGCATACAATGGCATCCAATTGCATAGGCTTTGAATAAATTTAAATATCAACTTAATATTTTTATATTCTTGTTGATCAAAATCCTCTCCAATGACTCTGATAACATGATAAAATATTTATATGAATGATTACGAATCTAGAAGATATTTAATGAGAAAATCATAATATATAATGAGCGCAGATCAATAAACACAACACATGTATTTATCTTGGAAAAATTTTAAAGAGGTAAAAAACCCAACAAAATGATATTCAATATTGAGAAACAATAATAACCCCAATATATCAAATCTTCTTCATCTCACTCCTTAGATATATTCTTCACAAGTTTGTCTCAGACAAATATTTGCCACATGCAAGAATACTTGAATATTTTTTGTGTTCGAGATATTTTACAATAGGGGTAAACCCTATTTATAATGATTAACGAGGGTATGTGACCATTGTAAAAATAACAGGTCCATCCACCTTGATAAATCCAATTAATAAACATTTGGTAAATGTTAAATAACTATAATAAGATTATTTATTTTCCCAAAATTTACACATCGAGTAAATAAATAATATATTATTATTTATTTAATTACTTACCATTGCAAGCCAAGGGTTAATAATAACCACTTAGACATTAATTGTTCTAACAAAAATGTGTTCACATGGCTCATCTTGACCCTAATCACCTCCATAATTAAACTACTCAACATTTGCATTCATTAGCTGATGAATTCAAGTTTATTGAGCTCAAAACCACATTCTATACATATAGAACTTGCATATAAATAAATTATGTTTCTTTGCTTCAACTGAGATAATGAATTTAGAGCTGAAAAACCCCTAAATCACATTTTGTAGTCATGCAATTAGGTTGAAGGGGCTCAAAATAGCCCCAATTTAATTCAAATGCACAGCTAGATTGATATCCAAAGCCTAAGTTTTGGCCATAGGTTTAAAAAATGCATTTTATGACATATCATGATAAAATCAATTAGATCGTAAGTCATGTATGTTTGTGTCATGTATGTTTGTGACATCTCTGAACTTGATAAAAGACAACTTTTTATATACAAAATAGAGTACTAACGCATTGATATACCTTGAAAATAGATACTTATAGAAATTCACTTACTGAATTAAACAATCTTATCAAAGACTCAGACAATATTACAAAGTTTATAAAAGTTTTTTAAAAGTTCCAAACATCACCAATTATCCACAAAAACTAACACGGTCCTATTTAACCAAATTCAACCTCTTTTAGGACTGTATACACTCTTGACACAAAATATAATGATCCTTGATTTATTTTTTGTTTTTCTAAAACAGCATTTAAATCTTATGAAGACTATAAATTCATTTTCAAATACCAACTTTCAAATAACTAATCCTTAAACATTTATAATATCACTAAACTCTCTTTCAAACCTAATACTCTAGGTCCGTTAGTACTCAATCAAAGGATCCTTGTAATCCAATTGATTTTTGGAAAATATAATTTATTTAATCATGTAAAAAATGAAATCTCAATCAAATCTACCAAATTATGAGTGATTTGGATCAGTGGATCACCGAAAACCAACTTTTGACTTCTTGAACCTGTCTGGGATGAATTATGATTGTTTGCATTTTAAAGAAGATTAGACTCATGTCAAATGAGTAATAAATCAATTCATGGGTTAATAAATATCCAATTATCATTCAATTCTATCAAATATTGAAAAGAACACTAGTCCAAAACAATAATATTAATCAATCAAACTTTTTTCTTAAGATTACTAGGCATAATGCCTCCTTTGTAGGTCAAAATGCAAATTTGGGTTTTAGGGTGTTGTGAATATATAATGTGATCATGTTACTAATATATTAATAACATGATCACATTAATACCATGATCTTGAATTTAAATTCAAATCCTGTGCCTTTTGGCTCGAGAATGGCTTGGATTCCCAAGCTAAAGGCTTGAACCTGTCAATATACAACCAAGTTTTGAGAGTTAAGATTTAAAAAAATCAACTTTGATTATAAAATACACTAAGAAATTCAATGTGAAAATTTAAAAACTTAATACCATCACGATGATCATGCTTTCCTCTTTCCAAAAATATGGTTTTTATAATTTTTTGACTAATTTAAGGTTTCAAACTATGTTGATTTCTAACTATACCTTTCTTAGGCCACTACATGCCATAAACATACATGCCTATACATGTTCATGTAATTTATATTTCGTTGATCCAAGTGAAAAAACAAGTTATATGGTTGCAAACAAGGTCTAATTTTACACACATTAAAAAAAATAATTTTCATTTTTTTGAGGTAGTTAGGTGCATCACATGGATGACTATCCATTTTTTTGTCAGTTTTTAGGATCTATTTACCTTTAAAATTTATTAAAAAAATGTATTCATTGAAAAAATATAAAACAATATAGGTCACAAACTATAATATCTTATCTAAAGTTTCCCTAAAGGGTTTCAAATAATATTAAACGCTGCTAAGAAAATGGTCCACCACACAACCATCTATATACTCTATTTTCTGAAAAAAATAGGATCTCCTATTCAAATTTTAGATGTTTGACCTAGTTATACTTAACCATTTTTATAAAAAAATAGTGTTTAGGAAACTAGACTCAAAATTATACATTTCATGTTCTTATACCATCTTCAAATTTGGAGTGTAGATATCTCAAATTATCTACAAAGGTTTAGATTTCTAATATTTTAGAAAAATCATGTCTATGGTTAGGCCGCTTTTTGTTCCCCAACTTTGTGCATTTACCTAGTTATTAGGTTCTTAATTCATTACTTATCTGAACATGGATTGGGACACTAAGTTATTACATGTAAATGAGTTATCTTAATTAAAAAAAAAAGCAAACATTGATGATTATTTTTACTAAGTAGTTGATATTTTTATTTCTTCTTAACATTGATTTCTTGAGTTGTCATTTCTTCTACGAACCACTAATTGTGTGACATAACAAAATAAGTTGTATTTAAAATGTTGAGTGTATTTGACTCAATATATAATCCTATTATATATCACTCCTAATACCAAAAAACATTTCAAGGAAATGTTGATACCTTTATTTTTTTAAATAAAATATATTTCAATCAATGATCCAAAGATAATGTTTTTTTGTGGTAGGTGGCCATAATTTTAGGCCTTTGTGTGTGTGTGTGTGTGTGTGTGATCTAGTTTGAATCTTAGTCATTCTACTTTCAAGGACTATAAAGTCAAACATGTACATTCTAAAATAAAATTATTAGTAAATGTTAGATATTTTAATATTAAAAAATGATATTTAGAAACAAATATAAATTCTAATGGGTCAATGTTTACCTTGATCTATAAGATACTTACCTACACATTGACAAAAGGTTGTTAAAGTGGATATTTTTATACAAAAATATATGTATGAAAAAAAGAGATAATAGTATTTTTATATTGAAAAATAATATACAAAAAAGTGAAAGGACATATTAAAAAAAAGAGAGAAAAAAATAAAAAAAGGTGGGGGGGGGGGGGTGGGTGTGAGGGGAAAAGGTCAAGCTACCTTGTCCCTCCATACTCTTTATGAAAGAAATAAAAAAAAAATAGAGTAGGGTCGAAGGGGTTAGGCTACAACACTGCCTCTACACCCCACCATAGTGGTAACAATCTTGGGGATGATCACCCCTATTCATGTTGACTGTTGTGACTCCTCTACTACCCTATAAGATGTGACTCTTTGACCATCCTATAACTAAACCCAATAGTAGTCGAGACATCAATCCCCAATTTTCATTAATAAAAATAAGGGTTTGTCCTTTTGAAGAAATAAGATAGACCTATATGGCTTGGTCGCCACCCTACATAGTCAAACAAACTTAAAAAATATATGACATAATTCTAACTTATAATAAATATATGAATAAAATTCTTACAATGTAGCCTTGAGCATAGGCATAAAGAATATTTCTATAAGATCTAGATATAAACATTTATATTACCTACAATGAATGAAATAAAAAAGACATCTATAAAAATAAAAAAAACATTAACATGCAAAGAAGTGAAATCCTAAAGAGAAGTTACGAGAGACAAGGTGGATGCAAGAGAGGAGATAGGGCATATATTTGTTCTCCTCCATTTTTTTATATTTGAGGATAATATTTTTTTATCATAAAATGAGTAGAATGTATTCTTGGGGTTAATGAAGTCCTTTTCTAAAAAAAATAAGAATTTTTTAGCTAATTTAAGATTGTTGTTGAATGAAGGGCTCATATATTTTTGATCTCACAACTATGAGATAATATAATTTGATGTTGACTTACTCTTTATTGCTTGTACTCTTAAGATGTTAAATCTATTTTTTTAAGATATATGTATTTATCTTTTATTTATTTATTTGATAGATGATATGAAGGTTAGAGGGCCCCTCACCATTAAAATGAAAGAAATAAGCATACAAGACCAAAGGTGGATTGATCCCACACAAGCCCAACAAACCCACCCAACAAAAGGTGGAAATAAAAGAACCAAAATAATGAAAACAAAATACAACAACACTAGGGTGACAATACTCGAGTACCATCAATTCAACCCTAACCTAAAAATTCCATCCTCAATAAGAGCCCAATTAGAGGGCCACTATAGAACTAGCCAGAGGGGCTTTACTGCCCTCCCTCTCCACCTCCATTATGTGAGCGAAGTCTCATGGGGGATGTTTCTGAGATGGTTTGACCTTTCTTTTTCTTCCTCACTACCATCCATTCCATTCCCTTATTCAGGTTTTCTTCCCCAGATGTTGTGGGTGCTTTAAGGGAGGGACCACTAGAGTCTTCCTTTTAAGTTATCTTCATGGAGTCCACATCAACCCCAATTACCATAGTATTATTTACCTTAGATAATGTTGAATAAGGATCAATAGTCACATCATGAACCAAACCCTTGTTACTATTTATTAGTGAAGATTCATTAACTTCTCTTGCTGGAGTAGGAGTACTAGCCACAAACACTATAAGATGCTTGGGAAGTGCATTTTTTCCACTAAGAGGATTCTACTTTCCACTTGATGCTACAGAAAGCCACTGCCAAATGATCAAATTCAAAACACCTGTGACACATAAAGAGAATCCCCTCATAATCAAGGGTTTGAATTTAGTGGTTATCCTTGACTTTCAACTCCATGGATGTTGGTAATTCCTGAGAAGTATCCATGCAAACTAGAATACGTGCAAATGTGGTATGAGAGAAATTTGAAGTGGACACATCCACCTTCAATAGTTCACCCAAAACACCCCCAATGGTTGAGAGATAGGTATCTACCCAAAATTGAATAGGAAGATGGAGTAACTAGACCTAAATGATCCTGGTAGTGAGGTTTTCAGAAACTAGGTTGAACAGGGGATGTCAGGGCTTCATAAAGATCAAGTGATGGTACTAGCTCTAAATCTTGGCTTGCAAAAGCTTGTCATGATAATCCAAGTTGTCAAAGACCATAATCAAGAAGCCCCTATCATAGGGGTATATTTCCAAAAGATTTTTCATTAAGGGTTGTCAGGACTCTGAGACCCATTTGTGCAAATTTTGAAGGCTTAGCCAGAAACAATTAAATATACAAATAATTCTTTGTTCTACAAACCAACCTTTATAAATAAGTACTTCCTCTAAAACATTTTCTTTGAAATAAATAGAGGGGCATGTCTTTGTTATTCCTTGATGGTTTTCTATAGATTTCTCTGCCTACTATGATTACAAGACTCCTAACGCCATTCCATTATCGTTCCCCAAAAAGGACGGAGACATGGCCATTCATCTCCTGACCGGGAATGCCACCCATATTCCTCTTACCATCATCATCTTCTAGTCATCCCACTGAAGTCTCCAATCGATGCTCACTCAGGGCATTTCTGTACCATCCTCTATTGTCTTCGTTGAGCCCTTACATGTAAAAACCCTAGTCACAAAAGTTTTCTTCATTGGGGAAAAAGATTTAAAATTTAATCTACATTTGAAGCTTAATGGGGATGGACCTAGGTTTGTAATTTCTGCCAAATGATCTACAGTAGAATCACCTCGTTGTGATCCATGTGGAACACATGAATAAGTTTGGCCCCTACCTCAAGGTGTCCCCATGTCCACTTCAGAGTGTAGGTGGTTTACATTTCTCTTTTATTATTATTATGAGTCTTTATTTATTGGATGAATTAATTCTTTATTAATTGATGTTTTTCATTTATTTGAATTAGTCTAAGTGAACTCTACCACTATTACCTTGTATTTAAAATTTATTATTGGAATGCTTCACCTCATATTAACAAAAAATAATAATTAATACAAGTGGAAGGTTGTAAAGTAAAGCAATTAGACATATCATGATTCAAACTCTATGCCGGAGGAACAAACTGGCTTCAAAACAAAAATTAGTTGGTCAAAACATGACCCACATAACTACTAAAAAGGTAACTATTTAAGCACATGCCATCGCCCTAGGAGGCAGAGGATCATCCTTGGGAAGCACTATCCAAGCAGGTGACTCCGCCTTAAGAATTGCACCATGAGCTAGATAACACCTGATGGTCCGCCACCTCCTCCTTCTAGAAGGCATTGAAGTAGAAGTCAGTCTAGCAGGGGCCACTTCTCTCCTCCCCCCAGGGCTGGAGTTCTCACAGTAAGTTTGATGTTGGTCCTTATTATTCCTTCACAATCGACTAATGGATGTATTTAAAATTTGAATTATAGGGCTTTTAAATGTGTAATCATTAACTTGATTGGAATATTTGATGCTTCGACTTTTTGGCATTGAGCAAGCAACTTCTTGAGCTCCAACTATCATTTCTAAATATGAGACCTTCACCTAAGAATAGATCACTTTGATCATTTCCATATAGTCAAATTACATGATATCACACTACTATGACATTTAAATCCACCCAGAAGTGCATTTAAACTACTATTTAGGAGCATGGAGACACTGATAACAAATGTTGTCAAAGTTTAGGTTGTGGTTACAAAACTCTACTTTTGATGCTTTTTGATGAAAAAATGACACTTGAAACATGTATAGGGGGGGTGGATAACATATAGGACCAATTTATTAGTCTCCCATAATGTCTAATTAATAAATCAACCACCCATTCCAGCCTAAAAAATGCCCTTCTTAATATAAGAAAAATGCAATTTTTTAGCCTAAGTTTAAACACATAAAACTAAACTTGTAAGTCATTTATATGAACCATAAAATACATATTTAATCCCTCTAATCATACCATATATCACTTATATGAAATCTTTGATATCAATTTGTTGGACAAGTTGCAGTGAGGGGTCCAAAAATGCAACTTTTTAGCATTAAACAAGCAACTTCTTGAGCTCTAAATGCCATTTATACCTCTGGTACCTCCACCTGATCATGCATCACTTAGATCACATTTATATAGGTAAATTACATGTTATCACACTGACACAATATTCAAATCCACCTAGAAGTACACTTTCACTACCATTTCAGAGTGGGAAAACACTGACAACAAATATTGTCAAAGTTTAAGTTGTGGTTGCAGAACTCTAGTTTGGATTCTTCCTGACTAAAAAATGTTAGTTAAAAAATGTTTGGATGGGTGGATAACATATAGGACCAGGTTAATGACCTGTCCTGATAAACAAACCCACCACCCATTCTAGCCTCAAGAATGCCCTTTCCAATATTAGAAAAATGCAATTTTTAAGCCTAAGTTCAAACACTCATAAAATGAAACCTATAAGTCATTTCCTGAAATTTAATCACATCCAACCTGAAATTCAATCATGTCCAACCTGAGCTTCTCTTAGCTTCAAGAATAAAGAATTATTTACTGACAGTTATAGCCATGTGAAGGTGAAAGCTTATTTGGGACCACTAACCTACAAAAAATTGTTAGTAAGTAATTAAAAATGAATTTTATATGTACTACCTAGAAAATAAAAGACATTTGGTAAAATTGATTAGATTTAAATTTGAAAAGTCAACATACCTATATATTTCAATCCAATGAGCCATTAGGATCTACTCTAACCTTGATAGTATTAATAATAGCTTCATGGTCTGACTCCCAAACTTTCCATAATTTTCTATTTAATGGATTTCCATGATATTTATGTCATTGAATATTCATTACAAGAATCAAATTTGAATAGTGAAGTATCTTTTTATGCATTTCAAACTCTTCAAACAACCATTGATCTACATATTTTATAGGATATCATCAAAACCAAGTTCTAGTGACTACCACTGACCTAATGGGACAGTCAATGTTTTCTCCATTTATAACTAGGGAAGTCAATTTTTTCTTTCTCTCTACACACTGACACAAGTATTAATCAGTTTTCTCTTCATTATCCTCATCTTCAATAACTGCAAAAACATGCCTTGTATCACAAAAACCATTTTAACGATAATATGAAGATATATAATGAGAATAAATTGTACATAATAAAAAAATATTTTACCTGGATGCACTAGATCAAATACATGGTCAAAGTCATCTGATGATGTCATATTTGTAAGTTATAATGTTGTGCAATTACGTTTGAGTCATATCTAATCAATATTTTTTATGTGGTTCATAGTTATGAGAACCAACTCTTCTTTTCACAACATCTCTTGCATTGGGCAAAACTCTTGTATTGTCTTTCCAAAATTGAGCAAGTAACTTTTTGAGAGTATCAGTTATAGCCTTGTCCTTTCATGAAAGTCTACTAGAGAATTCCCAGAGCTCATTGTTATTAAGTTCATTAAGTATTTCACATATTTCAATTGCTTTCATTATTATTTTTATGTTTATATTAAGTGTTCAACTTGTTTTTGAAACCATTCATTTTCCCTATTTTGTCACTTAATGCACATGTTTTAAGTATACACTGGGTAGTATTATAATCTTGGGTGCATGATTTTGAGCCAAAAATATGATATACATCATGTATATTTTCAAAAATTTCATAATTTTCATCATCCATGTTAGATGTTCTTAATCATAATGTGTACATTATAGGTCTCATCTTAATCAATTTTATCTATGAAACAAATAATTGACATTTTTGACTATCATAATCTAAATTATGAAAGAAAGTATCCCAAATTTGTTGATCCGGTCTTCTTGAATGGTGATCAAACATTTTATTATGCATTGGTTCTAAAATATTTTCATCAACTTCAATTAAGTACTTGTCTTTTCTATGCATAATTCTTGGAGGTGTTGTTAATGGTGGAATTTGTTGAGAGGGTATTCAAAATCATTATTACTTTCATTGTTTAGAGGTGGGATGACATTTTATTCATTGTTTATTTCTTCATTATATGTTTCCATGAAATTTTATTGATGGTTAATTTCATCATTATTTGTTTCCATCAAATTTTCTTCATTCATGGGGGGTGACGTAACATACATAGACTCATCATCAACAAAATAAAAAACTTAAAACTTTGAATGTAAATTTCCAACATTATCTAATTTATTATTGTCAATTTCATTATTATTCATTTAATTATGGTTAAATTCATCATTATTTAATTCATTATGGTCAATTTCATCATCATTTAATTCATTATTGTCAATTGGCTCATTATCTATGGCATTTGGTTCATTAAAATTAGGGTTTGTACCTTGCATACAATGAATTTTTTGCATTATTATCTTGTTTTTATCTCTCAAATCTTCTAATTCCTCTGGTGTTTTTTAATTTAATATATTACTCTTCCTCGAATGTGATCCATCACTCATCAAGGACAATTGACAACTTTTCAAAGGTGGGGTCAAGTACACAGGTACCGTAGGTCCTATAAAAGTACACAGAGAATGTTTATAGGGATAAAATTCTTGATTTGGGTTAAAAATAGATGTTGAAAACTGAGTTTAGTCTATAATAATAATAATAACACAATCATGTTATTACATAACATGATCACATTATTTGTTATACTATGTTATTCTTCAAAATACATAGTGAGAAGCATATATTAAGAATAATGTGATCATGTTATGTAATAACATAATCAAGTTATTCTTTATACTTTGTTGGGGTTAGAAATTAACATTGAGAATCGAGTGTTGTCTATATTAAGAATAACAATTTTTCTTTATATATAATATAGATTAGGGATTAAAGTATTAGTGCATAGGGTTTAAGGATTAGGGATTACAATTTATGTTTTAGGGATTAGGGATTATAATTTATGTTTTAGGGTTTAGGTATTAGGGTATGTAGGGTTTAGGTTTAAGGGTGTATATAAGGTCTAATTTATCCATGCCATGTGTGAATCTAATTTTTACTACAACATATGTTAATTAGGACTAAATTGATTAGTAAATAGGGAAAGTTTTTGGTTTACAATTTAGGGTATAGTGTTTAGGGCTTAGGTTTAGGGTACATAGGGTCAATTGTAAAGATAATTATTAGTCTAAATGATGTTAATTTGGGATAAAATTATTGGTTTAGGGTTTAAAGAGTTTATATTTATGGTTTACAGTTTAGGGATTATGAAATTTAAGCATTAAGGCTTGGGGTATAAGTTTTAAGGTATATAAGGTACAATCATGATGGTGATTAGGGAAAATTAGAGCTAATCAACCCCCAAATAACATTTTATAGTCATGTAATTAGGTTGAAGGGGCTGGAAATAGACTCGATTTACTTTAGATACATAGCTAGATTGGTACTCCAAAGGATAATTTTGGCCATAGGTTTAAAAATGCTTTTTATGACATCTCATGATAAAATCAGTTATATCATAAGGCATGCATGTTTTTGGCATGTAGTAGGCATTAAGGCACAGGGATTGAAATTTATGTTTTAGGGATTAGGGATTAGGTCATAGGGTTTAGGTTTAAGGCCATGTGTATAATGTCTAATCGCTCTATACCATGTGAACCTAATTCTTACTATAAAGGATGTTTATTGGGACTAAATAGATTGGTAAATAGGGAAAGCTTATGGTTTATAATTTAGGGTATAGTGTTTAGGGTTTATGGTTTAGGTCTTAGGTTTTAATGTATATATGGTGTAGGGTACACAGGGTCAATCAAAAATATAATTGAGGATAATTTGAATCACTTGGACCCATTTGTGACTATATAATATACTTTTGGGTTATCATTATACCCTAGATATCATTGTGTAGATTGAGTGAATTAGTCAAATGGGGTAATCAATCATGTGATTTAGGCCAAATTGAACCTTGTGGACTTAATTCTTAGTCTAAATGATGTTAATTTGGGCTAAAATGATTGGTTCACAATTTAAAGATTTTATATTTATGGTTTAGATTTTAAGGATTAGGGCTTAGGATATAGGTTTTAGGGTATATAAGGTACAATCATGAAGGCAATTGGGGTAAATTTTAGCTCCTTGAACCTATATCTATGAATAAAGAATGTGATTTTGAGCCCAATTAGCACCCACATCATCATAGATTGAGCTAATTATGTCAATTATGGTTTAATGAGTGATGCAATTTTGACCAGGTTCATCCTTGTGAACCTAATTCTTACTATATATATATATTGTTTTAGGGTCTATAATTTAAAGTGTTTAGGGCTTAGGGATTATGGATTAGGGTTTAATGTAAATGGTACAAGGTTTAGGGTTTAAGATATCAGATATAAGGTCCAATCACTATGGTAATTGAAGAACATTTAAGTTGCTTGTTCACCTATTTATGAAAATTACCTTCATGTTTGCATTTCTAATAAAATTAGGGTTAGTTATGCTATGTACATGTTAAAAACATGTTATACAATCAATTGATCCATAAATTTGGTTTAAGGGATAAATTTTTACCAGATCATGCCGCTAATTACACAAATTGACTAATTAGATCAATTCATGATAGAATCGATCTTTTGATTTTGCCCCAAATCATATATTGCTCTTAAAGGGGTTTAAATTGGCCTCAAATGATCCTCAATTAAAAGAATTAACTATCCCCATTTTTGGTTAATTAGGTTGAAGGGGATCAAAATAGCCCCAATTTACTTTAGATGCATAACTAGATTGGTACTCTAAAGGCTAAGTTTTGGCCATAGGTTTAAAAAATACAATTATGACATTTCATGATAAAATCAGTTATATCATAAGGAATGTATGTTTGTGACATGTAGTGGGAATTAGGGCATAGGGATTATAATTTATGTTTTAGGGATTAGGGATTAGGGCATAGGTTTTAGGTTTAAGGACCTGTATATAATGTCTAATCACTCTACGCCATGTTCAAACCTAATTCTTACTACAAAGGATGTTAATTGAGACTAAATAAATTGTTAAATAAGGGAAGTTTATGGTTTATATTTTAGGGTATAGTGTTTAGGTTTTATGGTTTAGGGATTAGGTTTTAATGTATATATGGTTTAGGGTCCACAGGGTCAATTACAAACATAACTGAGGATAATTTGAATCACTTGGACCCATTTTTGAATATAGAATGTGTTTTTGGATTGTCATTATACCCCATTTCATCGTGTAGATTTAGTGAATTAGTCAAATGGGGCAATTAGTCTTGTGATTTAGGCCAAACTGAGCCCTATGAACTTAATTCTTAGTCTAAATGATGTTAATTTGGGCTAAAATTATTGGTTCAAGGTTTAAAGAGTTATATTTATGGTTTAGAGTTTAGGGATTAGGAAATTTAGGGATTAGGCTTAGGGTATAGGTTTTAGGGTATATAAGGTACAATTATGATGGTGACTAAAAAAAATTGAGCTCTTTGAACCTAGATTTATGAGTAAAGAATGTGATTTTGGGATCCATTATCCCCCATATCATCATAGATTGAGCCTATGAAGTCAATTGTGGTAATGAGTAATGCAACTTTGACCAAGTTCATTCTTGTGAACCTAATTATATATATATATATATATATATATATATATATATATATATATATATATATATATATATATATATATATATATAAAGGATGTTAATTTGGGCTAAATTTATTAGTTTAAGGTCTATAATATAAAGGGTTTCGGGTTTAGGTCTTATGGCTTAGGGTTTAAGGTAAATGGTATAGGGTTTAGGGTTTAAGTTAAATGGTATAGGGTTTAGGGTTTCAGATATCGGATATAGGGTCCAATCACTAAGGTATTTGAAGAAAATTTGTGTTGTTTGTTTACCTATTTGTGATAATTACCTGAATATGTTTGTATTTTTTAATATAATTAGGGTCAGTTAAGATATACATGTTATATAATAGATTGATCCATAAATTTGGTTTAGGGGATCAATTTTGCACAAATCACACCCCTAATTGCATAATTTGATTAATTGGATCAATTTATGATA
The DNA here is from genome assembly GCA_037957365.1 of Torreya grandis. NCBI lineage: Eukaryota > Viridiplantae > Streptophyta > Pinopsida > Cupressales > Taxaceae > Torreya > Torreya grandis. Next base: position 592,779 of record JARHVA010000430.1, read on the forward strand.
GAATCAAATTTTTAATTTTGCCCCAAATCATATCTTGCTCTTTAAGGGGTTAGAATTAGCCTCAAATGCCTCCTGAATTAAATGAATCATCTCTTTGGTTAATTATATATGACATGACATTAGGGTTAATTTCACTCCAAATCACATTGAATATATAATTTAAAATTGATAAAATATATATATGAATGATTACGGATCTAGAAGAGATTTAATGAGCAAAGCTTAATATATAATGAGCCCAGATTAATAAACACAACACAGGTATTTATCTTTGGGAAAATTCAAAGAGGTAAAAACCCAACAAAGTGATATTTAATATTGAGAAATAATAATAACCCCAATACATCAAATCTTCTTCATGTCACTCCTCAGATAAATTCTTCACAAGTTTGTCTTAGAATATTTTTCACACGCAAGAATACTTGAATATTTTTTGTGTTCAATATATTTTACAATAGGGGTAAAACCCTATTTATAATGATTCATGAGGGGATGTGACTGTTGTAAAAATAATGGGTCCATCCATCCTGATGAATTCAATTAATAAATATTTGGTAAATATTAAATAACTATAATAAGATTATTTATTTTCTTAAAGTTTACACCTCGAGTAAATAAATAATATATTATTATTTATTTAATTACTTACCAATGTAAGCAAGGGTTAATAATAACCACTTAGACATTAATTTTTTTAACACTCCCCCTTAATGCTAAGTGGGGACAAAAGCCATAGTCACCATAAAGGAATTATATTATGTGCAAAATTTGAAGGATTTAAAAACTTTCATTGTGCCAAAGTTCACCTTTTGAAACAAAAAGAATTATAATCCATAAACTACTCAAAAATAAATTTAGACTAGAATGATTGTGAGATTACATCTCATTGTTTCTCATGAATAATCACTAAGCACATTTGGAGCCTTTTATAACATAAGGACTTCAAACACAAATTATGCTTTTAAATGTATTGGGGTACACAAGTAAAAATTCCACAAAGTTTACTTAAATAAAATAACTTTCACATGAAATTTTTATAGTGCTATATAAATGAGAAGAAGTATGGAGAAGAAGAAGAAACACATGACCGTTAGGAAGTGGCATTGTCATGTACACTCCCCCTCAATGGCAACTCTTGAGAGGCCTAGCATTACACAAAACTAAAAAAATTTAGTAGAATCAAGTGGTTTTGTGAAGATATCTACCACTTGTTCATTTTTAGGATAAAACTATAGATTAATATCACAATTGAAAAAAATTTCTCAGCTAAAATGCACATGAACTTCAATATGTTTAGTTCTTTGATGTTGCACTAAATTTTTTTTTAGAGATATAAAACTTTGGTTATCATAAAGAAGGATGATACTCTAAGAAACATCCAAATGAAGTTCTCCTAATAACCTTCATAGCCACATGGCTTCTTTAGCAGCTTCCATAACACTTCTATACTCAGCTTCTATAAAAGAGAGAGAGAAACAGAAGGTTTATTCTTGATGCTTCAAGTGATAGACCCTGTATCAAACTTAAACACATATTCAAAATTATATTTGTGATCTAAAGTATCACCATCATGGTCAAGATCAAAATAACCATATAATTTAGTATTATCAATGAAAAAATAAAATAAACCATAATTAATAGTTTTTTTTAATATAAAGATCAATACATTTAGCTAATTTCTAATGATCCAAATATGGATCTTGTATAAATCTAGAAGCAACACTAACAACATATAAAATATCTAGCCTAGTAATGGCTAGATAAATCAAACTATTAATAAGCTATCTATACAAAGTAGGGTTAGCTTTTTCACATGCAGATTTAGGATCAAGTTTAATACCAATTTTAATAGGAGTAGTGGTAGATTTACAATCAAGCACATTAAACTTAACAAGAATATTATGTGTATACTGAGATTATGATACAATAATTGAATTTTTATCATAAAATATAATCATTTCTAAAAAAATATGTAGAATGTCTAAATTAATCATTTCAAATATTTGACTTAGTTTATCCTTATATTTATGAATTAAACTAGTTAGATCACTAGTAATCAACAAATCATCAATATATAATACAATTAGAATCAAATGACCATTTTTAATTTTAAAAAAGAGATCATTATCTGAATAGTAGTTGGAAAAAACCAATTCTTTGAAAAAAAAAGTAATTTTAGAATACCAAATTTGAGGAGCTTGTTTTAAGCCATACAAATATTTTTTTAACTTGCATACATAATTCTCTCTATTAGGATTAGTGAAACCTTTAGGTCGAGTCATATAGATTTCTTCTTCTAAATCACTATTTATAAATGCATTATTGACATCCATTTGGTGGATCATCCAACCATTTTAGGCTGTAAAAGAAATAAGAAGTCTAACAGTACTCATTTTTGTTACAGGAGCAAAGGTTTCAACATAGTCAATTTTGAGTTTTTGAGTAAACTCATGAGAAACTAATCTAGCTTTAAACTTTTCAATTTTACCAATTGAATTATATTTAATCTTATAAAGCCACCTATAACTGACAATATGTCTTTTAGGTGGAGGAGGGACAAGGTCCCAAGTATGATTTTTAATTCAAGCATTATATTTAACTTGCATAACAACATTTCATCTATCATCTTGAGTGGCTTCCTCAAAGGATTGAAGTTCATATTCATACATATTCATTAATGCATGATAAGAATGTTGACTTCTAGTCAATTTATTAAGGTTATCAATATTAGAAGATTGAATTAGGAATTCTGCCTATTTAGGTCTTTTAGTTTGGATATGAAACTCAAGGGGTTCCTTAGAATCTAAGTTATCCAAAACTAGATCAATATCCTCAAAGATATATGTTTCATCATAAGGAGAAACATGAGATTTAGATTCATCAACAAAAGAACACTGAAGAGGATCCACAGAGGGCTCACAATTTTTTTTCAAGAATAAGAACATTCTTATTCTCAATGATATGATGTTTAGAGGGATCATACACTCTTAAAACTTTAGTCTTACCTCCATATCCTATAAAAATGTAAGAGTAGGAAGTGGAGTCAAGTTTCTTCTTTTTAACTTTAGGGACAAAGATAGAAGCAAGACTACCAAAGATCCTAAGATAAGCCACACTGGATTTATTCTTAGTCCAAATTTTTAAAAGGGTATAAATATGTAAGGCTTTGGTAGGGAGTCTAATTAGAATATGAACAATAGTGTTCATGAATTTGGCCCATAAAAACTTAGGAATATTTGCAGATTGCAATATTATTCTCGACATTTCTATGATGGTACAATTTTTCTTTTCAGTAATACCATTTTGATGAGGGGAATATGGATTTGTTAGTTCCCTTTGAATACCACAACTAATACAAAAATAATCAAACTTTTTACTAACATATTCACCACCATTATAAGTTCGTAATCTCTTAATAGCTAAATTAGATGTATTTTCAACATAAGCTTTAAATTCTTTAAACTTAGAAAAAATATCATTTTTTAAAAAATGAAATAAGACCAAATTATTCTAGTGTAATCATCAATAAATGTAACAATATATAATGAAATATTAAGAGAAGTAACTTTCAAAGGACGTACAACATTACTAAGAATTAATTTTAAAGGATGTGAAGAATTCACATCATGATTCTTGTGAAAGGGTTAGTATGCTATTTGCCACGTAAACAACCCTCACAAGTTTCATGATGAAAAATGATAAAAAGAAGTCCAACAAAAATATTTTTTGTAGACATATCATGTAAACTTCTAAAATTAACATGTCCTAATATTTTATACCATAATTGAGATTCATTCTTATTATGTGATGAAATTAAAGATGCAGAAGGAGAGAAGATATATAAACCATTCTTTTGAATATTTTCAACAATCAATGATCCAGATTGATTTTTAATAGACCAACTATCTTTAAGCAAAGTTACAATAAAATTATCATTAGTAAGTTGAGAACAAGATAACAAATTCTTTTTAAGCTTAGGTACATAGAAATATTATTAATAAAAATATTTAAAAAAAAATCTTTTTCATATTTAGTTACGTCTAAAAATGAATTATCTCCTAAGTAAATTTTTTAATATATATCTCTAGAATTGATCCGAGCAACATTTTAGACGACAATTTGGGTGACGGTTCTACCCTAATTGGTGACAAAAACTTCTGAGAGCCATAACTTTTGCACCATAGCTTCGTTTAACTCCCCATTTGAACCATTAGAAAAATAAGAATGAGGGGAATTCCATGACATGAAATTGATATCTACTCAATGATTTTTGACCCCAAAAAATAAATAAAAGTGCCCCAAATTTCAATTTTAGTAGTTTAGTCTAAAAATAGTAATTCCTCAAATTTTATATTGTTGTAAATCATGGAAGTCAAACCAATTAATCTCCCTCAAGATTGGCGAATTTCCACATCCTCCTCCTACCTTCAAAATGTGTATAAATGAATATGTAACTCAACATAAAAATCAGACATCTCTTCTTAGAGATAGGCATATGTTTGGATCTGCAAATTTGATCAATAAAACATCTATTCTCAGAGATAGAATTATTACAATTGTGTTGTTCTTTTTTATTAAATTATATTTCAACCAAAACTTCTGAGTTTTGGATCAAGAATCATACAAAATATCATAAAATCATGTCATATGGTGTAATGCACCACGATATAAAATCCATTCTTTTTCATTTGAAGCAAATAAAGTAGCATATAAAGCAATAATATTTTGATCCTGATTATTATTTTGATTCTTCTACTTGTTTTGATTAGTTTTCTTCTCTTTGTTATTTTTAGAAGATTGATTTTTAATTCTATCCTTGTTTTTATAACAGGTTTCTCTTCTTTAACCAAATTTACCACGTGGATTATAATTTCCATTGAATTTAGGTGTATGGTTTTTATTACCAGATTTTTTATTTCCATGTTTGCCTTTAGCATAATTAGGGTTATAATTTTGATTTTTAGTGTTATTAGAAACATTATTATGAGTGAGAAGTGCTTGAGTATAATTCTCTTTAGAATCAAAATTTGTCATTACTTGCTCTTCTTGAATCAAGAGAGTAGACAAGGTGGTTAGGTCAGGGATATCTTGCTCAGTTTGATATTTAAAATTCAAAAATTAAGATGAAATTTCTAAATTTTTCATGAATATTTAATTGAATAATAAAATAAAGCAACTGATCTTGAATTAAATTATAATCACAACCATCTAATTGATCTTTAATGTTCTTAATTTTAGCTAAAAAATTCACAACTTTTTCATCACCCTTCATAGGTGTTGTCAGCAATTCAAGGATTAACTTAATGATCTTTGAGAGACGAGTTCCCTCGTGCATAGATTCAAAATTTTAAGCTTCACAAGGAGATTCTTGATTACCAATGTGGAGAAGGAATTCATCCTTAACACTCTGCAAGATAATGGACATAACTTTTTACGATTTATGTTAAAATATATTGGTAAGCTCAGGGGTCACATGACGTCCAGACGGGGCTTTCTCAGTCCCAATAACAATATTCCATAATTTACGGGCCTTAAATTCAAATTTAACAATTTTTTTTAAATATTATAATTATTTCCATTAAGCATTTGGAATTTGTCTAAAGAAAAATGAGGAGAAGCCATGACTTCTGTTTAAATAAGACAATATCCAAATCTTTAAAAAATAACCTTTTAAGTGTGAATTTAAAATTATTTATAATTAAAACAAATTTAAAAAAAGTAAATACACACTTTTTGTTCAAATTGAGTCTTGATAAAGCAAGAAATTTTTAAAAAAATTGTGACAAAGCAAGGTGTAGCAAGTATCACAAAATACACTAAAAATAAGAACAATTTTATGATTTAAATTTTTTAAATGAAAATTTTGAACTATTTCTAAAATAAAGTGAATTGAGCATGTAACTAAATTTATATATACAATTTATATGCTAACCAAAGAAAAAAATTAAAATAAAGTTGCATAATTCTAGGTGTTGAAAGAGTCGAACTCACAATGACCACCTAGGCATAATTATTAAAAAATATGTAAAAACAATAGTATAAGTATTAAAAATAAAAAATTAACCACTCCAATGCATCTATAATGTGCCAAAACTTTAAGATCGATTGGTTGGATGACTATACTTGCCTAGGTTTAGACTAGATCAAGTGTCAAAAGAAGGACTAGTTGATAGGTCAGGGTGTTTTCACGTGAGAGAGAAGGCATGCAATCTAAAAAAATGGAATTTAAATTAAATTAATTTGAAATTAATTTTGACTAGATTCAATAAAAAGATAAAAAATGCTAATGATAGTTGAACACTAGACTTATCTTTTACAAATTTTTACAAAAAACAATAATCACCAACTTATCTATGAGTCAATTCAAAGGTTTACATGCAAAATATTATATTTAATTATTTTTATTCAATTTTTTTCAAATAAATATAAATAAATATTTATTTATTTTACATGTAAATAAAATTAGAAACAAATTACTTTTTTTCAACTTTTTGGTGAAATAATTTAATAAAAGGTAAATCAAATTTGTAAAATTAAAAAAATAAATAAATTTTTAAATATTTGAAATAACTTTATATTTACCTTAATATTTCTTGTAGGTGGAAATGGCATAGATCTAGGAGGAGAGAAATTTTTTTGATGAAGATAGAGAGAGGCCTTCTCAGGGCTTCAAAATTTGCAAACCTTCCCGAAATCCTCCCACAATGCCAACAAGCCTTTTAGAAAAAAATTTGTTGCCAAAAATATTTTTTTCTAGCCTCTTAGGCCATATAGGGACCTTAATGGAGGAGAGATAAATTTGAATACATTTATCTAGAGCTTCTCAGGCCTTGAAAAATTTTAGTGAGTCCTTATCTTTGCAAAACTAAATGAATAAAACTTTTAGAAGGCAATTTGATGCACAGAAACCCCAGTTTCAATTTTTCAAAATGCTTAGGGCATACAATGGCATCTAATTGCCTAGGCTTTGAATAAATTTAAATATCAATTTAATATTTTATATTCTTGTTAATCAAAATCTTCTCCAGTGGCTTTGATAGCATGATAAAATATTTATATGAATGATTACAAATCTAGAAGAGATTTAATGAGCAAAGCATAATATATAATGAGCCCAGATCAATAAACACAACACAGGTATTGATCCTAAAAAAACCTTAAAGAGGTAAAAAACCTAGCAAAGTGATATTCAATATTGAGAAACAATAATAACTCCAATATATCAAATCTTCTTCATCTCACTCCTCAGATAAATTCTTCACAAGTTTGTCTCAGACAAGTATTTGCCACACGCAAGAATACTTGAATATTTTTTGTGTTTGAGATATTTTACAATAGGGTTAAAACCCTATTTATAATGATTTACGAGGGGATGTGACCATTGTAAAAATAATGGGTCCATCCACCCCGATAAATCCAATTAATAAATATTTGGTAAATATTAAATAACTATAATAAGATTATTTATTTTCTCAAAGTTTACACCTCGAGTAAATAAACAATATATTATTATTTATTTAGTTACTTACCAATGTAAGCCAAGGGTTAATAATAACCACTTAGACATTAATTATTCTAACAAAAATACATTCACATGGCTCATCTTGACCCTAATCACCTCCACAATTAAACTACTTGACATTCACATTCATTAGCTGATGACTTCAAGTTTATTGAGATCAAAACCACATTCTATACATATATAAGTTGCATATAGATAAATTATATTTCTTTGCTTCAACTGAGATAATGAATTTAGAGTTGATCAACCCCCAAATCACATTTTATATTCATGTAATTAGGTTGAAGGGGCTTGAAATATCCCCAATTTAATTCAAATGCACAGCTAGATTGGTACTCCAAAGGCTAAATTTTGGCCATAGGTTTAAAAAATTCATTTTATTACATCTTAAGATAAAATTAGTTATATCGTAAGTCATGTATGTTTGCGACATCTCTGAACTTGATAAAAGACAACTTCTTATATACAAAACAAGGCACTAACACATTGATATAACTTAAAAATAGATACTTATAGAACTTCACTTACTGAATTAAACAATATTATCAAAGACTCAGACAATACTACAAAGTTTATAAAAGTTTTTTACAAGTTCCAACATCACCAATTATCCACAAAATCTAACATGGTCCTATTTAATCAAATTCAACCTCTTTTAGGACTGTATACACTCTTGACACAAAATATAATGACCCTTGGTTTATTTTTTATTATTCTAAAACACCATTTAAATATTGTGAAGGCTATAAATTCATTTTTAAATACCAACTTTCAAATAAATAATCCTTAAACATTTATAATATCACTAAACTGTCTTTCAAACCTAATACTCTAGGTCCATTAGTACTCAGTCAAAGGATATTTGTACTCCAATTGATTTTTGGAAAATAAAACTTATTTAATCATGTACAAAATGAAATCTAAATCAAATCTACCAAGTTACGAGTGATTTGGATCAGTGGATCACCAAAAACCAACTTTTGACTTCTTGAACCTGTTTAGGATGAACTAGGATTGTCTGCATTTTAAGGAAGATTAGACTTATGTCAAATGAACAATAAATTGATTCATGGGTTAATACATATCCAATTATCATTCAATTATATCAAATATTGACAAGAACATTGGTCCCAAACAACAATATTAATCAATCAAACTTTTTTCTTAAGATTACTAGGCATAATAGCTCCTTTCTAGGTCAAAATGCAAATTCGGGTTTAGGGTGTTGTGAATATATAATGTGATCACATTATTAATGCGATCACATTATTAAGTAATGTGATAATGTTACTAACACAATTAATAATAGGATCACGTTAATACCATGATCTTGAATTTGAATTCAAATCCTGTGCCTTTTGGCTCAAGAATGGCTTGTATTCCCAAGCCAAAGGCTTGAAACTGTCAATGTACAACCAAGTTTTGAGAGTTAAGATAAAAAAAATGAACTTTGATTAAAAAATACACTAAGAAATTCAATGTGAAAATTCAAAAACTTAATACCATCACGATGATCACACTCTCCTCTTTCCAAAAGTATAATTTTTTGACTAATTTAAGGTTTCAAACTATGTTGATTTCTAACTATACCTTTTTTAGGCCACTACATGTTGTAAACATACATGCTTATACATGTTCATATAATTTATATTTCGTTGATCCAAGTGGAAAAATAAGTTATATGGTTGCAAAAAAGGCCTAATTTTACACACATTCAAAAAAAATGATTTTCATTTTTTTGAGGTAGTTAGGCACATCACACGGATGACTATCCATTTTTTGTCAATTTTCAGGATCTATTTACCTTAAAAATTCATTAAAAAATGTATTCATTGAAAAAATATAAAACTATATAGGTCAAAAACTAGAAGATCTTATTTAAAGTTTCTCCAAAGGGTTTCAAATAATATTAAATACTGCTCAAAAAATGGTACACCACACAACCATCTATATACTCTATTTTTTCAAAAAAATAGGAGTTCCTATTCAAATTTTAGATGTTTGACCTAGTTATACTTAACCATTTAAAAAAAAATTAGTGTTTAGGAAACTAGACTCAAAATTATACATTTCATGTTCTTACACCATCTTCAAATTTGGAGTGTAGATATCTCAAATTATCTACAAAAGTTTAAATTTCTGATATTTTAGGAAAATCATGTCCATGGGTAGGCCGCTTTTTGTCCCCCAATTTTGTGCATTTACCTAGTTATTAGGTTCTTAATTCATTACTTATCTGAACATGGATTGGGACACTAATTTATTACATGTAAATGAGTTATCTTAATAAAAAAAAGCAAACATTGATGATTATTTTTACTAAGTAGTTGATATTTTTATTTCTTCTTAACATTGATTTCTTGAGTTGACATTTCTTCTACAAACCACTAATTGTGTGACATAACAAAAGATGTTGTATTTAAAATATTGAGTGTATTTGAATTAATATATAATCCTATTATATATCACTCCTAATACCAAAAAATATTTCAAGGAAATGTTGATACCTTTATTTTTTTAAATAAAATATAATCCAATCAATGATCCAAAGACATTGTTTTTTTGTTGTAGGTGGCCATAATTTTAGGTGTGTGTGTGATCTAGATTGAATCTTAGTCGTTCTAATTTCAAGGACTATAAAATCAAACATGTACATTCTAAAATAAAATTATCAGTAAATGTTAGATATTTTAATATAAAAAAATGATATTTAGATACAAATCTAAATTCAAATGGGTCAATGGTTACCTTGATCTACAAGATACCTACCTACACATTGACATAAGGTTGTTAAAGTGGATATTTTTATACAAAAATATATGTATGCGAAAAGAGATAATAGTATTTTTATATTAAAACATAATATACAAAAAAGTGAAAGGACATATATTAAAAAAAAGAGAAAAAATAAAAAAAGGTGGGGGAAGGGGCGAGGGGCAAAGGTCAAGATACCTTGTCCCTCCATAGTCTTTATGAAATAAATAAAAAAATAGAGTAGGGTGGAAGGGGTCAGGCTACAACACCACCTCTACACCTCACCATAGTGGCAACAATCTTGGGGATGATCACCCTTATTCATGTTGACTGTTGTGACTCCCCTACTACCTTATAAGATGTGACTCCCTGACCATCCTATAACTAAATCTAATAGTAGCCGAGACATCACTCCCCAGTTATCATTAATAAAAATAAGGGTTTTTCCTTTTTAAGAAACAAGATATACTTGTATGGCTCAGTCGCCACCCTACATAGTCAAACAAAATTAAAAAATATATGACATAATTCTAACTTAGAATAAATATATGAATAAAATGCTTACAATGTAGCCTTGAGCATAGGCATAGAGAATATTTCTATAAGATCTAGATATAAACATTTATATAACCTACAATGAATGAAATAAAAAAAGAGATATATTAAAATAAAAAACATTAACATGCAAAGAAGTGAAATCCTAAAGAGAAGTTACGAGAGACAAGGTGGATGCAAGAGAGGAGATAGGGCATAGATTTGTTCTCCTCCACTTTTTTCTATTTTAGGATAATATTTTTTTATCATAAAATGAGTAGAATGTATTCTTGAGGTTAATGAAGTCCTTTTATTAAAAAAAAATAAGAATTTTATAGCTAATTTAATATTTTTGTTGAATGAAGGGCTCATATATTTTTGATCTCACAAATATGATATAATATAATTTAATGTTGACTTACTCTTTATCGCTTGTACTCTTAAGATGCTAAATCTATTTTTTAAGATATATGTATTTATATTTTATTTATTTATTTGATAGATGATATGAAGGTTAGAGGGGCCCTCACCATTAAAATGAAATAAATAAGCATACAAAAACCAAACCCTCCATAGAGGTGTTCAACAAAACCAAAGGTGGATTGATCCCACACAAGCCCAACAAACCCACCCAACTAAAGGTGGAAATAAAGGAACCAAAATAATGAAAACAAAATACAAAAACACTGGGGTGACAACACTCGAGTACCATCAATTCAACCCTAACCTAAAAAGTCCATCCTCAATAAGAGCCCAATTAGAGGGCCACTACAGAACTAACCAGAGGGGTTTTACTGCCCTCCCTCTCCACCTCCATTTTGTGAGCAAAGTCTCATGGGGGATGTTTCTGAGATGGTTTGACCTTTCTTTTTCTTCCTCACTACCATCCATTCCATTCCCTTATTCAAGTTCTCTTCCCTAGACGTTGTGGGTGCTTTAAGGGAGGGACCACTAGAGTCTTCCTTTTAAGTTATCTTCATGGAGTCCACATCAACCACAATTACCATAGTATTATTTACCTTAGATAATGTCAAATAAGGATCAATAGTCACATCATGAACCAAACCCTTGTTACCAGTTACCGGTGAAGATTCATTAACTTCTCTTGCTGGAGTAGGAGTACTAGCCGCAAACACTATAAGTTGCTTGGGAAGTGCATTTTTCCACTAAGAGGATTCTACTTTACGCTTGATGCTATAGAAAGCCACTGCCAAATGATCAAATTCAAAACACCTGTGACACATAAAGAGAATCCCCTCATAATCAAGGGTTTGAATTTAGTGGTGATCCTTGACTTTCAACTCCATGGATGTTGGTAATTCTTGAGAAGTATCCATACAAATTAGAATACATGCAAATGTGGTATGAGAGAAATTCAAAGTGGACACATCCACCTTCAACAGTTCACCCAGAGCACCCCCAATGCTTGAGAGATATGTATCTTCCCAAAATTGAAGAGGAAGGTGGGGTAACTGGACCCAAATGGTCTTGGTAGTGAGGTTTTCAGAAACTAGGTTGAACAGGGGATGTCAGGGATTCATAAAGATCAAGTGATGGTACCAACTCCAAATCTTAGCTTGAAAAACCTTGTCATGATACTCCAAGTTGTCAAAGACCATAATGAAGAAGCCCCAGACATAGGGGTATATTTTCAAAAGATTCTCCATTAAGGGTTGTTAGGACTCTGAGATCCATTTGTGCAAATTCAAAAGGCTTAGCCAGAAATAGTTAAATCTACAAATAATTGTTTGTTCTATAAACCACCCTTTATGAATAAGTACTTCCTCCAAAACCTTTTCTTTGAAAGAAATAGAGGGGCATGTATTTGTTACTACTCGGTGGTTTTCTATAGATTTCTCTGCCTACTCTGACTACAAGACTCCTAACGTCATTGCATTACTATTCCCCAATAAGGATGGAGACATGGCCATTCATCTCCTGATTGGGAATGCCACCCATATTCCTCTTACCACCATCATCTTCTAGTCATCCCACTAAAGTCTCCAATCGACGCTCACCCAGGGCATTTCTATCACCATCCTCTATTGTCTTCGTTAAGCCCTGACATGTAGAAACCCTAGTCACAAAAATTTTCTTCATTGGGAAAAAAGATTTGAAATTTAATCTACATTTGAAGCTTCATGGGGATGGACCTAAGTCCGTAATGTCTGCCAAATGATCTACAGTTGAATCACCTCACTGTGATCCGTGTGGAACACATGAATAAGTTTGGCCCCTACCTCAAGGTCTCCCCATGTCCATTTCAGAGTGTAGGTGGTATACATTTCTCTTTAATTATTATTATGAGCCTTTATTTATTGGATGAATTAATTCTTTATTAATTGGTGTTTTTCATATATTTGAATTAGTCTAAGTGAACTCTACCACTATAACCTTGTATTTAAAATTTATTATTGGAATGCTTCACCTCATATTAACAAAAAATAATAATTAATACAAGTGGAAGGTTGTAAAGTAAAGCACTTGGACACATCATGATTCAAACTCTATGCCAAAGGAACAAATTGGCTTCAAAACAAAAATTAGTTGGTCAAAGCACGACCCACATAACTACTAAAAAGGCAACTATTTAAGCACATGCCATCACCCTAGGAGGCAGAGGATCATCCTTGGGAAGCATTGTCCAAGCAGGCGACTCCACCTTAAGAATTGCACCATGAGTTAGATACCACCTGATGGTTTGCCACCTCCTCCTCCTAGAAGGCATTGAAGTAGAAGTTAGTCCAGCAGGGGCCACCTCTCTCCTCACCCCTAGGTCTGGAGTTCTCACAGTAAGTTTGAAGTTGGTCCTTATTATTCCTTCACAATCGACTAATGGATGTATTTAAAAGTTGAATTATGAGGCTTTTAAATGTGTAATCATTAACTTGATTAAAATATTTGATGCTTTGACTTTCTATTAAATCTTGGGAAAAATCATCAATATTTGATGATAAGTTATACATATCATTTTTGTAACGTTGAGAATAAATCTCATAACCCTTAAAAAATCATTATTTAAACTCATACAACTACATATTGTGAATAAAAATTATAAAATACATTCTATCTACCAAAAAAATAAAGTAATCTCAAAAATATATATACTTCATATTTAAATATAAAATAATCGAATATATTATGAATTATCTTATTTATATATATATATATCCTTGTTGACCAATAACATTTCCTTCACTTGTGAATTAAAATCATTAACAGTGAACAATATGGCTACTTTATATTACATTATCTACGATCGTATAGGAAGACAAATAATTTTCTGTCAAACGTTGGGAGGATCCTTCTAGGAATCAATCGTACTTTGGCACTAGGAGGATCCTCACATTTGATAAAAAAGGCCACACAGATTGTGTGGCCATGGGTCAAAGCACATACAACATATCAAAGTCGTCTGGGGCTCTCAAACCCCAACCGTCTTTGCGTCTAAACCAAAAACCAACAAACAACCAGCTGCCAATTCATCACACCGCACGCACAGCCTACCAAATCCATAGCCACTTTCCTTCTTCACAACTTACGCATGGAGAACCACCAATCGTGCCCTATTAAAACACACCCCCCACACACACTTTTACAAACACTCAGCTGCTTTGCACATCCCGATCGATCATCAGATTTACTTATTCCCGCAACATGACTAGCAATGGATCAGCAGTATCATATTCCCAGGCGCATCCCAAGTCCAGGGCGGGCGTTGCAACAGCTTTGGCGTTCGGCAAGGCGTTCCCTGATCAGCTGGTCATGCAAGAATTCCTCGTCGACGGCTATTTCAAGAACACCAACTGTGAAGACCCCGTTCTCCGCCAGAAGCTCGACCGTCTCTGTAATACAATCAAATCCATTTTCTTGTTTCTCTTCAATTGGAAATGTTCTGTTTTGTTCTAATAACCGTGTGTTTTGTAATGCTATCCAGGCAAGACGACAACTGTGAAGACCCGGTACGTGGTAATGTCGGACGAGATATTGGAAAAGTACCCGGAGCTGACCGTGGAGGGCGCCGCGACGGTTCGACAGAGGCTGGAGATCGCCAACAAGGCCGTCACCGACATGGCAATAGAAGCCTCCCAGAATTGCATAAAAGAATGGGGCCGCCCCGCCTCCGACATCACCCACGTCGTCTATGTGTCTTCCAGCGAGGTCCGACTACCCGGCGGGGACCTGTTCCTGGCCAGCGGGCTTGGCCTTCACCCGGATGTGAGTCGTGTGGCGCTCTACTTCATGGGCTGCTCGGGCGGAGTGACGGGTCTTCGGGTGGCAAAGGACCTGGCCGAGAACAACCCGGGCAGCCGGGTCCTTCTCGCCACAACCGAGACGACCTTAGTTGGCTTCCGTCCGCCAAACGCAGACCGACCATACGACCTCGTCGGGGCCGCTCTGTTCGGCGACGGGGCAGCAGCCATGATCTTGGGGGCCGACCCCGCGCCACACGAAAACCCGTCGTTTGAGCTGGACTGGGCCGTGCAGCAGCTTGTGCCCGGCACCGACAAGACCATCGACGGGCGCCTCACGGAGGAAGGCATCATCTTTAAGCTGGGGCGTGACCTCCCTCAGATTATAGAGAACAATATCGAGGACTTCTGCCAGAAGCTGATGAAGAAGATCGGGTCGACGCAGCTGGAGTATAATGACCTGTTTTGGGCCGTGCACCCGGGCGGGCCGGCGATTCTGAACAGGGTGGAGAAGAGGCTGGGGCTTGTGCCTGAAAAGCTCAAGCCCAGCAGGCAGGCGCTGGCCGACTTTGGGAACGTGAGCAGCAATACCATTGTGTATGTGTTGGAGTACATGCGGGCGGAAAGCTTGAAGAAGGCGGCGGCCAAGGAAAAGGATGACGAGTGGGGTCTTATTTTGGCCTTTGGCCCTGGCATTACCTTCGAAGGCATTTTAGCTCGCAATGTTATCCCCTAATAATTACTCCTGCCCATCCATGCGCTCAGACAGATCTGATGCAATTACTAGCTTGTGACTGAATTTGCAAGAGGAAGTTCCTCCATTAGTTTTTAATCAAATAACGTCAATTGAAGATAAACAGAATTATTTATGTGGCAAGTAAATTTGTCGATAAATTTATTATTAAAATGTTTTAGTGTAATTATTATTAATAATAATATAGAATAGAGTAAAATACTTGGTTGGAAAAAAACCTGTTCAAAACATGACAACAGAAAAATAAAAAACATCAGATTGTTCATAATAATTATAAAATTTATTAAGATTAAATTACAGATTGCAATCATCAAATTAACTTCCCAATAAAGAATATCTGCAACCATTTATTTACTAACTCCAAAATAAAATTTGAACAAGTTTGAAAACAACGAAAGCAAAGAAGGAAGGTTGTAACACTTCTCTAAAAAGAGCAATCATCATTGTAGTAGGCATTAACATTCTCTGGAAGGAACGATGGAATGAGATGTACAGGCGTTCACTTATTAAATCACATTTTTATTTTCATTATAGTGTAAGTAATCTATGATTATAACAAGTTTGAAGTTTGTTTTTATTTATTTATTTTTATTTGAAAAAATAAAATATTTTTTATCTTTAATATATTATTGAATTTTAAATTTTTTTGTGAATATTTTTATAATTGGTAATGATGATGGTTTTAATGTAAAAATTTATCATTTAAATTAAGTTGGTTTGTAAGACTCAATACAATGTATAGAAATATAACTTTTTTCTTAATTTATTTTGTAATAAAAAATAATCTGTAATTAATTTTATTAACAGCAAATTTTATAATTTTTTAAATTCTTTCCAATAAAAATGTCAAAGCAATTATTAAATCCTTTCTACTTGAAATGTTTAAATACAATAACTAAACTCTTTTTATTTGAAATGTTTAAATGTAATCATTAAACCCTTCCCACTTGAAATGTCTAGAATGAATCAATTTATTGATTCACTTACAAATGAAAATATAAAACAAAACACTAAAATAAAATATTTTGATGAGGCATTAACATTTTTTAAGTTTTATTGTAACTTCTCTAAAGTAGAAGTTTTTAAAATCTTACTTGATATAAAACATGTCATTTTCTCCAAATAAAATTTAAACAAGGTCAATTTACTTAATTATATTGATTTAATTTTTTATGAACTGAATTATGATTATAAATATTTACATAAACATGCTTTATGATATTATAAACGTATAATTTTATAAAAAATAAAATTCATCCTCATATTTATTTAAACTACATAATATTCAAATTACACCATATATAAAACAAACTTATTTTTTTTTTTTTTTTTTTATTAAAATAAAATAAAAATAAACTATTATATTCATCTATAAAATGATAATTCATTCATGATTTTTTAATCCAAAAAACATAATAATATAAAATATTATTTTTTTAAATCCACTTAGTGTCTCAATGTATGTATGTGTTAGACATAAAAAAAATTATTGGAAAGCTTGTCCCATATATTAATAAAAGTTTATATTATAGAATTAATTTGAAAACTAAGTGTTCAATATAATCTCTAGGTTAATGATTAAGAATCTATCTTGAAAATTTATAATTTATTTTGAAACTTTATAATTGTAAGATTTATATTTTTAAGATTGGAGTTAACTTCATTTTTTGATAATGGATTGTTTGGAAGTGGTTTGTTGAGACACCCTTCATCTAGTACAAACTCTAATTAGGTTATTAATTCTACTATTAATGTTAAGTGGAAATTTAAATCCAAATAACAAGTTTAGAATATAAGGTTTGATGTGTGTGGGTTTTCATTATTGATCCTAAACAATCTTATCTCCTTATCTACCATGAGCTTCTAATTGGCATATGGTTGGTTGGTTCTGTAAATATGTCCAGTCATCTTAGATTTGGATCGACATCTTTAACCTAAAAGATGGTGTTTTGATGGGAATCAACCATGATTCTTTCAAATTATATATAAATTTGGTATATATTTTGAGCTAAGATTCTCTTTCACTAATAGATCACTAGGGGAGTGTTTCTTGTATTTTTAGTCAAGTTTCTTCAAACTCTCTTCACTATTAGTCGTTCTCATAATTTTATGGCTTTAGATAGTAGAGGAGAACCCATTCCTAGAGAAAATGTCACAGTGGCTCCCCTTCGTGCTAGTGATGAATCCGAGTGGTTAGTACAATCGCAAAGATTTTTTTTTAGTTAGTACTTGTCATTTCTCCCTCCAGATAAGATACTAGTGATGGTGAAGATAAAGAGAACGTAACAAATGATTAAAATCTTATATTTGATATAGAAAATCCACTTATTAAAAAGAGTTGGAGAAACAAACCAAATGATCATCTACCTCCTTCGTCACTACTTATTATTAGACATAAATATATTACTAATTATCAATAGTTAAAATTTTAATCTCAAATACCCTTCAAAAAAATACCTAAAAAATAAAAAAGTCATAAAATTTTATTTTTATTTTAAATAAGAGTCATGTTTTGGCTCCTAATTCAATTTAATTATGTGAATGTTATATGTTTTGAAAATTATTGAAATTATATATATATATCCTTCGTCACTACTTATTATTAGACATATTACTAATTATCAATAGTTAAAATTTTAATCTCAAATACCCTTCAAAAAGATACCTAACAAATGAAAGAGTCATAAAATTTTATTTTTATTTTAAATAAGAGTCATGTTTTGGCTCCTAATTCAATTTTAATTATGTGAATGTTACATGTTTTGAAAATTATTGAAATTATATATATATATATATATATATATATATATATATATATATATATATATATATATATATATATATATATATATAATGTTAATAATTAAATTATTATACACATTCAAATTTATGTTAACAATATGTTGACATTAATTAGATAAGAAGATTCCTACACATTAATGTAGAATAATTACTGTTTTGTACTTTACTTATTATAATTATATTTAACGGTCATTTTTTCAATTTTTTAAAAAATTTGCTTTCCACATTTAACATCAACAATTTACTTCTTTTATATACATGCTTATGGATCATAGTAATTTTATTTTACATTTTATTAACATATATTGCTTTTTTCTTCTCCAAATTCTTCTAAATATATAAAAAGTCATTTAAACATACTAACTAGTTATATTATTATGAAATTATATTAATGTAATCTCTTGTGGAGGGAAATGTTTTACTTCAGCATTTATAAACTTAATTTCCTTGAATATTTCTTTGTACTTTCCCATGCAACAAACTTTGACATTTCTTTGTGGTACCTAAACCAATGAACCCATTGTTTACCAACATTGTAAGCAAGAGCCATGAAATATGCATAATTTTATTGCATTTATGAAAAATGTATGACATTGCAAATAGCTCCTCATACTTTCATTGCTTCGAGTAAAGAAAGAAACGATCAAGAACATGTTATAGAAGTCAAATACTTACTACTTCTTAGCTTTTGCTACTCTATTCTCTTCCCATGCTTTAACAAGAGCTACTCTCCTATCTTTAAGAATTGTTTCTAAGACAACATTTATAGATATAACAAAAACAATAAGAGTACGAAAAAATAAAAATTAATATATTTTGCATTATGGATTGTATGAATGTGTGGATATATATATATATATATATATATATATATATATATAATCACATAAAACCCTTATTTTTAATATTTTAATTTTAATTTATTATATTTGATGAATTTTTATATATTGATATATTTGTTAGATTATATCGATCACATTTAGGTTCCCATTTATCTCTTAAATTTAAAATTCTCATTCTAACACTTATCAAAAAGTATTTATCAACATCCGTAGATTATACATAGCATGTTATCATGTTATAACTCAAAAATTAAGCATGTTTCATCTCTAAGTTAGGTTTGTACTTTGCATGGGTTTATCTAATTCAAATAGTGCCTTACACGTGCATGCCCTTTTTAGCCTTGTGGATCATTTAGCATATTATTTTTGATCATGCACTTTTAACGTCACCCTTTATCATTTTAAAAGTCTGTTAACACATATATCTAGTCTTAGATCAGTATATATACACATGGGCATGTCAAACCATTTAAAATAATGAAGAGATGAATCATAAACATAAAATACACACATAGATAAAATTTGAATATCAAAGGTCAAGAGTAGAGCCAAACATCTAACACGATTCCTGCTACTTCAATTTGAGCTTCATTGAGTCATATCTTACACACTTGGAGCACAATTGTTCTTCTTGGTCTCTTGTCATTCCCCTTATGCAAAATGAGTGTATTATTTTTCATATAGTTTAATTATCATTTCTTGGGAATATTAAGATTCAAACCCTCACTCAAGTTATTCCATCCAAAAACTCACAAAACTATGTAAAGGTATAACTCTGAGCATGAAGAATAAATAGTTTATAATACTACTTTGGTGGTTTCCTAAATCCATAATTGTTTGTTTATTTTGAAGTTTCAATCTATGTCAAAGAGGAAGAACATTGGTTCTCTACATTTTGCCTATAAAAATAGTGAAGCAAAAGTACAATAACATCATAAAAGAGACAACACAATAATGATAGAAAATTCAAGTTTGGAAACCCTACATATGACATAATCAAAAGCATAGAAATAGATTTGGTATTTATGATTTTGACTAGGTTGAGTGTCCCCAAGACAAACCCATGTAAAGTGTGTCTTTTCTTAGTAGAGGTTTCTAAATTCCAAATTTTAAGAACATAATCTAGATAGTCTACACAATCATTCTACATGTCCAAAATTATACAATAGTAACTAGGCATGATCATTCCTTAATATTTAATATTTAATTTTCATAACATAGTTTAGTTGTGTTGCACTTGGGAATATTTTTTAACATAGCCTCTTATATAGATCTAAGTTATGTATTTTCATTGATGTATGCTTAAATATATATAAGTTCAATTATTTTTTCCTATTTTGAGTTAAATCAAAAATAGGGTAACCATAAATGGTTAGTTTTGCAAGCCTTCATTTACCCTTAGGATTTTCATATTTCATTCATTCTTAGATTCTGATCTTAAGGATCATTCAAACTTATTAGTCATAGGGTTCATATACCTTTGTGTGTTCATTTCTTGATTATCATCATGATTAACATTATAAAAATTGATGAGAGTAACATGTTTTTATTGGATGTTAAATTGTAAAATATCAAAATCTCAAAGGATAAAAACATTATTGAATGCATTTATAAATATTTCAAATTAAAGGTTTTTGTAAATCTTAAATTCATTTATGAAATGATACATAAAGCTAGATAAGTTATGAATGCAAATGTTTCTCATGTAGACATCCCTAGGGTTTGTACTTATGTTCCATTATATTCTATTATTTTTAATGAGTTTTTGAATCCCACTCCTATGAAAAGAAGTGAACCTACCTCCATCATCAATGGTAAGATTCAACTTTTAAACAAACCTATTAATTTTTAGCCTTTGATATCCAACATTATCAGTGGTATAAAATCTAATTTATGAATTTCCAATTGCATTGACTTTATAATTTTAGACAAAGATTAACCTGAAAAATTATGATCTATTAAATGATGATATATATTGAGGGATACTATCCACCTCGACTACATGGGTTTATGCCTCAAAAGGCACATATTGGGATTCAACACATATATATTACATCATTTATTTTACTATAATTTTGTTTTCATTAATTTAGCCTTGGTACACCCAATAATCTACTTGACATTTTTACCACATATTTATAGTTCCATTATATATTACATATCTAGACTTTCAGTTCTTTCTTCTTTGAAGTAAACATCAGCTTTATGTCTCATCATTTGTGGTGATCATATTATTTATGATCTAGGGTATCTTTACTTATTTCAAGCCACTTTTGATGCTAAGTCTATCATATTTATACATTGTTGACTACACTGCTATGCATAGAACATACATTATCATATACATTTACAATAGTCATACATATATCTAGTGTTTCATTTACACATCTTTATACATAACTTATTATGGGATTTCAATATAAAAATACAAAAAATAATAAAAAATATAATAATACAAAAAATAAAAAATAAAAAAATTGCCTCTATCTTGGTCATACTATGTTTATCATGACTATTGTACATTCTTCTAGGTTTTTTTGCATTCCTGTTTCCACACATTTTTTTCATGGTATACTTTAATCGGTAATTTGCATGATGTTTAGGTTATATATGGTTATGGACTCATTTCATACCTTGCCTAGGGGAGGGCAAGGGGGAACCCTACCATATTATTCCTATAGTTTATGAGCCTTATTATTTAATTAGTTAACCCTACCTTGTTTTGTTACTTCTATTCTTCTTCTACATATATTAAATAAAAATCTTAAGCACAGATTCATACATGATTATATATTTCATATATGGGGACATCGTACCCATGTTTGTGATTTATCAATTAAATCTTTTCCTATGGAGGAATCATACCCACATTTTTTCCTTAATGATCACATGCATACTCCCCTGATGTGGGCACACTACCCATATTTTATTTAATATCATACATATTCAACCAATGGAGACATGGTACTCATTTTTTATTATATCACATATCTTAACCCATTGAAAACATGATACCCATCATTTATTATACCATATATCTTCGCTCAATGGGGGTATGGTGTCCATCATTTCTTTCATATATATATATATATATATATATATATATATATATATATATATATATATATATATATAGTACCAATCAAGATATGATACCCATTCCTTATCTCACATATCTTCACCTAATGGGGAAATGGTACACATCATTTCCCATAACACATATTTTCCCAATGGGGCCATGGTACACATGGTTTCTATCTTTTGTCATATTTTCCTATGGGGGCATTATACCCAAGCATGTTTATTATAGGCATATCTTATGTAGGGTAAGTGCATGGAGTTGGGGGATAAAAATCAAACATAATTTATGTTCAAATGGATTTAAATATTTCCACATGCATAATTTAAAAAAGTGTATACGTGGTCTTGGCACTAGGCTTAATAATTATCAAGCCAGGACTGCATACGTAGTTTTAGTATTTAGACCCATGTACACGATTTTAGTATTTAGAACTACTATGAAATATTTATATTATAAAACCATGTCCACATAATAGTTTAGTATTATATTGACATGCATGGTATATAAATAAAATAAACATTCAAGTATAAGTTTACATTTAGCTATGGACATTTAGTTTCTTATATTTTAACTTATATTTTATTTATATACTTTCAAGATGTTTGAGAGTGGTCTCAGACCTATAGGATCTATAAAGCAAATTATAGGTTTTGGAGGATCCTATCATATTTCAGACTCAGTCATATTTTATGGTTTTAGGTTTCAGACTTAGCCATATTTCAGGGTTTTAAGATTTTAGGGAGACATCATAAGAGGTATGAAGGTTGCATGAAGGGATGTAGGTATGATAGAATAGTTTGAGAATATCTATCACAAAGTGCCACAAGTAAATCTCACCCCATTCCCTGTGCACCCTTTAAGGTATACACTCTGGGATAAATGCATCGATAAGCCCCTAATGCATACAAAAACCATCTAATGCACAAAATCATACACAACATTATTTACAGTTTTGGGATACATTTCTAACGACAATCTCACAGAGAAAACACATACCTCACTTTTTTCATTCCATGGATGGTAGATATTTCTGCCATATATATATATATATATATATATATATATATATATATATATATATATATATATATATATATATATATATATATATATTACTTTGTTAGTTATTCTCAATTAATCGACCACCCCTGTAAATTAATATCCAATTAAAAAATCCTTGCCATTGTGATTGGACCTTACACACTGATCTTTGAACCCTATGCCCTAAACCTTAAACCCTAAAATGTAAACCCTAAACTAATTGATTTAGCCCAAATTAACATCATTTAGACTAAGAATTAGATTTATAAGGCTCAATTTGGCCCAAATTACATCACTGATTACCTCAATTGACTAATTGGCTTAATATATGATGATATTAGGGATAATTGAGCCCAAAATCACATTTTATAGTAACAAATAGGTTTTAGAGTAAACCCTAAAATCACATTTTATAATTGAGCCCAAAAGCACTAAACCTTAAACCCTAAACCCTAAATCAATTGATTTATCCCTAATTAACATCCTTTAGAGAAATAATTAATTTCATAAGGCTCAATTCAACCTAAATTACATTACTTATTTCCCTAATTGACTAATTGGCTCAACCTATGATGACATTGGAGCTAATTG
This sequence comes from Torreya grandis, assembly GCA_037957365.1. Lineage (NCBI taxonomy): Eukaryota > Viridiplantae > Streptophyta > Pinopsida > Cupressales > Taxaceae > Torreya > Torreya grandis. Next base: position 616,894 of record JARHVA010000430.1, read on the forward strand.
TGCCTAAAATCATATTTTGTAGTAACAAATAGGTTCAATGAGATAAAATTAGCCCCAATTACCCTTATGATTAGACCTTATACCCTAAACCTTAAACCCTAAGCCCTAAATTATACAATCTTTAAACCCTAAAACAATCATATTAACCCTAATTAACATCATTTAAACTAAAAATTTAGTTCACATGGCTTAATTTGGCACAAATTACACCACTAATTTCCCCAATTGATTAATTATCTCAATATGAGATGACATCAGGGCTAATTTAGCCCAAAATCAAATTCTATAGTCATAAATAGGTTGAATAAGCTCAAATTATCCCTAATTACCTTTGAAATTAGACCCCAAACCCTAAACCAATTGATTTATCCCAAATTAACATCATTTAGAGTAATAATTAGGTTCACAAGGATTAATGTAGCCCAAATCGCATCATCGATTACCCTAATTGACTAATTTGATTAATCTATGATGACATTAGAGGTAATTGAACCCAAAATCACATCATGTAGTCACAAATAGGTTCAATAAGCTCAAATTGGCCCTAATTGCCTTCATGGTTAGACCATATACCCTAAAACCTAAACCTTATACCCTATACCCTAATCACTAAATCCTAAACCCTAAATCATAAACACTAAATCAATTGATTTATCCCTAATTAACATCTTTTAGAGTAATAATTATTTTCATAGGGCTGAATTTATCCCAAGGCACATCACTTATTGTCCCAATTAACTAATTAGCTCAACTTGTGATGACATTAGGGATAATTATACCCAAAATCATATTTTATAGTCACAAGTAGGTTCAACAAGCTCAAAGGAACCCCAATTATGTTCATGATTAGACCCTAAAACCTAAACCATATACCTTAAACCCTAAGCCCCAAGCCCTAAACCCTAAATCATACACTCTTTAATCCCTAAACCATATACCTTAAACCCTAAGCCCCAAACCCTAAAACCTAAATCATACACTCTTTAATCCCTAAACCAATCATTTTAGCCCCAATTAACATCACTTAAATAAATAATTAGGTTCATAAGATTCAATATGGCCAAAATCACATCACTAATTACCCCAATTAACTAATTGGCTTAATCTATGATGACATGGGGGCTAATTTATCCCTAAACCCTAAACCCTATACCTTAAAACCTAAGCCCTAAACCTTAAACCCTAAATCATAAACACTAAACCAATTGATTTAGCCCAAATTAACATTCTTTAGGGTAAAATATATGTTCATGAGGTTCAATTTGACCCAAATTACACCATTAATTTCCCTAATTGATTAATTGGTTCAATCTGTGATTATATTGAGGCTAATTGAGCTTAAAATCACATTTTGTAGTCATACATAGGTTCAATGCTCTCAAATTAGCCCTAATTACTTTTGTGATTGGGCCTTATACCCTAAAACCCAAATCTTATATGCTATACCCTAAGCCCTAAGCCCTAAACCCTGATCCTTAAATGATAAACCTTAAATCAATTGATTTGCTCCTAATTAACATCCTTTAGAGTAATAATTATTTTCATATGGCTCAGTTTATCCCAAAACATATTACTTATTACTCTAATTGAATAATTAGCTCAACATGTGATGACATTGGGGCTAATTGTGTCTAAAATCACATTCTATAATCACAAGTAGGTTTAACAAACTCAAATTGGCTCCAATTGCCTTCATGATCGGACCCTATACCCTAAATTATAAACTCTTTAAACCCTAAACCAATTTTTTTTAGCCCCAATTAACATCATTTAGATTAATAATTAGGTTCAAAGGGCCCAATTTATCCCAAATCACTATTAGGAATTAAGTGAATATAAACCATATTTAATCAACCATAAAATCACATAACCAAATTTTAAATGTGTGAAAATCATATTTAAATATGCGGAAACAATTCCTTCAATCATAGTTTAAATGAAAGCCTAAAAGAATATAACAAAACCAACAATAACACATAACAAAAATATACCATGGTTCACCTAATGTGGGCTACATCCACCAAGAAAGTCCTCAAATAAAACAATAATCTAAAACAAGATTACAATGAACTCTCATAGAGATAGACAAATCTCCTGTAGAAAATGTTGCACAAAAAAGATGCACTTTCACCTGCACCTGCACATTACTATATCCCATAAGATGATATACCATACCCTATAAATGAACACCTATAATTTGAAAAACACCTACACTTTGAATCTATCTCTCAAAATCCACACCTGTAAATAAGAATTATCAACAGACTCTAAAAGGTCACTCCACACCCTGTATAAATAACTAATGAAGTAGAAAATCATCCTCTAAGGAAAAACTCACCATCCTCATCCAGGATAGGCTCTATCCATAATGTGACATGCCATATTCCACCTTTCCAAGCATATCCAAAAGGTTTCAAGAGAAGAAACATGCCATTCCACTCCAAATGACACTATTTCCAATGAGGAAGTCCAACCCACTCCTATAATACATCAATGAAATTATTAAATAGAATATTTAATAATTTTCTCCTCCTAATGCATCATATAAATTATTAAATACATCACTTAATAAATTTCTCCTCCTAATGCATCATAGAAATTATTAAATAGATCATTTAATAATGTTCTCTTATGGAAATTAATAAATAAACAATTAATTCCCTAGAACAAGGAAATCAATCCCACTTCCAACAAACATGGAAGTCAACATGAAAATTATTAAATATGTATTTAATAATATTCACCCAAATGAGGAGTAAATACAAAATGAGCTCCCCACATCCTTAGATATCTCTAATCCCCCAAAACATACCATCATGGTCATGTGATAGCCTCAAAGGGCTCCACACTCAACAATCTCCCACTTGGAGACCTTTTCTCCTGAACAAAATCTATCACTGCTCCATGACCACTAAGGCAAACCAAATCTAAACATAGTCTCAGCTTATCCAATGTGACCACCTTGGTCATCATATCTGTAGGATTATAGCTAGTATGAATCTTCTCTAGCTTCACCAAGTTCTCCTCCAAAGCTATCCTGATGAAGTGATAATGTAACTAAATGTGTTTCATCCTTGAGTGGAAAGTGGAGTTCTTTGCCAAATGAATACAACTCTGACTATAACTGTGTAGTCTCTCAACATCTTACTCATGCTCCAACTCTTGAAATAACTCCTATAACTAAATAATCTCTTTGCTAGCCTTTGTCGAAATAACATACTTTTCCTCTGTGGTTGACAAAGCCACAAATTTCTGTATCTTAGAAATACAACTAACTTCTATATCTCGAATAGTGTATATATATATATATATATATATATATATATATATATATATATATATATATATATATATATATATATATATATAACCTATTGTACTTCTCCTGCTATCAATATCTCCTACCATATTCAAGTCCACATAACCATGAAAAGTGGTATCTGATCCACCATAACATAATGGAACATCAATAGTTCATCTCAAATATCGAAGAATCCATTTCACTGCTTGTCAATGCTCATAACCAAGATCACTCATATACCTGATCACAACTCCCATTGCATGGGCAATATCTAGCCTAGTATAAACCATGGCATACATCAAGTTGCCAACTACCGATGAGTAAGGTACCTTGGACATCTTAAGCTTTTCAACTTTCATCTTGGGACACTACTCCTTTGATAATCTAAAATGGCCTACCAAAGGAGTACCAACATATTTAGCATCCAACATACTAAACCTTTCCAAGACTTTCTTCACATACTCTGATTGGGATAAAACCAGCTTCCTCTCCTTCCTATCACAAGTAATCTTCATACCAAGGATTTGCTTTGCTGCACCCAAATCCTTCATATAAAAGGAGTCTCTAAGATATTTCTTAAGCATATGAATATGTTGTATGTTTTTTCCTACAACTAACATGTCATCCACATACAAGCATAAAATAATAAAGGAACCATCATCAAAATGTTTTATGCACATGCAATGGTCATAATTACACCTTTGATATCCTTGTTCTAACATAAAATAATCAAATTTCTTATACCATTGTCATGGAGCTTGTTTCAATTGATAAAAGCTCTTATTTAATGTGAACACATAGTTATCCTTCCCTTTGACCTCATATCCCTATGGATTCTTCATATACAACTCTTCTTCTAAATCACCATAAAGAAAAGAAATTTTCACATCTAACTGTTCTAAGTGCAAATCCTCAACTGCAACTAAACCAAGAACAGTCCTAATAGAATTCTATTTTACAATAGGGGAGAAAATATCATCAAAATCAATCCCTAATTTTTGTGCAAACCCCTTGACCACCATCCTAGCCTTAACCCTTTTTCTCCCTTGATCCTCTTCTTTTATTCTAAAGATCCACCTGTTTGGAAATGCACTCTTGCCCTTGGGTAGCCTTACCAAATCCCACGTTTGGTTCTCCATGATAGATCTATGTTCCTCATCCATGGCTTATTCCCATTTCAACCTGGCATCTACCTACATTGCTTCCTCATAACACTTTGGTTCTCCATTGTCAGTGAGTAACAAATAATTGAAAGAAGGAGAAAAATGTTCAGGTGCTTTTCTTACCCTAGAATATCTTCTTACCATAGGATTTTGGGTTCCTTTTGTAGAAGATACATGAACTGATTCATTAGATATTTTTCCATCTGTAATGTCATCTAATAATGTGTACTCTTTCTGTTCATTTTCCTATTCTTGCAACTAATCCTTATACATGACTTTTTCATTAAAGACTACATCTTTAGAACAAAATGTTTTCTTATATTTAATGTTCCATAAATGGAAACCAAAGTCATCCTCACCATATCCAACAAAGGTGCATTTCTCTAATTTATCCTCTAACTTGGTCCTATTCTATTTCTTGATGAGGGCAAAAGCCTCACATCCAAAGACTCTAATAAAAGAATGATCAACATTTTTACCAGACCAAGTTGTTTCAATAATGCCTCCATCTAAAGGCATAAAAGGTTCTCTATTAATAAAATATACTATTGTGCTAACTGCTTTTACCCAAACCTATAAAGGCAACCTAGCATGTAACCTCATGCTCCTATCACATTCCATTATTGTTCTGTTCATCCTTTCAGACACTCCATTCTATTATGGAGTTCTTGGAACTATCTTTTGCCTACGGATTCCATTATTAGAACAATAAAAAAAAAACATTACTACAATACTCACCTCCATTATCTGATCTAAGACATTTCAATTTGAGACCTGTTTCATTCTCAACCAAAGCTTTCCACTTCTTAAAAGTGTCAAATACATCATATTTATTTTTAATACAATAAACCCAAACTTCTCTAATTGCATCATCAATAAAAGTGACATAATAATTGGAACCACCAATAGAATATACCTAAGCTGGTCCCCATACATCTGACTTTACCAACTTTAACTTGTGGTTTTTATTTATGGGTCTAAGTTTTAGGAACTTAACCCGATTCTATTTCTTGTACACACAATCCTCATAGAATTTTAGATCTAGATCTCTCAATTTAGATAATTTATCTTTTAAGATATTTATGCCCTTATGTCTCATATGACTGAGCCTATAGTGCCACATAGTTGTATCTCCATCTGCAAAAACTAAATCAAAATAATCAACACTACTAGTCAAATATAAAGTTCCAACTTTCTTACCTCTCGAAACCACAAGAGATCCTTTGGTAACTTTCCAAGAATCTATAGTAAACATAACTAAATATCCTTCACTACTCAATTGCCATATAGAAACCAAATTTCATGTCAACATAGGCACATGTCTGACATCCTTAAGTAACCACGTGTTCCCATTCTACATTTTCACCTAAATATAACCTTTCCCTACTATCTCACATGGTTCATCATCACCAAGATATAAATGTCCTAGATTCTCTTGAACATAATCAGAAAAATAACACCTATGTGGGGTGGCATGAAAAAAAGCCCCTAAATCTAATACCCAAGACTTAGTAAAATTATTTAAAGAAATAATTAAGGCATCCTGACTTATTTTACCTGATGTCACATTTACCTCATTCACTTCCTCCTTGTTTCCCTTCTTATCCCAAAGTGACCAACAATCCTTCTTTGAGTGTCCACTCTTCCCACAATGCCAGCATATCATCTTAGCTTTAGATCAACCTTTTGAATTTCCATTATTGCCTTTACTTTTGTCCTTTTTCCTCCCTCTACTATCAACAAACAAATCATTACCTAAATATGATTCACTAGTGCTTTTCCTTTGCATCTCCTCACTGAGAATTACACCTACAACATCCTCAAAATTCAAGCTTCCCTTGGTAGGGACTGCATTACTCACATCCATAACCAAATTATCCCAACTATCTAGCAAAGAACATAAAATTAGCAAAGTTCTAATTTTGTCATCAAATTTAATTCCAACTGAAGTGAGCATACTTACAACTATATTAAAATCATTTAAATGATTAGTAATAGAACCTTTCTTAGACATTTTCATGTTAAATAATATTTTCATAAGAAATTTTTTATTAGAAGCTGAGGGTTTTTCATATAACTTTCCAATTTTATCCATGATATCCTTTGTAGATGTTTGATCTACAACGTTAAATGCAATAGAAGATGCAAGGCATAACCGTATGGCTTCCAATGCCTTCCTATCAAGCAATGTCCAATCTACATCACTCATAGTTGTAGGTTGTCCTCCTTTCCCCTCCAAGGGGAGTTGAAGTTCCTTCTAATACAATTAATATTCCATCTACATTTTCCACAAACCAAAATTCTTACTATCAAACTTCTCCACTCTGAATCTGATTTCTTCTCCCATAGCTCCCACTCAAGCTAATAACCTTTCTAGTGATTTACCACTTCAATTGAAACACCACCAAAGCTCTGATACTAGTTTTTAGGAATTAAGTGAATATAAACTAGATTTAATCCACCATAAAATCACATAACTAGATTTTAAATGTGTTAAAATTAGATTTAAATATGCATAAATAATTTCTTCAATCATAGTTTAAATGAAAGCATAAAAGGAGAGAATAAAAATAGTAATAACACTTAACACATATATACCATGGTTCACCCAATGTGGCATACATCCACCAAGAAAGTACTCAAATAAAATAGTAATCTAAAACAAGATTACAATGAACTCTCATTGAGATAGAAAAATCTCCTATAGAAAATGTTGCACAAAAAAGCTGCACTTTCACCTACACTTGCACAATACTGTATCTCACAAGATGTTATACCACACCCTGTAAATAAACACCTACACTTTAAAAAACACCTGTACTTTGGCTCTATCTCTCAAAAGCCACACCTATAAATAAGAATTATCAACAAACTCTAACATGTCACTTGACACTTTGTATAAATAACAAATGATGTAGAAAATCATCCTCTAAGGAGAAACTTGCTATCCTCATCTAGGATAGGCTCTATCCATAAGGTGACATGCCATATTCCACCTTTACAAGCATATCCAAAAGGTCCCAAGAGAAGAAACACACCTTTCCACTCCGAATGGCACAACTTCCAATGAGGAAGTCCAACCCACTCCCATAATACATCAAGGAAATTATTAAATAGAACATTTAATAATTTTCTCCTCCTAATGCATTATAGAAGTTATTAAATACATCATTTAATAATTTTCTCCTCCTAATGAATCATATAAATTATTAAATAGATCATTTAATAATTTTCTCCTATGGACATCAATAAATAAATAATTAATTCCCTAGAACAAGAAAATTAATTCCACTTCCAACAAACATGGAAGTCAACATGAAAATTATTAAATATGCATTTAATAATATTCACCCACATGAGGAGTAAATGCAAAATGTGGTCCCCACATCCTTAGAGCTCTGTAATCCCCCAAAATGTACCATCATGGTCATGTGATAGCCTCAAAGGGCTCCACACTCAATAATCACATCACTAATTGCCCCAATTGACTAATACTTAAATTTATCAAAATATAGCTAAAATATCCATGATCTATAGAATGAAATAAGTGACGCATGTGTTTTATCTATGGGATTGTTGTTATAAATGTACCCCATAACTATAAATCACGTTGTATATGCCTTTGTGCATTAGATGGTTCATGTATGCATTAGGGGCTCACTGATGCATTTCTCCTAGAGTGTATACCTTAAGGGGTACACAGGGAATGGGGTGGGATTGACTTGTGGCACTTTGTCATAGATGTTATCATACTATTCTATCATACCTACATCCCTTCATGCAGACTTAATACCTCCTATGATGTCTCCTTGAAATCTTGAAACCCTGAAATATGGCTAAGTCTGAAACCTTGAAACCTTGGAATCTAACTAAGTCTAAAATATGATAGGATCCTTCAAAACCTAAAATTTGCATTATAGCTCCTATAGGTCTAAAACCACTCTCAAACATCCTAAAAGTATATAAATAAAATATAAATGTCCATATCTAAATGTAAAATTATACTTGAAATTTTATTTTATTTATATACCATACATGCCAATCTAATACTAAACTATTTTGCATACGTAAATTTATAACAACAATGCCATGTACATAGTTCTAAAGACTAAAACCACATATGCAGTTTTAAATACTAGTACTAAAATATTATACATACACAATACATACTACATACATGGTTCTTATATTGGATTTTTGAAACACATGCCTTAAGGCTTAGGAATGTCTTAGATTCCTGAGCCTCAGGTGTGGACCTATAACACACACAGTCGAATGCATGTTTTCTACCAATAATAACAAAATTCAACTTCACCCATGCTAGACACTATCCATTTTATCAAAAATTTCCTTGAAAATTGTACTACAACATCGAATAAGTATCCTCTTTCTATATATATGATATATTTTTTTAAATTTATTGCTTTAAAGTTGTTATTTATATTTATTGACTAAGTATGTCTTTTGTAGTGCTATATGACATGATTATTCATGTTCATATTTGTTTATTTATCTTTCTATTTGTTGATCCAAACTAAAAAAACATATGGTTTCAAACTAGACCTAATTTTATACACATTAAAAAAATAAAAATCTAATTTTTGATATTTTATGATGTTGATAGGGGGCGCACGGTTGGCCTAACATTTTTTATCATATTTCAAGGTATAATAACTTGTGAAATTAGTAAAAAATGTATTCATTAATTAATTTTAAAAATGATAGGTTGTAAACTAGATGATCTTACCTAGCTTTATACCAAGGGATTTAAATAAAAAGCAAATGATGCTAAAAAAATAGTGGGGCACATAGATAACTATCTAGTATGTTTTTTATAAAAAATAGTACCACCTCTTCAAATTTATGATGATTGACCTACTTATACTTAACCATTTCAAAAACAAATAGTATTTTAGAAACTACACCCAAAATGATACAATTCATCTTCCTATGAGATCTTCAAATTATGAGTGTAGATATCTCAAATAATCAGTATAAATCAAGGTTTCCTATTTTTTAGGATAAACATGTCCACTTAAGACCCCCTTTTGGCCCCCCAATTCCTTGCACTTAACTTTTATTGAGTCTATTATAACCCTTTCACTTATGGATCTAAATTATTTATTCATATTCTAGATCTTGAACATATCATATCACATGACAGGTCATCACTCATGGTACATTTATTTTTATATCTTTCTTCTATTGAGTTATCATACAATGGGGGGCATTTGGTCTTCCCCATGTGCATCATTATCCTTATCTTAGGATTTATTTACTCATATGCTTTGCCACATATTCATATATATCATGTGCCATGATACTTTAATATTATCAAATGATTGGAAATTATTCTACATATGTGCCTTGAATCATGTTTATACATACATAAATATTAAATTAAATGAATCAAACTAATAGATCTAAATTATTAAAATTGATATACAAGAATATATAGATCTAGAAGTGAAAAACATAATTTATAAATAAATTAAATATAGTAAATAGGTACAAAAATATACAAACCTCCCTAAAATAGATATTATGTTGATTATGCAGGTTGATTATAACTAGAAATTGGCTAAAAGGGCCTAAAAATAGTGTTGTATCTAAAAACATGAATTCAAATTATGCTCTTCAAAAGGGGGACATAAACACAATGTGGCATTATTTGATGATTGGGGCCATGTCTCAATTGACTATGCTCCTAATTTTTTGATCTAGATTGGTGTGACTATTTGTGAGGGTTTACATTTATTAATCATGTGTCTTGGTTTGTCACGTAAAATACCTAAAAAACACAAAACCTAGATCTAGCACAAAAAACATAATAGAGATCAAATTCCAAAAGGATAAATAGGGTTAGGATATATCCAAGCTATTCTCAAAACCCCACATAATCTAAGTGATGCCTATATAGCCTAAATAGGCCTTAGGGCAATGTAGTTCTCCCTCCTAAGGTGAGTGTGTGATTCATGATTATATGAATATAAATAAGAGATTAATGTAAATTATTTATAATGAATTCCCTTCATCTACAATAAAATATATTTAAAATTGGACTATCTTAATACATTAGAATTTTAATTAGAATAAATAGTGCTCTTTTACTCAATGTGTAGTAGAATTTATAAGTGATCAATAGATGTGTTTAAAGTTCCCATATAAGGGAGTCTTTGAAATATTTTCTCTAATTGAATTTAAAAAATTAATGGGAGATCCATTGTGAAACATCTCAATTTTAAAAAGTGACCATTAGACTACAGGGGACAAGGCCACATTGTGGCCTTGTCTAACCTAGCACAGACCTATCCTATAAGGACATAGACTACCAAAAAGGTTGGGTATGAAGCTAAATTTTGAATATGGATGAATTAGGTTAAAATAAGGATCCCTATGTGATATTTTTAGTGTTTTCAAAACAACATAGGCTCTCGTTATATATTATGAGTTAGTGAAATGGCAAAAAAATATGTAAGGTAAAGTTGTCAAGATCAAACATTGACAAGCACTTATTGATTAATTTTGTGTATCAACACATTATTGCATTGATGGGCCATCATATTCTATTCATAATTTTACATATTTTCATATTATGTTCATCATACTTGATATATACATGGTTCATATAGTTTTCCCTTCAAGGAGTGAGATCTCAGGTGACAAAATTTAAAAAAAAAATGAAATATAAAATTAAAAAAAAACATTGCTTTATACATGGTTACATATTCACATAGGGTAGATGTTTTAATATCCATGATTTAAAAATGCACTTTTCATGTTATTTCTTGAGTGGGTACTATACACATTCAAAGATTACAAGATATTTGATTACATACTATTTTTCCACATTTTGAGGAGAATTTTCATACACACCATGTCCTTTCTATGGGTATTGCAATTTAGGAGATTTTTCATAGTGATAACTTTTATTGTTTGTCTTTTATTAGTTTTATCTAGATTACATTGGTTACTACATCTCATGCAATTACCTAGATCTTATATGTATCACATAGATCTATCTTCATTATAATTTTTCATGGTCAATTTGATTTTTTTTATTCTTTTCTTTCATGTGCATTTATTTTCATATTTGTGTATCCATGGCCATAAATGATCCTCTTGTCATCATGATTTGTGTGTTCCATATTTAAGTGGTCTCACTGACTTTTCTTGTCACTAAATATGTGTGGTCACTAACTTGTGTGATGTAGGAGCATCATCTACCACATTGTACATATTGGTCAAATGTCATGTTTTAGAGTCTTTAGTAGGTTTTTTAGATCATTTTAGGTCTGTATTAATCATTTATTATTGATATAAATTGGTCAAATTTGAATTTGGATTGTATTGGCATTTTTCTGCCAAATCCTCAAATTTGAAATTTTGAATCTTTAGACTAAAGTTTGGAGCAATTTTCATGTTGGTATGCATTGTCAATAAAATGGTATTGTTGTGAAGATCATAAAATAGGTCAAGGTAACCTAATACCTTAAGTGATTCATGTAATTAGTTACTTTGGTACTCATAATTAATGGTTAGCTAGTTTTGCCCTTTCTCAGCATACAAGAGGAAGTTGGGAGGAAGTTAGAAATTAGTTATGGGTTTTGGAGTATTTTTTAGTAGATATGTGTTTAGTGGAATGAGTAATTAGAGGTAGGAAGTAATTTTTAATTGAGAAAATGGTAGATAAGTTTTGAAAGAGAAAGGGATAAAACTCTACCCAATACACCTATTATGTAAATATTGATAAGAATTATGAATGAAGAAGAATAAATGAATTTGAAATCTTGCGTTGTTTAAATAATCTGTTAGAGATGATATTGTAATTTTTATTCCATTCCTAATATGAATGAATGTGATATGTTTTGAAAAAGTGATTTAGAGTTTGTTAACCCTATTCTAAGACTATGTCTATGTATTAGAAATTGACTGTGATTGAAAGGTTGAGAGTAAGTATGGGAAAGATTATATGAAAAGACATTGTTGATGAATTAAAGGATTAAAAAAATTTAATATTCAAACTTGGCACTAAAATTTTAAATTTAAAATATACAAAAATCTATTTCAATTTGTATACTCTGTTCAGAAATTCTAAGTACACATGTTGGTGTAGGCAGACTCTGTAGATAGAAATGAAAGAAGGTATGACATAACAAGTTTATAATGATTTGATTAAATTTTTAATTATTATATTACTTTTTATAATTTTTTTCTAGATTATTTAAAATTTTATTTCATAATTATTGGTGGGAAACCTAACCCAGGCCTGTAGTTTTGGGGCATGAATTCATAGTTAAAGAAAAGCTTATGAGAAGTGATGAGTTGAGGTGTATAAATAGTATTAGGTGTATGAATAAGGTGTAAGGACACTTAAAATACCTATAATAATTTATAAAATCATATTAAACTCTTCATTAAGTTGAAACCCTAAACTTTTCCCTTTCAGTTATGCACAAACCTATAAAAGGTAATTATGTTGCACAGTTAAGCAAACTACTTGATATAACATGTGAATAAAAGTAAGGGAATGAGGATTATTTTATTGAAAATATTTTGGTATGATATTAAAGACCTTTATCATCCTATAAAGTCTCAATAAATTCATTGAAACACCTAGAAATGATTTATAACCCTTCATGGGTTTCTCAGTATGCAGATAACCCTATATTAGGGTTTTTACCTCTAACTTAGATTTGTGGGAGTTTGAACCATCAAAAAGGAATAAAACTTGGTTCATAGCTCAAGGATAATAATATTAAAGATATTTTGGAGTTTTTTTTGTGTGAATGTACCCCTATGTATGGATTAAGAGGATTGTGTAATATATAGAACCCTAATAAGCCTAAAGACCTAAACAGTGGCCTAAAAGGGCTTTAAAATGTGGTCAAATCCAATGAGTTAAGGTTTTAAAGTTTTTGAAAATTAATAAAAAAATAAGGAGTATATAAATAAAGTTTTATTTTTCCCATATGATGAGGTACATGTTTGTACAAGCAAGAAAATGCTTAAAAAAGGCTACTAATAAGACCTAGTCAGTGAGAGGAAAAGGTGATTGGTGTGAAGTGTGTATTGAAAAGTTATGTGAATGAAAAAAGGGGTTACATAAGATTAAATGGATATGTTAGAGAGAATAATTACTTTTTTTAAATAATATAAATCATAAATCTTGCTTCAATAACTAAGTTGTATGAACAAGTTAAGGTAAGGTATCCTACGTTGCTAAGTGTGAGTAGTGGTTAGAGGATAACCAATGTGATTTTGAATGAAGGATGAAAATTATCAGATAAAGATAGAGTATTTAAATTAAAAGTTAAATAATTTGTGTAATTTAAGGTTGAGAACAAATTTATAAGGTCAAGGTTAGAGCCAACTAGTACAGGTAGAGGTAAAAGAGTGCATTTATGTTATGTTTTCTATCTAATTTAAACACATTAATGTTGACCTTTGCATCATGTGGTATCAGAGAAGGAAAATTTTATGGAAAGTTATTTTTTTAATTTTTCATATTTTTGATTTCATATGAATAAATATTTTGTTGAGTAAATCCTAGATGTTATTTTGAGTTGTTGGAAAGTTGTTAATCAGATTGCAAGAATGAAGTGAAAAGGTTGTAGGAATGATAGAGAAGCAAAGATAGTTGTGAGAAAGTGAGAGGTAAAAAATACCTTAATCCAAGAAGGATTAGAGATAGAGGATCTAGTTATATCTCAAGAGAGAGAAGCTCAAAATTGAGCTTGAGAAAGAGATAAGAATCCTAGAGAAAGGACAAAAGAAGAGAAGTCCCAAGTGAGGATAATAAGCAAGAGATTGAATCCAAGAGAGAGAGAGAGAGTCAAGTGAGATAGACCAAGTGAATGGTCAAGATAAAAATATGAAAGGCTTGTCAAGAAGAGAAGAGATAGTAAAGATGATGAAGGGCTTGAATATTGAAGAATGCCACAAGAAGAGGATGGAATCAAATAAAAGATAGTTAGAGAGAGAGGAAGAGATAGTTGAAATGAAAGAGATATTGAAAAATATAGAGAATATCTTAGAATATTTGAGACCAAGATTCCATGTGTGCATAAAGAGGAAAGTTAGATTGCCTCTTAATAAATTTATGAAAAAAAAAGAAGATAAGTAATGAAGATGAAAGCAAGGCAGCCTAAAAAGAGAAGTGAAGAGGTAAACAAGCCTCACAAGATTATGAGTAATGATTTCTTTGAATGATTATATACAGGTGAATAATTGAAGCATGAGTAACATGCTAATGATGGTGAGGAACCAGTTGATTAGACAATTGAATATGGGGACATAATCATATGTTACCTAAATAAGGTGATCCATTAGATGAAGATGAAGAATAAAATGAGTTTACTGTAGCACCAAGCCTCATGATAGCAAGAAGGAGGCATATTTTAGTCAAGGAAACATTGAGGAGAGCTAAAAAGTACTAGGTATACATTTAAATGTCTTTTTTTATGAATATGTTGATATAGATGTTGTTGAGGATGATTTGTATGAGATTAATTTAAAACTAATGAACATGTTGGTGGAAGGAAAATAAGGTAAAATATCAATAAATGAAGTGCTTGACATGAATGAAGAGACCTATGAGGTGGTAGCAAGAGGATATGAGGAAGAAGCACAAGTTGGAGTGCTTGACAAGATTTAGTTGTAACAGGTTGAAGTGATTTATTTGGAAGAAATGGGAGAGCAAGGTGATTAATAATATTATACAACAAAGGATAATGAGATATGGTAGCATATCATGGAGGAGTCATAAGATTTGAGACTCATAGGAGACAAGAATAACATCATGGCAGCTAAGTTTGCATTGGAGAAAATCTTAAGGTAAGGAGAAGAAGAGTTGAAAACCAAAGAATAATGTGAAGACCAAGGGAGAAAGAAAGAGGTGGTTTTGATTGACATGTTTGTTCCATGTGAAGTTCATTGGAGGTAAAGAAATGAGCGGGTAGCTGCCCATGATTAGATTAAAGATGCAAAGCAAGAGGAAAAGCAACAAAGGAGGAGCCATATTGGGTTTGAGCAAGCATCACAAAGGCCTATATGTTTCAAAGAGGCCTTGGGATCTATGTGGACATTATTTTGTAAGAAATATGTTGCAAATAACATTAAAGTTAAATAATTTATAATTTTCATGGGAAAATTTTTTCTTGCTTCTCGATAGTATGATGCAAGAGCATCACCTACCACATTGTACATATTGATCAAATGTCATGTTTTGAATTCTTTGGTAGGTTTTTTAGATCATGTTAGGTATGTAGGAGTAATTTATTATTTATATAACTTGATCAAATTTGAATTTGAGTTGTATTGGCATTTTCTCGCCAAATCCTCAAATTTGAATGTTTGAATCTTTAGACTAAGATTTGGAGCAATTGTCATGTTGGTATAAATTGTCAATAAAATGGTATTTTTGTGAAGACCCTCAATTAGGTCAAGGCACCTAATCCCTTAAGTGACTCATGTAATTAGTCACTTTGGAACTCATAATTAATGGTTAGGTAGTTTTTCCCTTCCCCAATGTACAAGAGGACATTGGGAGGAAGTTATAAATTAGTTATGGGTTTTGGATTATTTTTTAGTAGATATGTGTTTGGTGTAATAAGTAATTTTAGGTAGGAAGGAAGTTATAAGTGATAAAATGGAAAAGAATCTTTGAAAGAGAAAGGGAAAAAAACTTTGCCCAATACACCTATTATGTAAATATTGACAAGAATTATGAATGAAGAATAATAAAGGACTTAGAAATATTGTGTTGTTTAAATTATCTATTAGAGACTATCTTTTAAGTTTTATTCCTTTCCTAAGATTAATGAATGTGACATGTTTTTAAAAAGTGATTTAGAGTTTGTTAACCCTATTTTAAGACTTATTTATGGATTGGAAACTCACTGTGATTGAGAGGTTGAGAGTAAGTATGGGAAGGATTCTGTGAAGAGACATTGATGATGAATTCAAAGATGAAATAATGTTAAGATTCAAAATTTTCACTCTAATTTTTAATTTGAAATAGATAAAACTCTATTTCAATTTGCATACTTTGTTTCAGAATTCTAAGTACACATGTTGGTGTAGGCAGACTTTGTAGATAGAAATAAATAAGGTATGCTATGACAAGTTTCTAATGATTTGATTAAATTTTTAAGTCTTATCTTAATTTTTATAAATGTGCTTTATGTTCATTAAATTTTTTTTGCAAAATTATTGGTGGGAAACCTAACCAAGCTTGTAGTTTTTTGGGCATGAATTCACAGTAAAAAAAATCTTGTGAGAAGTGATGAGTTGAGGTGTATAAACAAGATTAGGTGTATGTAAAAGGTTTAAGGATACTTAAAATATATATAATAATTTATACATTCATATGAAACTCTTCATGAAGTTGAAAACCTAAACTTTTCCCTTTCAGTTATGCACAGACCTATAGAAGACAATTGTGTAGCACATTCAAGCAAACTACTTGATATAAAACGTGAATAGAAGTAAGAGAATGAGGATTATTTTCTTTAAATTAGTGTGTTATGATATTATATACCTTGATCTTCCTTTAAATTCTCAATAAATTCATTGAAACACCTAGAAACAATTTATAACCCTTCTCAAGTTTCTCAGTATGCAGATAACCTTGTATTAGGGTTTTTACCTCTAAGTTGGATTTGTTGGAGTTTGAACAATAAAAAAGGAATAAAATTTGGTGAATAGATCAAGGATAATAATATTAAATATATTTTGGAGTTTATTTTGTGTTAACATACCCCTGTGTATGGCTCAAGAGGATTGTGTAATAGACAAAACCCTAATAGACCTAAAGACCTAAACAGTGGCCTAAAAGGGATTTAAAATTTGGTCAAACCAATGTGTTAAGGTTTAATTTTTTTTAAGTAAAAAAAACATAAAGGGTATGTAAATCATGTTTTATTTTTCCCAGAAGATGAGGCACATGTCTATACAAACAAGAAAACACTAAAAAAGGCTATTAATAAGACCTAGTTAGTGAGAGGAAAAGGTAATTGATGTGAAGTGTGTATTGAAAAGTTTTGTGAATGAAAAATGGGTAAGACTGAATGGATATTTTGGAGAGAATAATTACTTTGTATAAATAATAAAAATCCTAAATCTTGCTTCAAGAACTAAGTTGCATGAACAAGTTAAGGTAAGGTATCCTAAGTTGTTAAGTGTGAGTAGTGTATAGAGGATAACCAATGTGATTTTTAATGAAGGATGAAAAGCATCAAATAAAGATAGAGTATTTGAATTCATATTTAAATAATTTGTGTAATTTAAGGTTAATAACAAATTGATAAGGTCAATGTCAGAGCCAACTAGTATAGACAAAGGTAAAGGAGTGCATTTGTTTTATGTTTACTGTCTAATTTAAACATATTAATGTTGACCTCTACATCATTGTGTGATCCTTTTATTTTTAATTATTTATATCCATGACATTCATCAAGAAATTTATATTCTATGCTTATATCCATGATGCATATCATACAGATTACTATACTTTATTTTTGCCTACATTTCCATGGTTTACACCATGAATCTATAGGGACATACTACTTGTGTGTGTTCTAATTGATGTATCTATCTTAATTATGGGCATATTATATCACATTTATGACATTATATTCTTTCCCATATTTCTTTATCTATAGGATCACCATTTTGTTTTGTGCTTGATATAATACTATCTTTTATATGCTTATTTGACACTTATACATGATACATCTATTTAAAAATAAAATGTTAGTATCATATAGATTCAAATTTTAATGACATATGTCTCAAGATATTGATGTTTCAACTATATTATTTTCATACCATCTGAGGTATTTATCATTATATTATGAGATGAATCTTTGCAACATAGATCTTTAACCCTCACTTCAAAAGGAAGGAATATAGATAAACATATTTTTAGAAAAATCGTGATGGCACAAAATTGAGTGAACTTGATTGAAGTTAAACAAATTTGTCTACTTCATTGATGAATAAGTGGATTGCATGATGGTCAATACTAAAAAAAGTGTTCACTATGTTTTATCACCTATTGAAAGTCTAATTATGGAATTAGTTGTTATGGTTTTTGTAGAAAATACCAACCAAGTGTATTCATTTCTCTTCTCTTTTTTATATTTCAAATTTCAAATAAAATCAAACATCAAATATATATCATGAGCAATGATTGGTTATAGTAATTGACACTTATTTCAAGTACATCAAAATCTAATGTGGGTGCAAGCTTAGATCGAGCATGCATCAAAAACCCCTTCATTATTCCCTAGATAAGATGAGGCATGCCTTTTAAATTATTTACATTTATAATTTGGCACATGCATGCATTCAATCATGTTATTATACCCACATCAAAATGTGTAATTATACAAACACCAAGACCCTTATTCCCAATTTATGCAATGTATAAAACTTGTACATATTGGCATGATTTTTGGACAATACTAACCCTACTTATGTCCCCATTTATCCCATGAGCCTTAAAATCATATTCTAAAATTTATCATAAAGTATCCATTAGCATCCTTGGACTTGACACCACTTTTTATCATGATTAACCTCAAACACTGAGCCTATGTCATCTCCTAGTCAAAATCATGCTTAATTCAAGTCCATCTAGGTCATACATGCACCATGCATCTATTTTCCCTTTTACCATTGTGGGGACCATTTTTCCTATTTTTAGTGATTGTGCAGTTTAGCCTCACCTCTTGTCATTTATAAAGTTAGTAATGTACATATCTTGTCCCATATTAGCTTATATATACAAGATCATGTCAATACACTTAAAAAATGGAGATATGAATCAAAGACATAGAATAAACACATATAAAATATGAATATCAATGGTCAAGCGTAGAGCCAAACATCAAACATCTTTTCTCCTACTTCAAGTTGAGCTTCATTGACTGATATCTTGCACACTTGTGATGAAGTTATTCTTTTTGGTCTCTCATAATTCCCATTATGTCAAAGTATGGTGTTTATTTGAATATATTTGAACTATAATTTTTAGGGAAGAAGATGGTCAAAACTCTCACTTGATCTATTCCTTCTACACAGTCACAAAACTATGTAGAGGTTTGATTTTGAGCATGTAGGATACATAGTTTAAAAAGTTAATTCAATGGTTGGCTAGAGTCATAACTATTTTTTTTTTTTGGAGCATCAATATATATAAAAGAGGAATAATATAAATTCTACACATTATACCTATAAAAAATAGTAAAACAATAGTACAATAACATCATAAAAGAGACAACACACTTGTGACCAAAAAAGGTCTAGCAACCCTATGGAGGATAGAATTGGTGACACAAATAAAAACTATCCAATTGTGAATTTGACCAAGCTGAATCTACCTAATATGAACTTATGCCTAGGATATGTTAAATTATAGATTACATGATTAGAATGTAGATAGTTTGCACAATCATTCTATAGGTACAAATTTTCATAGCAGTATCACGTATGATCATTTCTTAATAATTTTTATTTAATTTTCATAGCCTAATTTTATTTGTTGCATGTGGACATGTTGATAATATCATTTTAGATAGATTTTAATTCATTATTTTCATGATGTATGCTTAGATTTATTTAATTACAATTAGTTTATTCCTATTTTGAGTAAAACCAAAATTAGGGTAAATAGTATATTCATTTAATTTCTGAAATGACAAAAAGAAACTATTTGTACGCACATCAAAAAAACTATAAAATCATCACAAATTTTTAATCACACTTTAATGAAGTTATAATGGTATTACAAAAAATTCACACGTCTCTTTAAATATCCTTTTTTGTGAGGGCAACCTCATAAATTATTTCATTCTTCTATGTTACTTAAAACAAATAAATACTAATTAGGAAGTAAGAAATAGTATAAGTCTGAAAAGGATTTCCTAAATTTTGTTTCTTCTAATTCATTAATGGATATTTCTCCTAAAAGAGGGAAAATTTCATTGAGAGATAAGATAAAAGGGTTCAATAACATTATAAAACACCTAGATGGATTTTTTATTTCTCCTACA
This sequence comes from Torreya grandis, assembly GCA_037957365.1. NCBI lineage: Eukaryota > Viridiplantae > Streptophyta > Pinopsida > Cupressales > Taxaceae > Torreya > Torreya grandis. The sequence continues at coordinate 637,416 of JARHVA010000430.1, forward strand.
TGGTTGCAGGAGAATTGGATTGTTGAATATTCAATTAAATAACACCCTAATATCTTTATTATTTATGATGGATATGTTTCCTTTCAAAATTTAATGTTTGTGGCTAAGACATCCAAATTTTGTAGACTAGTTGAATAGTTGGTCCCTGAGTTTTGAACCTAGTCGAGGTTTTTTGATATTTATATTCTCTCAAAAGTTAAGGTCATTGAAATAAAATTTAAAAGAATGAAATTAGACAATTTTTAGTAATATTTTTGAATAAAATATTCTTTTAAAGGATGAATTAGATCTTTTAAATTCTAGGACTAAGTCATATTTATTGATTGCAGATTGTCTTCAGAAAGAATAAGAGTTTATAGGAAAACTTCATGAAGCCTATTTTAAGGGAGGAAATCTTTTGGAAACAAAAATAAAGTGAGTCATGGATTAAGGAAGGTGATAGGAATATAAAAAAATTATACCAATCAAAAGTAAAAATAATGAAAATTAACACATTTTTTAAGATCAAGGATGTAAATGGTTTGATTCTAGAGGAACTAGAGACAATTATGAATGAAACAGTGAGATTTTTCAAAATTTATTGTCAGAAGATCAAGATAGAGAATAAAGAGTTATGCACATATTTTTATCAACCATTCCTAGATTAATTTCACAAAGATAAATGAGGATGTAATTAAGCCTTTTTATAAGGAATAAGTTAAGGTTGTTCTTCATTTGATGGAGCCAAATAAAGCACCTAGACCAGATGGTTTCCCTGTTGATGTGTTCTAGTGAGTTTGGAACATTTTTTGGTCATGAATTAATAAGGGTGGTATATGAATATATGGTATCAAAGTAGGCTCTAAGAGATATAAATTGTAAATTTATATCTCTCATTACAAAAAATCAAATTCAAATACTTTTATGAAATTTAGTTCAATTTTTATTTGTAACACAATATACAAAATTATTTTAAAAGTAATTGCTGAAATATTGAAGTGATTTCTCTATAATATAATTTATCCTAAATATGGGATTTTATTATTGGTAGTAAAATTTTGGATGGATTTATCAAGATGCATGAGATTATACATACTCTCAAGTCTAAAATAAATCATGAATGTTGTTGTAATTAGACATTGCAAAGGCTTATGACAAAGTTAACTAGTTGTTTTTAGAAGTTCATATTGAGTGATTTTGGTTTTGTGGAAGACTAGATCTCTTGGATTATGAATTGTGTAACTATTTTTTTTTTTATTTGTGTCAGTTACTAGTTGTATTAAAAGATGAAGTGTAAAATCATAGAAGTAATGTGTAAGTGACAAGTGTGTGATATATAATATTTTATATGTAATTTAGCTTTTGGTTGAATATCAATAGAATGTAGACTATGGAAATACTCCTTTGGTGATAGAATCGAAAGGTCGTGAATATGAGGCAACAAATCCTCATCGTAGTGATATAAATACTTGTATTGTAAAGGATATATAGTTTAACTTCATGTGAAGATAAATATAATGATATAGAGATCAATTGATGGTTCCATTGAAAATTTTCTCTATTATTATATGCACATTAGTTTTCATTATTTTGTTTACATCTACGTATTTTTTTTAATTGAATGTATAATAAGTAAACATGATTCTAATTTCCATGATTTCATCTAAATATTTCAAACCTATAACCAAAATCACACAATACAAACATTGGCATGTTATGATGAGGAAATATTGAAACCTATGATAATAATGATGTAGTGAGAATGGAACTCTAAATATGTTAATATGTTTACTCAATTAGAGATATCTTAATTGTTGGTTATATGAAAGAAAAAAAAATTAGAATAAGATGCTCAAATAATTGGAGGCTATGTTGATTAAATCATAGTTTAGCATATTCTTGGTGAGATTTATGAAACATTTTGGCGAGAATTTCTTGAATTGTTAGTTTATTGTTTTCAAAACTTGAGTATTATTATTAAAAACCTAGATAAATGGAAAAATATGTATAGAATGAAGAAAAAATTAAAAAAATGTGCCTCTTAGATACTGGTTGGATCTGTGTGATTGATCACTTGTTGAAGACTATAATCGGTGGATACATCATTGAGTTTTTTTCCTAAGATAAATTATGTTTTAGGTCGTGCATGACCAATTTTTCAAAGGAATAATGGGTAAATTATTATATTACTAAAAAATTATTTTTGGAGAAGGCCATGACATGAGTCTCAACTGATATGGAGTAGTACCCTAGAGTCACTATGAGGATGTAAACTAAAAAGGACTAAACGAGGTAGAAATAATGAACTTGAACCTAGACCCAGAAGATGGATGATGTAGAGAAGAAAAGTGGGGAGATAAATTTGGAACTTAAGAAAGAGTTTAAATAAAAAAAAATATGTAATAAATAGAGTGGGCCATAAGTAACTCCAAGTAGGAGTAAGTTATAGATTATGAAGACTATGGGAGGAACTAGACCTCCAGGATAATTCAAAGATTATGAAGTAATTGAAGGAACTACAAATATTGTATTAGAAATCATCCAAGATTTGTAAATCAACCTTGATAAAGGAAGAGATCAAAATGATTGGGGAGAAGCCATAGGGAATCCATTGGAAAAGTTAGATAGTATAAAGTAGTTACTAAAGGAAAAATTATTTGATTACAAAGCACAATATTTCAAAGAAGTTATTTTAATTCACAAGATTAAGTTAGGTTTAGGATCAAGAGGGGAATTTACCTTATTAAAATTCATTCACTCCAAGGGGATGCATTCCCTATGCCTAATTGGTTAATTTTAAAAAGTGCAAAAGAAAATAAAGTGAATAGTGGTTTAAGGATTTCTTAAAGCAATTTCAAAAGCTTAGTGAGGATACTTATAAGTTGATTCAACATAGAATTACTAGTACTAAAAATAAATTTATAATGAATTTGAAGACACCAATTAAAACAAATAAAAAGTGTAAACAAATGAAATATGGCTCTTAATGGGGGTGTTTTTTTATCACTTTGACACTATATGATGGATCCTCTAACCTAGAGAAATATATGTTGACCTTTGAGATGAAATGGTAGGTTAAATTTATGAGTAATAATGATGCTAAAAAGAGTGATATCATAGGAGATTTCATAGGTAGAACTATATAATGTATGTTCAAAAATAATCTAGGACAATATAATTTGAAACAAATCAAAGTTAAATTGACTGAAAAGTTTAAGATGCCAAAATGCGTAAACTAGAATATTTAAAACTTTAAGGAGATTCACTATAAATCAAGAGAATCATTCTAAGATTATAATCATGGGTTATAAAATGTCATTAATTGAGTGAATTTTCACTTTTAAGATATATAAAACTACTTCATTCGGGGAAGGTATTTGACCTAATATAAATTTTGTCATTGTGTAGGCTTTATTTGATAGTAAAGGTGAGGAAAGATCTATGCTTTAGGTGGAATAGATAGAATATTTTGGAGAGTGTCTTCTGTCTTCTACTAAAATGGATGCAAATATGCCAATATTTTAACTATGGTGAATTGAATGAAAAAAAGAGGGTCATCATAAGAACAAATGTCTAATGATCAAGGAAAAATTATATGAAATTTGTCACATATTCATACATTCCACTAAAAAATGTCACCTATTGTTGCAGTACATACAGCAACCTCAAAGTTTGTTCTATAATTTTAAAAAATCACATAACCATGATGATAAAAATTATAGATATCTCTAAGAATTCAATAAATATATCACCTATAATGTTTTTTTAGTCACAACACAATAATATCATATTGCAAACCCTAGAGTTCCAACTCTAGATGTTGAGATGACAATGCACAGTGGTTGGGGCCCACCAAAAGCATTGTCTAATATTGGGTAGACACCTCAATATCCACAATACCAAGTTAGGTTGATTCCATAATCACCTTAGATTCAATAATAATGGACATCATAGTCTCCATAGTATTAGTCAGGGTAGACATCTTAGTCTCCCCAATACCAACAAGGTTGGAATCCTACATCTCCAAAACAACAATAACTCCACCTCAAAGATAGTATGGGGGATATGATGCTCATCAACAAGGTTTGGGGTATACAAGAAGGCAAGGAGGTTATAGCATTGGGTACCAAGGTGGATATTAGAATAAAATATAGGGGGAAAGCATCCTATAGAATAATTATCTACTACATGTGTGATGAGATTAACCACATTGCATAAAATTATCCTTGTACTTCACAAAGGTAAACATATTTTAAATATTACATAATGATTTGGAAATAAAATACTAAAAATATCATTGTATTAGAAAAATAACAAAAGTAAAAGGTGCTGATAAATGTCAACATGGTGAACTTGAGTCCTAAATATTTAGCTTTCATTCAAGATGTCACCTAAAATCAATAGAGGAAATAAGGACTTCCACCCATGGAGATTTCATATGATAATTTGATAAGAAATGGTAGGCATGATAAATACCCAGATGATACAATGGAAACTTTTATGATGAGTGAAGCGATACAATTACTTTAATCAATAGGAACTCAAAATTACTCAAAAGGAAATTTTGTGATAGTGGATGCATAGATGTATAGACATATTATTTACATATTCAACCAAGATGGAGTAGTTACATCCTTTAAACATCTCCTCAAATTGGTAAGTATCTTGTGTAATGAAAATATCTCATAAAATATAACCAACTTTTTGCATAATTTATTGGATTGTACAAAAAAGGGGCAACAAAAAACTTAAAAAGTGGTTTGGTATATAAAAACCAAAAATTCCTAGGATGTAAATTATAGAATGGACATAAATCCCACATGCGACAAAGAATGGACATAGATCCCACATGCTAAAAAGTCCCCAATGTAGTGTTTAATTTTAGGAGTATGGTCAATATAATTCATACGTCTACTTTGAAGTCCATTGGGAGACCAAACCTTATTTATAGCCTTATGACATTAATTCTCATAGATTATGGATGTGTCGATCCGATTATAAGATTGGAGGATGTGGAAATAAAAGTAGTTAATCTCAGTCTAAGTAAAGACTTTGAATTCATTGACATGAAAACTAATAAAATAGATTATCATTCATTAAATCAAGAATAAGTGGGAGTATTATGGTCAAATTACCATCAATATAATAGATATCCAGTTGAAGACACACTATGGAGACAACATCATTATCATACCACTAAACAAGGTTGAGATCAAACTTTACATCATCCCCAAAAGTCCTACATTGTTTTATGAATACAAGGGAGATAGTTGGTTTAAGGTTAGCTTAAAGATGATGCATAAATCTCTATGAAATAGAGAATTCACTTATTTCACATAAAAATAACAATAATTACCATAATTTCAAAAAATAGAACTATTCTCATATCGGCTTGTCAACATAGTGGAACTAGTTCCCCAATTCTACATGGAGGAATGCAAGTCACCATCGGTGTGATCTTCGACTAAGTCTGAAGTGGATATTTTGAATAAATTAATTCCTAAAAACATGAACTATATAAAATCCATAAATTATGGGACTTTACCCTGGGAGGATGTCTTTTGTAAGTTGTAACTCAGTTACTCATATGTTGAATTGGGCACAAGGATACCATGAATTAATATCCCTTGAAAATGGTCTTTGCTACTAAAAGATAGTTTCCTCAATACTTTTCAATTTAATATTTATCATAGTTTATCTTTAGGATGGAATAATATGTCCCTAACATAGATCAAAGAGTTTATGTGTTAAACTATGCACTAAAATAAGTAGATGTGACTTGGTGAGCAATTCATAAATTGAAGCATTTGCATTGGGAATAAGTCTATAAGATGATTAGATCCATATTCCAATTTATGAATTCCATCTCATAGAAATGACCAATATTTCAAGTGGGTCAATGCCCTAATTTTTACAATCATAGATGTTTAGATGTATGGTCATCATAGGATGTAGAAATGAAATTTTTGGTATATTATTCTAGCATACATTAGCACCTATATCAATCACCTAATACATGTAGTAGGATCATAGATGTAAAACCAAAATTTGGTCATAGGTTCAATATAATTTTATTTAAAAAATTGTGTTTGTGAATGAAAACCCAATGGTGCATAAATATTTATAAAAATTGAAAATACTTTATTGCCATAGATGTAAGCTGGACATACTTATTACATAGAATCAAACTTTACATGAATAATCAATAAAGTAATTTCATAAAGCTATCAAGAATTACCATGATAAAAATGAGAAATAAGAATTTATCATAAAATCTTGTAACGAAATTATAGATAGTGTAGAACAAGTTGAATCTGGTAAAAGTGAAGGAGACTTATATTTAGAAGGATTATTTGAGATGAGTGAGAGATTTAGGAACTTAAAGTCAAAGTTTTAAAACAAATAGAAGATAAACAATTGTGAAGCATAAATATTTAAGAACAATAAGGAGAATGTAAACTAAGAGATTATATTCTAGAAGGGCCTAGTAAAATTTATTAGGAGCCAATAAAAAAGGAAGTTGAAAATATTGGTACCAAAACTTGCAACTATTGAAGATTACTGGGTGCAACAATAGATTTTAGAGGCAATACAATTATTATGAGATTAGGAGGAATTATTTCCCATAAAAATTTTAGAAGTCAAGTGTAGATCCTTCATTGGGGTTTTGGTAAAAAATTCATATGAGGCTTGACATGGATTCAAGCCCAAGGTTAAACACTTAATGTTTTTGGGTAGATCATCTATGCTTTAGTTCCTAATGAACACAAAAATAAATTAGAACCTTGAATTAGAAAATGTATTTTTATTGGCTATTCTAAAAACAAAAATGGGTGTCGTTTACTTGCACATAATACATGAAAATTCATAGTAATTAAAGATGTGATCTTTGATGATTTTTGTAATATGAACACTCCAAAGATAGATTCATAATTTGACAAATTGGAGATAAAGATTTAAAAATGTACTAAGGGATTGAGATATGAAGCTAGATCTCATAGATTGTGGTATGAAACAAGTATCCCTTCAGTTCCTCCTACTTCCTCAAGCTCTTCAAGAAATTATAAGTTAGAAAATGACATAAATTCTATAAGTTTCTTTAAAATGATTCACAAGTAGATAATTCTGGTAATTTTGATCTTAAAATTTTTCAAAAATATTTTAAGGTGGCTCAAAGTAATTTTTTTGACTTGAAAGTAGATAAAGTTGGTAAAATAGGTTGCAAAATTTCTCACAAATGGGTGAATTATAAAATGATTTATACTACTTATTCCATATAACCATCCAATTTTGAGAAGGCTTCTACTGAGCAAGTTCATAAAATTGTAATTTAAAGTGAATTTGATGCCATTATGAATAATAACATTGGGTTTTGATTAATCCTCCTTGACACATTAAACCCATAGGATGCAAATGGGTTTACAAGGTAAAGTATAAATCTGATGACTACATTAACAAACATAATTAAAGATTTGCTTTGAAGGGTTATACACAAAAATAAGGTATTGATTATGAATAAACAGTTGCACCAACTACCAAATGGCACACTATTTGTATGGTTTTTACTTTAACAACATAAAATGTTTTCAAATTACATCAAATGGATGTCAAGAGTGAATTTTTGAATGGTGATTTGTAGGAAGAATTTTTTATGACACAACCATAGGTTTTTTAAAAATTGGGTGATAAACACAAGGTGTAAAAATTGATCAAAACACTATATGAGTTCAAACAGGTATCCCGAGCTTGGTATGAAAAAAATTTCTTCATACTTGAAAAAGATTGGCTTTGTTCTTGGTGAATCTAATGATAATATATATATTTGTGTCCATGTAATTAATTGGGTAATTCTCATTCTCTATGTCGATGATTTGTTTATCACATTTAATGATGAAAATCATAATAAGTCCATGAAGAAAGAACTAAAATGTGGGTTTGAGATGACAAACCTTGGACTTCTTCACTATTATCTTGTCATAGAAATCACTCAGAAAGATAAAAACATTTTAATTTATAAAACTAAGTATATGTATAGTTATTAACAATTTTTATTATGAATGATTATACAATTGCTCTCATGCCAATGGAGAGTAACTTCAAATTGTATAAGGATGATGATAGTGCATTTTTTATGGCACAAAAAATAAATAATTTGTGGTAGGATTAATATAATTGATGACCACCGGACTTGATATATATTTTGCAATGCTAATTTTATCAAGATTTATACATGAGCCCAAATAAATTCATTGGAATGTAGCAAAAGGGCACTTCATTCCCTTCAAGGAATAAAAACATATGTCCTTGAGTACCACCAGAATAAAAACTTCAAAATTGTTGGTTATTGTGTTGTTTATTTTTGTGGATGTGTGGATGATAAAATGTAAACAACATGATACATTATGAATATGGGTTTATATACCATTACATGGTTTTTTAAGAATTAGGGTAATGTGTACAATTCATCAACAGTATCAGAATAACTTGTAGCATAGATTTATCCCAAATAAATTGTATATCTACATCAGATCCTTGAATATCTTTGGATTTCTCAGATTTCTCTTACACATTTATACATTGACAATTAGAGTGAAATCAAGATGTACAAAAATCCATTATTTCAAGCAAAAAAGAAAAACATACAGATGTCAAGTATCATTATCAATTAATGCTAGTATCAAAAAGGAACTTGAATTAATATATTGCCTAGTTGTAGATCAAATAACTCATATTTTCCCATAACCCCTTGATAAGATAAAGCATGATTTTTTTGGGAAGTAACTTGGTATGTGTTCAAAGAATTAACTCTGGATCATAGGGGTGTTTATTAGGACTTTGATCTAAATTATTAATATTAGTTCATGTAAATAATCTTAGAAAAAAAAATTAAAAGAACATTTTTGTTAGTAAAACACACCCCCTTTATATGTGTTTTTAGGTTAATAAATAATAAAGTTGTAATGTTATTTTACATGTAAACATTCATGTATAGAATTGGGTGTTTGGTGGTTATTAAGTTAGTTGATTTACTAGTCCATGGTAAATTTAATAAATAGGACTTGTCTTGGTTATCAAGGGTTAATGACATATTGTCAACCTTTTATACTTGGTTTTTTTATTAATAAAATAATTATGACCTACCTATTGTAGGCACAAGATTAACCTGAGGTTATTTATTTCAATTGGTTTTATGCACTATCAAAATTCATATTGAGTTGAAGGATTGTGTTAGGCCCATCAAAAAATGACCTTACAAGTTAAACCCAAACATGAAACTGAAAGTGAAGACAAAGATTTATTGAATGTAGGAATCATGAATCATATATTTAGATGACAAGTCATCGGTGACTCTCATGGTGGTTTAGTATAATAAATCTAGAGAAAATAGATTCTACAGTGAATGCATTCCATTAAACAAGGCATGTGATAATGATCCCTTTAAAATTCCATTCACATATGAATTATTAGAATTAGTCTTAAGAAATAATTTTACTCTTTCATATATAGCTTCAATGGCTACTATCAAATTCCAATCAAATTAAAATATCAGATGAATAGTACCTTACAATAAAGTAGGGATAGTTTCCATATAAGTTAATTCCTTTTCATCTAAAAAATGCTCATGCTATATTTTCTAGAGTTCTGGTAACTACATTTAAGGACTTCATACATGAATTTCTAAAGGTTTACCTAGATGACTAGGTTTTTCTCTATTTATTCGAAGACCATCTTTCAAAATTATGACTTATGTTGGAAAGATGTAAATCTCTACACAATGCACTAAATTTAATAAATGTTTAATATTTACATTGTTTGTTGTCCTACTAGGACATTTGGTCTACATTGATGGAATAATTATGGATCAAACAAAAATTGCAATAATTTTGGGGATGAAACCACATATAAATTTTTTTGAGGTATGATCTTTCCTGGATCATACTCAATACTATCACAAGTTTATATGGGGATATGATATGATATTAGCACCATTGGAGAAATTATTACACAAGGATACCAAGTTTGAATGGACTACATAATGTCATTCAAATTTCATTGAATTAAATCAAATATTAGTATGCATATATCCCCTGATTGGAATGATTCATTTGATGTCCATGTGGATGCATATGGTATCACAATTGGTGTAGTGCTAGCTCAACTGAGGGTTGGGGGCTTGGATCACCCTATCCACTTCACAAGCCATAAGCTTTCTCAAATAGGAAATGATTATACCACCACATAACACAAATCTTTGGTTATGGTGTTCACACTCCAAACATTCAAGTATTATCTATTGGATACACCATTTGAGTTATTCATCGATCACCAAGCAATATGATGCTTGGTGAACAATCCAATGTTAGAAGGATCGAGGATAGATATCTAGGTGGTTGATGTTATTTAAATAATTTTTTTAAAGATAAATTTGAATCCAGGTAGAGAAAATGTGGGGCTAGATCATCTTATTCACATAATTAATGATGAGGACCTAGAGTAATTTGAGGATGTGTCACCAGATTCTCATTTGTTTTGAGTAGCTATGATTCCAAAAAACATGGAGGATATATCAAATTTTATAGATCAAGGTTTTTTCCCTACGCATTACAAGGAAAAGTAAAATAATAAACTAGTTACATGAGTGTTTCCTTTCATATTATAAATGTATTCTTGTATAATATAGGTAAGGATGACATTCTATGAAGAGTATTTTTGGATCATGAAATGGCATAATATTTAGAAGAAGAACAACAAGAAGTCATAAGAGGGCCTTTCCCATGAGAATCCACTACGAGAAAAATATTACAGAGTAGTATTTAATGACCTATGTTTTTCCAAGGTACACACAAGGTTTCCAAACACTATGATGTATGTCAAAGAGTAGGTATACCTAATAACCATGATGAAATTCCTTTAAATCTAGTGTTGGTTTTATAACCATTTAAGTAATGTGGAATTAATTTTATAGGGCCCATTAATCGACATAAAAAGGGCACTAATCCTATATATAATCATTATGATGGATTATTCTATAAAATGGATGGAATATGTTGTGACACCAAGTTGTAATGTCAAAGATGTAAATAAATTCTTGTATGAAATTATCATAACCAGTTTTGGGTCTCTTGTAAGTCTAGTCAGTGATAGAGGAACATATTTCCTAAAAAACAACATAAAATACATGATTTAAGATTTAATAGTATTGCATTAAAAAAACATGACTTATCATCCTCAATAAAATAGGTAGGTTTAAGCATCAAACAAAGTGTTAAAAATTATACTCACCAAGATATGCAATGTTCAGAGGGATGACTAGGAAGATCAAATATCTTTGATCTTATGGTCTACATAACCAATTAAAAACATCTAATCATTTTCACACTATTTCAATTAGTTTATGGTGTGGAAGGAGGCATGCCTATGAAATACATCGTACCAAGCCTACTAGTGACACTAACAATGTGACTAGGTGATCAAGAGTCACTTTGGTCATGGTTGTTGGATTTAACCAAAATGGAGGAAAATATAAAAATGGTAAGTTAGACATGGGAGAATAATAAATAGATTCAAAAAACTTGGCATGATTGAAAACTATTATAAAAAGAGTTTTAACAAAATTAAAAAGTCTTGTTATATGACAATAGATTCAGAATGCACCCTAGAAAACTATGTATTCAATGGAAGGATCTAGATATTATTCATGAAGTGTTACAACAAAGCACTATTACACTCAGAGACCTTCAAGGAACCATTCTTTAGAGTAAAATAAATAGTTGTAGGTTTAAACCATACTTGAAATGATCTCTAGAGAATCATATATAAAATGAATACATGTTAAATGGTAAAATGTAGTTACGAATTTGATTTATTTTAAAATTTCTTGTATTTTTTAGGTTCTAGTATAGATGTATATAGTGTGACCTCTATATCTCAAACATTTAGAGTATGTACCATAGTCAAAGTCATAGAGCATGAAAGGAAAAAAACACAACATTGAAGAAACATGACTCAATCAAAGGATTGGTTAAAAGAATAAGTCTAGGAATGATGCATAATAGAAAAGGTATGGTGGAGTGGTACTAAAATGGTAAATACCAAGGTAGTTAATCATGGAGGATATCAAATATCATGTAAATTTCAATGCACATGGATTTTCATAGAAGAATTTTATGCATAATAAAAGAAAAACGTATGGAATAAAAGGTGATGCATCACATCATTAAAAGTCATTAAAGGAATCCTTAAAGTCATTCATTGAAAATTAAAAGTCTCATCACATCAACCATCATAATTCAACGTGAGGAGGATAACAAAATGAGAAGACGATCAACGTATTAATTATAGTGTCATTGAATATTTTAGGGTCAAATTTATATAAAATATAGGGAATATAGGGGAGATAACACCATAAAAAATAAAAGTAAACAATCACCTTCTAAGATCTAACTTTCAATGAATTATTTGAATAAAGGTTTTATCACAATTCATCTATAATGAACATAAAATGGTGATGCACCAAATCCTTGTACCAATGTTCGATTCACAAAAATAAGAGATGGGTATTGGTTTGGACCTAAGGCAAGTGAAATGGCATGATCTGGATCCATTTGAATCATAGATGTAGTCAACACTACGTACTTACCTCAACCACAAGCATTCAATTCATAGTCAAGAAACCTCTCCCTAATAGATAAGTTGTGAGGTTCAGATGCATAAATAATTATAAAGCTACATATCTTTAGATAGTTGGATGAAGTGATGAATACTCTCTTGAGTCGATATAAATAAAGAGTCATCCATATTTCCAAGGAAGTGAGTATATACATCAATTCCAACATAATAATGTAGCCTATCAGATTACCAACAAGGAGAAAACCTTTGAAACCCTACAAAACCAAGAGTTTTCCTATCCATTCAGACATAGATGAGTTGTTGGAATGATCATCAAGAGGAATCCCCATTAACTGATATATTGATGCCCCTATGCAAGTGTTTATAGAGTACATAATGAAGAGGTATTATCATGCCACCAAAAGTGTCATACAAGCTACCAAAAGAGTAATTGATAGAACGCAATAGGTGATCAAGCTAGGAAAAGACCCTAATTAGGTGCAGTTCCTTATCTTATATCTCATCACCAACATTTATAAGGTTATCTCGAGAACATCACAGTCCTTCCAGTATCATGTTTGGGTATTTTACTTGTGTTTCACAAAATAGAAATCACCAAAAGGCCAAGTTACACCAAACATGGATTATTGGCTACTAAATGCCTTCACAAACCTTGTGTGGATAAGATATGGATAAAACTACTCATATCCTAGGAGGTTTAATCAATGGTGGATCAAAATTTAGGGATTGATCACCTCACACCCTTAGGTGCCTCAGGGTGTGCTCAAATACTTGGGGTCAATTTTTATAGTCATAGATTTGTATATTAGGGTTCAAGTCTAGATCCATAAGCTAAATAAGTCCCCATTCATGTCCATTCCATTTTTCATTGACTTGAATACAATTAGGATGGAAGTAACAAGGAAAAAACACATGGTTTCAAAAATCATCCACCCACTGTGATTGATGCCTCCAAAAACATAACAACCATTACCATAAGAACAAAATATAAAAACATGCCCAAAAATAGTCTCAATAAATAGCATAATCATAGGTAGATCCAAAAGCACAATTAACCCATCTAAATCACAAGGCACTAGATTTTAGATCTTCTCACTAGTAAATAGGACTTACAACTTGATTCCCTCACTCGTAGATAAGTAGATGTCAAAAATCATAGTAGAGTATGACTTGGAATCACTAATATTCACGCTAGATGAGGTCTACAAATCACTAATGGAGGACATAAATTATTTATATGAGGAGGAAGAGTACAACTAATTTTTATTTGGAAGATCATTCACACTTTCCAAGTGCATAACAGTGTCCCAACTATTTTTATGGTGTAGATTCCCCCACCACCTCCACCAATTTTAGTGGATAATTTTGGGTAGGAGGAAGAGATAAAGTGAAGAATGTAAACTATTTTTCAAGGAGGTGCATCAGTTTTGGGCTTTTTAGCAATAATAACTTCACTATCACATTTGGTTGTATAAGAATCAGTTTTGAAACAAGCAAGGGTATAATAGGAAAATTCCATAAGGCCTCTAACTCATAAATATTGCACTCATAACTCATAAGGCCTCTAACTCATAAGAACTATGAGGCCCTATCCAACAAACATAGAATACATGGGCATGTTATTCATAACTAAAGGTTTAGAGGAGTAATAATTTAAATAAAACAAGAATGAGAATAAAAATCTATTTTTCTGACCTATGAAATAAAATTATACAGGTTTTGGCCCCTCTACTTGTTTGAATAAAAATAGGTGTACATAGGAAACAAGTGATCTCATTCCCATATTCCTCCCCAACATATTCAAACCCATCATCCACATATTCCCCAACACCATCCCAAGTACCCCTTCCTAGTTCCAAAACTACCAAGCCTTATTCATCAAGTGCACACTCCAAATAAGCTTTGTTGCACAATGTAGAACAACATGAAAAACCAAAGAAGGATAAGCCACAAGAAGACATTTTATAATAGCAAGCACAAGAAAATTTAAAGGCCGATGTCGAAGTAAACAAGACTAAGGCCAAAAAATAGAATTCCTAGGAGGAGCATGCCATAAATGAAGAAGAAGATAAAAATAAAAATGAACAAAAGGAATGAGACATGTAAGAGGTGCAGAGAAAGAAAGAAGACATTGAGCAAGTATCCATGGACATTGAGGAAAATAAAAATTAATATTTTTAAATATAAGAGGAACAATGAAATAAATTTTAGGTTTACACAATAACTAATGAAGCTAAATATAATATGAAATAAGACATGTTCAAATATTAAGAACTAAAAAATAAAGCCACAGAGGAGCAAGTAGTGGAGGATGCCACATTGCAAGCTGCAAATGAAAGGGTTGAATAAGTTGTTAAGGAGATAGTATAAAAAATTAGTAAGAGTATAGATAAAAAAAAGTTTCCAAGGAAAAATAAGAATAGGAGGAGAAGAAGTGGAAGCAAAAATCCAAGAATTCGAGGACCAAGAACAAACTATGCAAGCACAAAAACCATTTTAAGTCATGAAGGACATGGCGTCCAATATCAAAGCACAACCTTCAATCACATCTAAATAATTGGGGTCAGCTCAAGGAGGAGAAACATAAAAGGATCTATTGGACAAATCTAAAACTAAAGGCATTGGATGTTGGTTGTTCAATCTCATCTAATGTACAAAAGAACATTCACCCTCTCAGTTCTATAAATTAGACAGTAACTTGCACCTTCAAAATATTTTGTGATTTAACTTGCTCTTGTGACACCAAGCTAATAGGTATCACTAGATGTTACCAAATTCACCTTGGAAAAAAATTTAAGGAGTTATTTCCTTCTAGGAGTCTATTGAACCAAAATCATCAAAGATAGAACAACACAACACTCAACTACAAGAGGAAAATGCATACCTCCATGAAAAAATGACCAAGGTACACAAGTTTATAGATGATACCTACCTAGCATTGGTCTTACAAGTCTTAGGAAAACAACTAATGTTGGAAGATATATAATACATGGATTTTTTAATGTATCTTACAAAATACTAGGTTGTTACACATAATTTTAATAGGTGTGAGCTCAAGGTCAACAACATAAAGTAGAAATTGAAGCCATTTTTTTATCAAAGAATACAAATAGGTTTTTGATACTAAGATTCATTAGGTAATTTAAATTTCTCAAAGTATGATAGACTGGAAGAATCAATTACAATATGCTTGTATGGAAATCAAGCCACACCTCTCCAAAGATGATAACTCAGAAGAGATCATGGAGACTCAAACCACCACTTCAACTATGATGGATGTTGTATTGAATGAATTGCTACAACTCAAAGATAATGTCATGCAGAGGACATGCACTTGGTAGAATGATATGTTTCATAACAAATCCATAGATGTGTAGACACAAAGATATGTATACATAATAGATTTGATATCACATGACATCCAACATGAGGTCACTCAACATAAGCCTATCATTTTATCCAAAGAGAATTAGGACATTGAAACAATCCTATAAATCCAAATGACCTTATTCACATGTCTCAACATGGTATGAGATGTTTTGGCTAATTGGTGATAGTTTAATAAATGTTTATCAAATATTGATAATTCCATTCAAGGCATCATTGATGAATTGTAATTCATCCCACCTCCCTAACTCATACAAACCCTACGAGTAAAGAAAACAACTTAAGCATTTCAAGAAACACTTCCACCAAAACCATCTCCTATATCATCTAAATCCACAAAAATAGTATCATACTTAATGTCTCCTATAGATCCTCTAGTATCATAGATGGACTTGAATTTAGCTTCATAGATCCTCTAGTAAGGCACTGTGAATGAAATTTTTATCTATTTTGAAGATTATAAAGTTTGAAAAGGTAATAAGTTTCATTAGAAAGGCTAGGAAGGTTGAAACCCATAAATAGCATCCTCCTGGTTATAATAATCTATTGAAAACACCAAAAAGGTGGTAGATTGGTACGTTACTTAGTTAAAAACCAAAAAGGATAGATACTTTGTGCATATAAGGTGAAAATCAACAAATAGAACTTTGAGTGAACCAAAATCACTAGTTTTTAAGCAACCCCACAACTCAGTGCAAGAAAATACACTAGCTCCAATCTTTGATACACTTCTTAAAACTTTATCTTGGGATGAAACCATTGTTTAAGTCTGGGAAAGTGTTGATGGTAAGTTAGGAAATGTAAAATTGTAGAAGTAATGTATAAGTGTTAAGTGTGTGATATAGAATATTTTGTATGTAATTCTATTTTTGGTTGAATATCAAAAGACTATAGAATATGGAAAGACTTTTTCTATGCTAGAATGGAAATGTCATGAATATGAAGCGGTAGAGCCTCGTCGCAGTGCTGAAATACTTGCATTATAAATGATAAATAGTTATATTTAATGTGAAGACAAAGATAATGATATAAAGATCGATTTATGGTTGTATTGATTTTTTTTGTTATTTTGTGCACATAATTTTTCCCTTTTTTGTTTGAATCTACATATTTAATATAATAAAAGTGTACTATCTTAGATAATAAACTATGTTTAATTAAATATACACTATGTAAGAATGATTCTAATTGTCATAATTTCATATGCATATATTGAACCTGTAACTAAAATTTCAGAATATAAACATTATCATGTTATGATGAGGAAATTCAAGATCCTCTACTAATAGTTAATGGGATTCATGTGGGATTTTTTGCAAAATTCAAGGGGGGATAAGGCAAGGGGAAACCCTTTTTCCATACCTTTTCATTATCATGGTTGAATCTTTAGGAAGGGTCATAGCAAAATTATGAGAAACTAATAACATTAAAGGGCTTAAATCCCATGAGAAGGATAACTCAAACACTCATTTAATTTTTTTTAATGATAACCTCATGTTTGGATTAAGATGATTGAGGTAGTGGTTCTAAAAATAACTTTGAGGAAAAATGAGGCATCCTCTATAATTTAGTTTGAAAAATTCACAAAAAACTTTATTAATGTGCTAAAAGAGATGCAAGAAAGTATCTTTGCGGTGTTAAGCAATCTTATTTGGTATTTACCCAGTAAATACCTCATAGTGTAGACACTATTTCTGAATTATATAGCACCTCAATCTTGTACACTTGGAAAATACATATCATGGATGTACCTTCATCTTATATACCTTTCCTACTACCAAAAATCTAGCATACAACTATCTCTATGTGCCTCATTGCTTATATCTTAGTTTGTCCAATGTTATTTTAATGACCCAAGCCTTCTATCTTGCCTAAAATGTTATAAACTTGCTTATCTTTCATCTCTACAAGTTTTGGACTTGAACCTATTTTTTAATTACACAAAAATTGACATCCTAATCAGATACCTACATCAATGCAATTGTCCTATTCCAACATAAGTATCTATGTCCTAAAGTTATCTAATTTACAAATGAAACATATTCATGTGGTCAGCCTAAGTTCTTTAATCTCAAACATTCTCCCAAATGATTAGTATAAATACAATATTAATCCTCATTCATTCCTCACCTAGCACAAATTAAAAATCACTCAATTAAGCACTCAAATGAGCAAGTATTATCTATTTTTTCCTATTTCCATACCAGTCATAGGGAAACATATATATAGGTATGAAGTATTGAAGAAGCATTCCATGAAACACATTTTCTAAGGTACAAGCTAGGTAATTGGTGTACTTCCTTATCACACATTGCATGATTCACACACAAGCCAACACATAGGGGGGAACTACATAAGTATAAGGCCCTTTTCATAGTATTGGCTATGTAGGTAGTGCTCATTCATAAAGGGGTCTTTGGGGTAGCTTAAAATTGTGTGCCCACTAACCCATTATTTACAATAGCCAATATGAAGATGAAGAATTAGGGTTTTGATATTTGACAAGGAATGATAGTCCATGACCCAAATCTAAATACACCAGAATGAAGGTGACACAAAACCCAAAAACATCCAGTGGTCACACCTAATTTTAATAGGTATTTCATACTAGACACCTATATCTAATTTAGATAGTAATGTCGATGTAATTATTCTAGGTTGATGCAAGTGTCCATAGCTACATAGGTATAATTTATAGAATTAGGTGACTAATCCAAAATCTAGATCTAGTTTACTTTCAACCTATTCTGGATCCAGATATGTATTAACATCAGAATCAGTTAAGTACTTTATGTTCATTATCATTACAATATATGTAATATCGATAATTTATATCATTAGAATCTCAACATAATAAATTTAGTATATATTCTATCTAAGTTTCATAAATAATTGGTCTGCTTTAGAGATAGTCGACCATCCTTATGCCCTGGGCTATCTCTACCCATTTAACCCTATATTTCCCATATCTAGATTTTAGGGTTAAAAATTTGGTAAACATGACTTTTGGTCCCCCAAAACCATATATATTGATCTAGGGTTTCATGTTTCTCTATTTATGATTTTCAAAATGGATTTAAAATTTGCAAACAAATCATATTTATCTTTTTTCAAAAAGGCATGTTAATATGGATATATTTGTTAGTTACTTCATGTTGCACTATTTCATAGTAATTGTTACTTTTTATTATTCATGTATGCTTAAATAAATCCAATCTATAAGGTGTTCTAAATATGATTACTAAAAATCATATGTATTCTTGCATACCCCCTCTTGTTACAATGTTTGCAATGAGATCCTACATGTTACTACAAAATGTCAAAGGGAGTGCATGAAACAATGTTTCTCTTCTGACTATGCCACAAACTCTTCCAATGATGTTGTATCTAGAACTTCACTTTAGGGATTGATACACCACTCTTCCCATTATAAGGATGTTCTTTTGTATGCATTATACATGAACTTTTTATCAAGTAAGGTGGAGCCTCCATATGTGGCTTCTATGTTAAATTCTATCAAATTGGTTAAACATAATATATATTTTGAAAAGGAAGATATACCACATTAAGACCTCATAAATTATTGTTTACCATTATACATTTAGGTTGGTGTGTGCAATAAAATTTTAAAAGGAGTCCTTGTGGACAATGGTTCAAGGCTCAACATTTGTAACATTTCATTTTTGGAATTGTGCCTAATGATTTGAAACCTTCCAATATAAACATCAAAGGATTTGATAATATTTCATGATAAGTATTAGGGAAAATAACATTGAACATTATTATGAGACACCATACAGTACCTATTTTATGCCATGTTCTACCAAATATTCAAATTATAATATACTTTTGGGATGGCCTTAGATACATGAAATGTATGCATTTCAATCTATGTTACATGTATGCTTAAAATTCAGCCATCGGGGATGTATTTACATATGTCTAATGGATATTAATCCTTTAAAACATTGTACAATGGTCCAAAAACTAAATGATCCTATGTCACAATCTTATTAACCTGATTTTGGTCTTTATTATTTGCTCAAAATATGGATACAAAGGGAAAGGGTTGGGAAAACATGAGCAGGGTATAACTCAACCCATTTCTCATATAAATAGCACAACATCGACTGATATACTATTATAAAAACCTAAGCAACTTGTCTTAACCAATGCACTAACGAGACAATTTACACTCTTACCTAAGTCTCCCACTTCATTACTCATACATTTTATAAAGCATCATATCATATCTCTCCTGCATCCTATAGAGGTTGATATTAGAATACCTCTTCCCAAATGATATTATACGAATGATTATTGTGACTATCACCAAGCCCTGGGCATTCTACAAACATATGTTTTACCTTGAAGCATAAGATATAAGATCTCATCAATGACTAAAATATTACACTTGATGATCCTCCAAAGGAATTAGGTTCACAACTTAGTGATCACCAGAAACAAGAAATATCTAAATATCCTTTCCATGATTATCCTAAAAAAGTATCAAAAGTGCAAATAACATACAATGCATAACAATTATTTCAAATTTAATAAATCAAATAACATCCATGCTATTAGGATTTAAAAATCACTTTATTTATGGGTGTTATTTATTTTTTTTCATAACCAAATTGATCCTACACAAACAAAAACTACTTGAAATGTAAGATGTTTTCAATAGCTTGGCTTTAATCTAAAATACTTACAAATAAAATTCAATTGGAAAGACTCCTTAGGAAGTGTAACACTACCAATTACTTGTGGTACTAAAGTGATTCAAACATAGGTTTAGATTATGCCACAAAAAACATCCATATGCATTTACATTGGACACTCTTTGGTTATATCAAATGGAATTAAAAATTAACCAAAATCAGCAAGGTATTTATTTTTATCATGAAGGCAAATTGATCTATATTATAAGTGATGGCATTGGTTATTCTAATACACATGTAAAACATAAGTAGGAACATGTTATGTACCATTTACACTTATCCAACCATGATTCAAATAATTTCAAGGATCCAACTTAAGGATTAAAGGTTTTACATATTCCAAAAACACCAAAAAATTAAAAACTTCAAAAATAAAAAAAATAAAAATAGCATCTACATGTCATATTAGCTCCTTGGCATATATGTTGTTGGTTCCATGTTCATAGATGGCATATCAATATTTTATATATACACATTTGTTTCACACATATTTTTGAGTGTGATTTAGGCATACACAAATACATCATCTATGCACTTTCAAATGTTGGTCCCTCCCTCTACTTGTGTCATATGGACACTGAGGGCATATTTTTCTTTGATTATGATACACCTATGTTATATCATTCTATGGTCACTTTACATTATCATGTTTGAGTTCCTATGTGTACTTACACATGCCTTTATCTATGCATATATACTTTATAGTGTACTTGATATGTTATGTACTTAACATTTTTTTCTAACACATATATCTAAAGACTAGTATGCTGTGTTTATGTTGGTTACTTATAATTTTTCTTTATGCACTTCCTTGAGTGTCTTGATTCGCTTGTTTGAGCATTTGAATATTCTCCATTATTTGCAGGCCCTGTGACTTTTTTGTCTCTTTTACATTTGAATATGTCATTGTTTGGTGAATGTTTACATTTAAATATGTCATTTTTACTTTTTGGACATTTGACTAAGTCATATCCCTTCTATTGTGTGGCATTTAAACATGCCCCTTGTTTGAGGTCTCCTTGAAGCATTGTATTTTGATTTTATTTTAAGCTCTCTTGTGTGTATTCTTGATAACTTGTTGACCTTTTACTATTACTATCTAGGCATTTCCATGATCTACATCACACATTTTAAGATTTGATGTGATCACAATATTTGTGTCTCAATGATATATCTACCTAGACATGTTCCCTCTATATGTTACATGGTATATTAATATTTACATGGTTAATTTATCCTTTTAAGGTAAGGTAACTACTGGTTGATACTTTCCCTCACCTCAAAATGGGAGGCATATCATTGGGGGCATGCTATAGAGGCATGCCTTCCACATTACTTCATAGATTCAGATTATAGCAGGGACATGTTTTAGAAACATGTTCTCCACACTTATTCAATATTCAACATACCTGAATTATAGTGGGGGCATGTTTTGGAAAAATGTTCTACACACTTACACTAGTGCTTAGTTTCATATTATAGTGGGGGCATGTTTTCTAAACATTTTATCCACACTTACACCAGTTATTAGTTTTAAGTTATAGTGGGGGCATGTTTTGGAAACATGTTCTCCATGCTTACACAATTTTCAAAATTATCAAAATTACATAGTTGTATGATTCATATACACATTTATGGTAGAATTATATAAATATGTACCATTATTATACATAGTTTTAGCATGAGACATATCTAAGGTGTATATATTATATAATGTGTGCATAATATTATAGAATCAAATTAGTTTTAGATTTCAAACATTTTCAAGGACTGTCATCACACACCAGGGTAGACTTTTATAGATTATATTGAGTCAATATACTATAGTAGTTGGTTTAAATTTTTGGTCTGGTTGAGGTGATTAAATCACTCAATATTTCCAATTTTATAGGTTGGAATTTATTACATCATCTAGCCTCACTAATTTTATAGTGTGAATTGACTTGGTCCACTCATGCTCAACAAGTTATAAGTAAAACTGGGTTGTACAGTTGAGTCAATCTTAACTACCAGGTGGAAATTCACATTTTCTCCAATTTATCCTCTAATATATTTCTATCTCTTTAAATATATTCATTTTTTAGATTTTATATTTTTTCCTAATCTCAATTTTAATGATTCATAATGATACATATTTCCAATAAAATTTACGTAAGACAGGATAGTTGCATCGATATATAGGTATACTCCTAAACCTTACTCTCTTTTAAATTTCAATCATTTCAATACTTTAAATTTCAAATTATATTCACTCATTATATATTGTAACATGTTCTTAGTTGAATTTTAGTCACTAGAAAATCACTCAAATTGGACTCAAGTAAAGGCAAGGTGTGTCATACACACCCACCTGTGAATTCTTCTCCTTTAAACTAGCAATTCCATTACTATATTAAAGGGGGGAAATGTAGACACTATTTTTGAATTTTATAGCACCTTAGTCTTTTACATTTAGATAATACATATCATGGATGTACCTTCAGCTTCTAGACCTTTTTGGCTTCTTAAAAGATTGCATACACTATCTTTATGTGCCTCATTCTTATCTCTTAGTTCAACCAATGTTATTCTGATAGTTCATGCCTTCTATTTTTGCCCATAATTTTTTAAACCTTCTTATATTTCTTATTTATAACACATGTTTTCCAACTACGTAAACACTTGCATTTTAGTTAGATGCATATGTCAACTCAAGTGTCTAGTGCCATAAAGTCATCCAATTTTCAAATGAAACATATTCCTATGGTCACCCTAAGTGATTTAATGAGAGATATTCTCTAAATGTATTGGTATAAATAAATATCAATACTAATTCATTCCTCACATAACATAAACCAAAAAACACTCAATCAAGCACTCAAGTGATCAAAGCTTCCCTATTTTATCCTATTTTCATATCAATCATAGGAAATTATATCTACAGGTAGGAAGTACTAAAGGTCACTCCACGAGCCATACTTTCCAAGTTTAATCTAAGTCACTATTGTACTTGCTTATCACACATTACATGATTCATACACAATCCAACATGTAGGGGATAACTACATAAGTTTAAGGTCCTCTTCTGATTATTAGTTATGTAGGCAATGCTCATTGATAGATGGGTATTTGAGGTAGCTCGACATTATATGCCCATTAATCCATTTTTTCTCACATCTATTATGAAGATAAAGAATTAGGGTTTTACTATTTAACAAGGAGTGACAGTACATGACCCAGATCTGAATGCACCAAAGTGAAGGTGACATAAAACCTAGAAGCATCCAAGGGGTCACATCTAATTTCAATAGGTATTTTATACTAGACATCTGCATTTGATATAAATAGTAGCATCAATGAAATTATCTTAGGTCAATGCAAGTGTTCGTGGCTATAAAGGTACAATTTCTAAAATCAGGTGATTGATCTAGAATCTAAATCTAATCTACTTTCTATTGTTTTAGATCCAGATCTATATCAGCATCATAATTATCTAAGTACCTTGTGTTCATTATTGTTACAATATTTATCATAGTTTTACTTTTTATATTTATCATATTAACATTATTTTATGAGTTTCATAAATAATTGGTCTGATTTGGAGATAGTCTACCATCCTTGTGCCCTAGGGGCTATCTCTTCTCCTTTAACCCTAGATTCCCCATATCTAGATTTTAAGCTTAAAAACATAGTACCTTTATTCATTGGACTTGGTAAGTCAAAATTATGGGAGAATTTAATTGATAATTTGATGATAAGACTAGAAACATGGAAATAAAAGTGGTTGATTTTGACATGAAGAATTATTTTGAGTAAATTTATGTTTTAAGTAACCCTAGTTTATATGTTTTCATTTTTGTATGTTTTGATTGGAATTTTGTAATTAATGAATAAAATTCTCAAGCATTTCTTATGGCATGGTAAAGAAGAATAAATGAAAATTTACATTACAAACTGGGATAATGTGTGTAGATCCAAATATATAGGTGGGATAGGCTTAAAAAACATTAAAATTCAAAATATTATCCTAGGGGAAAATTGACTTGGCACTTGTATGAATATGAATTGGCTCCTTGGAGTCGATTGATCAAAGGTAAATATCTAGATAATAATAGGCCAGCAAGGATTTGTATTGATAATTAAATCCTCCTCAAAGTTCTCATATCTTGAACTTTGTTATCTCTTTTAAAAGGTTAATTTGTATTAACATCACTTGGGACATTGGGAATGGACAGTTATAAAAAAATTGGTTATATCCTTGGAAAATGAATTGGTGCTATAACAATGGAGGGATTTCATAAATATTTAACATATATTGAAAACAAAATGGGGTGTTAAGGTGTACCATTACTAGGTGGAATCAAATCCCTAGGTAAGGGGGACAAAATAGATTTACCTACGGGGCAGAAAGAGGTGTTGTCTCATATTTTAAGAATGAGGGATTTTTTTTATCTAAAAATATTAATAGTTGGATAAGGGAAAAATCAATTTATAGTGTTAAAAATGGATATAATTTTATTGTAGCAAGAGTGGTTGCAGATGATATTTGTGCGAGTTATTTGATTTAGAATATGGTTAACACTCCAAGAGATAACTCTCTCTTTTTTGGCTCACCTATTTGTAAAGAATCCTCACTCAAAGTTAGGTTACAAAGGATAGGTTTAGTTAGTCCCTCATTTTGTATAATGATCCAACATATGGATATAGATTACTAGGCACGTGACCTAGTTCAATTTTAGTTATGTAAATCATGTATGCAAACATTATGTAAGATACTCATTCATGTTTGTTCATGTAAAGTGAAATTTTTAGCTAAGTTGTAGTGGTAAAATCTTTATTAAGATGTTCTAGGCATTCTCGTATTGATGAATTTATCAACTTGTAGCCTTTAACACTAAGGATTTTGTAAAGAATGTTGAAAATGAAAGTTAATGAAAATGGTGATTCCATAACCACTAGTGTATATAATAATAGATGGTTGTGTAATTGTCAGTGTCTATAGGCATATATTTTATAACCACTAGTCTTGTAGGAGGTGGTTTCAAAACTGCCTTGGTGGGTTCGAACTTGCTAGTCTACATAAAACAACATTTTTTCCATCAGTTAAAACATTGAAATGGGAATGGATTCAAATGCTTCCTCTTCTTGGAAATGATTAATTTAGATTATTTAGTTGGTTCTAAGTGGAATCAAATAAATATAGACTTTGATGAAGGTAGAGGACATCAAAGAAGTCAGTGAGAAGTATTCAAGTTGGATTCACATTGTAGTTTGAAAGTTTGGGTCCTTGTTTAAGATGTCCCATTGTTACCTAGTTGTTAATGGAAGTTACAGTTGTATTAGATCATTGTGGAGTGTATGAGAAGTTAAAATAAGTCATGTGTGAAATATTTGGATAGTGTAGTATTGAAAACATTGTCCACAACAGCCACATTTCACATTACCATATATAATTGTTCAATTACATAGTGGAATGGGAGTGAAATTACCTTACCCACACTACGTTTCCATAAGTCATATATTGTGTTCATCTTATGATTTGTATCAATTTAAGCTTCTTTCTTATGTTAAACTATTTTTATATTTCATTTCGACCACTTGTTAATCTTTTTTTAGCATTGAAAATGCTCTACAATGGTCATTAATAAATAATATGTTGAGATAGGAGTATAGGATCTGTGATAATGAAGCTTAGTATGGAATGTCCACCTACTTTATAGATAAGATTGGTATCAAATCTAGTTTGCTATCAGTTTTATTCCTTTTGTATAGTTTTGTGTGTTGTGGCTACATTATAGTATATGCTCATCACTAGAGCAAGTAATACTAGTGGTCAAGGTTTCCTAGTTCATTTTGAAGAAGACATTTCCACATGTAAGTCGAAGCAAGAAATCAAAATTATGGTTCAATATTATGAATAATATTGTTCATAATAGAAAAAGAGTGATTTCAAAAGATTTAAGGAATGTGATGCAAAGGCATCCTATAAGGACACTAAAAGTTGTTCAATTTTGTCTTAGGTTGTTCTAGTAGGTGTCTTACAAGTGATAGAGGTCCTAAATAGTCCAAATGTGAAGTCCAGTTGGTCTAAAGATGCATAGAATTTGAATTTTAGCATTTCCCACCAAAAACACTATTTGAAAATTCAAATGTTCTTTAGCCTTGTATAAGGACTTTGATGTATTCTATGGATGTGGCAAGATGTATAAGTGTGTCTAAGTGTTTTGTCATTATAAGAGGTCCTTAAAATGTTCTATACCATATAGTTAAGGTCATTTAATGGTCATCATGTGTAAAAGACACAAATCATGCTATATAACTCAATGAACATTTGGAGGGAAACCACCAAGAATCAATTATGTGTCTTTTTATAGGAGGTTGGAGTCAGTTAGCAGGGGTGAGATAGACATCCCATTTAAATAGATGAATGGAGAATGCAATTGAACAAGTTTTGTATGAAGAAATGGGGAATTTGAATGTTTTGTAACCTTGTGGAATGAATGAAATTGCAAACCTTGTTTTGAGGTCATTGGTTGCTATTGGTAATTGCATGTGATGTGTTGTTGAAATAATAAAAAAGGATTTGTTTCTAGATATGTTTAAATTTTAATGTGTTTTTGAGAAAGATAACTCAAAGGAATAGAGAAAGGAGATACCTTGTTCTTAAAAGAAAGTACAGACCCTGTTAAAGGTTATTTTCTACTTGTTTACTAATTAGAGTATGCAAGGTTGAATGATATTATATAAATAGTGATTTATTGACAAAATATTTGACTGAAAAATGAATGTGTTTGGTCTATATGTTCCAATAAACAAGAAGGAGATTCTTATTTTACAAACTGGTTACATAGACCCCTGATTTGGGTATTTTTCCTTTAGTATGCAAACTGTATTTTGTTGTTAATGGATTAAAGGATATTAGAACTATGATGTTATGTATGTCTACAGGTGAATGATATTTATATTTGATGATTGTTAAGAAGAATTTAAATTGTATTTTTAATTCCATACGGGATTGGTTGATGATTACTAAGTTGTCATATACCCTGTCTTGTTAACACAAATTGTACCCTATTTCATGAAAAAAATGATCAGTAAAGTGGGGTTTCAAGAGATTTATATGGTTTTGGTAAGTCATTACATAGTTTTGAAACTATTTACATTTCCCCTTGTGTGAATTATTTTGTTTCCAAACCAAATTGTATATTATCCTATTTCTTGAGTGAGGTTTCCTGCAAGACAAGTGCAAATATGCTTTGAAATGTGAAACAGTGGATTGGAAGGGTGAATCCATTTATTGGAGTGTGTGGAGAGGGTCTTGATAGACCTAAAAAATCATTTTTTTCTTTGAAACAAAATATAATGTTTACAGTGAGATATTGTTTGCTCTTGGCTTGTGATAGGCTCCAAGAAACCCTAAACTAGGGTTTGATCCATAACTAAGGTTATAACCATCAAAAATTGACAAAAAATTGTATTATTACTAAAATTCATCTACCATAACTAAATATAATGGTTTTAGGGAGTGTAAATACTGAAAAGTATGGATTATATAGGTCTAGAATGCATTAGGCCTAGAGGAGACCTGATTAAATAGGTCTAAAGAAAGAAAGAGTACTTAGGAGAAGAGTTGGGTCTTTAAATTTGACACATAGGTATATTTTTTCATGAGAAATAAGAATTTAGTTTTTTTTTGCATTAAATAATATTTTTATTTTAGTACCATGAATTAATTACTATAAAAAGGCTACAAGGACTAATGTGAAGGGAAGGTAGAATTGTGAAAAGGGAGAAAATGAGACTGAGACAGTGTGGACATAGTTGATAAAAGGATAGAGAGGGTAATGAAACCCATGATAAGACTAAATAAATTATAGAAAATTATAAGTGAAATATTTAATCTTGATATCCTTATCTGGTAGTGAACTAAGATCCCTTTATCAAAGAAAGTGAGTTTAAAAACAAGGTTAAGTGAGTAACTTGGTATATGTTCTACATCAAAATGGCTAGTGTATCTCTTTATATGAGAAAGATTCACCATTTAAGTCCATCATGGGGATTATAATGGAGAATTTTGGTGTTTCTATAGAGGTTTTGAAATTAAATAAGGAGGATGATCTTGATAATGAGAAGGTGGAATAATAGTCTCATGTCAACCAAGCTCCACCTCAATTCAAGGATGAGGTAAAGATAAAGATTCAACCATGTGATAGAGATGTGAATGATGAGAATATATATCATTAACTATAAAACTATAGGCATAGTTTAGTCTATATCTGATTAATGAGAACCAACAAATTTCATTTAAAAGGTTAAAGTTAACCAACTATGCTTTAACATGGTTTGAAATTTATGTCATACCTTGGTTGTTAAAAAACTCCCTCCTATTTCTAAGTGAGATGATTATAAGATTCTAATCAAGAAACTATTTTATCCTTTTTTATGAGGAAGAGAGGTCCATGTATTGTCAATATCTTATGAAAAAGCAAAGGAAAAGCATACAAGAGTACAAAAAGTAGTTTTACAAGAAGGTTTCCCACATGGAAAAAAAATATAATGGATCGTGATATCTTGATGAAGTATGTTGGTGGATTCCATAGTCATTTGAGGATACATGTCCTCTTGGTCAATCCTGATATAGATGAGGCTTATTCTCAAGCTCACTAATTAGACATAGACATGAAAAAGGCTACATCTACATCTCAAATCACTCCAAAGCAATAAGGTGGTTATAATAATAAGGGTAAAGGTAAATGAAAAGTTAATCATAATGCTAATTTTTTTTAATAAGGATAATAAAATATGTTGTGGGCATTTTAATGTTGATACTCATTCCAATCAAAATTATTTGAATCTACATCCAAATTTTCACCCATTCAAAAACAAGAAGAAGAAGACAGTTATGCCCTTTATCAAAGGTGAAGACATTGATTGCAGCTCTAATTTGGATGAGACATTGTGTTATACCTATGTAAATACATAGGTATGTTTTGGTAGTATTATTTCTCAAGAGAATGAACTTTATAAGTTTTTCCATATAGAAATTTATGTGAATAAAATAAAATTGGATTCTCTTTTTTATACTTGTTCAGAATAATTTTTTTTAAATAAGGAATTACTAGAAAATTTGGGGATAAATACTTACAATCTTCCAATCCCCTATGGTTTGGGTTGGGTGAAGAAATGCATCAAGGTGACCAAGTAGTTTAAAATTAATTTTGGTATTTATGCACATTTCATTGATGAATTTATAGTGGATGGTGTGCTTCTTGATGTGTGTGGTGTAGTGTTTGGCAGTTGTTATTTATATATCAAGTTGTTATTTTCATGAAGAGAGCTAATCAATACCATTTGTTAAAAGATGAAAAGGGATACCTCATTTTAGCCTAAAAATATGATTATAGATTCCATTTTGTAAGTTCCCTCAAGCTAAAAGGCTTATTAATGCAATTGGGAAGTTTGATTTATTTATTTTGTGAGATATTCAAGATAAATAAGTGAATGAATATAAAACTCCATGTATCATGTTTAATAAAAAATAAAAAAAAGCATATGGGAGAGTTAGTTCAACCATTTAATAAAGTATTTTTTGAGCCCATAAGGCTGTCATGGTGAGACCTATTGAGCACAAAATTTAGTTTATACTAGATAATACACTTCCGAGTATAATGGTGTATAGGTGTTGACCAAATTTAACCTGCAGGTCCAATTGGGACCCCTACAGGTAAAAACTTGAGTTTTTAGATGTTTTATGGGAATATTATATTTTTAAGAGGTGTATTATATGTATTTTAGTATGATTTAATGTTATATTAGCATTGGTCAATTAGTCTTTTAGTCCATTTATCATTCTGAGTCATTTTGGGGTCATAAATAGAGCATTTAATAGCTTGTACAACCTCCTTGGTAAATTTGAAGATTCAAAAAGATTATTTCACATCCCATGTGTCCTAATAGGTATTAATAAACTATCATAACTGAAAAGTGGTAGGTTTTTTAGAGGAATGGGCAGTTTTCTTAAGAAAAAAATGAGAGTTTGGCACTTGTACAACTCATAGGGAAGTGTGCCATATGGGAGAAGATCATATAATGTATATTAATATTCCTAAATCTTATTTACATGTTTTAAATTCTATATAAGTTCCAATTTTGAGTTAAAACCATTCTACTCATTTTTCACCCTTCTAGGCACATAGAAACAGTCCTCAGGTTTGTACTTGGTACAAAAAGTTGGAGCACTTTCAAGTCAAACACCTTTGGGAGGTTAAATTAAACTTATATAGATTTATTTACATAATTATATTTTTAATAATGGTTGCCTATGCTTTATGAACCATCCTCATGAAGTTGACTGTGTTTTTCTACTTTCCAATTTGTGCACCCTATAGGTTTTGCCTTGGTTTGAGTAAGTTCATACAAACTAGCTATTTATATTTGTTCTAAATTATTTTATGTCTCTTCCCTAATGATCTTCATGATTTTTTTAATATTTCATGATGTTTTGATATGCAAATCATCTTAAGTTATAGGAGGACGTACTATGTTGTGTTACAGGCAATTTTTTCACAATTTTTAGATCTTCATGCTTGACAATGGCTTTAGAGTGTTGGGATAGGTTTATTTTAATGATTTAAATTCCATATTAGTTTCCTTTTATTTCTCAATCTCATTCTCTAAAAAATGTTCATGGGTGCATTCATAAGATACCATACTTTCAGTTTGCTCTATGACTGTCTTGTACAGTCAACCATGATGGTTAAGCTCTAACCACATTGTAAAGGATAAATTGAAGTTTTCAAGGATTTAAGATACATTCTAGAAACATGAGGAATTTTGGTGAGTTTTCAAGTGATAAATAAAACACTGTAGTATTCATATACAAAATTTCCATACTGTTTGCCATTATTGTGCACCTATAGGTGCTTAGAGGAGAAAACCACATTGGAGTAAAGGTTTTGAGACCTATTTAAATATTCCCATGGTGATAAATATGAATTTAATTGGAAGAGAATATAAGGGACTAAGAGTGATCACGATCATCCATCATATAATGTTTGGAAGATATTCATATTGTCTACCTGCACTGTGAAATGACCACTTACATGTGATAAAATAGAGGGTTAAAGAGACATCTTGAGGTGTTGAGGCACATAATGTAGCTAATATTTAATTTTTAACATGTTAAATGGATCCTAACATACATAAAAAGAAGACTAGATTGCTAAACAAAGTTGAAATCACCTTTAAAGCAATGACTATGTGTTTCAACACTCTTATCCCCAAAAGTCTAGAACAGAGGCCCAAGGCCATTTTGGTGGAGTTATACAAAAATGTTTTCCATGATGTTTTATGAATCTAATAACCTTTTATTGAGGCCTTTACATAGAAGGCTAACTATGCAAAGACTGAAGGGCAAATGACTTAAGGAGGGTAGTGGTTAGAAGATCTAAAGTTACATTTTTAGGCACTAATTTCAAGTAGTAATTACCTACATGCCTAAGTCCAAAGGATACCTATTAATTCCATAATTTAAAAATTATACAATGTCTCTCTCAGGATACTCCCCATGCTTTTGGACCGTACAGAATTGTACAGACAAGGTACAAAATAGGGTACTTTTGACTATTTTATGTGTTTTATGGATTCTAGAAGGATTCTAAAGATGAAATCAGGTTTGGGGGAAATAATATTACTTATAATAAATCATTATGGTCATTTAATTACTTGTAAAATATCCTAAGTGACTCAACTAGATGCTTCATCTAAGTGAGTCAAAATTGGCATAGTGACCAAGCTAGTGAGAAGTATGAAAACTCTAAGTAGAAGTGATTTTAAAGTGTGCCTAATGCTTTTAATACCATGGAGGGTATTTAAACATGTCATACATTCCCTACCATGGATTTTAATGGGTAAATAAATCCATATTTTAGGATAAGTGTGCAAGGTGCATGAAGTAAGAATTTTTTGGACTGCAGATGATGATGGCTCATTCCTAGATGATTCTAGATGACCAGGCCCGCAACCAATACATGGAGAGGAATGTATAAAATAATTCACCTTAATTATAATAATTATACCTATCCCTAATCATTTTTTGGATGTTTAAATAGGTCCAAATCATGAAGGTAAATTTTTGAGCCAAAATGAGAACTTTCATGCCACTTTTCAAGAGTTTCATGACTTGGAGAGCCACTTGTTCCTTATGAACTTGTATAGTTAATCCCACATCCTCTTATCATGCAAAATTAAACCATTTTATTATCTTTATAAGTGTCCTTTTTACCCTTTCACTTCTCTCTTCTCTTCTCTCTCTCAAGTTCTATAATAACTAACCATTTTGGCCATTGTAACTTATGCTCTATCTGAGTATGGCAAAGCCCTCCTCATTTGCATACCATTTGATCAATAAGCCTATTAATTTTTACATATTAATGAATTTTCATAGTGTTTTATACTTGAATTTTGGATCTTGATTAGTGAATACTATGGATTCCTTAGCATGTTGTCTCATTCTTTCATCCTATTTGTTGTTGGAAAGCTTCTTCTTGCAAGGCCTGTGAAGTGTTCTAGGAAGTGTCAAGGTTGAGTTAGTTATTCAATTCACTAGTGCTATTTAAGGCCTATTATCTATTCCTCCTAGCCTAAACACTCATTCATAACCTCATAATGTAACATTGATGTGAGAAGATGCAAATTGGAGAAGTGTATGTTTGGTTAGCCTCTTGATTTCATGTGTAACATGCAGCTGGTTGGAAGTTATCATCTTATTTTTTGTATCACTTTCCTTAGGATAGTTTTCTTTTAGTTTTCTCTTTCCCTCCCCCTCCCCCACAAATTTAAGGTGTATTAGTGATCCATAGTGGTACATCAATAGAGCTAGCACTATATATAGATTTACCTCATCCTTAGGCTTCCCACAAGCCTAGAGGTGTTTTAATTATGCTAGTTGGATGAGGAGAGATGAGACATCTCCTTAAAGGGTGAAAATTCAATTGATAATAATTTTTGGCATGCTTGATGGGACTCTTGGTCTAATAATTTGAAATATTTTTGGTGTTATCTTTTAACAATCAGCCTTTGAAGGCATCTATCAAATCATCAATGACAACTTTGAAGTTACATCAGCTAGTCAAGTAAACTTAGGTATTCGCTTTTGAATATTGTTGATAACCATTTCTTATTTTATTGATTCTAATGAAGTTTTATGCTTGACCTTGGTGTTGAGTACTATTTTACACAAGTTGGTGAGATATTTCAAGCTCATGGCTTTCCCTATCAACAAGAACAAGTTCTTAATCAGCCCTGCTACAAAGTGTACCAGCTCTAACATGAAGTGTATCAACCCATTCATTAAGTGTATCAGTCCTATAGCCAACCTTCTCAATGTCTTACTTCTCCTATTCAACCTAGCCACTTCTCAAGTCAATCCATTTCCACCTTCAAGAAAACACTTTTGGGATATACAAGGTACATGTTGTATCTTTATACTCTAAGGGGATTTAGTCAAGAGGTTCATATTCATCTTATTCATAAGGTGAGAGATGCATTAGATCTGGTCAAAAGAGAGTGGACACTTATTGAGAGAGCTAATTGGCAAAGGATTACAAATGGAGATGCTAGATGTGAGTGCCTTAGTTTCTTCCTTAGAGGATAGGCTAAGAATTCATGAAAGGTAGCCTCACTAAACCTATTATCCTTCATATCCACTTCCCCAAGATTTTTATCAATCCTATTTGACCCCTACTCATGAACCCAATCAAGTTTATCAAAGTTGCCCTTTTCCCAATCAATTGGAAGAGAAAGTTGAAAAGAAAAACCTTGTTTTTGAAGCTAATATTGATAGGAAAATTGAGTTTTCCAATAAGATAATGAAAAATTCCATGTTAGCAAAAAAGGAAGTGAAATTCAAGCCTTGATTTCCCTCTCACATTGCATCCCCATCTCAAGAAAAGACCTCTAGATATGAGATTCCAAGTTGGAGACAAGGTGGATAATCCAAGCCTAAGGAGATTCAAAGTTCCTTAAACACTTCATCCACTCCTCAAATTGCATCACCACCTTAAGAAAAGACTTTTAATCCTAACATCCTAAGCTGGAGTAAGATAGTGGAATCATGGGGAAAGAAAGAGGTTAAAAGCATTAATAAGGAGTGTGAAGTTGAGAATGAAGTTGATCTTTTGCAAGCCCCTCCCACCCTTCCTCAAAAAACTTCTTGTGTTACATGTCAACCCTTTTATACTCCTCATCCTCATGAACATTTCTATGAACTTTAAGAAAGAATTTTACAAGAGAACATAACGAAGCAAATTGAAGAGTTAGAGTCAAAGATGAAGTTGTTATGTCAAAGTGTGATGGAAGGTGTAGACCAAAATGAAGATTATATGCCTAAACACACCCTATCTAACCTCCCCCAAGAAATTATTCAAGCTAAATCAGATGTTAATGAAGATATTTTCAAGTGGAAGGAAGATAACTAAGCTATATTAGCCCAAATTCTGCCTCTCCTTCTTTAAGAACTCCCAAAAGAATCCCCTACTATGCATTCTTAATTTGATTTTGAGCCCTATGTTCTACCTTCACCAACTAGTTCCTCTTGTCCTCACCAAATCACCCTTTGCCTTGATGGACATGTGGTATAGGAACCTAAAAAAGAGTAATTAGTTGAGGAAAATTTAGAACTCTTTCTTGAAGAAAGTACAAATCCTTGGCAACCTTATTAGGCTATGTCACCGGATTTCAAGATGCCTAGTCTTGGCATCACCAAGAAGGAGAAAGAGATGGAGGATCTTTCAGTCATTTGAGAACCAAGATCATATTATGATAGTTGAGATAAAATTTGAGATCCCTCAAGAGGTCCTTAGTGTTGAAAAAGAGGTGAGACCTTGTGTTGAGTCTTAATGTTTGGTTGACAATGAAGAATGTCTTATGTTGAAGAGGAAATCTTGGATGAAGTCATTTTGGATTATAAGGAAGAGGATGAAGGATATTATCTTGTTTTTCCCCTTCATGATGCTGATCAAAAAGAGGATGAAGACTTTTGGTATTAGTTTGAAAAAAAATTCAATGAGTTTGAGTCTCTCAATGGGTCTAAAACTTCTTTAGAGCTAATTACAAGTGATAGTTAGTAAGATGACATTATCTAAAATGTCATAGAATATCAAGAGAAAATTTCACCTCAACCTTTGGAGGTCAAGACAAGATTATACTACCCTCAACCTTCAAAGGAACAAGAAACTACTCTTGAGATCATGCCAACAAAAAAGATGCAAGTTGATCATGAGATGAAGAGTGGGCAGCAATATAAGGTATGTGTGAAAGTAAAAGAGGAATAATTTTACATTGGTGACCTATTTGAAGATGATCTAATTGAAATCATAGTGATTTAAGTGCCAATAAATAGGTCTGATCCATCAAGTTTTCAATCCAAAGAGTAACATGCTTGGCACCATGATTCATCTCATGAAGAAGGAGATGTAAGAAACTTTCCTTTTGATCCTGGAAAGGGAGGTATGATTAATTTTTAGTTGTATATAGTTGTTTGATTCCTATTTTTCCTAAATGCTTTAAGCACATGTGTATCTTATTATTTTGTTTGTTTTGTTTTATTTTCCTTTGCTTTATGTGGTTGAGGTACTAAATTGGTCTTGTCTTGATCAATGCTTGTTATCAATGGTAAAAGTCCTTTTATTGTATCTCATATTTTAGATGACTCCCTAAGGCCAATAGATTGATAAGGCTATTGGTCTAGTTAGTATAGCAGGCATACTACCCCTATGAATCACCAATTTGTTGACCAAATTTGACCTACAGGTCAAATTAGGACCCCTTTAGGTAAAAACTTAAATTTTTATATGTTTTAGGGATGAAATATCTTGTCATGAGGTGTATTATAGGTATTTTAGTTTGATTTCATAATATTAGCCTTGGTCAATTAGTCTTTTAGTCCACTAATCATTCTAAGTCATTTTGGGGTCATTAATAGAGCATTTAATAGGTTGTATGGACTCTTTGGTAAATATGAATATTTAAAAATATTATGTCATGTCCCATGTGTTCTATAAAAGGTCTTAATCAACTGTCATAACTGAAAAGGGGTAGGTTATTCAGAATAAAGGGTAGTTTTCCTAAGAAAAAGGAGAGTTTGGCTCTTGTATGGCTCATGGGAAAGTGTTCCATGTGGGAGAAGATCATAGAATGTCTCTTTAACTTCCTTAAGCTTAGTTAGACATTTTAAATGCTTTTTAAGTGCCAATTTTGAGCTAAAACCATTCTACTCCTTTTTCACCATTCTAGGCACATAAAACTAGTCTTCAAGTTTGTACTTGGTACAAATAGTTGGAGCACTTTCAAGTCTTATGTATTTATGAGGTGAAATTAAACTTAGAGAGATTTATTTACATAATAAGAGTTATAATAATGGTGTGTTATTCTTTATGAATCATCCTCATGAAGTTGATTGTGTTTTTTTGCTTGTTAATCCATGTACCCTATAGGTTTTACCTTGGTTTGAGAAATTTCATATAAAATGACTATTGATATTGGTTATAGAGGATTTTGGGTCTCTTCCCTAATGCTCTCCATGCTTTTTTTCATATTTCATGATGTTTTGATATGCAAATCATCTTAAGTTGTAGGAGGATGCACTATGTTGTGTTATAGGTAGTTTTTTCACCATTTTCAAATATTCATTATTTAAAATGGATTTAAAATGTTGGGATAGGTTTATTTTCATGTTTTAAATTCCATATTAGTTTCATTTTATTTCTCAATCTCATTCTCTAAACAATGTTCATGGGTGCATTCATAAGATACCATACTTTTAGTTTGCTCTATGACTATCATGTATAATTAGCCATGATGGTTGAGGTATAACCGTGTTGTAAAGTATCAATTGAAGGTTCCAAGGATGTGAGATACATTCTAGAAACATGAGGCAGTTTGGTGAGTTTTCAAGTGATAAAGAAAACACTATGGTATTCATACGCAAATTTCCATAGTGTCTGCCATTATTGTGCACCTACAGGTGCTTGAAGGAGAATACCACATTGGAGTAAAGTTTTTTAGACATATTTCAAGATTGCCATGGTGATAAATATGCATTGGAATATAATACAAGGGACTAAGAGTGATCATGATCATACATCATATAATGTTTGGAAGATATTCATACTGTCTTCCTGCACTATGAAATGACCACTTACAGGCGATAAAATAGGGGGTTAAAGAGCCATATTGAGGTGTTGAGGAACGTAATGGAACTCATATTGAAGTTATAACATGTTAAATGGATCATAACATACATACCAAGAAGACTAGACTACTAAACAAAGTTGAAATCACCTTCAAAGCAATGACTATGTGTTTTAGGACTCTTATCCCTAAAAGTCTAGAATAGAGGACCACGACCATT
The DNA here is from genome assembly GCA_037957365.1 of Torreya grandis. Taxonomy (NCBI): domain Eukaryota; kingdom Viridiplantae; phylum Streptophyta; class Pinopsida; order Cupressales; family Taxaceae; genus Torreya; species Torreya grandis. Next base: position 675,522 of record JARHVA010000430.1, read on the forward strand.
TTGGTGGAGTTATATAACAAGGTTTCCAATGATTTTTTATTAATCTAATGACCTTGTATTGAGGCCTCTACATATAATACTAACTATGCAAAGATGGAAGGGCAAATGACTCAAAGAGGGTAGTGGTCAGAAGATCTAAAGTTGCAGTTTCAAGCACTAATTTCAAGTAGTAATTACTTACAAGCCTGAGTCCAAATGAGACCTATTACTTCCCTAAGTTAAAAATTATACTATTCCCCCATATGTAAGTGTTTCTAAATGGTGAAGTGATGGCCTTCTACAAACTTACATGCATAACCCAAAATCAATTCTAACATTAGTTGATACAATTTTAGATCATGATCACATTTCACAATGTTGTCTTTGTTGAAAAATCAATAGATCAATCTATTTAAGATTACCATGTAATTTATTACTTGACAAATAATCTTGATATACAGTCTTATCCTCTTTTTCATATTGAGTTTTGAAAATTCTTTGAATGTTTCTTGAGACTCTTTTGGTCCATTAACACTTTCGAATAGTTCATATTTCTATTGCCTTCCTACAAAGTTTGAAAACATTCTTTAATAGGTCTGATCTTCATTATATAACCAAATCTAATCATTTTAACAAAGGTATTTTGTAATATTACTCTTTAAAAGACCAATGAGATTATAAAGAATCCTTATTTACACTTAACTGCTCTCAACACTTCTAGTTCTACTAATGCATAGTACTCTTTCTTTTCTCATTTAATTTTACCAAGACTTGAAATAATTCTAACACTGTTAAATCCTTACCTTTCATCCTTATACATATTATCAAAGCATTTAGAAGACTTTTAAATAAATATTTACCTCTTTCTAGTCTTCTAAAAAAACCCTGCATTTATACTATTAATTTCCCCAAATAGCATGTTCACCTACAGGTGAATCCAATCGGTCTTCAATTTATATGTATGGATGAAATTAAAGGAATTTATGAATGTATAAAATAAAAATAAAAAGCATAATATCCTCCATAAGAAGGTAAAAATTGGGCTTCAAGCATTTGAATATCACTGCTAACTGGTAATGTCCTCAGGTCAAATACTTTGAGTCTCTTGGTTCTGGTTCTTACTTCAAGACAATATAAATTATCTTTAATGTAGATCAAATTTAATCCTCCTTTTGACTATCATTCAAAAATCTGATCGACTCTCTCTCAAAATATTGTATCAAAAACTTACTCAATTCTATCTTTTCTCCCTCTTATGTCAACATATAGACTTGTTAATTCAATGGGATTTGAACTATATATTTTATAATTTATTAAAAAATCCTTAAGAGCCTTTCATAAAATCCATATTTTAAGATCATGATGTTGTGTAATCTTATTTGTCACTATTTTGCAAGAAAACATCAAATCTTAAACTTGAAACCCATATTTCCTAAAACCTACAGATAATATTTTGATCATATTTTTCTCAATACTAATCCAATAGACTTAATACTAGACTCATTGGATTCATATTTCTAAGGCGCTCCTACTATCAAAATCTCATAATTTTTTATTGGATAACCATCAAGATATGATATATTTACTAAACATGTCCTAGTTCTGATTTCACAGTCATTAGAGCTTTTGATTTAGAGCCTTGAACTCAATATAGATACAACACAAAATCATTGAGTTTTTGTTCTTCCACTTAAAAATAATATGAAATAAATAAACCAAATTACAACCTCCTTTATCCAAATAAATCATTCAAATCCATGTATAGATATATGTTTACCCAGACAAACTTCACTAATAACCACTCCTAGGCTCAATTCACTCAAAAGACATTATGATCATATGGAGCAAATATATAAACATAATAATAATCTTGTACACACCAAAAATACCTTAAAGAAGGATTCTTATATTAATAATTCCTCATACTTTTCCTTATACAAACCTATATACATATTCAAGATGAAAAGGCCTTGTGTCTACAATATAGACCACCTATGTTTCTTGGCAGCTTTTCTCCACCTTAATCTCATTTTGCACACCTAGATATATTTATAGGCTTTCCTTGAGTAGGTGCATAGATCTTCAAGCTTATATTATTTTTTTTCATAAATTATTAACATTTAAAAATGCCTTATTCCTTGCAACCTTCACCTCAACATATGATATACTATCCTTGTCTACTTCAACGTAGGAGTTATCATCTCTTGGATAAGGATAAAGAGTTTTAACTTTCACAAGAGGATAAAAGAATTTTTTAATCATGGTAATAACCATTTGGGGTCCACTAAAAAGATCATACCTTATTTCTAATTTTTTTTTAGCCCTTACAATGGTTACAAGTTCTTTTACATAGTCTATTTTATAACATAAGACACTTTGGCACTCTCCTTGCCCTTCACCATAGAGCTTTATTTGAATTTTGACAAATTTTTACAATAATTACAATGTAATGCTGATGATATTGCATCATGAAGGTAACATTCATGATTTTAAAGGTCACTAAAATGGATGATATATTATATTTTGCCTCCATATGTCTACCTACAAGTTTTTTTTCCTCACAATGAAGACTTACAGGTTGATTGAAGTCACCATAAAGTTTGGGATAGATACCTTAAACATAGACTTCAATATAAGCACAAAAGGAGAAAATACAATTAGGGAATGGTGTAGAGAGATTAAAATAGGGTTTAATGCATTCATTCAAGGCCTAATTCAAACTTATGCACCTACAACCACTATAAATGACCATCTCAGGCAGTGAATAAAAGGGTGACTTTTCTGTGTGATCGGTATATTCCAAATAGGAATAAATAGTTCAAAATAATTAATAAAAGAGTTTGTAAGGTTTAAATATGGTCATTCATTTATTTAAAAGTTCATCCCACCCTAAACCATCTGCAGGTGCCTCCCAAAATAGGTCAATATAGTAAAAAAAATTGTGTATACAATTTGGACCAGGCAAAGAGCAAAGGGAGTGTTTTGATAAGATATATGCCTATAAAATATGAATAAATTGATAAAATAAAGTATAAAATGGTCCTAATAGACTATTTAATGGTTTTAAACACTATATCTAAGCCTCAACCATGTATTTCCACCTATAGACACAAGTCTTAAAGTAAAACACAGTCAGAAAGGAAACTCAGTCTAGGCTAGTCAAGGTGAAAAAATTGGTATAAAGCATGGATTAATGATATTATATGATATAAATAAGTCATATAAACTATATTCAAGGTCAAATCATGTAGGAAATCTATAGGAGTGGTGTCTTGAGGCTAATACAATCAAGGTTTGTGTATACAGTCTTGAGGATTCAAGGATGGGAAGGGATATGTAGAAAGTTTTTAAGTGGTAAAAGTAAATGAGGCACATTAATTATGAGTATGATATAATATACATTATATTTTAAATTTAAAATAATTATATAAAGGGATATGCAACATAATCAAGCAGTCTACTCTTCAATAGCCCTACACAGTCTGCCTTCCCATACAGTCTATCTTGAAGCTTAAGGGTGTAGTGGGGTCTTTTGACTTGATCAAGAGACAAATTTTAGTGAAAATGGTATACATAAATTTTATAACCTCTAAAATATTCATATCATCTAAGAAATCAAAGGGAGATCCCTCTATTGTTTCTTAGACAAAGGGCACTCCCTTGTGAACAAAGCTAGTAGGATTAGAAGAATAAGGTAGAAATATGAAGCCATAAGATTTATAGGATTTAAAAGGGAGTTTATAAAGTTTTATAACACTTATAAAATCATAATAAACTAAAAACATAGTGATTAATACTAGTGGAAAGGCCTAGACATTCAAAAGTGCAGATAGGCTCATGAGGCATGGTTATGCCTAGAATCCAAACAAGAGGTCACTTTCACTTTTAGATATGAGTGAGATTTAAAAATGATTGGTTCATGTTTTTAGGGTAAAGTTATATATTTATGTTCTATTGGAATCTATGGAAACCATAAAAAAAGTTATTTTGTGCTCTAAGGTGTAGTCAAGCCTGTTAGGCAAGGTTCAAGCCTAAGGCCAAATGGGAAGTCACTTGCACTTATAGAATGAGATAGATTTTTATCCTATTATATAATTTTTTTAGGGTAATAATAAAAATTTTAAAACTCTTTTAATGTAGGTATGTCATAAATAAATCCATTTTGGACCAAAGATAACTCAGACTTGTGCAAGATTGTGAAAACAAGCTCGATAGGAGAAGTTTAGAATATCACACCTCTTTTGATGCTATTCATGGTAATATAAGAAGTTTATGGATGTTTATAAAGGTATTTAATGATTAATTTTTGTAATTTTTTGGTAGTTTCAACATCCCATCTTTATGAATGAACCTTAAGAGGTCAAAACAAGCTAAAACCCTTACAATTCCTTGCGAATGACCAGTTTGAGGAAATAGAGTTGGAAATAAAATATAATGGAATATTTTTCCTATGATGATGATTTAAAATTGTATTAAACTCTCTCAATATACTCCCCATGCTTTTATATTTATAGAATTGTATAAACAGGGTACAAAATAGGGTGTTTTTGACTATTTTGTGTGTTTTGTAGGTTCTAGAAGGAGTCTAAAGATGAAATAAAGTTTGGGGGAAATATTATGACCTATAATAACTAAATATGGTAATTTAATTCCTTTTAAAATACCTTAAGTTCCTCAACTAGATGCTTCATCTCAGCTAGTCAAAACTAGCATAGTGACCAAGCTAGTGAGAAGTATAAAAACTCTATGTAAAAGTGATTTTAAAGTGCACTTGATGATTCTAAGATAATGGAGGGTCTTGAAAAATGTCATAAAATCACTCTAATATATTTTTATGGAAAATTGAAGCCAAATTTGAGTCCAAGTGTGCAGGGTGCATGAAGGAAGAGCTTTTTGGACTACAAATGATGATGGCTCATTCCTAGATGATTCTAAATGACTAGGCCTACAACCAATACATGGAAAGGCATGTATAAAATCATTACCATTGATTTAAATAATTATAACTATTCATAATTAGTTTTTTGATGTTCAAATAGGTTCAAATCATGAAGGTAGGTTTCTAAGCCAAAATGAGAACTTTCATGCCACTTTGCAAGAGTTTCATGACTTGGAGAGCCACTTGTTCCTTTTAACATTAAAAAATTAATCCCACATACTCTTCTCATGAAAAATTAGCTCATTTTTTCATATTTACAAGTGTTATTTTGACCCTTTAACTTCTCTCTTCTCCCCTCTCTCTCTCAAGTTCTATAAGAACTAGCCATTTTGGCCATTATAACTTATGCTCCACCTAAGTATGGTGAAGCCTTGCTCATTTTCATACCATTGGTTCAATAATACTACTGATTTTTACCTCTTAATAAATTTTCATAGTTTTTTCTACTTGAATTTTGGATCTTGCTTAGTGAAGACTATGGATTCCTTAGCATGTTGTCTCATTCTTTCATCTTATTTGCCATTCGAAAGCTTCTTCTTACAGGGCATGTGAAATGATCTAGGAAGTGTTAAGGTTGAGTGAGTTATCCCATTAACTAGTGTCATTAAAGGTCTCTTTTATATTCCTCCTAGCCTAAACATTCATCCATAACCTCATAATATAACATTTATGTGAGAAAATATAGATTAGAGAAGTGGATGTTTGGTTAGCCTCTTGATTTCATGTGTAACATGCAGCTGGTTGGAATTCATCATCTTATTTGGTGTATCACCTCCATTAGGATAGTTTTATTTCAATTTTATCTCTCCCTATTCCCCCCCCCCAAAAAGTTAATGTGTAGTAGTGATCCAAAATGATACATCAAGGGAGCTATCCCTATCTAGAGATTCACCTCATCCTTAGGCTACCCACAAGCCTAGAGTTATTTCAATTATGCCACTTGGATGAGGAGAGCTAACACATCTCCTCAAAGGGTAAAAATCCAAGTGATAATAATAGGTATTCATTTAATGATTTCAATAAGGTAACATATCAATTAAATTATTTAACTAATAAGGGTATAATCCATCTTAGTACATCTCCATTTGGTTTTACTTTTTTTAGTACCTAAGAAATATGGTTCATTGAGAATGTGTGTTGATTATAAAGAACTTAACAAAATAACCATCAATAATAGGTACCCTCTTTCACATATAGATGTATCTTTTAGATCAAATATAATAAACCAATAATATTACTAAGCTTGATTTGAAATTTTGGTATCATCTATTACAATTATAAGATAACATTCAAGACAAGGCAAGGGTTGTATGCATGGTTGATTTTGCCTTTTGGGATATAAAATGCACTGAATAACTTGATGCAGTTGATGTATGAGGTAAGAAACCCTTTATTTATTCATTTTTCAGTTGTTATTTGTTTGGTATTATATTTTTTAGCAAAACATTTGATGATTATATTGATCATTTAAAACAATTTTTGAAGAAGAAAAAGTCAATGTTAAATGAGAAGAAATGTGTGTTTTCTCAAAAATAACTTGTATACTTTGGGCATGTGGTTGGAGGTGGGAAATTGATAATTGATCCAAAAAATATTTTAGCCATCATGAATTGGTCAAATGCTTCCAATGTGTTCAAAACAATGAATTTTGTAGGTGAAGTTCAATATTTTAAGAATTTCATAAAAAATTTATCTTCCATAATCATACCTTTGCATGCCATTAGAGTAAATGTCAAGACTTATATTTTGTGTAAGAATAAAAATATGCATTTTATATGGATAAGTAAACTATCTTATGGATAAGGAAACTATTGTCCCTAAGGATCATCAACCTCTCCAATATTTTCAAGAAAAAAATAAACTTCAGCAAGCTAGATATTATAGATGGATGTTTTTTCTTTTTTTTTTTTAAAAAAATTGATAATCAAATATAATAAATGTGTGACTAAAAATATATATTATATTTTAGTTATGTCTCCTTTTATTTCATCCATGGGAACCATAAATTTTATTAATCCTTTTATGTGTGAGTCTTACGTAGAAGGAAATGAGCTTGTTGCAGATTCTTAGGAGCCATTTCTTAAAAAAACAAAAAAGAGGTCCTAAGGTGTATAATTTGAGTCCAAGTGTAACTATTACCTCCAATATGGGGGTAAATTTTGGATAAGCTTTGTGTTCCTAATGAAGGAATAACTTAGCTAATGATGGAAGTACATACACTAAAATTTATAGGAAATTTTTGAGTTACAAAGATTATTGCACGTTTACAAAGGTATGTTTATTGGCCTAATATAAAACTTGATATTGATAAGATCTTAAGGGAATGTGTGTAATGTATTAAAACAAATACAAGTAATGGGAATTTGGGTTTCTATATGCCATTACCGATACCTTTTAGGCCATGGGAAAGTATTTACATGGATTTTGTAAGTGGATAGCCTATGCCAAGGAAGGGGAAAGGCTATCTCTTTGTGGTTATGGACCAATTAAGTAAGATGTGTATTATTATCCCTTTTAAATAGACCTTAAAAGGTATGATGCAACTAAGTTTTATTTGATAATGTCTTGGTTAATTTTGGTTTGCCTAATTCTATTTTTTTAGATCAAGACTCAAGATTTGTTGGTAAGGTTTGGGCCATTTTTTGGTATAAGATGGATACAAAGCTAAAATGATCTACAACTTTTCAACCACAAACAAAAGGGTATAATTTTTTTTTTGAATATAACATTGGTAAATCTCTTGAGAATGTAAATTAGGAATCATATTAAAATATGGGATGAAAATGTGGTGTATATTCATCATTTCTATAACATGGTAGTGCATTATTCTACTAAAAAAATCTTTTTGAAACTTGGTTTGGGTACTTATCTCCATATGAATTTGATTTTTGATAAAGAGATACATAAAAATTAAATGTGAATTGGATCAATAGGTCCAAAAATATGAAAATTTTAGTATGAAGATTCAAAAAATTCACCTCCAATTGCAAGAGAGGTTGAAGAAGTTACAAGCCAAGAATAGAGCATGACATGATAAATATAGGATTAAACATAGTTTCCTTGATGGAGATAATGAATGGTTTTACATTAGTAGAGAGAGAATTCAAGGTAACACTAATAATTTTAAGCCTCTTAGATATGGTCCATTTTAAATTTTAGAACAAGTGTGAAAGAATACATTTAGAATGGATTTTCCTCCTAATATGAAGATTTATTTCATTGTCAATGTTGAGAACTTACATCTCTTTGAACCTTCATTGTTAGACAATTAATATGAAGGGTTATTTATAATTCCAACTAAATACCTAGATTATGATAGTTAGTTGAACTTGGAAGATGGTGTTGTGTTATAGGAGAGGATAATAAGAAGAGTGTAAGATCATTGGCATGTTAAGTTAAAAGGTCTGCTACCCAATAAGGCCAAAATGTTATTCCAAAGAAGATGTAGGGAAAATATTTCCTCACTTACAAAATTCTTAAATATTTTAGGAACTTAAAAGCCTCAAATTGGGGAAGCATGATCCAAAATATGGATCTAGTTTACTAGACATGTCATCTAGTTCATTTCCACTATACTCAATTATGTAAGTCATGTATGAAAACAAAATATAAGATAACTATTCAATTTTATTCATGTAAATTGAAATGTTTTGTTAAGTTTTAGTTGTATTATTATTATTGGTATGGTGTAGGTATTCTTATATTAATGAAATCAATATATTATAGCCTTTATAACTAAGGTTTTTTTAAGAATGGCAAAAATTCTAGTAAATGCAGATGGTAGTTATGTAACCACTAGTGTCTATAGGTAGAGGTTGTATAATTATCAATGTTTATAGGTGGTATTTTCATATACTTCGGTGTATAAGGGCATCACTTGTGAAACTATAAGTCTACATAAATCAAAAAGTGTTATCACCAACCAAAACATAGGAATGGTATAAATTGTAAATGTTTCCTCTTGTTAGTGATAATTCATTTAGATTATTTGGGGGGTTCCAAGGTGGAATGGCATAAATACAAAAATTTTAAAAGGAAAATAACATAAATTAATTTAGTGATGATTCTTGAAGTTGGATTCACATTTTAGTTTATAAGTTTGGGTCCTTACTCATGTTGTCTCATTATTTCCTATCTCTTATTGGTTATTCCAATTGTGGTGTATCATTTTAGAGTGTCTAAGAAGTTTAAATCAATCCTTTATAATATATTTGGATAATGTAGTAGTGAAATATATATCCATAAAGGAAAATTTTGGTAGTACCTTGTACAATTATTGAATTATGTAGTGGAAGGGGAGTGAAATTGCCTCACACACTAGAGTTTATCCTAAACTAGATTTCTCCAGGTCATATCATATGTTCATCTTATGATTTTTCTCAGTTCAAGATTATTTCTTATGTTTATTTTGATGTAAATTTATTTTCCACCACTTGTTTATATTTGTTTTGGCATTTTAAATACTCTATAATAGTCATCAATAAATCATTTGTTAAGTTAGGAGTGTAAGATCCATGTTGTTGAAGCTAAGTGTGGAATATCCACCTAATATATGGACCATATTGGTATAAGATCTAGTTAAGTAGTATTTTTATTCTCTTTGTGTAGTTTTATGTGTTTTTAACTATATTTTAGTATATGTTTGTCACTAGATAAAGTAGTGATAGTCGTCAAGGTATCTTAGTTCCCTTTGAAGAAGACATTTTCATAAGGAATTGGAAGCAAGAGATCCTAATTATGGTTCATTCTAATGAATAATTTTCCCATAAAACATAAGAGTGATTTTTAAATCTTGATGAAGGAGAGGATAACATCCTTCTTTCTATATTAAATATTGACCGATTAGAGTCCATCATGGGGATGCTCATGGAGAAGCTCAGTATTTATATAGAGGCACTAAAATAAAATAAGTAAGATGCTCCTAAGAATGAGAATTTGGAATAAAAACCCTGTGTCAAAAAGGCCCCACCTCCATTCAAGGCTAAGGAAATGATATAAATTCAACCATATGGTGAATATGTGAATTCGAAGAAGTTAGACTATTGGCTAGTATAACTAGAGGCATATTACAATTTGTATTAGATTAATGAGAGCCCTTGGATTTTTTTTGAAAGGATAAAATTAACCTATCATTATTTAACTTGGTTTGAAATTTTTTATCATACCTTGGTTGTTAAGAAGATTCCTCCTATTACAAAGTGGGATGATTTTAATAGGCTCATCAAGAAACAATTTTATCCTATTTTTTATTAATAAGAAAGGTCCATGTATTGGAAATATCTTAGGTAAAATAAATTCTAAAGTGTGCAAGAGTACAAAAATGATTTCCACAAGAAGTTTTTCCAAATAGGAAAAGATATGGTAGTCCATCGCATCTTGATGAAGTATGTTGGTGGAATTCATTACCATTTCAAGAGACCTTTTCTCTTGGCCAATACAATAGATGTAAATGATGTTTGTAGTTCTCAAAGCATTCCAAAGAAACAAGGTAGTTCTAAGCATAAGGGTAAAGTTAAAATAAAAGGTAAGTGTAATGCTACTTCCATTTTTAAGAAGGATATTAAAATTCATTTTATGAATTATGATGCTGATACTCATTTTGAGGAACATTTTTGGAAGTTACATCCAAAAATTTACCTATTCAAGAATAAAATGAAGAAGGTTATGCCCTCTCATAAAGGTGAAGATAATGGTTGCATCTCTGATGTGAATGAGACTTTGTGTTATAAATATGTAAATAAAGATTTATATTTGGATATTATTATTTCCAAGGAGAGTGAAATTTATAAACTTTTTCATATTAAAATTTAGATAAATAAAACAAAAATGGACGCTCTATTTTATACTTTTTCACAAGCAAATTTGATAACAAATGAGTTAGTAGACAAATTTGGGGATATACACTTAAAATCATATAACCCCATATGTTTTGGGTTGGATGAATAAATTTTTAGACCTTAAGGTGACCAAAAAAAGTAAAATTATGTTTGGTATTAATGCACATTACATTGATGAAGCTATAGTGGATGTTGTGCTTCTTGATGTGTGTAGTGTAGTATTTGAAAGTCCTTATTTGTATATCTAGGGTCCTCTATCTTCATGAGGAGAGTCAATAAATATTATTTGGTAAAGGATGGAAAGAGATACATTATTTCAACCTAAAAATCTGATTCTAAACTCTCTTTGGTAATATCTTCTCAAACTAAAAGGCTAATTAATGTAAGTGGGAAATTTTCTTTGCTTATTTTTATAGATATTGAAAATAAAGAAGTGGTTGCACATTTAAATTCATGTAGAACATTTAATAATAAATATCATAAGTGTATGGGAGATTTGGTGTTGTATATAATATATTTTGACCACCCCAGTGTCACAACTGTTCACTATCATCATTATCTATTATTACATATATTAAACCATAATTTCTTCCATAAGCTTGAATCATTAAATTGATTAATATTTTCATTCCAAATCACATTGGAACATTAAAAAATAACTCTAATTCCATAAAACACATCCTTAAACAGCCTATCACTATTCTAAATCACCCACAATCAATTTTTATAATACCCAATTACATAATCAAACCTTGCCAATCCCACTAAATTCTAAATCTAGATTATTAACTAATAAATAATATTAGTTAATTAATTCATCATAATCAAAATATCCATAGAATACTAAATAACATATTTTATAAAAATCAAAAATTCAAAATTCATCAAATCATCTCAAATCCCCATGTCAGTCAACAAATTCCAAGGCAATATACAAAGTTCAAGGCAAAGGACAATAAGTTCACTCAAGCCATTCCTCATTCAAAAAGCTTCATTACACACTCAACTCCTCAAATTTACCACTTAACCTCTCTCATTCAATGAGGAGGAGGACTAATTATTAACCATTGATCTTGTATTAAGATCAATAGTCCACTTTCATCCTAAAAAACCATAGATTAGAGCTTACCCCTCTATTTCTAACAATCTTGAAGAGCCTAATGAAGTTATACCCAAAAAATAAAAATATAATCCAATCAATCCATCATCCAATAAATAATGGGATATGCTTCCAAAATCCATGCATTTTTTTGTTTATAAGAACCACATCTCAATCATCATCTAGAGCACAATCCATACATCAAGAGGTAACCTTCACCATTGGTAAGTGAATGTATTTAATTTTTTATCCCTCTTTTCTCATTGAGGTACCATTACAGTTTCTCATCATAGAGATTTTACTTTGGTTTGGTTTGATCTGTAATGTTTTTCTTTTTTAAGAATTATCATTTTTATACATTTGGCACGTTCAGAGGGAGATAGTAGTAGGTGGGAACCATAATCGCATAGGTGACATGGACTTCCATAGATGGGCTCTAGATTATTTCCAAGGAGAAAACATTACTTGGAACCCATACCTAGCGATTTATTTTGGTTGGCTAGACATGTAAACTATCTGAGCTTTACAAGGTGGTCTATTATGTCACAGGTCAATGAGAGTTTATCATAGAGAGATACATGTCATATATGATCTTAAAAGAATTTAGTGTTTAGTATGAGATCCCAATGAAACCTAATGTTTTTTATAGAGTATTGAAAGAGGTTCCACATTATGGGCCTCCAGTGAATCACATGATTACTTTAGTTGATTAATTGATGCTCTAGGGTATGTTATGAGATGAGTGGTGAGGCATGGTAGATGCCAAAGTGATTGAAATATATGATAAGTGGTGGGAATAATTAATACTATAGTTACTTATCATTCTTGTATAGAGATAAAGGATATGTAAGGAGGGGATTTAAGAAGTAACACAAAGTTTACCATGATGACGACAAGAGAGGAGGTTAGTCCTATCAGTATAGGGGGATATGCGTAGGATGGTGGGGATGGAGGACAGGGAGGATGTTATCCTATTTTGGTTATAGAATCTTTAGTGTAGATCATAAAACTAAAAATTAATTCTTTAGTGGTTCAATGCACTCAAGACTCTCTTTAATTAACACACTTCCTTACACATTTAAATCCCCACATTTACTCCTCAACCTCTCTCTTTCAATGAGGATAAGGATTCCTTATCAACCATTGATCTTGGATTAATATCAAAGATCCAATTTCATCTTGAAAAACTATAAATTTCAGATTACCCCTCCATTTATCACAAGCTCACTTAGCCTAGAAAATCTCTACCTCATTGAGAATCAAAATGTCAAGTCATAATCATCTTCATCAAGATAAATCAAATAGCTTGTAAGGAGATATATTTCCCAAATGTTCACATGAAATTTGACATTGAGAATCCACATTCCAATAATAAAGAAACATCCAAGCATCAAGAGGGTCACTTCCTCTATTGGTAGGTGAAGGTATTTCTTCTAGCCCCCTCTTTGATCATTGGAGGTATTCATTTTGAATTTGTTTATATAGGAAATCTTGATTGGTTTTATTTTGATTTCTAACCAATAGTAATCAATTAATTTTTGATATACATTTTGGCATGCCTGGTTGAGCCATTTTCCACTTCATTATGATATATCTTTCCCATTCACACTCCATCGTATATATCATTTCCTAGGGAATGTCATGTATCTATGGATATCATCATTATTCACACAATGGGTTATTAATTTAATTTTGGACAGAACATTTATGTTTGTTTATTATTTATTTTTGAAATGTGTGTGATTTATTTGTTTTCTTGTTTGTTGTGTTTGAGTCAGTCCTACAGAAATCCATAGGAAAGTCATCATGGTTGATCTATATCATGGTGCATAATATGGTGTGCTATATAAAAACAAGGATACTCAAAAATTATAAATTATGCATTAACACTAGCATATCCCATATTATACATCATCATATATCTCATCCAAACTAAAATATATTAATCAACACATATATCCATACCAATTAATTAAATATGTAGACATGAATATCAACATGTAGGATAATTTCTTACAATATTGTATCATCATAACATAATAATCTATCATAAATAATATATGTCTATTCTATAACATCTACATCCATCAATAATATATGATCCATGCATGATATACATAACATATATACACATACATTTAATCAAAAATACATAGAATGCATAATATCATATTAAAATTAAGAGACAATAAGGCATCTCAAATGAAAATCATCACTGTCCCAACACCCAACTCAAACACAGAGTTGGTGTTCACCTTACACCTATTATCAAATGTCCATAATAAAACAATGCATGAGAAATATGAGCCAAAGCAAATCAAAACCATTTTTAGAAGGTGTTCCTATAAAATCCCATCATAACGTGATAAGGTTTGTTTTTACATAATGAATTACAGATTCATAACTCATACAAGGATATGAACAATTATTTTAGCTAACTGCCCATAAAACACTCAGTCCGAACCACACAGGTGACCGACGTTGGTCCCTATCTACCAGGGGGTGTCGACACTGGCTGATTGACCATCAGTTGCCTTCCTAAACGTCAGTTGGCCTGAGAATAAACACTCTGCAACCCTTCGCAATTCATTATTGTTGTATTTAAAATAATATTCAAATGAAACAAAGGATAAATGTGCATGGAACAAGAGAAAAATACATTTGAAATAACCCTCAATAGTTCTCTATATTGATCTTTCATAATTCATAACTATTTTCCTTTACATTTGAACAATATTTATAGAAATTACAAAGGATTTTTTGCTTTGCATGACTTATCATTTTGTTTCACTCAAAAGAGTCTTTTTGTATTCATAGAATTTTGATATATAACATGTGTTTAATACATATAAAATGATATACAATATAAAAAATAATACACATTGAACAATTTTCACTTGTTCATATTTTGAAATTTTACTTCTAAGTCTACTACCAATACTTTCCTAGACTTAAACAGTTGTCTCATCCTGAGATAAAGTCACAAAAAGTGTGTTAAAGACTAAAGCTAGTGGATTTTCCTAAATTTTAATGGGGGTTTGGTCAAAAATTAATGTTTGTGGTTATTACTCAAGGTGTAGTTTACTGGTTTTCACCACTTGTGCACTACTTAGTCACCCTTTTGGGTTTTTAATTAACATACTAATCTACGACCCTTTATAGCTTTTCAATAGAATGGCATAACCAAGAGGCCATGCTTTACATATTTTCAACCTTTATATCCCCACTCCTAAT
This sequence comes from Torreya grandis, assembly GCA_037957365.1. Taxonomy (NCBI): domain Eukaryota; kingdom Viridiplantae; phylum Streptophyta; class Pinopsida; order Cupressales; family Taxaceae; genus Torreya; species Torreya grandis. The sequence continues at coordinate 690,610 of JARHVA010000430.1, forward strand.
TTTTATGGCCTTTCTTACAACTACATTCTTAAAAATTAAAAAATTGAGAACTTATAGTACCTATAGATATGGATGAGGCATGGAGTGCACATCTGGAATCAAAGGAGGTTATGAAGATGGTGGTATGACTAGAGACATTTTAGAAAATGTTTTTTCTAAAGAATATGGTTTTGTATAAGTTATTGGTGAATATGATGCAACTTGGAGGTGTTTTCTTTTGCTAAAGCGGTTGAGTTGTTTTCATCACTTTCCTAGTTTGAATCTCTTATGAAATATATCTTAGAGGAATGGATTGGTGCTCATAAATGATCATTATAAGGGAGATATGTAGATATGACATATCTTTCTTAAAATTCCTCCAATCCACTAGGGCATCCCACATCATATTAATTAATTTGCAAAATATACCTTGGCTCTATGTGATAATTTGGATGTCTTCATCCTCTATAATATCAATTATGACCCTATGCTGCGAGACCCTACATTGAATGTCTTGTGACATCTCATCCAAACTATCCACATAGCATAGTGTATACACAATATAAAATTTCTTAGAGTATCTCATTTTTCCATGTATTAATTTTCTCTATAACATTGTCTCTTGAGGCAAGAGACTCCTTTGGCATAACATCCATCTAATCTGAAATAGGCATTTGATCCTCTATAGTTTTTTTAGATTTATCTACCTTAGATAAATATAACTTAAATTTTCTCTAAGTGTTCTATATCTATTATTTCAAATCAGGTATACTATAATAAATTTTTTTGGCTTGTTACATAGTAGTGTCAATTACTTGACCACACTATTTACAGAGTTCAAATATGATTTCTATTTCATCCTTCAAGTGTTAACCTTGTGATTGGATTTGTTGTATTTTTTTATTTATCTTCCCATTACTTTATGAGTCTATAAAGTAAATTTATGGTTTATTTATCTTATGGCATAACCTAGTCCCCTAATACTTGACCACCAACATTAGACAAGTATCATATATAATTTTGTGGGCTTTGGCTAGGCATGCAAAAAAATTTACGTTTTCTTCCCTCAACTGGGGGTTGTCTTACTCCATTAAGTTACTTTTGAGTGATTAAATCTTGAAACATGGTAGATTCCTCAATTTTATTTTCCAAGGTGAGTTGGCTCACACCTAGTTACACCTCTTGACTTGTCATGGACAAATCAAGTGATGTCATAGAAGTTATGGTTGACACTAGCTAGTGTCAAAAAATTTCCAAATGGAGTGTGAATGTATTGCATTGTAACTATGGAAATTGTACATCCCATATCCACTAGATAGTTATGTATGGTCTATATTTTGATGCCTCTTCTTGTGTTCTTCCCTAGATCAATCCTAAGTCTTGAAATGTTTTGTAAGGTTTTTGAGCTTTAAGATTAGGTTCCTTCTTTTATTCTTATAAAAATTGTGTAACTTGTTTATGAGGTTAGACCTTATGTGTCTTAGCTATGAATTTAACCTTTTTATTAGGTTCCAAGTCCTCCTTTACATTGGAATTGGCTCATACATTTTTTTTTACATCTTTGGTTACTTGTTCAGCTTGTTATGCAACATCCTTGTTCGTTTAATCTTTGACCATTTTATGTTTCAAATATACATGCTTACACATGGCTTCTTTTTTTTTATCCTTGGATTATTTGGCTATTGCATAAACCTCTGCATTATTTTTTTATGAATCTTGTGTAGCCTTTTCTTTTTTCTCTTTCTTATTCTTCATAGCTTCCTCTTCATGTTTCCTATTTTTATATGTATCTCCCCTCCTATGTTGCTCCTTTTATTAATTATTCTTCTTCTCTTCTTCCTTATTTTTCTCTTCTTATTCCTTCTTCACCTTCTCTATTTTTGGAATTTTCATTTTCTTCCTTTGCCCTTACAACTTCTTCATATGCCTTCTTAGTTTCTTGCACTTATTGTTCTATGATATCCATTAGGGATTGAACCTATTATGGTTGATCTTGTGCTAATTTTTTTTTCTATGCAACTTCCATCATGGACCCACTAGTCATGGAAACATGTGCTACAACTAGGGAGCATGGAGATAAATATAGATAAAGGGGTGAAGGTGATGGGTAATTTTATTAAGAGGGAGAAGGGGAAAAAACAACCATTCCACGCTTACTTATTGGTGTCTTCATGTGAGTTGTTGGGATGATAGTTTTCAAATGGTGTCTCCATGCTTACTTATTCTTATTCATATTCTTGGTCTTCAACATCATGGATCATGATCAAATTTCCCATGCATTCTATAACTATAGGGGATGACCTTGCAGTCTAGTATATATGTGGTTTGTGCATTAGTGGTTGTTAAGGAATAAATTACTATCTCATTTTCTCCATTACCATTTTTTGTTAAATAAATTTTAGTGGTGTCATTGTTGAAATCAATGATCCTATGCCTAATTCCCCTTGTAAAATTTATATTATTATGTGCTTTCTCTCCTCCTATTATGTGACTATGTCCACAAAGATGGACTTGATAGGTGTAGTTATTTATACCAAAATTAAAGATGGAAAATTTTTAAATAATTTGAAGGTATGCACTATCTTCTAGAAGAATAATTCTTTTTCTTCATCCTCCTCATATGTCTTTGCCTATGTCCTATAGCATGGAGTTTTATACTTCTTATTTAGTGACTCCAAAAATTTCCAAGTCATAATTAGCAATGATCTTGGGCATGCACTTGTTAGTCAGTCATGGTTTTATGTTGTGATTCTTCTTCTTTGGTGGTGGAGATGGGTTGAAATTTGGGGATTTCCTCTTTTATGACTAGTTCTGATGAATATGAAGAGGGTTCTAGTTTTGCATGTTGTGATGCCTATGCTTCCCCCTATTATTATGGTACTAGATACTCTCTGAGATAAAATTCATAGATCACAATAATTGAAATGATATTATGACTAGATCTTTCTACCTCAATATTTTGATCTATGTATCCAACATGATGATGAAAAATGGAAGCAGTTTAATTGATCCTTTGGGGAGCTCATGGATTTATATATGAATCCAATTATGAAGTTCATGACTACTACGGTCCCAAATATTACAATACTTATGTAGGCACTTGAGGGTATGAATTAATGAGGCCATGTATTTCCATCCACCATCGATTAAAATGGCCAAACTACACATAATATTACCCTATTATACTCCATACAAGATTCCTAAAGGTTTTATCATGCCAAAAATATACATCAAGTGAAATGGGGACACATATGGACTTTTATTGTGTAAGTAAAAGCAATAAAACCATAAACTAGTATTTGAAGGTTTGTGATGCATTGGTAATGACCTTTTCAATGTTGGTGATCAACTCAATCAATAAAAAATTAGGCCAGTTGAAATCCTATTCAAGATGGATTATGCAATATGCAATATTGATGACCCATTTTGTTTCTTGATGTGCACTCTTGTTTGTTTTATAGAACCTTTTGGTAATTAATTCAAATAATATTCATATTATGGAATCATCCACTAAATCAATCCATATTCACCTAGATGCTTATGAGTATTTCTCTCTAGTGTCTAAATAGATTGGAGAACTCTTGGTCTTATAATGTGCTAGGGATTTTCCTCTCCCTAGGAGTCTTGTTGCCTTCACCATTTTTGTTTCATTGATGTGAATGGTGAAATTATTAAAAAAATGTATTTCCCCTTTATTTTAATGACTCAAGAGATATTTTATCACTTCATTCCCAAAATTGGGGAGCTTGATAAGTCACAGTACATTAGATCATCACAACCAATTTTGAATTGCTAGGGATCTTGGCTGGGAACCCATGGCTTGATCTTGGAATTTAAAAAATGACTTATTACATATTGATGAAATCAAAGGGATCTAGGTCATGTATCATTTATACCATAATACCAACCCAAATCCCATTTCTTCCTTATATGAGTCAAACAATAATATTAGAAGCTAGGATCGATCCATTCTCATTGATCTATAGTGGTAGTGTTGATGATTATGTGTTAAAGTGAATGACTAAATCTCAAACACAAAATGATCTTATTTTCTATGATTCAAAAATGTGTTTCCCTATGTCTTCCCTTCTTTATGTAAAATTTCCTCACTCCACTCATATGACACTTTGCATTGAATTTGTTGAGTTATTTTGCCCTTATGGTTTCCATTTTAAATGCCATAGACTACTATGATGTGACCTTGGCACTTTTATGGATACGTTCATTGTTTTGTCTAATGGAATTTGGTTATCTGACATGTCATATTTTCATTTATAAAAACTATCTTTTATTTGCATAACCTAGATCTAACACATCTATATGTTTTGGAAATGCTGCAATCTTTAAAGTGCCTTACCATTAACTACATTGGTAGTTATTATTTTATTCCTTTACTCCATACCTTTATTTTAGTGTTTCATTCCTAGACTTAATTCATTAACTTACAGGTTGATTGGTTTGTACCTTTTCATTGCTCTATTTCATATTTGATTTTTAACTTTGACTCTTTGAATATGTTTCGATTACATGTGATATATATATTTCATTGTACATATCTAAACTAAATACCTTAAAAACATAAGAAAAACTTTAAAAAATTCATAACTACAGGATGTTACTCAACACCCACTCTATTTTTAGCATGAGATATTTATATAATACAAGTAGTAAGGATTAACTATGTAACCATTTATTCACCCTAGAAGTATGGTTCCTTTAATGTCCTTGAAAAATATAGTTCCTTGTTGTTTTACTTCATAGATGACATATGGTCCTTTCCATCAAATGCATAGCTTCCCTGGATATGCCTAAAATCTACTATCATATAACACTGTCTATTGTTAATGAAATTCATTAGATCATAGATTCTAATCATTCCATGCCTTATGGATCTTCTTATTTATTTATTATATATAATTTGTTATTTTCCTAGTTTATTCCATACATGTTAAATCCAAAAACCTTTCCTAAACTGAGTCCTAACCTCCTAATCACATTATCAATGCAATTCATAGACTAGAAATTATGTATTCCATTAGAATCATTGCTTTCATTCCATAGATCAACTAAAATATAGTGAATATTATCACATGCTTATATTTGGTATTGTGTGCCCATAAGATCACAAGGATTCAATCCTCCAAATCATCTCTTTGCACATTATATATTTTCATAAGCATATTCTTAATAACTTTATTTGATGCTTTTTATTTCAAATTGGCTTGAGGATAAGTCTTGATCTTATGGTGTGATATCATGATTTCCTCAATCAGAGTATTGATAATATTGTTCAATAAATATGTTCCTTTATCATTGAATAGCTTCAAATGACACCCAAAAATAGTTATGATGTTCTCATATAAAACTTTGGCACTAAAACTTGGTGTCACATCAATTTCTACCCATTTTTAAAAGTAATCTATCATAGCGACTATATATCTAACATGAATGTGATTTCTAGGTGGATTAATAAGCCCTACAAAATCAATTTACCTTATTCAATTGGTTGCATCAATAGTATTGTATTTAGAGACATCTCATCCCTATGGTTCAACCTCCCTACTTGTTGATAAACATCATAGTGTTTTGAGATTGTGTGCATCTTAAAATAGAGTAGGACACCATAAGCCACTTTTTATTATCTTCCTTGTGGTAGATTCACCTATGAAGCATCCTCCCATGATTCCTTGATGTGCTTCTTCTATAAATTATGCTATCTCATGACCCAAGGCTACTATTTGTAGCACATCATCCTTACCCATATTATAGATAATCCCATTGATAATATTGAATTTCATATCTTTGACTAATTTATTTTTTTAAGTCTCAACATAGTGTGAAGGAAAAACTCCTTGTTCTATAAAATTAGCTTGTCTTACAATTCTTTTAAAATTATAAACACTCTAAAAAATGAACATCTGATGACTCATCCTATAATTCTTCTAGTTCCTCACCATTCCATATGTGACTGAGATGATTTGGTCCTAGATTTTACCTTCCTAGCTTAACATTTACCTTAAACTAGAATTATTAAAATAATATTAACCATCTAGATATTTATTTGCCTAGCATGGCCTTAGTCACTAATATTAACACCTTTGAATTCATAGATTGTACAAAATCATTGTTATTGGTCTTACCTCATGATCTTATCATGTCTAGTTCAGAAAATGTGTCTTTGAATCCCCACTAATAGAAGATGCAACTTCCCATGGTAGAGTACCCTCATAAGTGGGTTCAATATAGTCCATATCTATTATAGTCACTTGGTACATTAAGTCCACTTCTGATCTTGTAGAGGATCATATGGATTGAGACTTATATTCCTCCATGTGGAATTGGATACCTAATCCATGATTTTGATAGGTCGATATGTGAATCTATTTATATGTTACAATTATGGAACCAATTATATATATTTTGCAAAGTTGGTAACCCTTTGGTTCATAGAGCTTACAATTATGGTTATGATCCCACTTTAAACTAACATTCTTCTCCATATGCATGTGTTGATGTTGACTCCTTAGGAATAGTATACGGTTTGATCTCAACCTTGTTCAAGGGTATGATGATGATTTTTTTATTTGATGAGCCTCTAATTGATTTTATACTATATTTATGGTAATCTAACCATCATAGGCCCACTTTTTCCCAATTAATTCAGGGTAGTGAATTTCATCAATCTTAATATAAATGAATTAAAAATCACCTTGCAGACTTAGATTAGATACTTTTATTTCTACATATTCCAACCTCCCAATGGGCTATACCCTTCCATAGTATACATGACTTAGTGTAATTGGGATATAGATAAGATTAAGTTATATAATAGCCTCTCATGTAAATTAAGGAATTAAGTTAATTATTCTACCAAAGTCAAAAACAATGTTTATAACTTTATATACCTCTTGTCCAATATCCATTCAAGAATTAACATCCTATGGCTTCTTATTTTTCATGTACCAAACTATAATTTCCATTATCTTTTGACCTATTTTTATACAATCTAATATATTGTGTAACAAATTAGAAATATTTTTTGATATTTACTCATTTCATAGAGTGATCACTAGTTTGATAAGATCTATCAATGTTGTAACAAGTCCATCTTATCATAGTATGAACACAATATTCCCATACATTCATGCATCTACAACTACAACATCTCCTTTATAATCATTCTAATTTTTTATATCTTCAATAACTGTGTTGTTTCAAACATCATGACCTTATCCTTGATAGGTTTTGGATACTTTTTATACTAAACCTTTTTGATAAAAGGATCATGTGGCATCTCCAAATTTAGAAATATTTGTCCCTATACTGTTTTCTAGTGATAGCTTGTAGATACACAACATCTCTAGGTTACACATTGATCATATTCAAATTGTGCATTAGTTTATCTTCTCCACTTCTCTAGGAATAGATAATCCTCTCTATGATGTTGAGCTGATAGTGTATATTAAATAAAATATATTTATCATTTTAGATTGAATGAATAATTTCATGGGATGTGATTGTATTCACCACACATCTTGTCCATAACCTAATATCCTCCTCTATATCCTCTTATAGAGCCTCATCCTTTTTGTTGTTGTTGTTGTCATTTGTATCCCCCATACTATATTTGAGGGGAAAGTGGAGCCCATATAGATTATTGTCATGGAGACATAAATTTTTAATTCTAATGATATTATGGGGATGTAAGTGTCCATCTAGTCTAGTACTAAGTTGATTGTATTATTCATCCTATAAAACCTTGAGGTTAATACTGAGGATACTATGGAGTTGAGTACTATGAAGCTTGAGGTGTCCACCCAAGGGAAGACTATGTAGCTTGGGTCATTACCACATTCAAAAAATTTCACAATAATTTATGTGGTTTCCTTATTTTCCATATTCAATGCACCATATAGCCAATACGAGCCTATTACTTTCATGTATTTCATCCATATTTTTCAAGACAACATTTATATTTACATTTGTCCCTAGTTATTGCTTTTCTCCATACTCTTCTATCTATTCCACTCTATTCATAGTTTCTCAAGCATTAACTTTATAATAAAATTGGGTTTATATTATGTAAAACCAAATTTTGGGTCGCAGTCCTTCAACAAACCATGTAGATTGATCTATTTCTATGAACTATAAACTCACTTGATTTACAACATTTGAGAATCTATGAACATAATCCCAAATAGATTCTCCTTTTTATGATGAATTTTATTCAGGTCTTAAATGGTCTTGCTCACATATTTATTCATTTTAAAATCCATTATCAATTCATTCTTGACATATTGTAGGGACATTACACTTGGATTATTTTTATAGATGAATTATAGAGTTATACATGTCAAGGATATTATGAGATCACATTTATTAGCATCATCGATTATGACACCTATATCCCACCATTTCATTTCATAGGTTCACAACTACTAATCGAGGTCATTAGACCCATCATATGGTGTCAAAATCATAAACACTCTTGGATCAAAAGACATGTTTGTTGTGACCACACCTGAAATAATTTGCTACTTTGGACTAATGTCTTAGGATTCATTGTAGTTGTCATCAGTGTTTATTTATTCCTCTTCTCCATTATTTTTTGAGTATTTTGTACGTATTTATCCAAACCTATCTATAAATTCATCAATCCACATAAAATTCATTTCAAATTATATTTTGTTTAATCTTGTTTAAAAATTAGTCATTGAGGATGTGTCCCTTGGAATTAATGATCTTTATCTAAAGTACTCTCCTCACTTGAACTTCAACCTAACTTTTATTTGTAACTTTTCATCACTTCTATAAATTGTCCTTCCTCTTCTCCAAATAATATTCTCCCTTGTAATGACTTCCTAAAACTTCCCACTAACTACTCCACTTGATTCTCTACAACCTCTCTATGTTCTTTTTCTCACTTTCTAAGATCACTTCCCCATCTCATATGTTATTATCTATCTCTTTAGTACCCTTAAATCCTTTAGGTACTCCTAATTCCCCTTCTTCATAGTATCTAATTATTCTTTAATGTCTCTATCCTCCCATATATTTTGATCATAGTTACATGAGGATTAATCTATTTATTCCATCACTTTTATTTTCATAACTCTCTCTTAAGCCCTAGTATTATCTTCTCTATATGCTTATCTGCATCCTCCATATTCTAGGTTCAGGTTCAAGTTCCTTCTCCCAATTCCTCATCATCCTTCTCTCATTTCCTCATCATTCACTCCCTTCATTCTCCATCCCTATATCCCCCTAGAAAATTACTCCATATTAGTTAGCATTGGTACCATGGCCTTATACACAACCAACATCTTCAAAAGCATCGGTAGTCAATGCAAAAATTTACCTTTGATGTCTCTTACAAAAAAATCATGCATAGATTTAAGAAAATGTACCCATGCATGATAAACTCATTGATGTGTCCCTTGATAGTAGTTTTTATCCAATGGTTTATCATACGTATCCATTCAGTGTCTTGGCTTCATAGGTATTTCAACCTTTTCTTTATTCCATATAAAATGCTTAGTATCCTTTGGCCTAAAGCAATAATATTCTAGCCTTGATAACCATATGTCTAATAGTTCATGCAACTCACATCATAAAACTTCATAGATTTCTCCATGAATATGTTGGGTTATAATTTCCTTCATATTCTTACAATTTTTTTAGCCTCTTCTTCTAAAAACTTATAAATTCTCTCATCCAACCATCATTCCAAATATCTCTTATGTGGTAGCCATTTCAGCATGTTTAAAAGGTATACTCTCATGGCGCCATTATTAATAGAGGTTCCTAGAAATATTCCATCAAACCATGTTAAGTTTTGTTTATGTAAATTGATTTATAGATTAAAAACTCTTGTGGGGATATGACAAGTCAGTTTATTGATTTCAATCATACTTAATGAATATTCAAATAAATACAAACATGAATACAAAGAACATGCATTATTATTAAATTGACAAGCAGATTTGAATGAAATACGGGATAAATATGCATGGAACAAGTATGTAAGACATTTGAACAAACCATCAAAAGATAAGTATATTAATCTGTCATAATTCATAACTTTTTTCCTTTACATTTGAACATTTATATAACCTAAAAATATTCTATTGTTGGAAGTGAATTCACTGCTCGTGTTTTAGTGCACATCTCTTAGCTACCCCTACACTTCATCATTCCACCTCTATAGGTCTCTAAGGTTGTTATCAATGACACCACTTGGGAAAAGACATTTTCCCCTCAAGGTTGTGTTTCTTCAAATCCAGGTATTTTCTTGAGCAAGATCTTATCTTTAGCATGACTTTTAACCCATGTTTTCTATTTTTTAGGGTTTCTTCAACATTTCAATGGGAACATGTTTTTTAGATGTTGCATAGATGGACTTGGTGGTCATTCTTGGTTCAAATGCACCTTCCTCTTTATCTATGGTTTTTATGGTGGTTTTTAATTCAGATCCTCCTAATGAATTAAGAAATCTAGGGATGATCATGCCTAATGTTCCTTTGGTTGAGTTGGGAAGTAAAATTTTGAAGAAGGAGGCATGGTTCTTTTTTGTTGTACGGATTTATCAATTTCAAAAAAATTAGCCAAGCGCAGTTTCTTTTCACACCTAGACAAGCATTGAAAACCTCTTTTGATTAGCACTTTTGTTATTCATCCTTGTGCCAAGGGTTTCTTCATCATTATCTACTCTTCCTCCACTTATAGAGATTGAATATTGCATTTGGGCTAGTATACTTGGGAAAAATCCTTTCTATGCATGAAATCATGGTTCCATATTTTTAAACCTATTATAGAATCCTTTGATAAAACACCTATTTGGGCTAGGTTGCCTCATTTTCCTTTGAAATTTTTGTAGGTTTATTTTATTTAGACATGGGTAGCTCTCTTGAGGGATTTATTTATCTTTATTCTAAGATTGAATCACACACATTGTCTACTTTTGTTCAGATGTGCATTGTCTTATATATCTCCAAAAAATTACCTAAAGTTATTAAGATCAAAATTGGTAACAAAAACTAGAATCAGCCTCTAGATTATGAAAGACTAAATTTTAGATGCAAGAAATAATTTGCTTGTAATTATATGGTTATTGATTATCCTAAAAATTTTGGTGGCCAATCTGATAATAAGATTAAAGTTAGAAAATATAGAACTTGGTGGAAAGATGCTAATGTGGAACATTTGATTGTATTTGGTAAGGATAGGGAAATAGATTTTAGAGGTAGGGGTGAGAACTTTAGTTTTGATAAGGATATTGGTTCTCTCATATAATTGACTAAATATTCTCTTTATCCTATGGTTCCTCCTCTAAAGTGATCTCTTCATCTTGTATCAATAAAGAGGTCCCCTATAATAAAAAGGTCTCTAGATTGGAATTTTTTGTCTCAAGGTCTCCTTGGAGTTTGATAGATCACTCTTTGTTAGAATTGAGTCCATCCCCTTTAGGTGCTTCTTCTATGGAAGCCTTGAAATCAAACATGGTATATCCTTAGGGTGTTAGTCTAATTGATAATGCTAAAGGATGGACAAAGGTCTCTCATAGGAAAAAAAATTCTTCTAAAAAGAACATATGTCATATGGAACTCTACTCTCATAAGAAACCAACAGTACCTTAAGTGGGGTATGCGGTACTATATTTTGGTTCTTTTTATTGATTTTGTGTATGGATTCTTATTCCTATAGTATTGATGATGTTTTTTATTTTTTACAACTAGTAGATTCAACTCACTTATTTATGGTTAAGATTTTTTTAGGTGGCTTTGGTAATGTCAACTACATCGATACACCAAGTCACATCAGTAATCTTTTTTGTGTTTTTTAGTGGGAAGGGGACCTATTGAATCTTGTTATGTATCCAAAAAAATGCTTTATTGTTTCACATTCCTTATCCTTTTTTTTTAGTTTAAAGATTATTTTCATATTTTATAGAATTTTTATATAAATATTCTAAATACATATAAAATGATATAGAATACTACATATCACACACTTGTCAGTTGTTCATATTCTATGATTTTACCCTATAATTATACTACCAACACTCATCATATATATCAATTGAATCTCTGTATAATGAATGTCCATATAAAAAAATCCATGTACACACACATATCTATATACATCTCTTTAAAATCATATACATCCATCTATCAGTTATACATCAAAATCCATGTCCATAAATTTACAGTCAGCCCTCATTATGACTCTTTGAAGGTAGACTCCTTGGATGTGATCTTTACAATGGAATCCCCTACATTTATATTTGTTTAGTTCTTAGGGGTGGTGTAATATGAGGAGGGCCCATGACACCCATTAATAATTATGAAGGTTGTCCCATTAATCTCTGTGATGTCACTGTTCTCATGGTCTTAGTTGAGAAAATCTCATATCTCTAGCTCAAGTGCTAAAAATTGGATGGTTCCCTCTGGTCTAGTGTCACAACACTCTCATATCAAATCATGTAATAAGTATCTTAGTGCATCACACTATTCACATTTGATAAGGCCTTGGCTATGCCCTACACTTTCACAATCGAGTTAGCTATATCTTGCTCACCATAGAGTCTATAGGCCTCCTCTTGAGCTATATCTCTCTATGATTGAAACGTACATGTATCACCTATTATTTATGTCACTATTGATTTAAGTCATGCCTCTTCTATAAAGAGTGTGTAAATCTATCCATCTCTAGCCATTAGCTATGTCTAAAATCCTAATATCTTTGAATCATGACCAAACATTTTTACTCATAAGCTTAGCTATCCCAACCTATCTCATAGCTATCTACTATCTCAATCTGGCTATAAGGGACTCATCTTATACTAATATTTTAGGTTGTGAAGGCACAACCTAATCTCCACCACCTAACATCAATATCCCTATTGTTGACTATTTTGATCAAAATTCAAAATAGGTCAACCCCCTATAGTTGAAAACTTGTATAATGGTATAATATGGTATTATATGGTGAATCATGGTCTTAGAAATGTCATTTGATGTGTTTATAGCCTTGATCATATCCAATGTTACTCCTCATGTCACTTAAGGTCACTTATGGGGTCATTTAAGGGGTCTGTACAATTTCCTATAGTATAAAAATGTTCAAATATGTTATTAAACATCCCATGTGTTAGTGGAGGTTAGAGATACTATGTCATAACTGAAAATTTTTAGGTTTCTATGTTAGAATAAGAAAATAGTTGAAAAGGAATAAATTTTGGGTAGTTGTACAGTTTGTGCAGGAGTGTGGCACATATGGAAGGATTATATAGTGACCCTTAAGCTCCCCTAAACTCAATTACATGTTTTATCAGCTTTTAATATCATAAAAATATCATAAAACCTTTCCATTCTTTCATCACTCTACTTGGCATGCAGAAAAAGTCAGTTTTTTGATGGTATGCCAATAGGAGTTAAATCAAGTCAAATTTACTTGATGGGAGATATTATCCTTTGTCTACTTCATATTCATGAAAAGAGTTACAATATTGGTGTACCAAGCTCTATGAACCATTGCTAAGTAGGTATACTACTTTTTTATTCTTACTCATTCCCATACCCTGTAGGTTTCTCTTCTATTTTCATTGGTTTGTATAAACCAATTGATGAAATTTTTTATATAAAGTGTGGACACAATTATATCATGGTTTATAGCTTTATTTTCATGTTTGGAGGTGAGTTGATGAGCAAAACATCTCAGTTTGTTAGTTGAGGACTTGATTGAGGTTGTAGACCAAGTTTCACTTGTTATAGGGTCACTCTCATGCAAGTACCTTTAGAGAAAACTAGGATATAATGTTTCCATTTTCATATTTAATTATGGTTAACTTCCTTTTGAATTATTTAGGTCTCAACTATGTTTTATGTGAGGTTCAAGGTCTAACACACTCACATAGTCAATTTCCTTCATGACTATCATACACAGTCAAGTGATAGAGAACTTTACATAATTATGAGAATCAAATATAGAGGTTTTTAAATTTTTAAGATGGTTATAAGGTTTAAACAATAATTTTTAAACTTAAAAAGGTGAGAAATTGATTTGGAAAAACAATCTAGTACATGTTGCCTTATATCCTGTAGATTACCACCCACATTGGTCTGACTGTGACTACAACAGAGGCTAAGAAGAGTTAAAAGAAGTTGTTTGAGCTTGTTTAAGATCCTCACTGAGTATAAAAACATGGATAACACCATATAATTAATGGTGGAGGCATAAGATTGGTTATATAACCAATATACCATGCACAGAGCCACACACCTTGTTTTCACCTATAGACCTTCTACATCTTCACCTATAGGTGGTCCCAATAGAGACCTGATGACAATGAATGGTGTATGATCTTGTTTGAACCTCTACTAAGGCATAAAATTATTGAAATTACCATTCATAAAGTATTTGATTCATCATATTTTAGACAAACTTGAGAGTCATGCTCATATGTGGAGAAAGTAGCTTCAGAGACATGTTACCTTAAACTTTCCAAAATAGGGATATTTACTTGTTTTGATTCTTCCATGGTAGGGTGACATGAGGTCTAAACTAGTCTAAATGTTTCCATCATAAATAACTAACATAGGTTAAATGTTTTGATAATATATTTTGGTTGTTTGATCACGTAGTTAGAGTGTAAGTAGGTCTCCATCTCAAGCATTATCCCACTATATAATGATAATATTCTCTATAGTGTTTTGAGTTCAAATGACTTTATAATACTATGAGACCTAATGAAGGTATAAACTAAAAGTGAGTGAATATATTTGAATGGTAATGACACTATGACCTCAAATGGGAGTCAAGGGAGTTGGTAAATAAGAGTTTGACCCATAACACTACCTATAGGAGTCCTTTTGGCTCAGAATGATCACCTACATTTTGACTATAGTATGGCATTATAAGCATGACAATCCAGATGTTGAACACCAATCCTAATACATGATATGAATGAGCCTAATTGGGTATTATATGAGTTAAATATTCAAATAGGTCTTGGAGGATGATAAATAAGGGTTTAACAATGATGGAAAGTTACAAGGAATGTCCAAAAACTACCACCTATAGTATACAATTTACATACTAGGCCTAGACAATAGAGAGAAGTGGAAGTTGAAGGTTGGCCAAGAAGTAATGTGTTGGTCACATTTGAAATAACTATGAGTCAAGGGAGTTGGGAAATAATATTTTGACCCATAACACTACCTATATGAGTCCTTTTGGCTCAGAATGATCACCTACATTTTGACTATAGTATGGCATTATAAGCATGACAATCTAGATGTTGAACACCAATCCTAATACATGATATGAATGAGCCTAAGTGGGTATTATATGAGTTAAATACTTCAAATAGGTCTTGGAGGATGATAAATAATGGTTTAACAATGATGGAAAGTTACAAGGAATGTCCAAAAACTACCACCTATAGTATACAGTTTACATACTAGGCTTAGGCAATAGAGAGAAGTGGAAGTTGAAGGTTGGCCAAGAAGTAATGTGTTGGTCACATTTAAAATATCCAGGATTCAAGGGAGTTGGGAAATAATAATTTGACCCATAACACTACCTATAGGAGTCCTTTTGGCTCAGAATGATCACCTACATTTTGACTATAGTATGGCATTATAAGCATGACAATCGAGATGTTGAACACCAATCCTAATACATTATATGAATGAGCCTAAGTGGGTATGATATGAGTTAAATACTTCAAATAGGTCTTGGAGGATGATAAATAATGTTTTAACAATGATGGAAAGTTATAAAGAATGTCCAAAAACTACCACCTATAATATACAGTTTACATACTAGGCTTAGGCAATAGAGAGAAGTGGAAGTTGAAGGTTGGCCAAGAAGTGATGTGTTGGTCACATTTGAAATAAAATTCATAGTTTTTTCATCATATAAATGAGGTCCTTAGACCAAATAAACAAGGTAAGGGAAAGTCAACCAAGCAATTTCAACCCCGCAGTCAAAAAATCCTACATAGTCACCAATGTGAGAAGCAATTTCAACCCTGCAGTAAAAAAATACTGCATCTATGATTTTGGATTTTATAGAGTTTGAACACTCTATAATGGTGATCCAGATTTTAAATTTTGTGTATAGGGTACTAATGAACCAATAAATCCTCCCATATCTCCAAAATATCTATTAAAATAAGGGAAGTGTCCTTTATTTTATTTCAAACATAGGGCACTCCCAAGTAACCTATAATGTAGTATGTAGTGAATATATGACAAAAGAAGGTGTTGGGAAGGATTTCAACACTACATAAGGGTGTATAAAGTTGTAAAAAGGGGAGAAAAAGGTGTTAAAGACCTCATAATCATTAGAAACTACATATGGTTGTTTTGGGCATCAAGGACACAGTCAAGCCTATTAGGCCTTGACTAGGCCTAAAGCCCTAAAGGGGCCTAATCTAATTTATAACAATAAGTGAACATTATAATTAATTATATAATCTTAAGATGGAGGTATAAGGTTATTTAAAACCTCTATTTTGTATTAGATATCACAAAAAAGTCATTTTAGCCTAAAAAATACCTTAAACCTATCTAGAATGCACTCCCAAGTTTAAGAGGCCATCTTTAGATGCTCACACCAGTACAAACATTTAGCATGGATACCCAAGGAGTTAAGATATGTTGAAGAGGGTTACTAACATGATTTTAGTGGAATTGTTATGAGGTTTCAATGTTAGGATTGTATGAATAATCCTTAAGATCCAAAATATCATAAAACCCTCCAAAACCCTTGCTTTTGACCTGATTAAAAAGATAAGAAGATACATCCAAATGAGATAGTTTGGTCTAGGAAGCATTTTAGACTTTTATAGAAATCCCTCGAGATCTCTCCCATCAGATTGGTTTATACCCTATTTTTATGAACATGGTACAAAATAGGCTTTCTTGATATATTTTATGTGTTTTATAGGTTTAGAGAAGATTTAAAGGATGAGAATTAGTTGGGAAGGTCAATTAGGACCTAATATAACTCTTCATGCCAATTTATTGCTTCAAAAAAACACACAAACACTTTTACAAGCTCTTTCATTTCAATAATTTTGTGGAAGACAATGAGAATAGAGGGTGACCACCAAATGAGAAAGTGATAAGTCTAGTTGGGAGGCCTTTTAAGGTCTACCTGATGGATTTGGAAGAAAGGGGACTCTTGATAGGTGTCATAACACCCCTTACATGGATTGGATTGATAAATTGAAGGCCATTTTGTTTCCAAATGTGAAGACAAAACCTATGAAACTAGTGATGATGATTTCAGATGGTGAGAACAAGTATCCATAAGAATACGAATAGTTAGGGACATATCTGATGCATGTTAAAGCTTGTTTATAACCCCTCCTTAATATTTTACATGTGTTATCTCTCCCTAGTCTAGTCTAGAGTGCTCAAGAGAGGTTTGATGATGAAGGCAATTTTCAAGAAGGTAGTTAAAGGGTCCTACACCAGATTTAAAGAGTTTTCATGCTTCACATGGACATTTGTCCAAAGAAACCTTACATGGTATATTTCATACTTAATTATAATGAAATTTAACTAGTTATCATTATTTAAAAAGTGGCATTATGAGCCTTGTGCTCCACTTCTCTCTCTCCTCTCTCACATTCTATAAATGCAAGCCATTTTAGATCTTGTAGTTTTGTCCATGTCTAGTATGGTGAAGCCTTATTGGTTTGAATATTGATGTTTGCCTTTAAATAAATATTTAAATCTAGTTTTATTTCTATAATTCCTTGTCTAAGTGTGTAGATTATAACAAGTTGAATGATAAGTGTTAATCACCTAGCCTTACATTCATCTCTCTCTCTCATAGTGTGTGCAAGTAATTCATTATCTAACAAGTCACATGGAGTGTATTCAATGTCCTTGCCTATATCTAAGTGTAGGAAGTTTTAATAGTGTCTAATATTAGACCTCTTACCCTTTCACTTTGGGAAGTGCATTACATATCACCTACATGTTTGAAATACTCATGTTGGAGTCCCATAGAAGTTTAAAGCTATTCTTGTGAGTAACCTTTCATAGTGTAGATCAAGGTAGTTTAATGGATGTCATTTTTGTGTATCACCTAGTTAGAGTAGGCCATTTTCATGTTTCTTCTATCTCTTTTCACACAAGTAATCAGCTAGTATAGGTGATAAGCACTTAAAGATCAATATAGGGAACTAACCCTTAAACCTAGAGGTCTACCTCTATTATAGGCAACCCACAGGCCTATATGTATTCCAATGTTTTGCAAATCTTAGAGTAAGCTTGAAAAATATCCTCTAAGGTGAAATATTTGGTGAAAAAAATAATAGAATGGTCGGTGGGACATTTTCTTAAAGACAACTTGTCAAGGTTAATGTTGGTCTTCACAACATCAACTACATATGGTGTGATACTCAATGTTTGACAACTCCATTCAAGGTAAAATATGATTATATTCCATTGTTTTGTCATATTTTTATGCTCATAATTCATGGTCCTTACTAGGTAATCTTTTAGTAGAGTTTTCAATCCCATCAATCCACCTCTTCAACCTAAACTTGATCTTGAATTTCAACATCCTTAGCCTATTCTACCCTTTGAAGAGCAATAAAAATTTGCTATCCAAAAAGACTAAGAAAGTTTAGAAGAAATTGAAGATAAGATGGCTAGACAACATTCCTTCCCAACCTTTAACACTGAAAACATATCCATTTTAATGCATATGATGACATTCCCCCTAATGCTATAAAGAGTGTTCCTACATTCAATGGTGAAGTTCATGTCACTCCTAGTGATAACATTAGGGATATCTCAAATTTATATAGTTTTCACAATGTCACTAAAGTCAACATTTCCATTAGACTCCTTCCCATGTCCCTTAGAGAGAAAGCACTTGAATGATATAGGACTTTTCTTGGTGGTTATATAACAACTTAGGATGATTTTGGAGAGCTGCTAACATCAAGGTTTGAGGACAAGAGTGATCACACTTTACTCATCCACCAACTCAATGTAATTCAAAGAGCCCCCAAGGAGACAATATATGATTTTAATTAGATATTCTAAAGGACTTGACATAGGTTACCTTTTCCCATGAGACCACCTACTAGCTTTGTATTTCCCACATATTTGAGGGCTATTGGTACTAACATAGACATAATTTCATAATCCATGGGTGGTTAAACTGACTATCATTTGATTTACAATCCAATATAATTCTCTTGATCATAATCAACAAGGAGAGTTGCCATAGACTTGTACCTACTACATTTAAATATCAACTTGAGGACATAGACTTGATAGGATGATGACACTATATGTGCACACTCAATGTTCTAATTTGAAATTTTACTAATTGTAAGCTAAGATTATAAATCCATGTAGTAAATGAAATTTTGGAATCAAACTTGAACATAATATTGTGAATTAAACATTTACACTATTGGAAGCTTCCTTAAAAAATTATATGCTAGAATGTAAATCACACAATTCAAAAATAAAACACACAACAATAAAGAAATTAAATAGCATGCTTAGCTATTTAATGGGTTGGATTATTGCTACAAGACTTCCAAAGAGGGCCCTTTCTCCTTTTGACTCCAACTTCAATCCTTCCTCTTACAACACTAAAATGGATTCATAAATGTTTGTTCATATTAATCAAAATACAATAATGAATTATTGTAGGAAATTATAATAAAAGTCTCTTGAAAAAATGTACTTCTGATTATTTCTCTAATTGATATCTACTACCTTTTAATGCTTTTGTTACCTATATATATACAACAAGGGAGATTGTTTTATACAAAACAATGTATATTCTAATCTAAGAAACATTCAAGTTAAGATAACCAAAATTAGCTCCTTCTGCTCAAGTCACCCTTCATGTAAATTATACAATATTGATTTAGGACAAAAAAAGGTGTTTCATTCTTCAAATACATCCTTATTTTGCTCCATGGAGGTTATATTCATTTATATGAGTCAGTTGAATAGGGAATCAAATTTTGTTCCTCTGTGGCTTTGGTCATGTAGTGGTTGCAGGATATGTCTACATGATGAGATTCCTTTGTTGTAGGATGTTATGTGCTATATAACTATTACTCCAAAACATCTTTAAAACACATTATATAAAAAGCATCCTATAGTAGATGATAACTATCATATACTTGATTTCAATACATAGTTCTAACTATTCAAAGAGTAAGGAAACATAATGTTATTTATGGCTATTCAAGGAAGGAAAATTTATGGGAAAGTAATCAAAAGCATGGTAAATAAGAAGGATGAGTGTGACAAATGAGGACAAGAACATGAAATTTTTGGGGCTCATCACACCCCCCCCCCAAATTAAGACCTTACTCAACCATGAGAAACAAATTTGTTCATTTCCATTTCATAAATAGTTATAAAATACATAGGGTTTATGGCACCATTTGCAAGGTGAGCATAAAATTCACGTATTTGTTTAAACAATTAACAATTTTTGACCTCCCTAGATTCATCTAATGGGGCTTTATCCTACCAATCTGAAATAAAATACCAAAATAGAGGGGACTAGAATTTGAGGCTCAATAATTGAGATCCCATTTCACCTACAAGAAAAATATATCTTGTGATCCTATTAAATGCTACTTTTAAGTTAAAAGGGTAATATGGATATTTCTTTCTTAGTTTGGGAGTGATCTCATTCCATCATTCAATGTAGAATTCTTTTGCTATACGACTAGTAAAATTTCTCAATCCTAAGTAGAAATCTTGGGCTTCATCACAATTCTTAGCAAACCAAGTTTTGTCTTCCTTTCACAGCATGATGTTATCCCATTCTATCAATACAATGTCAGGTGCCATTGACTCTCTTATGATAATCAATTGGAATTCCTTTTTCTTTTTCATATATTCAGATACCTCTCTTCCTCTTATTTGCTCATTCAAAAGATATGATGAAAATACCTTTAGAAAGACATCTCAAACATACAGGTTAGGGTTCCATTCCCTATCATAAGACACAACATAGTTATGAAGATAGAAATCACATAATTATGCTTGTTCTTCTTGTGATCTCTCTTTATAGATTTGAAAGGAGAGGGGATCAATCACTTCATAAGGCATGTCACAGTAAATTCTCAATAATTTAAACTTATGCCATTGCTCCTCAAGATAAACTGAATATACACTTATAGGAGGCCTACAATCAATGAGCTATTGAGTAAGACAAGCCATATATTCAATTTTTTAATGTAGTTTGGAGATTATTTCTTCCTTCAACCTGAAATCTTCTTTTAATTTATTATTATCTTTTGTTAATGCCTTAATAATTTTAGACTGAGTATCTATCCAATTCATCAATTTAGAAAACATTGCAAATGAGGAATTATACCTGATATCTTGGGCAGTTGTAACTTTTTCCTATTACTTTTTCACTATAGAAGGTTGTGAAACAATGACTATAGGATGGTCTTCGGTAGATGGTTGCAACTAAAAAGTTGCTACAATAAGTTCATCTAGTCCTCCTCCTGACTAATCTTATAGCTTCTTTCTTAGTTGCTCAATTTTATATAGGGTTTGCTCTAGAGTAGGAAATTCCACTTGTATGTTAGGTTACTTCATGAGTTTTTTTAATGCCTGCATTGGTTCCTCTTGTAATTCTTTAATATTATGTTCTACTTGTTCTACCTCTTTATTATATTCTTGAGAACATTCTTCCTTATTAATTTCAAAATTAAATTCCTTCTAGTGATTCATTATTGTTGACAGTTTATTTTTCTCTAGATTCCTCATTAATTTCAATAATAGAAGAAGGTTTAGCTTTCATTTTCCTTCTCTATCTATGGGATCTATGAGGAGTAGATGTTACCTTAGCCTTTTTAGGAGAAGGTGGAAGTTCTTCCTCATATTCCTTAAAGTTAGACTAGAGAATGAGTTTTTTTTTCTTCTTTTGGATTCCTTGCTTGTGGAAGCCCCTTCTTCAATATGCGTCCTTATTTCAAGTTCTTGTGTTGCTGGAGGAAGATCTTCTTCTATAGGTTCTTGTGTGGTTACAAGGTCTTCTTTTACAGGTTCTTATGGAGCTGTAGGAAGGTCTTCTTTTATCCTTTGTTCTTCTACCTCCATTTCCTCTTCTATTTCATTTCCCTCTCTATTACTTTATGTATTTCTCAATACTAGGATAAAATATTTCCAACTTATATTGGGTCTAGTCCTTTGTAAACAATCTTTAAAAATCAACTAGACTTAATAATTGAGGAGAAAGAGTTTTGGAATTACCTCTTTAAAATGCCTATGCCATTTTTGTGATTATGTGAAGCAATAAGCTTGGGATATGTATCTTAATGTCATGTCATAAATTATTTATGAATTTGAAGTGAACACCATGAAGCATGGAATACCTCCCTTCACAATTGAAACATCTACAGATGAACTCAACATCCTTGGCCCATCTTCTTGATAAGGATAACCATGTAGTGCCCTATTTTGAAGTTTTCAATTTTGTTTCCTCTAATGAATTTTTGCTTCTCTACCTCGGTATCAAATTTTTCTTGCCATGCTTCCTCTATTTGTGTCAATCCCATCACTATACTGATGACTATTTCCATTAGCTTTATTTACATTCCTCTTACTATTGTTAGTTTGTTATACAATGAGCCAGCAAATTATTCTACAATTCTTTGATTTAGATCCTATATTCTCTCAAAACATTTTACCCATCTTACATTTTAGAATAGATCTAGGATGTTTAGGCTATTGGTTAGGGAGTGATATTAAGTGGTTTGTGTTTAATCAAGTCACCTCCCATATTTTGAGATGAAAATTTTAGTTGCAGGGTTTGTGCTCTTGTAGTAAGGGTTTTTTAGCTTTGGGTGGAATGTTTGTGATTTTTAATTTGGGAGTGAGATAATCCATTTGAATTATGATAAATCCCCCCAAATTAAACTATAACTTATCTTCAAGGGATGAATCCAAAATACAAAAATGGCTCATGGAAAAATAAAGGGTAACGACAGTAGCGTGTCAATGATCACATCAATCAATGGAGGAGAAGATATGGTGAGATGTCATGATAAAAAGAAGATATGGCAACATGTTAATAGCATCAAGACCCATCATATTAGTAATAATTAAAACTTATGACATGAAATAAATATAAAATAATTACCGTAGTACTTGTAGGAATACCTTTCATAAATGCATAAATGATGATTCAAAGTGATGGAGTGAGGTGTACTGACATGTTGTTGTTTATTTTATTGGAAAATAAATTCTTTACGAGAATGTAATGTAGGATGGAATGATAAGAATACATATAATAATGATAAATGTTACCTACAGTAATAAAAATCATCCTACAACAATAAAAAATATCTTGTAGTAGCAAGATTTGCATCCTGTAGCAAAGAGGAAAGTGTATTTCTAATCCAAGGGAATGAATCTACAAGAAAAAATAGATGAAAAAAAAAGTTTTATTGTTGTAGTTATTTTTTTAATGAATGTTGATCAGATAGTGACCTAGGTTTCTAAGACAATATCCATTAGCAACGGTCAGAGGTTTTTATTGCTAAATTTTCTAAATTTTTTTATATATTTTTCCATCCCAACTCAACAAAAATTACAAAAATATAGGAGATAGGATTTCAATCATCTTAAACCAAGCCATTTGAATGGCTTGTTCAAGGTTGTAGGAAGCTTTACTTCTCTAGAAAAATATTGGATAAGGGTTGATAGAAGTATCCTTTGGCTGTAGGAACAAGTTGATTTACTTCATTAAGAAGGGACAAATGTTGTTCTTTAAGAAGTTAGCAAGTGAGATTTTCCTTGTAAAATAGTTTTTTTATACAACTTGATCCTGTGGCCACTAACAAGTAGTTAGAATTAAAAAGAGTCAATGGTCATGAGATTTATAGCTCCATTGTCAAAAACTTGTTCAATCTCATAAGGCCCAAGCTATCTGGACTATAACTTTCTTTTATGATCCTTATATTTAGAGTAAAAAAGGAGTACCCAATGACCAGGTTAGAAATTCTTAGTCTTGATATTCATGTCATGCCAACCCACACATTATCTTTTTACTATTTTAGTGTGATGAAGTGCTTCCTTTATTCATTCATCAAGTGTATTCAACTGCATGATGCTATCTTGTTGATATTGGAAAAGATTCAATCCCAAATAAAGTGTTATCCTTAATATTTTATGCTCAAACTCAATAGGAAGAATATGATTCTTACCATAAACTAGTTCATATGGAGTGAAATTAATTGTGGTTTTTCAATTGATTATGTAAGCCTAGACTGCTTCTAGAAGATGAGTTGACCAATATTTTCTATGCAGGCTAACAATCTTAGTGAGGATATTTTCCAATTCTTTGTTTATCACTTCCACCTAACCATTTGACTGAGGATGGTAAGGGGTAGAATTTTTGTGTTTGATTTCATATTAATTTACCAAGGAAACTATGAGGTCTGATGTGAACTATGTGCCTTGGTCTGTGACTATTTCTCTTGGTACTCCATAGTTGATGAAGATCTTTTCATACAAGAACTTAGCTACTTTCTCATCTTGAACATGGGCTAAGGCCTTAACCTCGGCCCATTTTTTGACATAATCAATGCACACCAATATATATTCCTTATTTTTGGATTTAGGATCAATGGGACCAATAAAATCTAGTCCCCATTTATTAAAGGCTTCTAGAACCAGTTATGGTTGTAATGGCATTTCATCAGAGTGAGTGGGTTTTCCCATACATTGGCATTGATCACATCTATGGGTATACATCATGGCATCCTTATGCAAAGAAGAAAAATAATACCTGGTAGTAATTACTTTAATAGAATTCCATTTGGTAGTAAAATGACCCCTATAGGGTTCTTCATGGTAGGCTCTGAAAATGTAGTAAGCTTCATCTTCTTGGATACATCTTCTCATAACTAAATTTGGTCCAGTGATAAAGAGATATCCTAAAATATAAGGATAATGTTTGTTCTTTTGGATCAGATGTTTTTTTTTCATGGGTGAGAAATGTTGTGGTAGTGATCTTGCAGCAAGATAGTTAGCAATATATATGAACCAAGGAGATTGAATAGTTACTCCAAATAAATGCTCACCAACAAAATAATCATCAGCAATAGGACTGTGCTCATCATTTTTCAATCAAGATATAAAATATCCTATTACATTATCCTTACCAAATCTCTCAACAATGGTAATATCAAATTCCTATAGAAAAAACAACCATCAAATTATCTTGTTTTTTACAATAGGTTTTTTCATTAAATACATGTTTGTTGCATGGTCTATGTGGATGAATACTTTTTAACCTATAATGTAGTGTCAAAATTTATTGATGGCATAGATGATGTCAAGGAATTCCTTTTCTATTACAATATAGTTGAGTTTATCCCCTTGAAGATTTTTTTTGATAAAATATATTTCATAACTCAAAGATTCATCTTTTTGGCCAAGGATAGCTCCGAAAGTGGTGTCAGATGCATCTGTGTGGATGTGAAAAGGCTTCTTCCAATCAGGCCATCTCATAATAGGAGTTTTTATGATAAGGTATTTGAGTTGCTAAAAGGTAGTTTGACAATCATTAGTCCATGTAAATTCAACATCCTTAGTAATCAATCCAAATAATGGGGTGGTAATTTTACTAAAATCTTTGATGAATCGTCTATAACAACCAACATGTCTTAAAAATATTCTAACATATATATGCTTCTTTGGTTTGGATAGATCCTTAATGATACTTATATTTATTGGGTCAAATTGAATTCTAGTAGGGGATATGTGATGCCCCAACACAATCCTTTCAGTCATAAGCATATAACACTTTTCATTGCTCAAAGATAATTGGTGGTCTTGGCAGCATTAAAAAACTTTCTCTAGGTTGGTAAGTGTTTATTCGAATGTATACCCATAAGTAGTGAAATCATACATGTAGATTTCAACATAGTCATGGGAGAGATCATAAAATATGCTCAAAATAGCCCTTTGAAAAGTAGTTGGGGCATTGCAAAGACTAAATGGAAAGATGACCACTATCTTGGTCTTTTAGAGCAATTCATATCTGATTATAACCACTATAGTCATCTAGGAAGGAAAAGTATGCCATTCAACTCTCAGTAGTCAACACAAATATGCCATTTTCCCCCTTTCTTAGGGGCAATGACCAAGGGAGAGACCCACTGGCTATCTGAAATAGGATAAACAAATCCTACATCCAAGAGTTTTTGCAACTCAGTTTTGATAATATATTTAACTGAAAGATTCATTCAATGTTGGGGTTTGTGAATAGGTTTGCATTCTTCTTTAATGAAAATGTGATGCATGCATAAATATGGGGGTATTCCTCTCATGTCATAGTAATCCCAGATAAATGATATTATGTGCTTTCTCAACATTGTAAGTAACTAACTTTTTTGCTAGGGTGTTAAGGAGGTGATGATGTTGAGAGGTTTATTTGGCAGAATGTCAACTTGCTTTGTTAAAAAAAGCATGGTTTCTATGTTAGAGATTAAAAGAGCATAAATGCATTGATGGGGAATCAATTGATAGAATGTATAAATGTTTCTTGTAGTTTCAACAAGATCATTCTCAAGAAAAGTATTTTGAAGAGGGCATGGTGTAAATTCCAACATGTTTGTGTCTATAGGATCTTGTTGATAGGTATTTTGCAGGATACCAGTAAGGATAGTCTCTTCTTGTGCTTGCAGAGATGGAATCCAATTAATTATGTAGAGAGTTTGTAAGGAGACATCTTCATCAAAGTCATCAATCCAAGGTGTTGGGCCATCATTCTAGGAAAGCTAGGTTGGCAAATAAAGAACCAATTTCTTGGTGTCATTTTCATTATAAATTAGCATTTTTTTGACCTACAATGAATAAAGGCATCAACAATTTCCAACCATGGATGGCCAAATATGAGAAGATAACCTCCCAAGTTGATTTTTATTTGAAGGATAATAAAGTATGTTGGATATTTCTTGGAGTCCACAGTGATAACTAGGTCTTTAACAATCCCTTCAGGCTTAATAGTTGACCTGTTGGCCATCTAGAGGATGGTGGGTGTTAGATGGAGAGTTTTAAGTTTTAGTTATTGCATGGTCTCCATGGTCATCACATTGATGGTTGCACCCAAGTCAATTAAAGTATTAGGTATGGGTTGGCCATAGATGCTAACATTAACTATAGGACTTCCAGGATCAGAATATTTTAGGGAAATTATATTTCCCAACATAATATCTCCTAGTTGGCCAATGACTTAGACTGTTTAAGGATCCTTCTTCTTTCTTCTCAAATTTTTCAAACATATCTCTCTAACAACCTTATTATAGATAGGAACATCATTTATTGCTTGAAAGAGTTGGATTATTATGCACACATTCTTGAGTTGTCCTAAGATATCAAATTTGGGCTTTGGTTTAGGATGGGTTATGTTCAATCTCTCCAAAAAAGGAACATTGTCATATTCTTTTTTATTTTTTGATGGACTTGTCTCAAGATTGGCCATGCATGGCTATGGATTAGTATGGAGTGGATTTGGTTCTTCAAAGTGTTATATGATTATGGGTGAGGTGGGTTGTAGAAGAACACATCCTGAGCAAAGTTGGACTTGATTAATATCCAAGGTGTATGTTGGATATTACATTATTTTAGTGTATTATGTTGGTTGAACCAACCTATTGGCAGGATTGGGGATGGGTTGGGTAGGTAATTAAGTGGTTATAACAATTTTCTGAGTGTTTGGCATTAAGGCATGTTGTTTTTGTGGTTTTTGTATTAGTTGGGGAAAGCCTTGATTACCTTTCCATTTCTATTACCATGGATTAGAGGGAAAGAACCATTGGTAGTTTTGGAATTTCCCAGGTTGAGGTTGTTGTCCATTCTGTTGCATCCATAAATAATTTTGGGGTAGCTACAAATTTTTTTTGGGCTAATTTTGGTTAGGCATATTCATCTAAGAACCATATTGAGGATTATTTAAGAATTGAGAATTTGTAAACATATAGTTTGATGACATACCTGATATTTATACCCATGGTTTCTATTGAGCCATGAAAAACACTTGATTTTCATCTTCTCCTATGGCATGTATCTCCGCTATGTCAGGATTATCCTTAGTTATGTTGGTTACTCAAGATTTCATAGAATGACACGTGCAATCCACCTTCTTTTTCTACATTCAGGGCAATAGGTAGTTAAGGCTTTCTCAATTTCTTGCTTCCTCTATGTATCTAATGTATCAATCTGAGTTGCTAGGTGGCTAACAATGTCCTACTTCATATCTTAGAGCAGGTTACTAACTTCACCTTTAGATAGTCCTACTACAAATGCTACAGGAAGGGTTCTACCCCTAATTTTGTTCATGATTGATCTAAAGTAGTTTGTATATAGAACTGTTAGTACATTAAAGGATAGTGTAGAAACATCACCACCAAACATTAGATATAGTGCCTCTAGACAATCATCTCTAATCCCTTTCAAAAATATCAACTTAATCAATTATTTCTCCATTGTAGTCTATCTAGATTTTTGTAAGCTAAAAAATAATTTTTTCATATATTCTTCCAATGACTGATTATTAGCTTGTGTCATTCAGAATATGTCATCTTTCTTGTAGTTTCTACCCCTACAATAGTCTTGGTATTTCATCAAAAACCTCTCCTTTATTTCTTCCCAAGTAAAAATGGCATCCTTTACAAGTCCCATGAACCATCTAAGTGTTGCATCTTTGAGTGTTGCTAGAAATAATTTGAGTTTCTAAGTATCTTGATTATAATCATAGTTGTGGAATAAGATGTCAAACTCAAAAATAAATGTGTATGGATCCTCAGATGTTTTTCCCCTAAAGGTAGGGAGGGTAAAGTGAGGAATATTCTTCATGGGTGCATTTTCATCAGGAGTAAGGATAGGAAATTTTAAATTATCAAACTCATTAGTAGTGTTTTCTTCTTGAGAATCCTCCATGAATACTCTTGTGTTGGTAAATTGGAAGTTGTTGCTACCCATCGCTCAAAATTCCTATCAATTCTTTTATTTCATGAGTGTAGAAGATGGATACTTTATCTTTTTTCTTGGGAATATATGTATTCCTATACAATGGGGATGGTGTAGACATTTTAAAATATTTAGCTTGTGTCTCAAGAAAGAATATTTCTAACTTAGAAGATTCTATTGGCTTGGTATTTCTTCTAGGAGCAAGAATAACCTTAAATGCCTACTTAGCGAGAAATTTGGGTGATGGAGGGAAGTGAACCTCAGATTCCTAAGTATGAGGTGATAAGATGGGAATTCTTAAGGGTGGTACATGTGGTTTTCTTCCAGGGGTATGAACCTCTTCAAATTCTCTAGCTTGTGCTACCAATGCAACCAAAAATTCTTCCTTTTCTAACTCTTTTATTGACAATTATGAGTGATCTTGAAGAATTCCATCATGCTCCTCGATTGTTTTAGGATGAATTTATGATATTGCACTAATAGTTGATTATTCATGAAAAAATCTTCCTAAATAGTCCCCTTCACTTTTCATGTACGTTAACCACTTTTCTCTCTTTTTTTATTAAACTTTTTTCCCACCCTACTTTCATAGGGTTAGTAATATGGGGATTTTTGAAAATTTACACTATCCTACTTTAAAAAAGGTAAATTTACACCATAAAATCAAGAAATATTTAATCTAAAGAATATCAAGCTTTGGAAATAAAAACAATAAACATCCAGAAACAATCACTATCAAGATTAAAGATTATAAGTGTGTGACACCCTTCCCCAACAATGACACCAAAAATGACTAGCAGTTGAATCATAATCTGATATACTTCTCTTGATCACAATGAACAAGGATAGTTACCATATACATGTACATTTTACTTCATTTAAATAGATGTAGACTTGATAAGATGATGTCACTATATGTGCACACTCAATCTTAAAATTTGACCTGTTGCTAATTGTAATATAAGATGCTAAAGCCACGTAGTAAATGGAATGTTGGAATTAAACATGAACATAATACTATGAATTAAATGTTTAAACTATTGGAGTCTTCCTTAAAAAATTCTATGCAAGAATGTAAATCACACAATTCAGAATTAAAACACATAACACATAAAGAAACTAAATAACATGCTTAGCTATTTAATGGGTTGGATTGTTACTGCAAGACTTCCAAAAGGGGACTTCCTCCTTTCAACTCTAGCTTCAATCCTTCCTCCTACAACACTAAAATGGAATCAGAAATGTTTGTTCATATTAATCAAAATACAACAATGATTTGATGTAAAAAATTACAATAACAATGCTTGACAAAATGTAATTCTGATTAATTCTCTAATTGATATCTACTACCTCTCAACCCTATTGTTACCTATATATATATATATATATATATATAGTAGGGAAGATAATTTTCTAAAAAACAATATATATTCTAATCTAAGAAACATTCAACTTAAGATAACCAAAATTATATCCTTCTGCTAAAGTCAGCCTTCATGTGAATTTCGCAATATTGATTTAGGAAAAACAAAGTTCGTTTCATTCTTCAACCACATCCTTATTCCACTTCATGGAGGTTATAGTCATTTTTTTGAGTCAGTTGAACTAAGAATAAAATTATGTTTGGCCACAACTTTGGTCATGCAGTGGTTGTAGGATGTGTCTACGTGATGAGATTCCTTTACTATAGGATGTTATGTGCTATATACCCATTACTCCAAAACATTTTTAAAACACATTATAGAAAAAACATCCCATATCAGAAGATAACTATCATATACTTGATTTCAATACACAATTCTAACTATTTAAAGAGTAAGGAAACATAATGGTATTTATGGCTAGTCGAGGAAGGAAACTTTATGGGAAAGTACTCAAAATCATGGTAAAATAGAAGGATTAGTGTGATAGATGAGTAAAAACATGAAATTTATTGGGCTCATCATACACCTTACCTAAAGCATATGACTTTACCATCAGAGATGAGAATGGCCTCATATAAGCTAGGAAGTTGCCTCCAAAAGTGTCCATGCCTCTACTAATTTTTCTACTATTCCAATTGTTTCCAAAATTCCAAATTCCAATACCAAGCCTATAACTACCCCTAAGAAGGTAGATGATGCCATGGATAAAGATACAATAATTTAGTTCTTATAAACTTAGCTTAGGCAAGTGCGTCTATAACAAGGTGTGAATCAAAACCCTTACCCCTATCCTCAATAAGGGAATATGTTTCCACCTCAATGATATGGTCAAGGTAGAGGTCAAGGATAACCTAAATTCAATTTTCATGCCAATTAATACAATCTCACTTCCACATCCAATAAAATATCAATGGTACTGGTTCATAACAACTTGGTGCAAGGAGAAGAGTGGAAACAAGCTCTATTCATGGATTATAATGAATGTGGAGAGCAATATTTGGTTACTCAAGGATTATTCACTCCTTAACTATCAATAGATGATGAAGCTCTAATACAATCAAGTGAAGGGTGGCAGCCTCAAGGAGTGAGTTTCACTAACTTCTTAGATGAAGATACTTATGTTCTCAATCAAGGTAATTTAGTTTTAGACAATACTATAGTTAAGAGGAAGGATCTGTTAGGAGGCCCCTTATCCAACGGTAGCACAATTGATTACTTATATATGAGCAATTGAACACGGAAATTATACCAGAATGATTAAGAAACTAGAAACATGAGACAGCAAAGAATTTGAGAGACAATACACACAATTGTATTAGATAATACTAGAAGAAAATACAAATAAGGAAGATGCCACTTCTCCCTCCACCTCAAAGGCTTGCCACACCTCAAGACCTTCTTCCCTCTCTCTCTTGCTCAACACAAAACCAACTCTCAAACCTGAGTTACAATCCCTCCTTGAATGCTATAACTGATCTCCTTGACCTTACACCTGTAGATCTCCTTGACCTCGCTTGCTTCAATGCTCTTACTTGATCAATATGATAATTACAATACATGCCTCATGGTTCTTTAAATAGAAATCCATGGTTACAAAAATAGACATCTAACTACTAAAATTAGACACACAGCTCGCGACTTAAAATAGTCTCTTAGCATGCAAACACTCAGTTTAACTAATTGACTGTTCGTAAACAGCTGTTCTGGACCGCACAGGCGACCGAAGTCGGTCCCTGCTTGTCTGGTCCTGCCGACGTCGGCCGACTCTCTGCCGTCGCCGGTCTCCTTCTCCACTACATCTGACCGACGTCAGTCATACTACTGACGCCGGTGGCTCTGGTTCTTCAGCATCCTTTCTTCATGTGTGTGCAAACGGTTGAAGCTTTTAGCTCCACACCCTAACAATCTCCCACTTGGAGATAAATAGCTGCAACCTGTACCTATACCTGTACACCATCTATTTTGTTCCTTTGGCTCTGTATCCCTCTTCAAAGTCACCCTTGAAGACCAACCACCACGCAAACCTGTGATGCTATATCTGTCACCTATGCCACAAGAACTTTGCTGCTCCCAAGTTCTTCACGACATACTTCTAAACCAACTCTACCCTTAGCTCAAAAAACTCCCTGTATATGCAACCCTGCAAAAAGTAACACAATACAGTAACAGGATAATGTAGCTAATATTATCCAACCTGGTAAAGATAAAATACAATGGTCAAACCTCCATTGCCCTGCAGCTAACTTAAGACCATATACCATAGCCTTCTGTCTCAGATGTCCATCCACTCTCTTCTCTAAAATGGGAATCCATCCCTCTATATCCAGCTGACAACTCCACCAACAAGTACCTGTTTGGCTCTAATCCAAGGACTCACACTCCTCATCCATGTCAAGCTCCCACTGTTTCTGGATTCTACCTG
The DNA here is from genome assembly GCA_037957365.1 of Torreya grandis. Taxonomy (NCBI): domain Eukaryota; kingdom Viridiplantae; phylum Streptophyta; class Pinopsida; order Cupressales; family Taxaceae; genus Torreya; species Torreya grandis. The sequence goes on from JARHVA010000430.1 coordinate 723,435, forward strand.
CATTGCTTCCTCCATCTTCCTAGTTCTTGACTAACAGTAAGCAATATAAAGAAGGTGAACAATGAATATGAGGTTCACATACCTTTTCTGACCTCTGTATGGGTGTTTGAGACTCATAGATCCACCCAACATCCGTTCTAGTGACCGATCTCAGCCAACTCCCAGTCTGCTCCCGACCGATGTCGGTTCCCTGCACTGATCCTGACTGCCGACATCGTAACCCCTGGCCGACGCCGGTGTCCACCCTGCCGACGTCGGTCTTGATGACCGATGTTGGACTTCTCCTGTCCGACCTACCGACCCTACTGGTCTGCACATGACCGAAGCCGGTGTCTGGATGACCGACGTCGGTTCCAAGTAACTGACATCGGTGCCTGTGTGTTCCCGTGAGTGATGAATTCTTCATCCGCGAGCTCTTCTTGGATTAAATCTATATCCATGCTGCCCTGCTCAGATTTATTTACTGCCTGTAACTGTTCTAAGGCCTTCATCTCCTCCAAAAACACCAAGACATCCCTGTTCTTGTCAAAAGCCTCAAATTTCCTTTGCCTGCAATGAATTCTATCCATGCCTTCTGAATTTGAACACATACCTTTTGAGTCAAGAACTTCCATTCCCTTCTTGTTCATGTGACCCTGCCTAATAGACCACATCTTCGAATCTGCACCAGAAGTGGAATCAGTAGTACAAGTAGATAGATAAAGAGAACCTACTTTCTTACCTCTTGCTAAAACAAGTGCTCCCTTGGTAACCTTCCAAGAATCCGCTGTGAGGGTTATTGTGCATCCCTCATCTCCCAACCTTCCTACAGAAATCAGACTCTGCTTCAGAATTGGAACATGCATGACCTCCTTCAACACCCATGTGTTGTCAATCTGCAATCTCAGCTGCACTTTCCCTTTGCCAACTATCTGACAAGGCGTACCATCCCCTAAATAAAGAACTCCAAAATCTCCCTGTTCATACTCATGAAACAAATCTCTATTTGGGGATGCATGAAAAGATGAACCAGAATCTAATATCCATGGTCCTACGTGACTATCCAAAGAAAGTATGAGAGCATCTTGTACCACAATATTTGCATCCTTTGCTTCTTCCATACCTGTATGTTGATTCTCTTTATCTCTCAACCAACACTCCTTTGTATGTCCTTTGTTTCCACAAAACCAGCAGGTAATACCTTTAGACTCGGATCTCCTTCCCGACCTTGATTTCCCTTGCTCAATCTTCTCCTTTTGCCTTCCTCTGCTTTCCGCACTTAGAGCGTTCCCTGATGATTCACCTGTGCTTCTCCTGCATATTTCTTCATTCAAAATCACACTCACAACATCATCAACCTTTAAGATTTTAGAAGCAGATGCAGAGTTACTTACTGCCATAACCATACCGTCCCAACTTTCAGGCAAAGAACATAATATCAAGAGAGCCTTTACCTCATCATCAAAAACAATGTTGACTGAAGCTAATTGGTTTACCAAACCATGGAAATCACTGAGATGAGTATGTACCGAACCTCCTTCCTGCATTTGTAAAGTAAATAGCTGCTTCATAAGGTATACCTTATTAGAAGCCGAGGGCTTTTCGTATAAATTTGCCAAGGACTTTATCAACTCTTCCGTTGTTTTGCACTGTGATAAGCTAGAAATCACAGAAGCTCCAAGACTCAACCTTATGGAACCAAGAGCCTTCCGATCAAGAATACTCCATTCTTCATCCTTCATATCTGTGGGCTTGCATGCAACCCCACCCAATGGTAAGTACAGATCCTTCTGATACAGATAGTCCTCAATCTGCATCCTCCAGTGTTGATAATTTTTGCCGTTAAACTTCTCCATTCGTAGCTTGCTTTCTTCTGCCATTGCTGAACTCCCACTCAATCAGAAAACCCTGTGAATGACCTGTAATAAAAAACAATAACCTACTTCCTGCAAACTGTAGCTCTGATACCAACTGTTAGGAGGCCCCTTATCCAATGGTAGCACAATTGATTACTTATATATGAGCAATTGAACACGGAAATTATACCAGAATGATTAAGAAACTAGAAACATGAGACAACAAAGAATTTGAGAGACAATACACACAATTGTATTAGATAATACTAGAAGAAAATACAAATAAGGAAGATGCCACTTCTCCCTCCACCTCAAAGGCTTGCCACACCTCAAGACCTTCTTCCCTCTCTCTCTTGCTCAACACAAAACCAACTCTAAAACCTAAGTTACAATCCCTCCTTGAATGCTATCGCTGATCTCCTTGACCTTACACCTGTAGATCTCCTTGACCTCGCTTGCTTCAATGCTCTTACTTGATCAATATGATAATTACAATACATGCCTCATGGTTCTTTAAATAGAAATCCATGGTTACAAAAATAGACATCTAACTACTAAAATTAGACACACAGCTCGCAACTTAAAATAGTCTCTTAGCATGCAAACACTCAGTTTAACTAATTGACTGTTCGTAAACAGCTGTTCTGGACCGCACAGGCGACCGACGTCGGTCCCTGCTTGTCTGGTGCTGCCGACGTCGGCCGACTCTCTGCCATCACCGGTCTCCTTCTCCACTGCATCTGACCGACGTTGGTCATACTGCCAATGCTGGTGGCTCTGGTTCTTCAGCATCCTTTCTTCATGTGTGTGCAAACGGTTGAAGCTTTTAGCTCCACACCCTAACAGGATCTAGGAGATGTTAATGGTGTGCCTAAAAGTTCAAATAGTCCTCCTACCAGGTAGCAAGGTGTGACTGCAAGCATGTCAATCCATACAACTCCTGCACCTTCTTCAAATCAAAATGTTGGAAGGTCTACTCAAGGTGATTCAATGCCTCAAATTCCAAACACTTGATTTCCTCCAAGGACTCAATAAAAGGTGAATAATTCTACTCTAAACATCATCGATTCTTTGAATAATGTTAAGGCATCCATGTATCTTTGGTATTTACTTCACTTGCCTGGCCAAAATGAAATTTTACAAGAGTAGTTATCTCAAATACATGTTAGCTCTCCATCGTCAAGTCATGGTAATGTTTCCCTCACCAATTCTCCAACACACATTGTTGATCCTTCTTCCAAATCTAAAAATCCTCCACCCTTCTACCTCACTCTCATTTTTAGAGACAAACTTGTTCATAACTACATAGTTGATAGTGGAGATAGCACTTCAGTGATGCCTAAGGTTGTAGCTGATAAATTGGGTCTAAAGTATGAACTATATAGTAAAAGGGTACTAAAAATTGATGGGAAACCTACTAAGTCAGTAGGAATGGTCAAAGGATTGAGATTTTTTCTTCATGATTTTTCAAGCTTCCATATTCTCTAGGACATTGTGGTTGTTGACTTGATTTCCCACTTTTCTATCTATTTCTGAAGGGATTTCATAGCCAAGATAGGAGATTATCTCTTAGCTGATTGGTCCTTCTTGATATTTAAAACAAGGTATAAATCAAAGGTAACCATTATAAATCAACCACTATCTAAATTTCACATTGAAACCTATGTATAAGTAATCTCCAATTTGAATTGTGTCATCAATGATCATGAGGAGTCTATTATAGAGGATGGGTCATCATCCAAGCTTGAAGGCATATTTGATCTTTTCCTAGATGAGTATGGTACTAACACATATGAACATGATCCTTATGCCCTCATGGAGGAAATTGATTTGGGAGGATATTACTTACATGAGGTATAAATTCCAATACCTTCACTTACCAAGGAGGAAGGTGAGAATGATGGAACATGGAAGATGTTTTTTGATCGATTAAGAAGTAAGATTGGTGTAAGATTTGGTGTTATGTTGATTTCCCAATCCAAACAATAGTACTATTATTCATATAGGTTCAATTTTTATTACACTTGCAATGTGGCTGAGTATGAAGGTTTGATTCATGGTCTTCAATGGGCAAAGAGAAAAAGAATCAAGAATATACAAATATATGGAGATAGTGAATTAATTGTACATCAAGTTAGGAATGTGGTTGATACAAAAAAACCTTTGCTTAAGTCCTATAAGCATAGGGTATGGTATTTAGTTGAATATTTCAATGCATTCAGCATAAAATCAGTCCCAAGGGAGCAAAATAATCATGTTGATGGACTAACTGCTATAAGAGCATAATTTGATACACCTACTACCATAAAAGAAGAAGGAAATAAATCCCACATCAAGGTCATTTTTATAAATTCCATACCTGATAATGAGGTGTCTTGGAAAGTGTTTGATAGTGACAAACACATTGTACATTTCTTGTAAAATGAAGTAGAGTTCTCCTCAAGAAACTAGAAAAGACTCCAAGAATAGTTTGACAATTAGATTATGTAACAAATAAAAAACAAGATACCTAAAGGCTTGGTGACCTTATAAAGTATATTTAATGAATATGGTTAAATAAAGAATGAAAAGGTGAGTATGTCTACAAAGGAGGATAATTATGAAAGGATCTTGATCTTCAAATACAAATTCCTCAAACTGGTCAAGGTATGTTCTACATCAAAAAAATAATTATTCATTGATTTGTGTAGGGAGTTCCATGACATCTTTGCTTGGGAATATAAATACCTAAGAGGGTTTAATCCTAGACTAGCACACCATACCATTGAATTGGAACCTGAAGTTAAATTGGTTAGGTAAAAACAAAGGACCATCAACCCCAAGGTTGAACAACTCATGAAGATAGAACTTACCAAACTCTTTGAATCTGAGATAATCTTTCCTATCAAGCATTCAACTTGGGTAGCTAACCTTGTACCTGTTATAAAGAAGAATGGGGAGATAAGAATTTATGTGGATTTTAGAGATCTTAATAGGGTGTCACTCAAGGATCACTATCATTTACCTTCTATAGAGTATATTTTACAAGTTGTTTTAGGTTCTCAATGTTTCTCTCTCCTAGATGGATGTTATGGTTATAATACAATTTTAGTAAATAAAGATGATTAGTTCAAGACAACATTCACTACAAAATGGGGGAATTTTGCTTATAAGAAGATGCCCTTTGGTTTTTCAAATGCTGGTGCCACCTTTCAAAGGGAAATGGACATGGATTTCATAGGTATAATCAATGAGATGTTTTAGTATATATAGATGGCATAACCATGTTTTCCAAAGATGCAAATGAGCATATGAAACACCTAAGGCAAGTGTTTGAAAGGTGCAGGTAGTATGGATTATCTCTCAACCCCAAAAAGTGCATCTTTATTGTCCATGAAGGTAAGCTCCTAAGACATATTATTTCCAAAGATGGTCTAACTATTGATTCTAAAAGGATAAAGGCTATTATAAGCCTATCATTGCCTTTGCACAAGAAATGAATCTAAATTTTCCTAGGTAATATAATTTTTTTGAAAAGGTTCAGACTTGGTTTTGCATCTTTGGTGAAACCTATCACATCCATTCTCAAGAATAACTAAGTTTTCTCTTGTACTAAGGAAGGTAAGAGTAGCTTTAAAACCATCAATCAAGCAATTTCACAAGATTCCATTCTTTTAAACCATGATTTTGATAAATATTTCATGTTATATTCATTTTCTAGCCTTGATACTATCTCAGCTATGTTAATGCAAAGAAATGATGAAGGTGTGGAACAACCAATTGAATTATTTAGCCAACGTTTGGAAGATTATGAGGTTAAGTATACATTTTTGGAGAAACAAGTCCTTGATGTTGTAAGAGGGATAAATAAATTTAGGCATATGGTTTAAAATAATAGGATTCATATCATGGTCTCTCATCCTAGAACCAAGGAGTTCTTTTTAAGCAAAGACCTTAGTGAAAAGAGGGTAGGGTGGATTACAAAGGTAATAGAATATGATGTTGATATTAAAGTGACAAAGTTGATAATAAGTAAAGGTATTTGTGAACACTTAGCTTCATACCTCCATGAGATAAAATATGAAGCTTTAGTCAATCATGATTGTTCCCAACCAACTGATTCTATGCCTATACAAAGTTGGACACAAGATGTCATCAAATTTCTTCAAATTGGTGAGTACCTTAATGGTTTGAGTAAACCCAAAAGGAAGCATTTCAGATTGCAAGTTAACCCTTACTGTCTTGTGGATGGTGTGTTTTTTAGAAGAGATATTAATGGTGTAATATAGAGATGCATTGAAAATGACCAGTTTGGAGTGTTGCTTGAAAATTTTCATGATGGAACAATAGGATTTCATATCTCCCAAAGAACCATAGCTACCAAGATCATGAGGGCAGGATATTATTGGCCTAACCTCTTCAAATATTTTATGCTTGGGTGAGAAGGTGTGTACAGTGTGCTTTATTTATAGGAAAATGGAAGCTTGTATCTCTCCCTTTGAATCCTATTCAAATAGATCAACCCTCTATGCAATGGGTCTTAACTTTATTGGTATGTTAAATCTTTCATCAAGTATTGGTCATAAATGGACACTCATAGAAACTGATTACTTCATAAGGTGGGTTGAGGTAGTGGCATTAAATAAATCCAATGAAAGTGTTATCTTAGAGTTCTATGAGAACATTACAACAAGGTTTAGAAATCCTTCTATGATCATTTCAAATAATGCACTTGCTTTCATGGGTATTAAGACAATTGATTGGGTAAATAGTAATGGCATATACTTTAGTACATAATCCAATTATTATCCTCAAGTTAATGGGTTGGTTGAGTTTACTAACAAGAACCTAATCAAAATCATCAAGAAAACCTTTGAGGACAATTAAATATCTTGGCACACTAAATTGAAGACAACCCTATGGGATGATAGAATAACTCCTAAGAGCTAAATAGGGAACTCTCCTTTTGTTTTTTTCTATGGGAGAGAAGTCTAGGTTATCTATATCCAAAGAGATGCCTACCTTAGATCTGGCACATCAGTTAGAGTTACTTGAAAACACTCCAATGGAGGTGAGTTTGATAGAGTTGATGGAACTGTAAGAGACTAGAGACAATGCTCACAAATCTATCGAGCATCACCAAATGCTAATGAAGAGGTATTTTTATAGGAAGGAAACTCCAAGAGTATTTGAATAAGGTGACATAGTATTAAAGTGGGATGAAGATAGAGCAAAGTCAAGAAGACATATCAAATTTAACACCTTATGAAGTGGACCATACATCATCATCAAATGTAAGCAAATCAGCTCCTTTCAATTGGTAATAATGAATGGGGAAGAGATTCCTATACCTATAAATGGGATCCACTTAAAGACCTGTTATTGATGAGATGAAGGTTAGTCCTATAAATACTAGAGTAGGTGTGTGTTTTTATGTCTTGTTTTGGGAGTGTTCCCGAAGTGTTCTTGAGAACACATGTGTGTTTGCTTAGGTGTGTGGTTTTATGTCTTATCTTATTTTTTGGTGTTATTTCAAAGCAAATTCAGTGTCTAACTTGTGCATAGGTGAATCTATAACCCAATGGATAGGAGTAAACTACTGGTCTTTGGCATAAATAGCTTGCCACCCATAAGAAATCACCTAGAATGTTGAATATTTTGACCATAAGTCAAAATAGGCCAACCCCATATAGTTTAAAACTTGTATATGGGTCTAATAGGGTCTTATAGGGTGAATCATGGTCTTATAAATGTCATTTTATGTGTCTATATCCTTGGTTATATTCAATTTTACCCCTCATGTCATTTCATGTCACTTAAGGTCACTTATGGGGTTTGTATGGTTTTATATAGTAGACACATGTTCAAAGATGTTATTAAATTTCCCATGTGTTATTAGAGGTCAAATATACTATGTCATAACTAAAAATTTGAAATTTTCTATGTTAGAACAAGAAAATGGTTTAAAAGGAAGAAAGTTTGGAAAGTTGTACAGTTTGTGTAGGAGTGTGGCAGGATTCTATAGTGACCCTTCAGATACCTTGAAATCTATTCCACATTTGATTAGTTTTTAAATATTATAAAAATGGATTGAAACCATTCCATTCTTTCATCACTCTACTTGGCATCCAAAAATAGTCAATAAATTTTATGATGGTATGGCCAACAGGAGTTGAATCAAGTTAAATGCACTTTGTGGGAGATATTACCCTTTGTATACTTCATATTCATGGAAATATTTACAATATTGGTGTACCAAGCTCTATGAACCATTGTTAAGGAGGTATGTTACTCTATTATACTTGCTCATTCCCATACCCTATAGGTTTCTCTTTTGTTTGCATTGGTTTGTAAAAATAAATTGATGAAAGTGTTTCTAAAAAGTGTGGACATGATTATCTCATGTTTTCCATCCTTTATTTAATTTATGGAGGTGATTTGATGAGCAAACCATCTTAGTTTATTAGTTGAGGACTCTATTGAGATTGCAGGCCAAGTTTCACCTATTGTAAGGTCACTCTCATGCAAGTGCATTTATAAAAAACCAATATATAATGTTTCCACTTTCATATTTCATGAATTTTAACTACACTTTGAAGGATTTAGGTCTCAAGAGTGTTCTATGTGAGGTTCAAGGTCTAACACACTCACACAATTAGTTTCCTTCATGACTGTCATACACAGTTAGGTGATAGAGAACCTTACATAGTCATGAAGATCAAATATAGAGGTTTTCAAAGTGTTGATATGATTCTAAGTTTTAAACAATAAGTTTGAACCTTTAAAATATGAGAAATTGACTTGGATAAATAATCTAGTATATGTTGCCTTATATCCTATAGATTACCACCCACAGTGGTCTGATTGTGACTCCAATAGAGGTTGAGCAGAGTTGAAGGAGGTTGGTTGAGCTTATTTACAAGCCTCATCAAGTATAAAAACATGGATAACATCATATCATCAATGGTGGATGCCTAATATTGGTTTTAGAACCAATCTACCATGCACACAGACACACACCTTGATTTCACCTATAGACCTTCTACATATGCACATACAAGTGGTCCCAACAAAGACCTGATGATAATGAATGAAGGTGTATGATATTGTTTGAGCATCAAATAAGGCCTAAGATCATTGAAAGTACCATTTATTTAGTATTGGATTCATCATATTGTAGACAAACTTGAGAGTCATGCTCACATGTGGAGAAAGTAGCTTCAGAGACATGTTACCTTAAACTTTCCAAAATAGGGATATTGCCTTGTTTTTATTCTTCCATGGTAGGGTGACATGAGGCCTAAAATGGTCTAAATGTTTCCATCATGAAACCCTAGGATGTGGGTATTTATTTGACAAGAGAGATTGGCAATTTGATCATGTAAGTAGAGTGTAAGTAGGTCTCCATCTCAAGCATTCTCCCACTGTAGAATGATAGTATTCTCTACAGTGTTTTGAGTTCAAATGACTTTACAACACTATGAGACTTAATGAAGGTATAACCTAAAAGAAAGTGATTATATTGGAATGGGAATGATATTATGACATAAAATATTAGTCAAGGGATTTTATAAACAATATTTTGACCCATAATACTACCTGTAGGAGTCCTTTTGGCTCATAATGATCACCTATAATTTGACTGTAGTATGGCATTATAAGCATGACAATATAGATCTTGAAATTTATTAATAATACATGATGTTAATGAGAATAAATAAGTATGATATTATTTAAATACTTCAAGGATGTCTTGGATCATGAGAAAAAAGGCTTTATTAATGATGGAAACCTGGAACGTCAAAAAATAGCCACCTACAGTACATAATCTGCATACTAGGCCTAGGCTTTGGAGAGAAGTGAAAGTTAAAGTTTGGCCAATAATTAATGTTTTGTTCACATTTAAAATCACCTTCATAGTTTTTTCATCATATCAATGAGGTATTTAGACCAAATAAATAGGTTAATGGAAAATTTAACCAAGCAAGTCCAACCCCAAAATCAAAAAATCCTAAACAATCACCAACATGAGAAGTCTATTTTGGAGTTTGTAGAGTTTGAACATTTTATAATGGTGAATAAATTTTAAATTTTTTATAGAAGGTCCTAATGACCCAATAAATCCTCCCATACCTCCAAAATATTTAGGCAAATAGGGGAAGTCCCCTTTATCTTGTCTCAGACAGAGGGCACTCCCAGGCAACCTATAATGTAGGATTGGGTGAATAGATGAAAAAATAAGGTATTGGTAAGGATTTTAACACTAAAATATGGTGTATAAATTTGTAATGGGAACCCACATATTTTATTAATACCTCACAATCATTAAAAACTACATAGGGTTGTTTTGGGCATCAAGGACACAATCAGGCCTATTAGGCCTAGACTAGGCCTAAAGCCCTAAAGGGGCCTAATCTCATTTATAACACCAAGTGAACATTCCAATCCATTTTATAATATTAATATGTAGATTTTAGGTTGTTTAAAACATTTGGTTTGTAGGATATATCACAAAAAAGTCATTTTGGTCTAAAAAACACATTCAACCTATTTAGGATACACACCCAAATTATTTTAGTGGAATTGGTCTGAGGTTTCATCGAGATTGTATGAACAATCCTTAAGAGTCAAAACATCCTAAGCCCCTTGATTTTGACCGGATTGGAAAGATAAGGAAGAAGATATAACCAAATGAGATAGTTTTTTTTGGAAGTCTTTTGGAATTTTAGATAACTCCATCAGGCTCTCTCCCATTAGATTGGTTTGTACCCTATTTGTATGTACAGGGTATAAAATATGTTAGGGTGTGGAGCTAAAAGCTACACCTTAAGGCAAACAGGAGGGTTTCTAGCATATGTAGTCGCCGGCGTCGACAGGCCACACCGACGTCGGTCAGGGGACGCAGAAGGGAAACCGGCATCGGCAGAAGATCGGCCGGCGTCGGTCACCTCCAGGAGGGCAGGGACCGACGTCGGTCGCCTGTGGTGGTCTGAACTGCTATTGATGAACAATCAGTTAAGTGAACATGGAGTTTGCATGTTAAAGGCTTGTTCGAAGTCTTGAGCCGCAAGTCTAATCAGTGTATGCATGAGATCTATATAATAGACTCATGGGCTGTATTGTTAAGTGGAGAATTTGGAGAAGAGCTATGTGAAGCTTGGAGAGTTCTTCCCATGGTGGAATCAAGTAGGATTCCCCATGTATGTATAAGTAAGATCAGGTTTGATATGCAGGGATGTGTGAATGCGAGGGTCAGAAAGGAGATCGGCGGGGGAGCTAGATCCAAGGTGACAGCAATACATCAGTAGGATCATGGAAAGATCTACTTGGAGTACGGTTGTGTACTCGATTGTACAGATGTGCAATGAGGTGAACAACAACTTGTGTTAGCTGTGTGTTGTGACCTATGAGAGAAGATTACTCAAGTGGGAAGATTACTTGGAGCCCTTGAGGAGGAAGCCTCATAGAGGTGGAAGAAGAGTGTGATCTCTTTATTGTAATTTCCTTTGTAATGAGTTGAATACAATTGTGTGTTGCCTCTCATATTTTGTGTGTTTTCTCATTGATAGTTATTTGTTCTTCTAGTTATTCCACATGTTTAATTGCTTATACAATGGTAATCATGTGTGCTCTTAAATCTGACAAGTTGTGTCAGAGCTTTGGGGAGTTTCGGTCCTATCAATTGGTATCAAAGCGAGGTTGGACGTTCTCAGAGCGAGTTTGACTAACAGATGTCCCAGATCTGTTATGTGTTTGTTGATTACAGGTTACTCACAGGGGTTGTTGTTTGAGTGGGAGTATAGCAAGGCAGAAGATGGTACAATGAGAATGAAGAAAATTAGGGACAGGTTTATCACCACAAGGAGTGTGGTGGGTTGTCTTCAAGTAGGAGCTTGAAGAGGAATACAAGCCAGGATGCAGATTGGACAGAGTACTGGTTTTGGGTACAGGTGCAGCTCTTTATCTCCAAGTGGGAGATTGTTAGGGTGTGGAGCTAAAATCTACACCTTAAGGCAAACAGGAGGGTTTCTAGCGTATGCAGTTGCCAGTGTCGGCAGGCCACACCGACGTCGGTCAGGGGACGCAGAAGGGAAACCGGCATCGGCAGAAGATCGGCCGGCATCGGTCACCTCTAGGAGGGCAGGGACCGACGTCAGTCGCCTGTGGTGGTCTGAACTACTGTTGACGAACATTCAGTTAAGTGAACGTGGATTTTTCATGTTAAAGGCTTGTTTGAAGTCTTGAGCCGCAAGTCTAATCAGTGTATGCATGAGATCTATATAATAGACTCATGGGTTGTATTGTTAAGTGGAGAATTTGGAGAAGAGCTATGTGAAGCTTGGAGAGTTCTTCCCATGGTGGAATCAAGTAGGATTCCCCATGTATGTATAAGTAAGATCAGGTTTGATATGCAGGGATGTGTGAATGCGAGGGTCAGAAAGGAGATCGGCGAGGGAGCTAGATCCAAGGTGATAGCAATACATCAGTAGGATCATGGAGAGATCTACTTGGAGTATGGTTGTGTACTTGATTATACAGATGTGCAATGAGGTGAACAACAGCTTGTGTTAGCTGTGTGTTGTGACCTATGAGAGAAGATTACTCAGGTGGGAAGATTACTTGGAGCCCTTAAGGAGGAAGCCTCACAGAGGTGGAAGAAGAGTGTGATCTCTTTATTGTAATTTCCTTTGTAATGTGTTGAATACAATTATGTGTTGCCTCTCATATTCTGTGTGTTTTCTCATTGATAGTTATTTGTTCTTCTGGTTATTTCGCATGTTTAATTGCTTATACAATGGTAATCATGTGTGCTCTTAAATTTGACAAGTTGTGTCAGAGCTTTGGGGAGTTTCGGTCCTATCAAAATAGGATTTATTGATAGATTTTATGTGTTTTAAAGGTTTAGAGGAGAGTTTATGGATGAGAATAAATTGGGAATGTCAATTAGGACCTAATATAAATCTTCATTCCCATTTATTTTTTAGACAAACACACAAACACTTATGTAATCTCATTCACTTTAGGCAGTCTGTGGAAGACAATGAGAATAGAGGGTGACCACTGAGTGAGAAAGTGATAAGTCCAATTGGGAGGCATTTTAAAGTCTAACTAATGGATTTGGAAGCAAGGGGACTCTTTATAGGTGTCATAACACCCCTTACATGTATTAGATTGAGAAATTGAAGTCCATTTTGGTGCAAAATTTGAGGACAAACCTATAAAAATAGTGATGATGAATACAGATGGTGAGAAAAAGTGTCCAAAAGAATGCCAATAGTTATGGACACGTTTGATGTATGTTGAAACTTGTTTATAACCCCTCCTTAATGTTTCACATGTGTTATCTCTCCCTAGTTTGGTCTGGAGCACTTAAGATAGGCCTAATGATGAAGGCAATTTCCAAGAAGGTAGTTGAAGGATCCTACACCAAATTTGAAGATTTTTCATGGTTCACATGGACATTTATCCAAAAATAGCTTCCATGGTCTATTTCATACTTCATTCCTCTAAAATTTAATGGTTTCTCATACTTTGATAAGTGGTATTGTGACCCTTGAGCTCCACTTCTCTCTATCCTCTCTCACATTCTATAAATGCAAGCCATTTTGGCTATTGTAGTTTTGTCTATGTTTGGTATGGCGAAGCCCTTATGGTTTGAATATTGATGTTTGCCTTTGAATAAATATTTAAATCTAGTTTTTGTTCTAAAATTCCTTGCCTAAATATGTAGAGTAGTAAAAAAATGAATTATAGGTGTTAATCACCTAGCCTTACATTCATCTCTCTCTCATCTTGTGTGCAAGTAATTCATTCTCTAAAAGATCACATGGAGTATAGTCAATTTCCTTACCTATCTCTAAGTGTATAAAGTTTTAATAGTGTATAATATTATACATCTTTCCCTTTTACTTTGGTAAGTGCATTACATATCACCTACATGTTTAAAATATTTATGTTAGAGTTTCATAGAAGTTTGAAGCCAGTCTTGTGAGAAACCTTTCATAGTGCAGATCAAGGTAGTCTAGAGTATGTCATTTTGGTGTATCACCTGGTTATATTAGGAAATTTTCATGTTTCTTTATATCTCTTTTCACACAAACAATCAGTTAGTATAGGTGATAAGCACTTAAAGATCAATCTAGGGAGCTAGCCCTTAAACCTAGAGGTCTACCTCTACTATAGGCAACCCACCGGCCTAGGGGTGTTCTAAAGTTTCCAAAATATTAGATTATGATTTATGAACATCATATATAGTGAAATATTTTGTTACAACACCTGTCACTTCCACTACCATGCTTGTATCCAACCGTGTCTGACCCTATCCCAGAGATCCGGTCAATGAAGTAATAACTACATAAACCATTAGAGGACAAAATGTTAGTTGCATGATCTACACCAAATATTATATAAAAAAATATGAGAACCTCATCCATATACTCCATACCCTCCCACCTATCCTCCATCTCCCTCACCCTATCTTTTATCCCTACCACCCTTCCCATCTCCTCCCTAGACTACTAAGACTAACCTCCTTTGTCATCATCGCCATTGTAATCTTTGCACTGCCTTTTGAATCCTCTCATGACGTGTCCTCAACCTCTATGTGGTAATGGTAAGTCAATTTCACTTCAACTATTCCCACCATGCATCATATCCTTCAATCACCTAATTATCCACCACACCTCTCCTTTGCTCATCACATAAGATACCTTAGAGCACTAGCCAATAATTTGAAGCAATCCCATGATCCATTGTAGTCCCCCACTATAGAAACTCCCTCAATATTATTTAAAAACATGAGGTGACATTGGGATTTCATGTTTAACACCAAATTTCTATCAGACCCTATTTGGATTGTATCTCTCTATGATGAACTCTCACCAACCAGTGATATAATAGACCATCTCTACAAAGCTCAAATACCCAAGGATAAACTAAATCCTTAGGTATGGGCACCAAGTAATATCTAATCCCTATAAATCATCTAAATCCTATCTGTAGAAGGCCAAGTTTCCCAAGTGAACTTAGTGCCCACCTGCTATTATTTCCCATCTATATGTTATAGGCTCATCATGAGCCCTCTATTGTTGTCTCCCCAAGGGTTTATCTATTACCACATGTTCCCAAGCCCAAACCTAAAATAACATGGATGATACAATATTCCCTCCCCTAGTATACTACTAGGTGGAGGTCTTTGTATGCAATTGAAATAATAGAGATCTACAACTTATCCTACTTAGTAATATCTAAGCTCAGAGAAGATAATAAACTAGGAATCCACTTCAAAATAATTTATTATATCAGGTTCAAGACTAGTTATGGATGCACAAAACCTAAACTAAGGGATATATTATCACACAATGGCAAATGAGAGGTTCCAAGGCCTCTAGTCAAATGCCATCATGTAATAACCCCTATATAATAATGATTATTATTATAATGAAATGAATGTAAGTTAATATACTAAATAAACATACAAGATAATATAGTAAATAAACATACAATTTAATCTAGTGCTCACCAAAGAGTATGGCACAAATAGGGAAGATAATAAACAAGCAAAGATAATTCTATTCAAGATAATATAGAAGTAAACTAAGTAAGGAGATATATTATTCAATTCATTAATTCTCCAACATCTACTTAGCATAATAATGAATAGTTATAATTATACTTACCTTATTGATCTGAAACCATCATGTCTCAATCTCTCTTTTAGCCAATGGTGATTTGCAAGAGGTTGTTGTGGCTTGTAAGGATCACAAGGATAAATCAGCTCTAAGATACAAGACTTATCCTATGTATCCAAGACCTCCACAAGATAAGCGATACTACTCTAAGGTAAAAACCCAAGAAATTAAACCTCTAATTGATAGTATAAGTATATTTATGATTTGTAATTATGCATAATTGAATGATCCTCTATTTATAAATAAAGTTGAGGGGGTTTATATAGCCAAGGATCAACCCTAAACCCTCCTAGGAATTTAGCTGACAAGTTTAGCTAGGTCGACTTTGTTTGATAGGAATTAGAGATATTAAGCCTCGAACTACATTGACTTGGGCCAATGGAGTTCTATAACATGTGTTGAATTCCTAACAAGGTTGATCAGTCTGACATAGTAGAAAAAGTGGATAAAAAGAGTGTTTTCTTAGGTAGGGGCTATTTTGGATGGTGAATTACTTGGGTGAGTGTATAAGTGGGTTTTTATTGCTTAGTGAATTGGATAAAAGTATCTTGTAGTAGTTTTAGGTAATTATATAGGGTAAAAAATCTTATGAAGCACCAAAGTTCTACCAACCCCTTTCTTAGTGCACCCTCTAAGGTGTGCACTTAGATAGATTAAGATTTGATTATTTTCTATAAGAGAGAAAGCATCAGTAACTGATAAAGTTTAAAAATATTATGTGTATACATATACTCCACTCAAATATCATCATGTGTCATGTAGTTATGACATGCGATGGTGCTTTGAGAAAGAACATATCAACACGCAACACTTAGCTAAATAAATTGTAATATAAAACATAAATTGAAATGATAATAAGGAAATAATTGAAATAACTAAAATCATGATATACATACCTTGACTTACATTTATCATAGAATGGTTGTTTGTTGTATTTGTAATTTTTATTGTGGAGAGTGCATTAACTACTTTGGTCAAACCCTAAGGATACAAAACTAAAGAGGAAAAATAAACAATTACAGGGAAGTCAAAATAAATGAACTTTGCATAACTAAATAAATCACTTGGAAAATTGGTAAGCTAGGGTGATAAATGCTAAGTTAGAACCAAAAGACCAAGGAAAAATGGATAAAATGAGAGTAAATTGGGTAATCAAAAATTCAAGGCTACTAAATGACTGATAAACCCAAACAAATATACCTTAAGTAAGAAAAGTAACGAACCAGATCAAACCAAGGACACATGAAACTGAAATAAAAAATTCAACATCAATTTAAAATAACTAACATACCATACTTAAACAAAGATGTAAAAATAACATAAAGTAAAACAACATTGATGAATGAGAATTAACAATTCAAACTCATTCAATAATGGAAAAATTGAGCTATAAAAATGGAACAAAATTATCCGCAAAAAGAGTGACAAACAAATTTTATAATTTCTAAAATAAAACCAAGGAGATCTAAGAAGGATAAGGCAATGGTGTAATGAAATAATGCATAGTCGCTTAAAAATACAGTTTTCATTTTTAAGATAGATAAAACCAAAACAAACTTATTATGAGTATTTTTAAGATGTGAAGAATAGGGAATATAGAATTTAGGAAATAGATTTAGAAATAAACTTGCCTAGTAAGGGGGGAATGAAATGGGTGGTGGTGGAAATGTGGGCAATACCAAGGTAAAAAATATTCATTGAAATCAAGACACTCAAATTAAGTTGGAAAAACAAGAAGACTTTTGACATTAAAGACTCTAGAGAACATGCTTTTAAGCACACAAATTTGGATATTCTAGTGAAGTATAAATATCATCTTATAAAAGATATATGTTAGAGTATGCATTTCTCACATTTTCTAGTGTATTAGATAGCTTTTTCATCCTTTTGTGAGTTTGTCTTATATGAGGATATATTCCACATTAGCTAGTTAGGCTAATTTTGTGTTTTGCCTTGCCTATTTATGCAAGATCTTTTATTTGTACTAGCATATCATATTTTTGAATAACAATTGATTCACTTTGCTTTGCAATCAATTATTTATAGCTTCATGTTTTATGTTCTTAGAGTTCTCACTTATGAATCTTGGGTTGGAATGTTTGTTCGTCATTCCTAACCTGGTACCGGAGCTTTGAGGTGTTTCTCCCATTCACAATATTGCATTTTACTTCAAAAATTTCCCTTACCACTACTTCTTCCCTTGTTGGGTATTTCCCTTGCTGCTAATTCTTCCCTTTTCATAGAAAGGAAGCATAGGATAGAGAAAGGCATGGAGATATGCTTGTGGTGCCATTACTTACATATTTTTTGAAGATTTTGTTGCTTTTGAAGCTTTTGTTGCTTTTGAAGCTTTTATTGTTTTTGAAGCTTGGAGTTTCATTTGGAGGGGCAGAAATAAGGCATCATTATCTTGTTTTGATGTCACCCTTTCATTATATTTTATTAAAGAAGCCAGATCTACTTCAAATAGGCGTTGCATATCTTGGCATCCTCTACCAGTAGTATTGAGTTGGTAGAGAGGCATTTTAATTTAAATATATGCATTATTTTTTGTCTACAAGTAGCTAGGCATTATTTTTTATTTTAGAGTTTCTTGTGAGTGGCATTGAATATTTGAGGAGAGTATGAAATAAAAGGTGCCTTTTTATTCTTCAGATTGGTTTTAGTATTGAAATTTGAGGTGAGTGGTGCTTGTAAGAGTGCATATGCATTGGAAGTGGTGTGGTAGGAGCAAGTGGTGATTCCTTTATTCTACTTCAGATCCACTGTCTTCCCATTCTAAATATTTCCTCTTTGGTGTCCAATTCTACTGCACTAAAGTTGGCATCATCTATCTGCTCAGTTTGGCATTGAAAAGAGAATCTAGGCATTTATTTTTTGTTCCAAATTAGGTATGAGTCAAGGCATTTTGATAGGGTCATTAAAATTTGTATACCTACATTTCTTTTCCTTTTCTAAGGTATCTTAGTCTATTGGATTTACTTGTGTGGAGAGGTGTAAAGGTGTATCAGATTTGTTGAGTGTTGGAAATCTTTAGTTGTGTTGAATTTTGAAGAGAAGAGTGGCACTTATATGAGGTGTAGTATAGCATTGAAAAATGCCTTTTTTACTTTATTTTAGATCTACAAGCTTTTTCCAAGCCTGTGCTCTTTTTTTTGAGGTGGTTCTTTAGTTTGGCATTGAAAAATTCTTATTCTAGTGCTTAGCATTCCTTTTGGAGGGACGTGGATCTATGTTTGCATCTTTTTGGAGGGATATGAGAATAAACACAATAGAAAAATCATCTTTCTCCTCTCAAAGCAGCATTTAAATTAATTTTTTTGTTTTTATAAGCTAAATTTTTACCTCAAGAGGAAGCACAGTTTGCTTGCACAAGCATAACGGTAAACAAGAGGGTCATTTTTCATATTGGTTAGAGTTTCTAAGACTATGGTTCAATTTCATTTCCAATGAGTGGTTGGATGACTATATATTTTTTCTGATTTGGTCACAAATTTTAGTTTGTAATGTCTTTTTTAATGTTTTGACCCATTTTACAAGAAATCCTAAAGCCTATAACTTTTGAATCGTAACTTAGATTTGAGTTCTTTTTTTTTCCAAAAGTGCATGGTTTTCAATTATCTATCCATTGGTGTCATTAATTTGTAAAAATGCACTACTTTTATAAAGTGTCAAATTGGGTGTCTTAATACAATCTTTTAGGGGGAGTTATTTTGGTGTTAATTTTATGTACCCTTTTGCATTGTTTCTACTCTTTGGTGATTTCTTAGATTGGCTTATACTTCTAGTTTTAACCACTATGATCCTTTGAATACACATAATTACTATACATGGAGACCTCAAATGTAAACAATCATAACGCGTAAAGGATTATGGTCCCTAATGAATGAAACTCAACCACAATTTACATGTGAATCTAAAAAAAATTAGCACCAATGTAAGTTTGAAGAGTGTATGGATTTTATTGGGGTTTATGTGAGTGATAGTCTTTTGTCTCATTTTGATGGGTATGATTCCGCATTTATAATATGGGCTAAGCTGAAGGGTATTTTTTGGAAAGTAGATCACTTGAGATCTATGCAACTTGAAGTGGAGTTTATTTCACTAAATTTGGATGAATTTACCTCCATTATATATTACCTCACTAAGTTTAAGTATTTTTTAACATGGTTTAAGGGGAGTGGATGATATAAAAAGGATGAAGAGTGTGTGTACTTTATTTTTCTAAGTTGAGTGGCCCCTTCCAAATATTTTCTTCTAGCTTTTTCTCTAGTATGGATGCCTTAGATGTTGCATTCAAAATGCCAAATATAGAGTTATTTTATGAGGGACTTACTAAGGAGGAATTTAAATTGTCTCACCTTAAGTCTTCCACCTCTCAAAAATCATTAGTTGCATCACATCCTAAGAAGAAGGTAAAAACTAAGAGTAAGAATAAGGACACTTCCCCTCTATCTCAAAATGCATCTAAGCCCAACACTAACACATCTAAACCCAAATCATTTTCCATATCTAAGAATAAGTCTAACCTATCTTTATCCTATTTTGGGGGACTAGTCATGAAGATTTTATGTGATTTAAGAGAATGTAATCCTTAAAAGATGTCGTTATGAAACACAATATTTATATTTACACTTCTCCTTCTCATGAGCATGCAAAATCTCTAAATGTTATTAGCAGATCATAGTTACTTATTTTAGAGAGTTGGGTTTTAGATTCTGGTGATTCATACCATATTACTTCTTCCAAGGAGTCTTTTGTATCTCTTGGTCTAATTTCTACTTCCAACATTAAGGTTGGAGAGTTTTCCTACATTTTTGTTAAGGGGAAGGGTGACATACATCTATATGGTGGTCACATCAATGATGAATTATATGTTCTAGACATCACCATCAATCTAATTTTAGTTTATTAGATTTGTCATTCAATCAAGATGAGACAATGACTTTCATACCATAGGGTGCTAAATTTTGAGCTTCGTTATAACCATACACACTTATTACATAGGGTGTTGTTGATCATAGTTCTTGAATCTATTATTTTGAGGGTTTTAATGATACTCATATATGGATGTGTTTAGTTTCTCATGTAGATTCTGAGAGATGGCTTTGGCATGAGAGATTTGGAAACCTAAACTATAGATATTTTAAGGAGTTGAGCACTCACAGTATGGTAGAGGGTTTTCCTATAGCTTCATGTCTTGATGGAGATTTCATTGGTTGTGTATTATGAAAACAACACCAGGATCCATATACTAAGGGTATGTCCATGAGAGCTTATTTACCACTTGATCTTGTGCACAGTGATTTGATGGTCTTTCTGACTTCTTTTTTTAATGGAGCTAAGTATGCACTTACTTTCATTGATAATTTATCAAGGTGTACTTGGGTTTATTTTCTCAAGTACAAGAGTGATGTATTTTCTCACTTCAAATTCTTTAAAGATTTGGTCAAGAAATAGTCTTCGAGTTGCATCAATAATATTCCTACAAATAATGGGGGGAGTAATTCAGTTGAGAGTTCTCTAATTTTTTGGCAGTCCATGGTATTGTTCACCAACATTATATTTCTCATACTCCATAGTAGAATGGCTTAGTAGAATGGAATAACCAAAATCTAAAGGAGATGGCTAATTTTATGATGCATTCATAGGATTTACCACCTATCTATTAAGTAGAGGTAGTTAATTATGTGAACTAAATTCATAACTACACACCACATCAAGCACTTGATCAAGCACATGACTCCAGAGGAGGCTTGGTCTGGAACCAAGACTGATGAATCATTTTTTGAGTCTTTGGGAGCCTTGTTTGGGCATTTGTACCAAATAATAAAAGGAAAGTATTGGACAAGAAGAGAAAAACTTTGATTATTTTAGGGTATTTCAAGGGCATGAGAGCTAATCATCTATTAGATCCTAATACTCATGATGTCCATTTTTGAACACATATATAGTTTGATGATCATTTCACATATCATGACTCTTCATCTTCTTCCATGCCTTCTTATTATTCTTTTGATGATTCACCTCCTCTCGAGGATTCATTCTTTAAGTAGCCAATTTAGGAGATTCCTGAGGAGGTTATAGAGGATGAGGATCTTATTCATACTGATGTTTCCATTATGCATAGGTGAGATCATTCTATATTTTGTTAGGCAACACCATTCATACAGGATCTTCCACCTACTCAACACCATCATGCATATTCTATAGGTATTTGACTTTGGTGTCAGGCTTTCTATGGAGATCCACAATATTTTTCACAAGCTCATGGGATATAGGAGTGGGATGATGTGATAATTGATGAGTGCTCTTTATTGATGAAGAATCACACTTTGGATTTAGTCATTCTTCCTAAGGGAAGAAAGTTATTTAGGTACAAGTGGATTTACTGCACCAAGTATGTAGATGATGGGTCCATTGATAAGTATAAGGTACATATTATTAAAAAAAAGAATCTCATAGGTCAAAGGTATTTATTACTTTGAGACTTTTTCACTTATTTCTAAGATGGATTTTGTTTGCCTTGTACTTTATTTTATTGTGTCACAGGGTTGGCCAGTATATCAGATAGACATTAAGATTACTTTCTTTCATGGATAATTACATGGGAAAATCTATATGGAGCAACTTATTTTGTTTTTTCATTATTTTTCTCTTGTTTTTATACTTAAGAGGTCTATTTATGGTCTTAAAGAATCCCCTTGGGCTTGGTATGAGAAAATGGATTCATTATTTCTCTCTACTAGATTTGTTTTCTAACACTCTAATCTCATGGTGTATATTCAATGTATTGCGGAAGACATTTTTAGTCTATTCTTGTATGTTGATATTCTACTTCTCATAGATAGCTCCTCATCTCAGACTTAGACTATTTAGTAAGCACTTTTAGCATAGTTTGACATGACAGATCTTAGTCTTTTGTATTTCTTCCTTGGCTTACAAATTTCACATTCAAATACAAGGATTTATTTGAGTTAGTAGAATTATACCCTTGATCTTATTTAGTGTTTTGGCATGAATGATTGTAAGCCAAGTGCATTCTCCTTTTTAGTTTGGAGTGAATCTCATGGTTTTTTGTACTACTCCACTTTGTGATCCTACATTGTATATGCAGATGGTTGGGAGTTTTATGTATTTCACCCATACTCTCCCTGACATTTCATTTACAGTTGGGATTGTATCTATATTTTCACATGACCCTCATGACAATAATTGGTAGGCTTTCAAGAGGATTATATGATATCTATGAGGCATTACTCATTTTATATTACACTACACCAGGGGTTCTACTTAGCTCGTTAGGTATAGTAATTCAGATTGAGAAAGTTCTCTTGATGATAGGTGTTCCACTTATGGCTACATATTTTGTATTGGTTATTCACTTATTGCTTGGTTTTGAAAGAATCAATAGGTTATTTCACTTTCATCTACAAATTCTAAGTATAAGACAATAGTTATAAAGCATTAACAAGTTCTTTGCCTTCATCAGTTATTGACAAAGTTTAACTTCATGCAATATTCATGAACTGTACTTTGGTGTGACAAATAGAGTGCAATTCACATATATTACAACCCAGTTGAGCATCAATGGATTGAATACATTGAGGTACATATGCACTCCATTTTTTAGCATATTTAGGATAGAGTTCTTAGCTTTGAATATATTCCAACTCAACAACAAGTTGCATGAATCTTCATAAAGCTTTTTGCATCACCTCATTTCCTTGAGTTGTGTGGCATGCTTGGGGTTTCAAAAGTTGTCTTTAGGGGTTGTTCATGAGAAAATATTCCTTCTTCATTTCATGAATACATATTGTACATGATTACCTTATCATGCCTAGTTTTTTGGACTCATACTATGGATATGTTATTATTTCTTTTTTGGATTTTGTTATCCCCTAGCTTCACTTGAGGGGAAGGAGGTGATAGAGTATGTATTTAATGCATTCCTCACATTTGATATTGTATTATTTAGTTTTTAATCCTTTTGTGAGTTTTTCCTATTTGAATATTTATCCCACATTGGCTAGTTAGGCTAGTTTTATGTTTTACCTTTCCTATTTATGCAAGAGCTTTTCTTTGTACTAGCATATCATATTTTTCAATAACACTTGATTCGATTTTCTTTGAAATAAATTTTATGAAAATTCATGTGTGAGGTTCTTAGATTTATTTTTATATCCCAAATTTCCACCATAAATAAGTCAATCATACCTTCTCAAATTTGGGATAATATGGAACTATCTCTGAGTATAGGCAGGTTGCTATGAGAGATAGATCTCTAAATTATGGGCTAGCTCCCTTGATATAACTATTTAGGCTCTCAACTACAATAGTCTAATATTTTTTTAGGGGTGAAATGGGAAGAAAGAAACATGAAATTAACCTATACTAATGGAGGTGATAAACCAAGGATATCTCCACAAACATACTTAAAACTTGCACTAGGAAGGCAGATTACTAAAGTTGATCTCAACTCAAGGTTCTTATATCATAAGTGTTTATACATGGAGGCATATTGATATGAATTTTAAAAGTTGATATGAATAATATTTCTAATCTCAGACACTACTAATCTCTCTTCACACTTCATAAAACACCTAATAAATAGTTACACTTCATGAGACCTGTTAGATGAAGTATTACTCACACAATGCATACAAGAGCATAATGGAATCAAGGAGAAACCATCATCACTTGTCATTCAAATAGAATAATTGACATACTTAGGAAATAATTTTATAGACTAAACTAATTTGAGAAAACTTTATTCATAGGCAAAATAAGATGTCAAACTAGCAGGGCTTCACCATCCCAATTGTGGATTGTTTATAATGCCAAAATGGCTTCAATATATAAATCAATAGAAGAAGAGAGTGGAGTGAGATTAAAGAATCACAAGTCCAAGTTTCAAGTCTTGAAGACCAATTAAAATGCAAGAGAAAGAGATAGAAAATAGATCATGAGATCCTCTTGGACAAGTGTCTACCTGAAACATAACATCCTCTTGAAGTTGGCATAGAGATACTCCATTGTCCATCTTGAAACTATTTTCTTGATTAAGAGTCCACTTATCTATCTTCAACTACCTTGTAAGTCATTGAAACATGTATAATTATAGACATCCAATTCCTAACACCATTTGTGTTGAAATTGTCAATCTTACTTGAATGGCACTCAAATTCACATTTTAGGTCAAAATCTATAAAACGCCCTAAATGGTTCGAACTTGTCCCTTACAAGTGCCAATTTAGATCAAAGTATCCCTAAAATAGGGAAATGCATTTTATGGGCCAGTTAACTTTGATCAAATCATTTTGAGTCAAAATGACCATTTCATCATTTAGTGCTTTAGATCACTCTTTTCTTCTAATTCTTTGATACACATTATGTACCTTTGTTATTTGTTGTTGGAAACATCCTAAATGGGAATATGGTTCCAACGCATATAATGTCACCTTCTAATTCCTCTTCTATGAATTTATGACCCATTAATATGAATTTATGACTATTTTGATTAATTAAGGACTAATTTTTAAATAATTGCACAAATGTTGATAAATTTTGTTCAAGGATAATTAATCCAAATCAAGAGCTTAAGTGGATTTTCCATGAGAGTTGTTGAATATTTATTTTTGAAAATTGATTCTTATTATCTGTATCACCTAGTGACATCATCTATGGGGTAGCATCTATCAAGCCATAAGTGCATAAAATATCAGGATTATGGGTCACCTATGCCTAGTTAATGCCTCCCATGCCTCTTTAATGCTTATTTATCTTGAGGATATTTATGGATTTAATTCCAAATATTAAGATTATCCTCAACCACACATCTCGATCTTGAGATGGACGGTCATGGTTGATCCTAAATTAGTGCAAGATTATTATGCTCAAATATATCCAAAGCTTAAACATTACAAAGTAATAATGCTAAATTGTTTTCACAAAGCTTCATTGATAGCCTAGTTTAGTGGTTTACAATCAAGAGCCTAGGTTTTATGGAGTGTTCTTGAGGCATTGAAGGAGATTACCACCATTGTTGAAAAAGACAAGGATGCTTGATCAAGGGAGAACATTTTTTTGAGCCACATGGGTATGGTGAATCCATTTGGGAAGGTAATATGGTGTTGCTTTATTTCATTTGTTTTTTTCTATCCTTTGTAATTCCCATAGGAATAGATAGGCTTGGTTAGTTAGTTCTCTATGCATGTTTCATTGTTTATGGACTAATGCTTAACTAACTTGCTTTGTAATCCTCTCTACATCTTGGCATGACCGGTGGGACAAGACGTATCCTACACCTAAATAATATCCTTTTACAAATTTAAAAAATTCATTTGATCTCTTAAAACTCTTGCAAATTGATTTTTTAACTTTATTTTACCATTTTTGGTTGCCACAATTTTTAGATGTTAACTGATGTCAACATAAATATTGACATCAATTACTGAATTAACGAATGCCAGTTAGCAGAACTGACATCAGTTAGATCTCAGTTAGGCATAACCAATGTCATTGGTATTGACTGACATTGGTCACTGTGTTTTTTCTAAAAAAGACAGACATGAGACCTAATTTTCCAAAGTTTCTTGTTTCAAATTAAAAAGAGATTCAAAGCTAAAGGACATGCTAATAATTTTGTTGCAGGATCAAGTTTAAAATTTGCTTAAAACATGTTTAAATCACCTTTGCATGCTTAAAATTTTGATTAGGAACCTTGTTTTGGTGTTTAGCAAAGAATTTAGGTATTTTTGGTGAATGTTTTCAAAGTTTACAACTAAGACCAAGGGGTCAAATGAACACCACCAAAAATTTCATTTGGGTTTAAAATTGAACACACTTGTCAATTTTTGCTTGCAATAGTTGTTTAGCTGGATTTTGTTTGGCAAAGAGAGGAATGTTGCGTGTATATTCTTCCATTTGTTGTTAGGACTTGTTCCAAAGTTTTAATGTTAGGTTAGATTTTTGGTAGGTAATTAATAATTATTGTAAATGGGGCATGCATCTTTTAGTAAAGACACCCCCATAAAATAAACTTAGTTTAATTATTAGGTAGTTTTAATGTTTATATTTATTAATTAGAATTACTTTACAGGTTGTTTTCCCGTATTTAGTTGGTTATAGGATTAGTTGTTTTTACCGGTCATTGGTAAAAACTATATAAATCCATGTTTGCATTGTAAAGGGGTTAACAGAGTAAAGGCACCCTTATGTATTTGATTTTTTGAATTATTAATAAAATACTTGTGCACTTGCACTAAGCGGGGACAAGGTTCAACCTATATTGATTCTAGAGTTATCAGTGGTATCAAAGCATGGTTATTTTGGGAGCACGGTGAATTCGAATGAGCAAGGTGAAATATTAATTCACGTTATATTTTTTGGCATGAAATAAGGTATGCCATATAGTCTTAGCTTAAATATTTTGAAAAATTATTAAATTATTTTAATTTTTCAAATATTATTTATATTTAAACTTGTATATTTCCATATACCACAGTCTGATCTTTTTTGATCACTCATACTCCATTTTCCTGTGTTAAACCTCCTCATTTGGCATAAAAAATGAATTTTTAGCATTTAATATTATTAAATTCATTATTTTTGGGCCAAAATCAGATTTGTATGGCCTATTTTTTGTTGAAAACATCTGAATATTTTCATTCATGGCTGCCATTGTGATTTACATTCATTTCAGCTCTTTTTAAATCCAAAACATCTGCAAGTCCTGATCAAATGGCATTAAAACCTCTATTTTGCATTTTTAATTGAAAATCTGGAAAAATCTAAGTTGTACAGCCTGTTGTATGGCCTTCCAATGCCCATCTTCATTTTCAACTCATTTCCCTGCATAAAATACTTTGAAAATTTGCAAAAACACAATAAAAATCATTTGTATCCAGCCTGTACGGATTTGTATGGCCTGTAGGTGAGAGAAAATAAGTGAAAAGAAATCTCTGGCAGTAGCCATGGTGTCCCAGGCAAGCATGGCATAGGCATAATACAGGAAATTATTTTTTTGGCTATTTCTAAAGTTTTACTTCAAATATTTGTTGTGGCTAGGTCCCACGGGAGAAGCTGGAAAGTGAAGGGTGTAAAAAGGAAAAAATTTAAATACATTTACTCATATGTAATTTTTTTTCCCTCATACACAAAAATCTGGAATAAATATAAATTTCTGAATGTAATGTTCTGCAAATGCTCTTAGAGCAATTGGTTAAGCTTATTTTGTTAAAAGCTTGCAAAGGAGGAGGTCAAGGGTTCAAATCCCTTTTTTTGGGAGAAAGTTTCTTTTTTCTTTGGAATATACTTTTTTGAAAAAAGAATATTCCCTTTTAAATTAAAATATTGTAAAACACATACTTATTGTATTGTGTTATTCAAATTTTTGAAAAAGGGGCAGAATTCAATCATATTTCTTTTGCATTATTGTGGTGAGATAAGGGTGTAATTGGTGGAATAAGGTTGTAATTTGGTGAAATAAGGGTGTAATCGTTGATTTTTGGTGTGGTTAAGTGCAAAACCCATCAAAAATACTTGTTTTTTCTTTTACACTCTACGCAGAGGTTAAGTACAAAACCCCGTAAAAGCAGTGTCTTGCACAGTGAGTGTGATATTTGTTTCATTTATTTTGCATTTTGTCGCACGTTTATCTACTGCACTTACTTTTAGTTCAAAATTCCAAAAATTCAAAATTTGCTTTCAGATGGTGATAGATTAACAATTTCCAATTATTCAGATTGGAAATGATTGATGGAGGCTTCACTAGTGTTTAATGAGTTATGGGATATTGTTAAGAATGAAAATCCCACATTGCCAACAGAGCAGGCTAAATTAGATATTTTCAATTTGTGTGATTCTAAGGCCTTAGCTCTCACTAAATGTTGTTGTACTCGTGATACATATGTTCATATTAAAAATTCTCCTCATAGTTACACTACATGGAAAACATTGTCAGATTTGTATGATAAGAAACCTAAGCATAAGAAGATAGATATTCATATGCAGTTGTTTACTTTGTCATTAGATGAAGATGGGGATATGGGATAATATATGTCTAAGTTGAAAAATATCACTACTGAGTATACTAAGGCTAGTTTTGGAAAACTAGATGATGACCTCATAGTTACTGCTACTTTGAAAGGACTACCAGGGTCCTATAGGAATTTTGTTGAAATGTTGCATGTCTCTGACAAGATCACAGGCATCACCTTTGATAAGTTGGTTGAGTTACTCATCCAATATGACCTCTCTCTACCCAAGAAATCCAAGAAAACTAAAGAAGCCCATGTTTTAGAGTCAAAGCCTAGTTCATCTTCATCTGGGCATCAAAACAATAAAGGAAACAGTTCTAGAGGGGGTCGAGGTTACAGAGGAGGCAGATATCAAAACAGAGGTGGGTTCATTCAAATAATCAACAATCTAATCAATCACATTGACATTCACATGAAACAAGTGATCGAGGACATGGTCACAATTCATATAGGGGCAGAGGTTGAGGTAGATCAGACATTCAATGTCATAAATGTGGAAAATTTGGTCACATTGCCTTACAATGTAGGATTCCTTTTGATAAAATTCAGAGGCCTCAAAAAGAGACTAAGACTAACTCTGCTCAGTATGTTGATCATGACTATGATGAATCTAGTAATGTTGCCCATGAATTTGCATTCACTACTTTGGGGCACATTGATTATATTGAATATGAGGCTAGAGATGAGCTCACAGATGTATGGGTTTTAGACACAGGAGCAACCAAACACATGACATTTAGGAGATATTTCTTTTGGTCTTATAAGGAAGCTTCTCTCTCTCCAGTTGCCTTAGCAGATAAGTATATACATACACCACTAGGACTTGGTTCTATTCAAATTCTTCTTCCTAATGGGTCTATAAAATACTTGGAGGATGTTTGGTATGTTCCCACATTGAAGAAACACTTACTTTCTTTGGTAACTATTCGAAAGAAAGGTTATCAAATTATGCTTGAAAATGGGCTCATTTACATCAATTTAGTGAAGGATAATTATAAAACAATGTATACAGGATATGAAGATGGAAACTTGGTTAGATTGCATTGTAAGGTGCTTCCTCCCAATATAGAACTTGCAACAGTTGTTGACACAGGTATAGGTACTATGTCTACACAACGGTTATGGCATCTCCGCTATGGACATTTGAATATCCACTCTTTAGTGGATTTGTAGAGATATGGTATGGTGAATGGGTTGCCCACTTTTTGCAAAGATAGTATTCTTTGTGAGTCATGTGTTTTGGGCAAACAAAATTGGGAAAATTTTCCTAAATAGTCATCTTGGAGAGCTAACAGATGTTTACAGTTAGTTCATAGTGATGTATGTGACATGAAAAATTCATCCATTGGTGGGTGTAGATACTTTGTCTTGTTTATTGATGACTTTTCTAGGATAACTTGGGTATTCTTTATGAAAAACAAATCTGAAGTTTTTGCTAAGTTTGTTGATTGGTTACACTTAGTCGAAAAAGAAACAGGTTCACATTTGGCCACTCTTCATTCAGATAATGGAGGTGAGTATACCTCAAATGAATTTTTAGACTATTGTCGAGAACATGGAATTCATTGACAATATAGTAATGATTATACTCCACAATAAAATGGAGTATATGAACGAATGAATATAACTTTAGAGGGCACAGTACGTGCCATGTTGCACTATAAATAGCTTGATGATAAATTTTGGGAAAAACTCCATATGAAGCATGGTATGGGTTTAAACCCAAAGTTAAAAACTTGAAAGTGTTTAGATGTGTTTATTTTTCTTTGGTTCCTATTAAACATAGAACTAAGTTGGAACCATGAAGTTTAAAATGCATATTTCTTGGTTATTCTGAAGATAAAAAGGGGTTTCATTTGCTTGCACAGGATTCAAGAAAATTCATAGTGAGTCGAGATGTAATATTTGATGAGTTTGGGACTATGAACACTACAGAGATTGATTCTCAACTTGATAGATTAGAGAGGAAAAATGCAAAAAGAGATAAGGGTTTGAATAATGGGGATAACTCTTCAAAGTTTTGGTATGAGACTCAAATTCCTTCACTTTCCTCTCCTTCATCTACAAGTTCACAGGTTGATGACTTAGAAATTGTTGAAAATTCTCTAAGTCCCCCATTGAATAATGCACCTAATGAAAATTTTGGAGTCCCTGATTTGAATAATTTGTCTAAATATCCAGAATGGGCTCAAAGTACTTTTTTTAACCTGACAACAGATGAAGTTGGTTTAACAGGGCCTAGGAATTCTCAAAAATAGGTGAACCATGCTATGGTTGTTACTACTTCTTCCACTGAGCCATCCACTTTTGAGGAGGCATCTACTAAACATGTTTGGCAACAGGCAATGAAATGTGAGTATGATTCCATATTTAACAATAATACATGGGTTTTAGTTGATCCTCCTCCACATGTTAAACCCATCAGATGTAAATGGGTTTATAGGACTAAGTATAAATTAGATGGCTCTATTGATAAACATAAGGCACAACTTGTTGCAAAAGGATATGCACAACAAGAAGGTATTGACTATGAGGAAACATTTGCACCAACTGCTAAATGGCACACTATTTGTATGGTACTTGCCTTAGCAGCACAAAATGGTTGGAAAGTACATTAGTTGGATGTTAAAAGTATTTTTTTAAATGGTGATTTACAGGAAGAAGTCTATATGAAACAACCTCAAGGTTTTGGACAGGTGGGTGCTGAACACAAAGTGTGTAAATTGACAAAAGCTTTTTATGGGCTCAAACAGGCACCCAGGGCTTGGTATGAGAAAATGGATTCATACTTGAAATCCATTGGTTTTTATCGTAGTGAATCAGATGATACTCTCTATTTTCAAGTGCAGGGTAAGAAAATGGTGATACTAGTTCTCTATGTTGATGACTTGTTTATTACAGGTAATGATGAAAACCATAACAAGTCTATGAAGAAGGAATTAAAAGATGGGTTTGAGATGACAGATCTTGGACTTCTTCACTACTATCTAGGCATAGAGGTAACTCAGAAAGAGCATAGTATTTTCATTTCTCAAACTAAGTATATTTCTGAGTTATTAGAGAGGTTTGGCATGAGTGATTGCAAACCTGCCCTCACTCCCATGGAAAGTAACTTGAAATTGTCTAAGGATGATAGCAGTGCCTTTTTTGATGGCACCACATATAGACAATTGGTGGGAGGTTTGATATACTTGATGACTACGAGACCTGATATTTCATTTTCAGTTGGAATTTTATCTAGGTTTATGCATGAGCCTAGAGAAATTCATTGGCATGCGGCAAAATGAGTACTTCGTTACCTTCAGGGAACGAAAACATATGGCCTTGAATACTGCCGCAACAAGAACTTCAAACTTGTTGGATATTATGATGTAGATTTTGGTAAATGTGTGGATGACAGAGTGTCAACCACAGGATACATTATGCATATGGGTTCAGCCACCATTGCTTGGTGTTGTAAGAAGTAGGATACAGTGGCAAATTCATCATCATAATTAGAGTATATTACAGCATGGGATGCTTCTAGAGAAATTTTTTACCTTCATCGTATTCTTGAAGATCTTTAGGTTTCTCAGTTTGCTCCTACACAGTTATACATTGATAATCAGAGTGCAATCAAGATGTCCAAGAATCTAGTGTTTCATGCTAAAACAAAACATATGGATGTCAAATACCATCATCTGCGAATGCTGGTGGCAAAAAAAACTCTTGATCCAATATATTTCCCAACTATCGATCAAACAACTGATATCTTCACAAAACCCCTTGACAAAATCAAATTTGAAAAATTCAGAAAAATGCTTGGTATGTGTCCAAAGACCTGGCTTTGGATCATAGGGGGGTTTGTTAGGACTTGTTCCAAAGTCTTAATGCTAGGTTAGATTTTTGGTAGGTAATTAATAATTATTGTAAATGGGGCATGCATCTTTTAGTAAAGACACCCCCATAAAATAAACTTAGTTTAATTATTAGGTAGTTTTAATGTTTATATTTATTAATTAGAATTACTTTATGGGTTGTTTTACCGTATTTAGTTGGTTATAGAATTAGTTGTTTTTACCAGTCATTGGTAAAAACTATATAAATCCATGTTTGCATTGTAAAAGGGTTAACGGAGTAAAGGCACCCTTATGTATTTGACAAGGTTCAACCTATATTGATTATGGAGTTATCATTTGTCCCCTATAGGGAACCTTTGGAATCAAAAGTACCATTCCTATTATGATTAGCATAGTCCAAAGATTAGAAATAAATACATCTAAAACACTCCCCAAAAACTTGCTAAAGTTTGGGTCATCTTGAAAATAACCCTAAAGTCTTTCTATTTTCATGCTTTCTTTGTAATAAGCCGAGTGATATGGACCTAAAATTCATGCTTTTCGTTTACATTGTTTGGCATGAAATTCATGGTGCAATTGATTCCCCTAGAACATTCAAAACTTGATAGTTTAGTAGACCCTACTTTGCCATACCTTGTCAATATAGACTTAAGATGTTTGTTTTTTGTCTTTAGCTTACTTGGTCTTGATTTGTGTCTAAACTACTTGTTAACTCGATGAACTTAACTAAAACACATTGTCCTCAATTTTATTGAGTAAGGGAGGTGTTACACTGTCCAAATGGAAAATTCATCTTTTCCTTGTTCAATTTGTTATCAAAAGCTTTATGTCATGACATCCACTTTGGTGTAGTCATACTGCCCAATTGAGTCTAGAACTTTTACCCAATTTGTTTAAATCCTTCATTTATAATCCACATTCAAAATTGAACCTTTTTGAGTTCTAAGGGTTGGTGTGTCAAAGTGGGTTCACCATTTGTGTACTAAGCTTGTTTTAACTTGGGTTTAATTTTCTATTTGGATTGAAGGTCTTTTATTAAGACTCAAAATCAAATTATCATCTTAGTGGACTCAATTTATCTTGTGTATCGCTCATGCTTTGGGTCCTAGAACATATTTTATCCTACTAGAATCATGTGGCAACGTTGTGCTGCATATTTGGTCCTAGCTTTATACTTAGTGATTCATGTATGTTTTTACATCTTGAGTTGCTTAGTTCATTTTGTCTTCTTCATAATCTAGAGATCTTATCTCTAAACTTCTAGGGTCAACTTGTTAAAGTTAAAACTAGCTTTTGTAGTGTGGGTGTATCACAAAGATATAGGCTTTGGTGTACTAGTTTTCACCTTGGGTCTTTGAGTTACCTTACTCTTTTTCAATCTATACATTTTAATCTTACCAAAGGTTGAGTAATTTCATGAACCAAATCTTTTGAAGTGTGCCTGGTTTTAAACCATCCTCCCTTATAGTCTCATTAGTACCTTGGTTATTTGTTTAAAAGAGAGCCAAAGAATACTTTGATTGGTTGTCGAACATTGGTCCAAAGTTAGTCAAACACCTAGAGCAGCTCTTTTTAGACATGACTCAAAGGTTCACTCATAGTGGGGCCTCTTATGGCTTTAGTTATGAGGATGAGCAATTTTATGATGTTCAAGATAACCCCATTATTTTTTATGATATCCCTATAACCATAGGATTTGAAGATGATTACAATGAATATGAACCCCAAAAAGATCAAGATGAAGCCCTTCTTAGATTGATAGAATCAGGTGCTAGACTACCTTCTGAATTTTCTATAGAAAAATTGCATACCTTAGTTACAGAAGGAGAACAACGATGGCAAGATCAAGATTTTTCACAAATAGACAGACCTTATTCTTCTAACAAAATAAATGAAATACAAATAGAGTCAAAATCCTCAAATCTAGATATTCTAGCTAAGATCAAGATAATAAGTCAATGATATGCAGATCAACTTGTCATGGACTTAACTGACTCCCTAGTTGCCACTTCAATTCACAATAAGGATTCAAAAGAACACGAAGATATGGTGGATATTATGCTACAAATATTGGATGAGAACATTGCCATAGTGGATCAAGGTAATCTAAATGAACATTTAAAGTCACAAGAGAACTTACAAGATGTTTCATTTGATACGGAACATACATTCTTCAATCATCAAGAACCTCTTGTTATGTTACAAACTCAAAAACCCAAACATTCAATTCGAATTGAGGAAATCCCTCAAACAAACCAAAGATTGGTAAATAAACATAGACATTTCCAAAATCAACAAAATGTGAAACAACTAAATTCTGAGAATGTTTTATAATCCAAGAATCAATAGCTTATGTTCTCAACTCAAGTAGCAAATCAAAATCAAATC
Organism: Torreya grandis; assembly: GCA_037957365.1. Classification (NCBI taxonomy): domain Eukaryota; kingdom Viridiplantae; phylum Streptophyta; class Pinopsida; order Cupressales; family Taxaceae; genus Torreya; species Torreya grandis. Next base: position 758,207 of record JARHVA010000430.1, read on the forward strand.
ATGGATTGAAAGGTATACGCTCCTTATAGATCCATACAAAACTAGGGGCACATACCACCCTAATAGCAATAAAATCAGGGACACATTCTACCCCAATAGAAACAAAATTAGGGGCACATTCCACCCTAATAGCAACAAAATAAGGGGCACATTCCACCCCAATAGAAACAAAATCAAGGGCACATTCCACCCTAGTAGCAACAAAATTAGGGGCACATTCCACCCCAAAAACATATTATCCAATCCACAAATGCACCAAACATGCAAGAATGGAATTCTATGAAAGAAATTGTCCAAAGATTGGAGATGAACAATAGAGTCAAAAAGTAAAAATTTGATGAGATATGCCCATATCCATTTGACTTATATATTCTCCAAAACCCGTTTCCACCTCACTTTGAGGAGCCCAAATTTGACAAATACAAAGGGAAAGGAGATTCACATGAATAGATACAAACATTCTTTGCCTTATGTCAAGAGGTTGCTTATAGTAGTGAGTACTTACTATGAATATTTCCATGAAGTTTAATAGGACAAGCTCTTGATTGGATACTTAAACTACCCAAGGGATCAATTGTAGATTGGAATGACTTCTCAGAAAAGTTTGATAACCATTTGTCATACAACATATAAAGTGAATTGACCATTGTTGATTTATGAAAATCCAAATAACATGATGGTGAAAGTTTTGTTACATATCTAAAAAAGGTGGAGAGAATTAGTAGGCCACTTTTAACACAATTTACCAGACAAATAATTGGTTGATATCTTTGTATAGAATTTTCATCCTTAAGTTGCGCATAATCTATGGTTAGCTTGTGCTAACTCATTTTAAGAAATTATTGACAAAGGAGTGCAGATTGAGAAGGCTCTTATTGCTAAGGGCCTTGTTAAGATCTTTGCACAAGGACCAACATCTAATCAGACCAAATCATCAACTCCTCAAATATTTATGTAGGATAAGTCTAAGGGCATTCACAAAAATAAGAACATGGTTGGAAATGGGGTGACAAAAATAAGACATGTATAAATGGTATAGACTATGCCTCCTCTAAATGTACAATTAACTCCCTCAAATCCACTACCTAATTTGTAAAGACAACCTTCAAAAAGGATGTTTCATAATAATTTTAGAGTCTTTAGCAAGTTAGGAGAATCGTTTGAAATAGCATTACAAAATCTCATTGCCCCTAATCAAGACACAAATCAAGATATGGGAATCTACAAAGATCCCTTTCCGCGACATGATCCACCACCACCAAGAAATAATCAAAATGGTCACAATCAAGGATAGAGGTAGAAATTAAAACCATCAACAAGGTCAAAATCATAATGAGCATAATCAAGATCATGATCCCCACACTAATAATGTGGCTTATAACAATGTACATTACGACTACAATAACACTATGGGACACATTTCTACAATCCATATTTCCACTATTATTGTGATGCCATGTGGCCAATCTCATGTTCCTCACAACATGATACCCATCATTATAGGTTTAGCACTCTCTCCCCCTAGTAATACCATGTCAAGTTTGCATCATCATGTTGCTACTCTATTTACATGGGTTACTAATTACTAAACAATAGTACCATTCTTCTAGAGGCTCCTCATTGACCCAAAATTATAGTAATATCATTAATTTCCCATGAATCACCATCCAAGGCCCTTTGCCTTGTCCTTCTAATTATAATGACTCATTACCACCTCTAGGTTGTGCAGTTATAACTAGATACTTGTGAGTTACGATCCAGGGCCCTTCGCCCACTTCTTTCCATAAACCCAATGAGAACATTGTTCTAATGGTTCCAAAGCTGAATATTATCCCAACAAAGACTAAACTAGTTCAATCCGCAATTCAAAGGCATTATACTATAATGGACCAATTAGATAAAGCCCCTATGCAAATTTCCATATTAGAACTCTTACAGACATCTGATGTCCATAGAACCATCTTCAACAAACTTTTACAAGAGTATATTGTGCCTAATGATATAAACCTTGATCAGTTCCAAAACCTAATTGGACATTTGTCTTTATTTTGTAAAATCATGTTTGATCAAAAGGACATGTCCACCCTTGGCCCAAATCACAATAACCCATTATCCATTGAGATAATCATTGCGGATCACAAGATCAAGCAGGTTCTTATAGATAATGGTTTAGGGCTAAACATCATATCTCTTAAATTGGTGTGACGATTGGGTTACATGGACAAAGACATTCAGCTAGATACTATTACAATCAAGGCTTATGATAATGTGGAGAGGGAGTCATCTAGTAAAATTTGGTTTCCAGTCATGGTTGGGGCTATTTATCATCACACATTATTCCATATTATGGACATTGAGCTTCCTTATAACATACTTCTTGGTCATCCTTAGATCCATGAAGTATAGGTAGTTACATCTACTCCTCACCAATGGCTTAAGTTTCCCCATGATGGGATAGAGGTTACTATTCCCACTGATCAATAGCCATACCAATACTACAAACATCTTGAAGTAGGGTTTCATAATTATAACTATTGCCTAGGTTCTGAATTCATTACAAAGAAGAATAAATCCATCATTTCTTATCTATCTCCATCTAATTATATAGACCCTAGGGATCTAGCCTCCACTTCAACTGATCCATTTCCTATAGTTATGGCCAAGCAGGTGGTTATTAAAGATGTAGGCATTTCCTCATATCATCTGAAGAATGTCCTCCATATTGAAAAATTACCAAAATCCTCTAAAACATTTGGTAGGCCTAAAACTTCCCAGACTCTTAATAGACCCAATCAGATTTGTTAACCAAAGAAGAAGCAACCAAAACCTCCTATGGTTTTTGTACTTGTAATCACACCAAAGAAAGATTGAGAGGCTTTTACTGAGGGAGATTGGTTATATTCTAAGGGCCTTGCAAATTTTTTTTAGAATCTAAATTATCTTATCCCTACCAAGATAATGGATCATCTTGACTATACAAGGAAAGGCCTTGGCCCCCAGGAACAAGGAATTTTAGATCCTTTATTAGCTGGAGTTGTCAATGGAATCATGGTCTCAAATTTAAACCACCATAGGATGACCTCATAACATTTGGTAGTGATTCTTCTAAAGTGACTGGTAATGAGACTCTTAGTAGTGATGTAACATCCCATTATAGCCTTTTTGATGAGCTTGTTGATTCATATTTATTTGATTCAAATGCCATATTAACCATAACACCTATTGGAGCTTCCCATCCTAAAGCAAAAACTTGTCCTAATAGTTCTTCCCTTCCTAAAGTAGGACATTATATCTTTACCATTGATGCTTATGGTCCTAAATAAAACCCTCATTATAACCTATGCCTTTGCCATCCTAAACTCATAGAATGGGATCGGCAAAATTTGGTCATATGCCTCGATGATTTTCAAAATGAAGAATAAATTATAGAATACATGGGCCTATGAGATGCACTATCCATTGGTGATCATAAACAGGGTTTTGATTTTTAATTGAATCCTTCTACCTACTTTGAAGAGCAGGCAAACTTTCTTGGTCATAATAAAGAACAAACATTGAGATCTTCAGGTGAAAACCTTTTTAAGGCATTCATTGATTAAGAAAAAAGTAAATAAATAGACAAGCCTTTGATTGAAAACCTATTTTAGGTGCTCCTAGGCAAGAAAGTTTGCTCATCCCCTTAGGACATAGAAAGTCCATCTAGCCCAAGTTCCATAACTAGTACAAACATCTCTTCAAAACAATATCAAATATTTGAGCATCTTGCTCTTGCTTTTTCAGAGATCTTTGCCTATTGGCCTTTACTTGAGAAGGTAGATTCTGATTCTTCATATTATCCAGATCTTTGGAAAGAATAAAATGAAGCTATGACAGAAGAAGATGATCACGACCATACATTACCTACAACTCTAGAATATGGATCCACACCCCTTATGGAGAGCATAACAAAAGTGAATTTGGGAACCCATGAGGATCCCAAAAATGTTTATCTTGGATATTCCCTTACTGAAGTAGAATAGGAACATATTATATCCATTCTTAAGGATTATATAGACATCTTTACATGGGCATATTCTAACTTGCCAAGTCTAAATCTTGATTTAGTTGTAAATCATCTAGTTGTTCACCTTGATGCTAAACCAATCAAGTCAAAGTTAAGAAAGATGCATCCATACATTGCCCTTTTGGTTAAGGTTGAGTTGGAGAAGTTGTTAGGATCCAATTATATCAAACCACTAGACTAATCTGAATGGATTTCTAACATAGTACCAATAAGTAAAAAGACCCTAGGCATATGTGTTTATACTAATTTTTACGATATCAACAAGGCATGTCCCAAAGATGATTTTCCTCTACCCAACATTGACATGATTGTTGACTCAATTGATGGGTACAAGATGCTATCCTTAATGGATGGATTTTTTTGGTTATAATCAGATAAAGATAGCCGCTAAATATCAGCATAAGACTACATTAACCACTCCATACCAAGTCATGCCATTCAATTTGAATAATGTTGGAGCCACATATCAACATGCAATGACTATCATCTTCCATGACATGACGCATGACATTATCGAGGACTATATTGATGATATACTATCAAAATCAAGAGCAAGAGCTAGACACCTTGACATTCTATGAAGAATATTTGAGAGGCTTTATGCACATAAAGTCTGCTTGAATCTTAAGAAATGTGTCTTTGGAGTCACATTAGGAAAATTGCTAGGGTTCATTATATCACAATGAGGGACTGAAGTCAACTCTATGAAGGCCACCATATTATGGAAATGCCTTCACCTAAAAATCTTAAATAGTTATGGGGTCTACAAGGCAAGATTCAATCTATACATAGGTTTATTTCTCAACTAGCAAATTAGTTCCACCCATTTACCCATCTCTTAAAGAAAGGGGTGACATTTCAATGTGATGAAGATTGTTAGATAGCATTTGTAAATCTTAAAACATACTTGGCAAATCCATCAGTCTTACGACCTCCAACATAAGGGAAGCCACTGTTTCTTTACATATCAGCCACAAAATATGTAGTAGGGGCACTTTTGGCTCAGCATGATGATCATGGTAAGGAACATGTGGTTTATTATTTAAGTTACACATTGGTAGCCTATGAACATAATTATATGCCTATTGAGAAGGCATGTTTATCTATGGTGTTCACCACTCAAAAACTGTGACATTATATGCTAAATAACAAAACTTTTATTATCACCAAGGTAGATCCTCTCAAGTTCCTCTTATCTAAAGCAACTCTCCAAGGATGCATGGCTAAATGGATTATGCTCCTTAGTGAGTTTAATATTGAATACCAGAATCAGAAAGCAATCAAAGGGTATATTCTTGTGAACTAACTTGTAGAAGCTCCTATTACAACCACTCAACCTCTCAATTTTGACCTTCCAGATGATTCTATCATTATGATAGAATAAGCATCACAAGAGCCTAAATAGTGGACACTCTATTTTGATGGATCCTTCACAACCTGAGGATCTAGAGCTGACATATTATTGATAACATCATAAGGGGATTTGATCCCTAAAGCCTTCCATATATAGTTTTAGTGTATAAATAATATAGTTGAATATGAGGCATTGGTTATAGGGTTATGTCTTGCCATATAGTGGGATATTCAAAGCTTAAAGGTCTATGGAGATTCATAGCTAATCATAAATCAGACAACTGATCAATATCAAACAAGAGATGATAATATTATCCCTTACAAGCAAATTGTTGATAATCTTAAAAGATATTTTAAATTTCTATAGTTTGAGAAAGTTCCATGAGTCAACAATAGGTCTATCGATGCCATAGAAATAATTGGTTCCATGATTCAAATGCATGATAGTGCTAAAAAGTATCAGTTCCTAATTGAAAAACTTCTTTAGCCAACACATATTTTATTAGATTCAGAGAGGATATGCACCATTACTGATCATAATGGCTTTAACATCTAATATTATTTCAAGTGAAGTAATGGATATAGATTTTGTGTTGCTGAGATCAGGGTGAGATAAGTTAATTATATCTATCATCATTGAATTAGTTTTTGAAATGGATGGTATTTGAGGTGATTATTGAGGAAAAGTTTTCTCAATGTAGTGTGGTTGGATAAATTTAAATAGTGATAATGTAGATTGATTAGTGGAATTGGAACTGAGTTATATTAAATTAAGTTGTGTGGAAGATTCAAAAGATTTCATATTTTAGATTTCTTTGATTACCATGGAGTGTTTGATAATGATGGATTAGTAGGGAATACATAACTTTTAGGTTTTGATTTAGTATCAGATGAGATATGAATGACATGGACATCACGATTGAAGGCATGTATTTTTGATAATGTATTGTGGTAATGATATACATTTGAGTCTCATTATAGGGCTTGATCCATGATATATTATCATCATAGTTGTGATAAATAGTGCATGTATCAATTTTCATAGGAGAATTAAGGGTTGAAACACCTATGTTGTTGAATTGATGAGGAGACATAGTTAAAGGGTCTTGAAAAAGTTTTTCCACGCCATATTAATTGCACATGAAATAATCTTCTATGTAAGAGGCTTTATATGCATTTCATGGAGGGGGAGTATTGGTAGTATCATTGATTATAAGAATGGTATGATCATGTGGAAATAGACTAGGAGGAATTCATTCTACTATATAATGAGGTAATTGAGTAGTATTACAAGTATTTTTCAACTCATTTGGTTCATCTTCATCTGAATCAGCAAGAGTGACATGTAAATCAGGATTCATGTTAACAAATTTAGGAAGGGTGGACAATTAATGTGAGTAATAGTATAAATGCAATATTGAGAATTAGGATTAGGTAATTGAAAACTCCATGGATTGGGATAAGCCTCATGTTTATAATGTTTACTACTATATATTAATTTGATACATTGGCTACCTAAAGAGGTAATGACATACATATAATGTGTCCATGGATGACCAAGGAGCATGTTGTAAGATAAAGAGCGACTGAGAACTATAAGCTTAGTGTGAATTGTGGGTCTGATAGTAAGTGGGATCCAAATGCAACCAAGTGGTTTTTGATTGGTCTTATCAAATCCTCTATACATGATCCATTTTTATTTAATATTTTGTTTGGTGTATCCAATTTCTTGAATTAACCAAAGAGAGGTGATGTTGATTCTTGATCCTTCATCTACTAGGAATTTTGGAATGAGGGTATTATTGATCATAATTTTAATAAAGAGGGGTGTATCATCTACTTAAAAAATAATTTATTTATTAATCATATCATCTTTGAGAAACTATATGGATGGTTTTGAGGATGCGGAAATGGTTTCAATTTTATGTACTTTTATAAGTGGATGATCATTAGAAGGGATTTTTGAATCATGAGATTGTGGTTATTTAATGTTTTGTAATTGATTCATAAGGAAATCATTATGATAGGGAGAAGTTCAAATTAATTCCATAAGGGGAATTTTTGAAGTCATTGAATTAAGTTCTTCCAAAAAAATCTAATGCAATTTAGAGGATGAACAACCAACACAAGGTTTATGAGATATGACATTTTTATGGGAATAGGAGAACTAGGTTAGGGTTTTGGTTGTGGAAGTGGCTCATCATTTGGTTCAAAATATGTAGATATAATGGTTATCATACTTAAGCAATTATTCATTAGTAGAGTATTTCTTAGGTTTAGTGATAAGATCCTTGAGAGATGGTTTTCATCTATAGTTAACTTTGTTGTAATCACATATTGAGAATTGGTATAATATTGGTCATTATCAACATCAATTGCACAAATATTATTGTTCAAATTTTGTTTTTTAGAAGTAAAAGAGGATTTTTGAGGTTTATAAGGTATGATTTTAGTAACTTATTTCTTTTGGGAAGCTTTTAGATAATAATGATGATTTAATTTGACCATAGGATGATGGTCAAATGTGTCCTCTAAAATGAAGCAAATGAAAAATTTAACAACCCCCCAACATGTTTCATGAGAATGACCTATATCAGCATGAAACCAGAAAAAAATATTAGGATCATATCATGAAATGGGGGTGATATTATAGGTGAAGGGTTTAGATGGAGATAATAATTGATTCATTTGTGGTACCATTAATAGTCAGTGGGAAGCAAGTTGATTATCTATTTTGACTACTCGTGCTTTTGTTTGAGGATTATAACTTGTAATTGCATTAGTTAAAGTTTGGAAAGATTCCTTGGTTGAGCTATGGGTTGGATCAAATTGTTTCATAAGGAAATATTATCTTTTAGCTTGGTCAAATGCTTTATTTAAGGTTTGTGAAGAAAAAGTTCAAACCTTATATTGGAGGGAAGGTGTTAAAGCAATGATAAATAATTTAAAGAGATTATCGTCAATAATGTTTTGATATGATTTATGAGCTAATGATTTCCATCATTTGATGAAAGCATGAGTTGATTCTATGGGTGATTGCCTAGCATTGATAAAATGACTAAGATAATTTTTTGGAAGATCATTTAGTTGAAATTCCATAACTAAGGCATTAACCAAATCTTCAAATTGTGAGATAGAATGTTGATGCAATTGATTATACCATTATAAAACATCTCTTGTGAATGTTTTGACTAAAATTTTGGTAGTAGAAAAGGTATTTGTTTTGACCCATTTTTTGTAGAGATTGCCAAATGCTTTAAGAAAAGATGAATGGTCTTTAGTACCATCATATTTAATAGTTGGAGATATATATCCAATATCAATGGATAGTATGAAAGGAGTCAAAGGTTCATTTTGAATATTTTGAAGCATGTTATTATGCATAAAAGGTTGAGAAATTTTATTCCTATTGGCATATCTAAGAGGAGGAGATATAAACATTTCCTTATTTTGAGGCATGATAAGAGGAGGTTGATTAGTAATTTGTAATATATGATGTTGCATTTGCATCATTTGTGAATTGTTTGATGTTTGCATAACATTCATTTATTAGACCATTTGAGCAATAATTTGAGTGATATCAATTGGTGTATTTTGGTTGCTATTGGTAAGAGGTGGAATGTTAGTGTTGGTAGGATGAACATTCCCATTGTTAGGAATGGGAATGTTTTCTATAGGAGGATTCCCTATGGGAGTATTTGTTATGCTGGTATATATTACTCCAATGGTGTAGTAAGAAAGTTTAGATATGGTAGTATCATGAAAAGTGTGAAATGGATTAGAACCATATAATTCATCACTTTGGGTGATTTAAACCATGTTTTAGTCAATAGATTTAGATGAAGGATGGTAATAAGTGCACCATGAGAGATTATCCTCTTATGTGGCTAATAAATAACAACCCATGTATCTTCTAAATGGGTTAAGTTTATCAAGAAAGATTTTGATAAGTGATTTCATGATAGTAAACAATGTGGAAAGAAAAATAATAATGTGTAGGTTGTGCATAGGAAAAAGTTTTAATGGATAAAACTAAATTAGCCACTAACTGAACTAGATTGGCCAAAGAAGTTTTAGGTTTAAAAAAGAACTGTGTTGGCTAACAAGTATGAATTCAAGCAAGTTGATGCAGTTTGAATAGGAAAAAGACCAGGGTTAAAAAAAAATATGTATACTAGTAGGTACAAGTAGTCAAACAGGTCAATGTAGTTTATTAATAAATAGGAAAAGATCAAAAAATCTGATAAAGAACTGAGTTGGCCAACATGTATAAATTTGAGAAGGTTAATATAGTTAGGAAGTTAGAAAAATAAAATAATATTGGACTAAGATACATCAAGTTGGTCAACTAGGTTGGAAAAATAGGAAAGCATAACAGTCTTTCCCATCTAAACTAATTGACCTTGTTAGATATTAGAATGTTGCTCTTGACTAGGCAAAACCAATCCATCAACTCCTATGTTAAACATGCATAAAGGTCTAGACCTTAACCACATAATAAGATGTTCATCCTACCTATCAATGATCAGAAATTTGGTTCTAAAAAAAGTTTCAATTTAGCGTTTTAGTGGTGGCACACTGAAGAGCTTGTCGAGAGCTTTTTGACGCTTTTCATGGTTTGTAAAACGGACACCGTATGCAAAAGTTATGGCCATTTGAAGATTTCTCAAAAAATGTCACTTGCGACATTTGGCACTTGATTCGAGGACGTTTCAACATTTGGACCTATCGTAGGTCGACACATGGCACTGTTGAAATTCCAAGTGGGCCAATAGCCATTTGACATGTGGCAAAAAAAATCAGGTGCAAAAAAAATTGGCTTAGGTGTTTTATTCACATGTCATTTGATATTTTCAAACCTTTCAAAGGTGCCAAAAGAGGAACCTCCATGCCACCCAAGGAAATATTCAAACTTGATGCCCAAGAAGAGTCAAAGCACCTAGAAAGGAGAACTTGAGTGCCTAGAATGGAGGAAGGAAGTTTTGAACCCTTGACCTCCCGTGTAAAAGAGATAGGCCTTGACCACTTCAACCACAAGTCTTGAAGTGTTATATAAGGCACTAATTTTATACTTGAATTTATCAGGTTCTAGACTGTATTTTTTATTTTAAGTGGCCAAGACTTTGTAAAAGCTTTGGGAAAGCTTATATAATGGATTTTTATCCATTTTTCGGCCATAATACTCAGTCTTAATAGTCTTTTTATCCAATTTGCATATTGGAAGAGTATTATTAAGCCCATAGAGAACCCAGAGATGTAGGCATCATTTGTTGAGCCGAACTCTGTTAGCAATGTTGGATGGTAATTTGTCATTTGCTTGCATGTTTTAATTCAATTTTTCTAATTTTTTAATTATGAAATCATGAAAATATTAAATTTCAACAATTTATGACATTTGATGTAAAAAAACAAAAATTGGTTCAATAATCGAGAACATTTTTATGCCAAAACATTGAGATGCAAGTTCTTTTGAGTTTTTCAAGAATTTGTTAAGTTTTGAGAAATTCAGTATTCGTAATTAAAACTTCACTTTGAGTTGATTCAGTATAGTTTATGGATCAATCAATATCTCCATCAATATCAGTAGTTCTACCTTAGGATAGTATATTGTTTTCCCACGTATCAAAATTTTTAGAATCTTCCACACATCCTTGATCATCATGGTCATCTCACTTGTCGATAGGTGAAATTTTTTGGTCTCAAAGTGCCACCTCTCTTCTAGTACTATCATCATCACCCTATTTTCCTAGATTAGGGTCATTCTTGCTATGTGATACAATCCAACCACCTAAAAAACCCCAAACTCTTACTAATATAGCCAGTTCACTAATCTCATCACCCATGATTTATGCTCTTGAGTAATAAAAATTATAAACCACTCTTGTAGACATAAAAAATGATGCATACTTATTCATTTTTCCTCATTATGACTATTTTTTTAAATTTTTAGCATAAAATATGGTTCAAACACAAATTACATGACTTCTTTGTAAATGTCTTTATTGCTCAAGTGACATGACTTTCATGCAGATGACTTGACATATACATGGAGATCATTTTTATAAAAACATCGAAACTATCATGAAAATGCCATTCATAGACATGCAAATGATGTTTAAGACTACACAAACATCATGAGGAAAAATTTCCTCACATTATCTATGCTTTGTATGTGTTTTTCACCTTGTTTATGATAAAAATGAAAAAAAAATCAAAATCCAAAGTGAATTATTGGTGGCCCACCCTCATCCAGACACTGATACTCCCTTATCAGTTCACTCTGGTGGCTATTTGAAGGGACATGATCCATTCTTACAGATAATTGAGAGACAAATTAGAGCTAAAATATCAGAAAGCTTGGGGAGAAAATGAATAGATTTCATCCCCTCAGCCATTATTTATTCACCCCTTCCACAAATCTCAAATATTTTTGCTCTATTTTCCTTGTTTTCATCCATATTTCACCTGGTAAGTTCAATTATGCCTCCTTTCACCAATTTTATTCCCATTTTCAACAATCTTCATCATTTTCACTCTCTTTTCTCTTGTATTAGAATTCTTATTCCTTTCAAGGTCCCATTTATTTCATTCTTTCTTTCCATGACCCCTCAATGGGGCATTATACCTTCATCATATATTATAATGGGATATGTGTTATGTAGTACAAGTAAGCCTAGTAATAGGAAGTTAGGTTTATATATGCCATTAACAACTCCTTCTAGGCCACAAAGAGATTTACATGGATTTTTTATGATTGCTTATGCCAAGGAAGGGGCAGGACTATCTCTTTGTGTTTGAGGACCAGTTTAGTAATATGTGTATTACTATTCCTTGTAAGAAGACCCTAAAAGGTAGTGATGCATCTAAGTTTTTAGTTGTAATTTGTGGGTTCATTTGGTTTGCCTATTTATATTATTTCAAATTAGGGCTCAAGATTTTTTTGTAAGTTTTGGGCCACATTGTGGGAGAATATGGATACCAGGGTTTGTCTCTTTTCACCCACTAACCAATGGGTAAAAATAATTTATAAATATAACATTGGTACAACATTTGAGAGGGTATAATAGGAAGCATGTTAATACTTGGGAATAAAATTTAATATTTATTCAACATTCCTATAATAAGGCACTGCATTATTCTACTATAAAAAATCATTTAATTTTTTGTTGGATACGTACCTCCATGTCCATTTCATTTTGTTTTGAGATGTCCATACAAAAAAAATGTGAAAGTGGATCAAGAGGTAGAAAAAGCTGAAAGGTTCATTGTAAGGATTCAATAAATTCACCTCCAATTACAAGAGAGGTTAAAGGAGTCACAAACTATTTACAAAGAAAGGCATGATCAACATAGGATTAAACATAGTTTTCTTGTTGAAGACAAGGTATGGTTTTAATTAGAAAGACTCCAAGGTAAGACTAAGAGGCATAAGAATTTTATGTATGGTCCATTTAAAATTGTGGAAAAAGTGGGAAAGAATCAATTTAGACTAGATTTGCTTTTTTATATGAATATTTATTCCATTGTCAATATTGACAACTTACATCTATTTGAGCCTTCTTTGTTAGAAAATGAAGATGAAAGATTTTTTATACATTGAATGAAGACCTCTCTCATAATATTCAAATAAAATTAGACAAGGATGTTGTGCTACTGAAAAAGGAGAGGACAACAAGAAGAGGAGTGTAAGAGAATTGGTTGGTTGGGTTAAAGGGTCAATTATTTGATAAGGCCAAATAGTTTTCTAGAGAAGATGCGAGAAATATATTTCCTCACTTATAGAGTTATTAACACTTTTAGGGACATAAAACCTTCAAATTTGGGAGGCATGATCCAAAATATGGATTTAGGTTACTAGACATGTCATAAATTACATTTCAACTATACTCAATTATGTAATTTTTGCATGCAAACACAATATAAGACACTTATTCAAGTTTTTAATTTAAATTGAGCTATTAAGTTAAGTTGTAGTGGTAGAATCAATGTTGAGATTGCCCAAGAGTTCTGATATTGATGAATTCAATATCTTGTAGCCTTTTAAACTAAGGTTTTTCTCAAGAATGATGAAATCACCAATAAATTTAGGTGGTGGTTGTGTATCCACTGGTGTCTAGAAGGTCCACATAAAGTGATGGTTTTGTCATTGAACAAAACACAAGAATGGGAATGGGTTCAAACACTTCCTCTTATTAATGATGTTTTATTTGGATTCTTTGGTGGGTTCCATGGTGGAAGGGCATAAATATAGACACTATTGAATATAGATGACATCATGTAATTTAGTGAGAATTCTTTAAGTTGGATTCATATTTTATTTAATAAGTTGGGTAGATGGAGGATAATGGGGGAGAAAAGTGGGGGTTATAAAGTGACACTTTTTTTTTAAAATTACAATATTTGAACTTGGAGAGAATGTCAAAGACACTTGAAAAAATAATTTGATAATGACGTAAGAATATGAATTGTGTCATTTTAAATGTAGTTTTTAATTATTATTTTTTAATACCCAAATGATAAAAGTGTGTGAAATAGATGCAGTTATGATAATGGCTTGACCCTTTTTTGTGAAAAGATAAGGAGACTGCATGTGTAAGGACATATTTTTTAGTACACGAATGAATTGATGTATGAAATTTCATATATGCATAGATCAAATGTTGAATATGGTCAGGATATTTTTTATTAATTTTTTAATAAATATATTTTTTTTTAAATAAATTTACAATTCAAGACAGTTGGAAAATTGGAACTACAAGTGTACGAACACATGTTTTTAACATTAAGTTCATGAAAATCAATTTTTTTTCAAATAATTACCAATGATGTGTAGATTGATCATGTATAAGTTTTATGAAATTTATATTAACAGTCAAAAAGTTATAAAATTATTTTTAATGATATGTATATAATCCATAATGAGGTATGTTGTGTAGAAATTAAGTAATAATTATAAAAAATAGTTTAACATTAAAAAAAATTATATATTCAAAAACTTCACTTTCCCCTCTACAAACCCATATAATGTGTTTTCAATAATAAAATTTGCTTGATCAAATGTGTCAACAAAGACAAAAAAGACTCTTAAATTTAATAAAAATTAAGTGGGTTGTTCCATGGCTGGTTTCAGGCTAGGTTTGAACCTCCCAAGCCTATACCCAAAGAAAATTTGGAGGGAAAACATAGGGAGAAAGATTAAAATGTTGTAAAAGGCATACATCCTTCTAAAAATTGAAAAACTCAATAAATATTTTTGATAATTTTAATTCGTGCATCAAAATAGGGTGTGTGTGCTTTTGAAAGGGCATACACCCTTTATTATTCATGAATTTATCTTGTCAACCAATGAATTTCACTCATTAATATTGCATTTTACAAACTTTAAGCTGATTTTTTATGCTAAAACTCTACAAATTCTTTAAATTCTTCATTTACTTTGTCTCTAGATTACTATAAATTCATCAATTTATACTCTAGGCTTGGACTTATTTGTATAAAGATAAATAATGGGGTTGGGTCATCATCACAAAAGATCAATTAAAGATCTAACAAATGATGAAATCAAAGTGAAGATAGAAAAAGATAAGCAGATAGGAGACCATCCATAAGATCTTCTAAGGAAGGTAAAGGTACTTCCTCCACACCAGTTGATATTTCAAATGAAATTAACATGCCCAATTCCATGTTATTTAATTTAGATATGTCTTCAAATGAGATAAGAGAACACATCATTGTTGAATGATGAAATTCAAAATGTAGAACATGTAACTAATGAATTTGTATTGAGTGATGAAACATATAAAGAAACATAATATAATGAAATATCCATCCATAATTAAATTATTGATCATGGTAATAATCAACATCAAGTAATGACCCCAATTCATGCCTCTCCTAATGAAAAGGAATTCAATTAACCTGCATGGACTAATGCACCTAGTAAACTCTCTATTATCCATGTTATGATTAAAGTGGTAACACCACCCAATTTAATAAAAAATACAGCTCTTATACCCACACCTCCAAGGATAATAAGACAAAAACCTAGGTATTTGGTTGAAATATATGAGAAAACAATAAAACCTATGGAAGATAAAATGTCAAAAATATCATTTCAATGTCATGCTCAACATGTATGGGACTATGCATTTGAGAATAAAATCCATACAAAATGATGTCAACTATATGTTCAATTAATGAAAATGCAAAAAAATTCCCCCTGTGATGTAGAATTTAGGGTTAATAAAATCTAACATGGAGGGAAGAAGTAATGCAATAGTAAATAATATATTTAATGCATTGAAGGCAATAGGCAATAAAAGTTATAAAAAAGAATAGTAATGTGGAAAGACAAGTAATAATAGAATCTATATTAAGTCAGCATATAAAACTTGAATTATTAGTGAAACAAGTAAATCCTTGAATTTGAATCGAAAAACTCTAATAAATGTCATAAGAAGAAGAAAAAGGCTTGATGACCCTTCATCACGGATTGTTGGTGTTTAATGGTAGACTCCCATGAAAATATAAGGTAATAATTGAAGGAATAAGACATTTGATTGAAAATTTTTGGCATGACAACGCAATGGTCTCATCTAATGTAAAATATGTTGTTAAAAGAAGAAAAAGTTCAAAAAATTGTGAGCCACATATAAAATATTTCTTAGACATGACCCAAACAAAATTTTATAAATAATTTATTGAAAAATTTAATGGCCAATTGATAATTAGCCAAAGTTCATTTGAGATGTGCAAGCCTTTCTATGTTAAAATCAACCAACCATGCACCACATGTCATTGTAGGGTACATGTTGAATTTTCAATGCATTTTGATGTTTTTCATCTTATATGTACTTTACATACTTATGAAATTATGTAGGAATATATAGTGTCTTCCCCACCTAAGACATTTCGATAATAATCCAAACTCTTTTTTTCAAAGACTTGAGGGAACTTGTAATAATTTTGGTGGTTTGTCAAATTTGATGAGTTATATACATGAATAAATTTTACATGAATTTGGAAAGTAACTAGTTGATTATAAAAATTACAAATCTATAAAGTATGTGTTAAAATATAGAAAAGAGTTATCAATATGTGAGTTGGTTACGACCAAAGTTTTTGTATCTGATTTCATGTTTGAATTCAAGAAGAATATTATCTACCAATATGAAAGACACACACACAAATCAAAATGGTTAGATATTCAATTCAAGATATGCAAGGACAAATTCCTAGTTGGCATTATTGTTTTAGGTGTGGAATTTGCTAAGAACTACACACTACAACCACATAATGAGGTTCAATCCCAATACTATAATTTAATTCAAGTTAGAATTTTCATTCATATTACATTTAGACATGCACTTGATAGCATAAATGACAACAAGAAGATTTTAAGTAACACTTTTATATGAGTAATGATAGATCACATTATTTAGAGTTTGTACAATGTTATTTTGAGATATTTTATATAAATATGAATGTAAGATAACTCATGTTCTACACACACTACATTTGATCAAACAATTATGCAAGGTAGTTTAAGAATTCTCAAATGTTTTACTGGTTAAGTAGAATACATAAGAAGAACAGTGTTCAACATTTTTGGATCAACTTTGAAGCTAGGCATGGAAAAGGGGAACATGATGGTATAGGTGCATGTGTAAAAAGAACCCTTAAAAAGAGTAGGGAAAGCACAAGGGTGGTACTAATTTGATTGATGCTACAAGTATCGTGACTTAGTGTAATGAAAACATTTGTCATAGATCAAATAAATATTATCATGTGTAAATATTCTTTTGGTTGATGGAGGAAAAACACAAGGCAATGTATGAAGATTGTAGTACAGTACCTAGATTGAGTATTTTCTACTCCATTCAAAGCTCAAATTCAAGTTTATGGACTATGTATACTAGGGATATGGCATGTTTTGTTTCTCATGTATGAAATTTAATAAGAATGAATGTGAGTCAAAATAATAGGTTGATGAATGGTATTATAGACCCATACCACCTATAGACAGTAGCCACTAACTATAATAATTGACAGATCTTGAAATGGTGCCATCAGTTGACTTTGACCACATCTTAGATCTTGTGCAACTAGGTACAATTTATTCTAAATTTAAATGTAGGAACCTTAGTTTTATTAGTGATATCTTTATTTTTTCCTATGTGTGCTTAGAATTTGATTATACTTTAAATCCATAGCATATTTTTGAAATCATTGCATTTGAGGACAATGATGAGGGAGCAAACTACTACTTGTGACATTGTGTCGAGGCCAAAAAAATAAACCACAAATGTCAAGGATGGATTATATATATGAAGTTAGGTTTCTATAGCCACTATGAATCCAATGGGATAAATTATCTCTTCTCCATCCTTGACATTTGTGGTTTATTTTTTTGGCCTCGACACAATGTCACAAGTAGTAGTTTGCTCCCTCATCATTGTCCTCAGATGCAATGATTATATATATATATATATATATATATATATATATATATATATATATATATATATATATATATATATATATATATATATATATATATATATATATATATATATATATGACTTTGAAATGCATAGGGTTGTGCTTCATTATTCAAATCTGGTTATTGCTATAAATATCCAAATGATGTGTGAATCTGGCCATGAAGTGATTCTTAAAACACTTGCAAATAAAATTGATCCTAAAGATACATTAGATTGAATTGGTAATTTTATCTTACATTTCAAATTAATACAGTTACTTATTTGACTTAATGTGTTTTAATTTTCAATTATTTTATCATCATGTGTTTATTTCTATTTAAATTTTTACTAACAATTTTAATGTAGTTTAGTGGCACCAAATGAGCTTCCATCTTCATTATCTTATTAAAATAAATTTAAGCTAAAAAACAATTCATAATAATGTTATCTATTTCAAGAAAATAGGTTTTCACCTTCTCTCTATTTGTCCTTTTAAGAAAAAATGGTCTTATCTAGGCCTTAATTAAGGTCTATAGACTTGATATTATGAGTGTTATCTTGTAGGCCTAATTTAGCCTTCATACTTAATCTAAACCTATGAAATCAACAAAAAAATTGAAATACCTTTTTTATGTGTAGTATAGTGATCATTCTAACTTAATCAAATTCATACAACATCAGAAGCCAGAGAACAAGGCTAAACAATCAATTCTTATCTTTTTTTAGGTCTCTCATCAGACACTTGTATGAAAAATAAACACAATCAGTTGTTTCTTTCCCTATAAGACCTTTATTCATCTACTAACACTTGGATTATCTCTTAAATACCTCTTAAACACCCATCTTGATGTGTTTGTGTAGATGGTTCATCAATTGGACTAACAAGCCAAAAGATACACCCCCATTGACCAGCTTTTGGTTTATTTTAAAAGAACTAGATGTGATATAAAACTCATTATCATATATCTCTTGCATTTATTTAGAGATAATAATCTTGGAGTTTCTTAGAGGACTTCTTCGTGCAAGTGTGGGATCTGACGGCTCATCTCTATCCTTCACGATTCTCCTGTAATATGCAACAAAAGTTGGATCAATTTATACACTCAAGGATGCTAAGATTCTCTTAAGGGATGCATCTGATCAACTACAAATTTCATTCTTGAGGCTTAATAGAGACTAGGTAATAGCTTTTATATCCTTAAAACACCCATTTGAATGTGTTGGTGAAGATATTTCATCGATTGAGCTAACATGTCAGAATATATGTCTAATTAACTAACTTTTGGCCCTTTAAGAGAGATTTAGCCATGAGAGAAAGCTCATTATCACATCTTACTCATGTTGAGTTATAGAGAATCATCATGGGGTTTTTTAGAGGACTTATCCATAAAATTTTGGGAGTTGACGGCTTGTCTCTAGGCCTCATGGTTCTCTTATGACATGCAATGGAAGTTGGCTCAATTTACACACTTAGGGATGCTAAGATTCTCTTAAGGGATGCATCCGATCAACTTCAACCTTCACTCCCAATACTTGACAAAGATTGAAAAATAGTTGTTCTAGCCTCAAAATTCCCATCTATATTTGTTAGTGAATATAATTATTGATTAGGCTAATAAATTAGAATATACACTCCGAGTAACCAACTTTTGGCCTTTTAAGAGAGATTTAGCTATGATAGAAAACTCAATTTTTCATTTTGATCACATCAACTTAAAAATAATCCTCTTGTTTTTGCTTAGAGGACTCATCCATGCAAGTGTGGGAGCTAACAACTCATATCTATCCCTCATAATTATCCCTCATTACATGACAAAAGTTGGCTCAATTTTCACACTTAGGGATGTTGAGATTATCTTAAGAGATGCATTTGATCAACTGCAACCTCCATCATTGGGGCTTGACAAAGATCAAAAAATGGTTATTATAGATTTATAATACCCATTGATATGTGTCAAATAACATAATTCATCAATTTGGCTAATGATTCAGAATATACACCACCCACTGACCAAATTTTGGCCATTTAAGAGAGATTTGGTTATGAGAGAAAACTAATTGCCGCATCTTTCTCATGTTGAGTTAGAAAGAATCCTCCTAGGGTTTATTATAGGACTCATTTTTTAAAGTGTGGGAGTTGATGACTCATCTATATCCTTCACATTTCTCTTGTAATGCATAATGGAAGTTGGCTCAGTTTTCACACTCAAGAACACTAGGATTTTCTTAAGGGATGCATTTGATCAACTATAACCTTTGCTCCTAGGGCTTAACAAAGACCATAAAATAGCCATTATATCCTTAAAATTCCCATTTGAATGTGTTTTAAAATATGGTTTATTGATTGGGCTAATGATTCAAACTATATGCCCCAAACTGACCAAATTTTAGCCCTTTAAGAGAGATTTGGTTGTGAGATAAAACTTATTACTGCATCTCATTCACATTGCATTAGAGAGAATAATCCTGGTATTGATTAGAGGACTCATCCATGTAATTTTAGGAGCTAGCGGTTTGTATCTATCCCTCATAACTTTCTTACAACATGTGATGAAAGTTGGATAAATTTGCACACTTAGGGACACCGAGTTTCTCTTAAGGGATGCATTTGGTCAACTACAACCTTCACTCCTAGTAATTTATAGAGACTATATAATAGCCTTTATATCCTTAAAACACACATTCATATGTGTTAGTGAAGATGGTTTTTCAATTGGGCTAATGAGTCAAAACATATGCCCCTAATTGACCAACTTTTGGCCCTTTAAGAGAGATTTAGTTGTGAGAGAAAACTCAATATCACATCTCACTCACATCAACTTAGAGAGAATACTCATAGGGTTTATTAGAGGACTCATCCAAGTGTGAGATATGACATCTTATATATATCCCTCATGATTCTCCTACAACACATGACAAAATTTTGCTCAATTTACACACTCAGGGATGTTAAGATTCTCTTAAGGGATGCATCCAATCAACTACAACCTTCATTCTTAGGACCTAAAAAAACCATAAAATGGTCACTCTAACCTTAAAATTCCCATTAAAACATGTCTAAAAATATGGTTTATTGATTGGTATAATGAGTTATAATATACATCACCACTTGACCAACCTTTGACCATTTAATAAAGATTTGAATATGATAAAAAAACTCATTGTCACATTTAATCACATCAAGTTAGAGAGAATACTCCTAAGATTTCTTAGAAGAATCATCCATACAATTGTGGGAGATGAAAACTCATCTCTAGTTCTCATGGTTCTTTTATAATGTGTAATGGAACTTGGCTCAATTTGCACACTTAAGGACTCTGAGATTCTCTTAAGGGATGTGTCTGATTGATTGTAACATTTAATTTTAGGGCTCAATGAAAACCAAAAAATGACCATTATAGCCTTAAAATTCCCATCTAGACATGTTGGAAAATATGGTTTATTGATTAGGATAATGAGTTAGAATATACACCCCCACTGACCAACTTTTATCCCTTTAAGAGAGATTCAGATACAAAAGAAAAACCATTGCCTCATATCTCTCATATCAAGTTAGAGAAAAGCTTCTTGGGGTTGCTTAGAAGACTCATCCACACAATTGTGTGAGTTTATGGCTCATCTCTAACCATCATGGTTCTCCTACAATGTGTGATAAAATTTGTCTTAGTTTGTACACTCAAGGACATTGAGATTATATTAAGGGATTCCTCCAATCAACTATAACCTTCACTCCCAAGGCTCGACGGAGACCAGACAATGGATATTCTATCCTTAAAACTCCTAGATAGACATGTTAATGAATATTATTCATTTATTGGGATAAAGAGTCAGAATATACGCCCCCATTAACCAACTTTTGGCCCATTAAGAAATATTTGGCTACGAAAAAAAATCATTGTTGTATCTCACTCACATTGAGTTAGAGAGGATAATATTGGGGTTGCTTAGATGACTCATCCACAAAAGTGTGAGAGATAAAAAACCATCTCTATCCCTCACAGTTCTCCTACAATGTGTGATAGAAGTTGGCTTAGTTTGCATACTTAGGGACACTAAGATTCTCTTAATGGATTTGTCTAATCAACTAAAACCTTCACTCTTGGGGCCTGATGGAGATTGGATAACATCCTTTATATACTTAAATACCCATTCAGACATGTCAAAAAAGCTGGTTTATCAATTTTCCTAATGATTAATAATATACGCCCACCACTGACCAACTTTTGGCCCTTTAAGAGAGATTTGACTACAAGAGAAAACTCATTGTTGCATCTCACTCATGTTGAGTTAGAGAGAATCCTCTTGGGATTTACTAGAGGACTCATTAATGAAAATGTTTAAGATAAAAACTTGTCTCTATCCATCATTTTTATCCTTCAACATGCGATGGAAGTTAGCTTAGTTTGCACACTCGAGGATGCTGAGATTATCTTAAGGGATGCGTCTGATCAAATGCAACCTTCACTCTTGAGACTCAACAAAGACCAAAAAATGATTGTTATAGGCTTAAAATTCCCATCCATATGTGTTAATGAAAATGGTTTTTTTATTGGGCTAATGAGTCAGAATATATGCCTCCTACTGACCAACTTTTGGCCCTTTAAGAGAGATTTGGCTGTGAGAGAAAACTCATTATTGAATTTCACTCATGTTGAGTTAGATAGAATCCTCCTAGATTTTATTATAAGACTCATTCATGAAAGTGTGGGATATGATGGCTTGTATTTATCCCTTGTGGTTCTCCTACAATTCATGACTAAAGTTCACTCAGTTTATACACTCAGGAATGCTTAGTTTCTCTTAAGGGATGCATCTGATTAACTAGAACCTTCACTCTCGATGCTTGACAAAGACTAGATAGTGGCAATTCTAGCTTTATAATTCCCATCCATATGTTTTGACAAATATGGTTTGTTAATTTGGCTAATGAATCAGAATATACCCCATATTGACCAAATTTTAGCCCTTTAAGAGAGATTTGACTGTAAGAGAAAAATGTTGTCACATCTTACTCATATCGATTTAGAGATAATCCTCATAGGATTTATTAGAGGACTCATCCATGCAAGTTTGGGATTTGATAGATTGTCTCTAGCCTTCACAGTTCTCCTACAAGATGTAATGTAAGTTAGATCAATTTATACACTCAGGGATGCATTTGATCAACTACAACATTCACTCTTTGGGCCTAAAAAAGACCAAATAATGGCCATTATAGCCTTAAAATACCATCCAGACATGTCAGCAAAGATGGTTCACTGATTGGGCTAATAATTTATAATATACACCCCCACTAACCAACTTTTAGCCCTTAAAGAAAGATTTGGTTGGGAGAGAAAACTTGTTGTTGCATCTCACTCACATCAAGTTAAATAGAATCCTCTTGTATTTTCTTAGAGGACTCATCCTTGAAAACCTGGGATCTGATTTCTCATCTCTATCCCTCATAGTTCTCTTAGAATTTGTGATGAAATTTGGATCAATTTGCACACTCAGGGACACTAAGATTATCTTAAGGGATGCATCTGATCAACTATAACCTTCACCTTCAGGGATTGATAGAGACCAAACAATGGTTCATTTATCCTTAAAACACCCATCTATACATGTAGACAATTATAATATTTTTAATTGGGCTAATTAGTCAAAATATACACCCCCCCACTAGCCAATTTTTGGTCCTTTAAGAGAGATTTGATTACGAGAGAAAAATCATTGCCACTTCTCACTCATGTTGATTTAGAGAGAATCCTCATGAAATATTAGATGAATAATTTATGCAAGTATGGGAGTTGACAACTCATCTCTATCCCTCATGGTTCTCTTAAAACATGCGACCAAAGTTCACTTAGTTTGCACACTCAGGGATGCTCAAATTCTCTTCAAGAGTGCATCTGATCAACTATAAATTTCAATATCAATGCCCTATAGAGATCAAAAAATGATCATTCTAGCCTTAAAATACCCATCCAAACATATTTTAGCATATATGATTTGTCAATTGGGATAACAAGTCAAAATATATGCCCCCACTGACCAACTTTTGACCCTTTAAGGGAGATTTAGTTCTAAGAAAACTCATTACCATGTCTTGATTGCATCAATTTAGAGATAATCCTCTTGGGGTTTGTTAGAGTAATAATCCATTCAAGTGTGTGAGTTAATGCCTTATCTCTATCCCTCATGGTTCTCTTGTAATGTGCAATTGAAGTTTGCTCAGTTTGCACACTCAAGTATGCTTAGATTCTCTTCAAGAATGTGTTTGATCAACTACAATTTTTATTCTTTGGGCTTGATGAAGACTATATAATGGTTGTTTTAGACTTAAAATACCCATCTAAACATGCCTACATATATAGTTTTTGATTGGGTTAATGAGTTAGAATATACGCCCCCACTAACCAAATTTTGACCCTTTAAGAGATCTTTGGATATGAGAGAAAACTCATTGTCCTATCTCACTCACGTTGAGTTAGAGAGAATCCTCTTGGGGTTTCTTATAGAACTCATTCATGTAAGTGTGGGATTTGATGGCTAATCTCTATCCTCCATAGTTATCCTACAATGCATGACCAATGTTGGCTTAGTTTTCACACTCATAGATGCTCAAATTCTCTTGAGGGATGCAACTGATTAATTGTAACTTTCACTTTTGATGCCTGATGAAGACTGAAATATAGATATTCTTGTGAACTAATAATTTTACTCAAGAGAGGATGGTTAGTATTGTGTTATTTCTAAAATGAAAACAAAATGAAATAACACACTAGCATAACATCTCTAGGCCTAGTTACTAGGGTGAGATTAGTTAACAAAACAAAATAGAAACACAACTAAAACATGAAAGAAAACTTATTTCACCTTCCTTGGATGCTCCAAAATTCTTTTTGTATTGGCTTGCTCGATTTTGTGCTCATGAAGTCTACATCAATGGAAGTTTGGCTACCTCCATCTCTCCTTGGCACCTTCTATCTTTAGCTTGGCTTGGCTTAGTTTGGCTCAATATTTGAACATTATAACACTAATTTTCATGAAGCTTTGGAGTCAATTTAGAATTATAACTTTAGCATGTGAGAGCTTAGAATTATGGCTTTGAGGCTTGCTATTTATAGACTTTTGGAATGGTTTGAGGATTAACCATGGCCGCCCATCTCAATATTGAGATGTGTGGCCATCGATAAATCCAAATATTAAATTCATTTGACAAATATCCCCATTAATATTTGGGATAGAGGGGCATTGAATAGGCATGGAAGAGATTTGATGAGCAATGGGATGGCTTGATTCATATATTTGTGGCATTTATGGCCTAAGGATGTCTTCCCAAGAAATGAGGTCACTTGATGATGCAATTATTCAATATTCATTTCTAAAAATAAATATTCAACAAGTTTCCATGGAATTATTAATTAGGATCTAGCTTGATTTAATTAAATCTTAAGCATGATTAAGTACTTTGTGCACAAATTACTCAAATTGATTAGAATGCCTTATTTTTGGTCTAAAATTTGACTGGATTGGAATTGGAAATTGATGTCAGATGTGACACATTATCCCATTTAGGATGTTTTCAACACAAAATAAAAAAGGCACATGTCTCATATAATAAATTTGATAGAAAAGAGCAATCCAAAGCACCCTGGTGCAAAATTGGCATTTTGACTTGAAATGATTTGATCAAAGTTAGCTAGCCCATAAAATGTATTATCCCATTTAGGGATACGCTAGCCAAAATTGGCACTTGAATATGATAGGTTCAAAGATTTTTAATGCATTTTAGTGTTTTTAGGCCAAATTATGCATTTTGGTAAGAATTGATCAAAATCCTGGTTGGAGGTTATTGGTGGACAACTTTAGGTGTCTATAATTATAACCTTAAAAACCCTATTTGGATGTGTCTGATTAGATAGTTTATCGATTAGGATAATGAGTTAGAATTTATGCCCCCCACTAGCTAGATTTTGGCCCTTTAAGAGAGATTTGGTTGCGAGAGAAAACTCATTTATGCATCTCACTCACATCAAGTTAGAGAGAATCTTCTTGTATTTTTTGATAAGACTCATTTGTGCAAGTGTGGTGCTTATCTCTAGCCCTCATTTTTCTCTTACAATGCTCAATTAACTCAACTTATTCAATAGTTACTCTTAAATAATGTCAACTTTATCTAGAATTTTACTTGAACCATGTACTCTAACTTCAATTTGATCATGCATGAGATTTTAAAGGTTTAGAAACAAATTTTCATAACTATATTTTATCTTTGTAACAATCAAATTACACAATCTTTGTTTACAATTAGGCACGATTAATCTTGTTTGATCCTACAACACCACCTCCACATGTGTGAACCATATCCAATGGACCTAATAATAATTTCATCCTCTATAGCATGCCAAAATACATCATAATAAAAAAAATTAGAATTTTACACCATGTGTTTAGAGATAAAAGTGACTTCCGTTTGTTGTCAAACCCTACGGACAATGTATGACAAGCCTAGAACTGATATTAGTCATTTTTGAGTGTTATAGCCACTTTCAATGACTTCCAGTTATATTTTTAGGTCTATAGTATCTCCTTACACACTCATCAATTCTTAAAACCCATAAAAAACCTTAATTTTTCCTAAAATGAAAATTTTCTCAAATGTTTAGCTTTAGATTTATTCAGGACAACAAGCAAGTTGTTTATAAATAATTTTATAATTTGGAAAAATTTGCACTTCAAGACCTAAAATTGAATTATACAAGTCTATATTAACATCCCTCAACTTTTGCCTTTTGAAACTAAGGCTTGATAATGCATAGTTTGTTCCTGGATATAAGCTTTGCATGATTTCTAGTGCATAAAACCATGTTTTAGCAAGCTTCAACCAAAGGAAACATAATCAAATCTAATTTTTAAGTATCATAAGGACTAAAACAATCTCAAATCACCTTTTCCTTTTGTTTATGAACCGTATCAATATGCACAAACTGGCCAAACACTCTTTTGCATCATCAATTGAAACTCTTCTAGCTCAAAAACATACAAATGCATTAAAAAACATACACATAAAGACTAACACATACCATCCACAAGGATTATAAGCTTGTAAAGGAATTATAAAAACTATATTTTTCATTTATTCTTCAAAAACAACTTATATACATACAAATTAAACACTATGTATACACACCATATTTTTATTAACTTTACCACTTACTGACACTTTCTCTCTTACAGGAACGTGTTAAGTTTCAATCTCTCTGAGTGCATGCCTTAAAGAGTGCATTGGGAAAGGGATGGGTAGACCATCAATGCTTTGCAATATTGTTTTGGATTTGTATCATTCTTACCATTAGTACAACTTCCTTACAGTGTCTATCCATTTAACTCCTATGATGCCTCCCTAAAATCCTAAAATATGGCTATGTTTAAAATCTAATAGGACCCTCCATAATGTAGAATTTGCATTATATCTCTTATATCTCTGAAGCCACTCTCACATATCCCAAAACTATAAATATAAAATATAACTTAAAGTATAAGAAACTATATGTCCATGTTTATATGTTTATTATATAATTATATTGCATGTTTTTAGCCCCTACCTAAGCCAAAACCTTCTTTTACCATTACAGGACTAAGTCAGCCTAGGATGACTATGTTTTGAGAGTTAAACATATTATAGGAATAAATATGCCTAGGCCAACTTTTTTTTTTTAGAGTTGAGCACATTACAGGACTAAGTCTTCCTAGGCTGACTTAGTCATGATCTAATTATTTTTCTTTATAACAAGGCCGACTCTGTCAGATAAAATTTTGGAAGGTTTTAGGGTTAGATCCAACTATATATACACATCCTTTTCATCATTTTATAAAGGAATAGAATAATAAGAATATTATATTGTGCATCTATTTATCCACCATTCTACTTGAGGAGCATAGCTTAGGGGTTCAATAATTTCCTTGGAGATACAAATCTTGTCTTGTGGAGAAGTCTTTTTAATGCATAGGTAAGTTGTGTAGCCTAGAGATCACTTATCCTTGTTATCCTTACATACCAAAATAACCTATTGAAAATCACCTTAGCTAAGGGATAGATTGAGGCTCAATAGGTTCATCTTCAAAGGTAAGTATTCTTAACCTTGTTCTTCCTTTATAAGAGTAGATAGATTTGCATTTTTACTTCTCTCCCATGCATTAGGGTTTTACCTATACATAGCTTAATTATGGTTATCCTATGCATGTTTAAATTTTATGTTTATTACCCCCACTTTGTGTCATAAACTTTGGTGAGCACTATAATAAATTCTAATTTACTTGTCATTTACTTTATGAATATGAAAACATAAGACCTAGCTAGGGTTATTTCATAGTGTTGCTTGACTAGAGGCTTTGGAACCTCTCTAGTGATTTTATTGTGGTAATATATCCCTTGTTTAGGTATAGAAGATCCATCTTGGACATGACCATGAATATCTAATGGATCAACAATCATAAGTGTAAATAAGATTTGCTTCCCCAAGTTAGGATTGATTAATAGATAAGTTGTATTTCCATTTGTATACACACTCTATTATATACAAAGAGCCTACTAGAGGCTTATTTCCTTCAAGAATCCTTCTTAAGATAATGTTTTATAATATCATCCATAAACTTTAGAGTGAATTATTAATGATAATGGAGAGAAAAAGAGATTGATTGATTCAATGGTGTGGGAAGCTGCATTTATAATCTCATTCTTCCAACCAATGCCATTTTCAAGAGTACCAACCTAACTATTATATCATATCTCAATATCCATAAAATATGGAGAGATACATTATTATAGAAACTAAATTCTCCAAATTATATAATTCTACATTTAGATATAGTCTATAAATTAAAATTCTATATATAGAAGTACTAAAAATAGTAAGTGTTATAAGGTAGCTGAAAATGGCCTTGATCATCTTGGGATGTACCAAGTAATCATCAAATTGATTTATAAATTCTTTCCAAATTATGTTTTAGTGGTTATGTCAAGTTCGTAGCAATTATGATGAAGTTTGCAGTAGGTTTGATGAAGTTCATAACAAGCCTAATGAAGTTTGTAGCTCGCTTGTGGAAGTTCATATATCAACCAAAATGATATATATTTGATTAAAATATTCCTATAATTCCATGAAATCATTTAAATACTTTACTATCATTATTTTATCCTATTATATTACCATTCCTGTAGATATTTATTCATGGAAATGATCAATTCCCAAGAGTAGACAATATTGCTTTGTTGATAATTTCAGGAGCTTAGTTATGAAGGTGATCTCTGGAGATGTTGTGATGTACCTTAAAGTTTATCCTTGATTGGTAACTCATGCTAAAATTCTAATATGCCTTATTATGGGCTGAATATAAAAACATTAACATCTTTCCCCAAGAATTAGTAATAATATTTAACAAAGAAGATGACAATGATTTCTAAAGAAATAACCAAGACATATTTTCTCTATCACATTCTAAATAAACCATAAGTTTAGACACTAAACTTAGATCCAATTATTATGAAATAAAAAAGGATGTTATTTCATGGATATAATGAGCCATTATATTGTCTCATAACCATTCTTAAACCACTTCAAACTTGCCTAATTTGTCCTTAGACATTGCAATTCTTCCTTAATGTAGTTTTTGACTCGTTTAAGGGTGAAACATGTTTACAATAGGTATTTTATCTTCCTCTTATGTTTTAAAAAAAATTATAAGGGATTTCATGCCTTAAGAAAATTATTCCATCATTCAAATATTTGAATTTTTCACTTGGAGGCAAACTCCCCAAAGTCCTAATATACACATCTAATGCCTCAAGTAAGGATTATTAGGACTAAAAGGACTTCTTAAGATATCATAAGACCTTATAAGGCTATTTAAAAGTACAATTCATGGTATTTACATTATCGAATGAAGAATTTTCTAATGTTCCTATGTCAATGGACTTATGACAACTTAAACATTATCAAAACTCCTTACTCAACACAATCTTATACAAACATGCATAGAAGAATATGTACATGATTACAAATGTGTTTGTCTATATGATATTTCATCAATAAATACATCCCTAAAATTGATCACAAGTCCACTTACATCCCAAGTCCAAATTGATATGTAATGAAATGTAAATGAAACAAGTAAATAGTAAATATCACATGTAAATGTAAAATATATATAACAATGAAACACCTAACTTAAAGCAAAATGTGGATTTTTTTGAAGCCTCATATGAAGTAATAATGATCACTAACCAGTAATATGTGTAAACATTAAATGATCAAAATATAAAATAAACATAGATAAAGGAAACTAATTTGTCAAATAATATATATGTGTGTGTGTGTGTGTGTGTGTGTGTGTGTATAAAGTTCTATGTCATAATTTAATATAAATAATAAGACATATATCAACAAAAAATGTAGACCATAACATGTACATATACAAAATGCACCATATAGGCATACAATGTTGGCTATATCAACATACAATGTGGGCCATATTGGCATACAAAATTGTATATGCCTATAAATAGACCCCTAGCATAACAACTAGCTCTCCTAATCCTAATTGCCTCCAAAAAATTATGCTTTGTTGCCATAGATGTAGAGCCAGGGGTGTTGGATGCCTTAATACGAGGAGAGACTCTCCTCTCAGCATGTGAGCCATCAAATATTTGATCCACAACTTTTGAAAATTTTCATGTCTGTACAATAAATTAAACGTAAAAGTTAATGCACTAACCTTATATATTGAAAATGATAATTTTTTCAACAACAAAAAATTTCAAAATGATTCTAGACTCATTATATTCCATCTAGATGGTTATTTAGGGATGTGAGAATGCATATACACCCATGATGGATAATCCTATGGATCATACATATATAATTAGATCTATATGTGCATACATTTATGTAAATATGACTTAGAATATCATTTCTTGAAGCTAAAAAACAATTTTAATATGTAATCTCACCAGTATCCATCCCTAAATCATGACCTACTATGGAGATAGTGGATTCTTAGATATAACCCAAACATCAGGAAAACCTTCTTGTCATCCATGAGGGGTGCCATTAACATCCCTCATCATCTATAATACCAATAAATGAATAATGTGTGAATCTAAGGAGCATGATAAAAAATCTATGACTATAATATATATCTTAAAACATAGTTTTTTGTTTAAGGGATAATAAGTATACATGAATAAATATGTAATTTGAAAGTTTCCAAACCTAAGTATAGAGTACACCAGTGCCAATTGTGGTCTCTATAATAGAATCAAGGCCTGTTGAGCTACCCAAAACATCATTAATCATCCATACAAGTAACAAATGAAAAGTTCAATCAAATAAATTAGTCAATTATGTAAACACATACTAGAAAATAAACTTAATATTATTTTACAAATATAAACAAACTATATTTAAAATTAAACTTGTGTTTCAAATACAGATGGTGAAGTAGATAACTCCTCCAAAATAGGTTGATGTGTCTTGAGAGTAGTGGGTGAAGGTACTATAACTAGAATAGTGTTTGGCATGCTACTATCATGTGATGTTAAAGCATCTATAAGTAACATATTCTTTGGCATGCTAGTCTCTTAAGGTCTTGAAGTAACTACATAAGGAATACACTCATGCATCCTGGTGTCCTCAGGTACTAAAGGATATATAAATGGAATATAATGAGAAGTAATGGCCTCCTGAGATGCTAAAGCAATTGTATATGACATAAAATGTTTGGTATTAGTATGATCCAAAATGGTAGGTCTAGTATCCATAAATTTAGTATGTGTATGTTTTACCTGAAGAGGAGGTCTCGTACACTTCTTCCCACATGGTGTCTAATGATGCACATGAACTATAGTATGAGCAGAAGGAGGAGGGACACTAACACCAATACCAATATCACCAAAACCACTTGCACCACTACCAATACCACCAATACCTCTAGCACCAACACCACTAACACCACTACCACTGACACCAATACTACTACTAGATATTTCACCACCTTTAAGCTGAGCATAAGTCTTCAATGCATACATACCATAGTCAATTATAACTTGTGTTAAACTCATAACACCTAAAGGGTGTCTATCTATACATGATGATGCAATATTTTAGGGATATAAGCATGTGCTATCATCCTTCTATTTTTTGAACTCAATTAAGACAATTTTAGTTTCACCTAACACTAGGTCTATCAAATGAAAACCCACCTCCCCTACCTTATGAGGCCTTCATGTCAAAATAATTTGTATTTTCTAGTAGCAAAAAATCACAATAGATTTTTATTAAAGAGTATAATAGAACATCATTATTGTTGCATGGAGGATAATCAAACAACAATCACCTCTTACCCCAAAAGTTATTTTTATCCCCTTATGAACACACCAATCAATACTTATATGTTTGCAATTCATCGATGGTGGTTGGTTAGTTCTAGGCTTAACAAAAAAGCACACATATATTATTTTTTTGTTAACATCTTCATATGACAATTTATCAGAATAAAATTATTTCATGACCTTTTTTCGATGCAACATTCCATCAAGTTGTGAAGTTACATTTGCCACTTCACTAAAACTAGTCTCTAGTGTATTGGTAATTAAATTATGTGAATTATCAGCTGAGGAGTGATGAAAATCATTGATAATTATCTATAATTATTGATGTTTTGTATTATATTAATCATACAATTGAACTTCTTGTCTAAAATCAAATTATTCATGGTGTTGTTCTACATTTTCTTCATGCAATGGTTCCATCATTCAATTGTGTATCTAGAATATAGAATTATATGTTTATTTAGGCAATGCAAGATAATTTAATGAAAATTTAATTTTAAAACCTTACATGCATAAATAAATATAAATAAAAATGGAAATTTTTAAATTTAAAAATAAATATAACTAAGATAGCAACTAAAATGCCAAATCTCATTGGCAATATACAAATATGAAGAAAGCACATGGTTTATGGGAAAATAGAGAGAAGGATTGATTGAAAAAGTATCCAAACATATAAAACACATCACATATTTTAGATGAAGAAATGAATTTAAAGAAAAATAAAAGAGTGTACACCCTTATAGCTTTACAAAGGGCATACATCCTTTCTAAACCTCAAAGGGCATATGCCCTTTAGGTACAGGCACAAACCTAAGCCTTAAATTTTTTTAAAAAGGCATAAACCCTCTTTAAAATGTTTTTTTCAAAGTTTGGGGATGTCACCTTTTTTGTCCCCCAACTTTGTGCATCGACATAATGGTTGTATCCATTCAATACTTCTTCTCTTCCTATGAATGTGAGCAATGCATCCTTCAATTGCATTAGTTTTCTAAAAATTTAATGTAGTATTTATGATTAAAAAATAATAATATTAACATTTTTATTATAACAAATTAAAAAAACTTACCACTTTTCCCATTTGTTCCCTTTTTCATTGAACTATCCTCCCTGTTTGAGCCCTTATTCATCGAAGTTGTTGGAGGAACTCAAAGAATATTCTCCTAACTATAACATGGTATTCACACTAAATTCTTTCATTAAAAGGATAAAAAAATGAACCAATTAAAATTTGAAATAATAATTGATCAGAATAATATAAGAGATGAATACCAACAATTCATGTCAATAACATTTTTAACTTGGGGAGACTGAGGTCTAGGTTCAACAATATTAACATCTTGCATTGGTTTTAAACCACCAATGGTTGTTTGTATCCAATTTCAAACCATAAATGCTAAATGGTTAGAGTTGCATATAACTTATAATCACTTAAAGAATTAAACAAATCAACCTAAAACCAAATAATGATTTGATATCACCAAATCAATGTCATTTAGTTCATCCAACATATCTTCAATTATTTGTGTTGGAATATATTCTAATTGATTAGATGATTGTCCAATTTATACAAGTTATTTGTTCCTCATTCAGTAGAGCCATGTAACTTTATTGGATAAATTTTAGTTGCCAATGAGTGAAGGCTCTCAAAACAATCACAACAATGTTTTTGGTTAGGAATAGTTGTTGAATTGGCTCATAACATACATGAAATTTCATAGACATTATATTATATCACTATATACTAATGAAAATATAATTAAAATAATAACAAAGGCATACAATCATGTATGTGAAAGGGTCAAGATGAAGAGATAACCAAAAAAAACAATAATTTTTTATATGCATTGTTTATAATTTAAGGGATTAAATGCAATGTGTTGTATATATGTATTGTATAGGATTAAATGCAATGTAATTTATGTGTAATTAAAAACATTGATGCATTATCTGTACATTAAAGGGATTGAATGTAATATGTTGTTGGTATGCATTGTATGGAAATTAATACAGTGTATATATGTCAAAAATATATATTTAAGGATTTCTAACCCAATAATATGAACATTTTATATATTATCATAAAATAAAACATACTTAATTGGAGTTGAAGAGTTTTTATTTATTTATTCTACCATGGGCAGAGAAGTAATGAATGAAAAACCAATTGAGGGGAGAAGTTTGCAGAGTGTGGACATTCTTATCTACTAATTCACAACACTATTTAATATTCCTTGTACAACTTAAAGAATTAAGAGGTAAACAATAATAAGTTATACTAGACTTGTAAACAAAAGTTACAATAAATTGATATAAGTAGCTTGTCTACATATGACCAAAAGGTGTCAATTTTAATAATAATTTATGTTTAAACATGCTAATATTTTTTTATTTAGGTTAAAGGGGGGATTTTTTTGAACTAGGGTCCCCAAACCCTAGGATAAGTACAAATAGAAGAGAGACCAAGCTATAATAAAGACCAAACAAGAACAAGGACCAAACAAGCCTAGAGATAACCAATATACAACCTAGAAACCAACAAATAACAATGAAAAAAACCAAGGTCTATTCTAAGTCTAAACTACCAGAAACATCATCCCAACATGTTTTTTTCTTTTTAATATTTGCATTGATCTGAAGCAATAATTTGTCTTTATCCATGACATTGTGGGAACCATTTCGCTTACCCTGCTTACCTTTCTTTTTACCGATTATCTTGGGCTCAAATAGATCCCCAAAGTGGGCATGAAGATTTTTGACATTATGAATAGCCTCATACATAGCAACCTTGTGATAATTCACTAAAAATGTGATATTGTTATGAAGTTTCTCATTCTCCTATTTTAAAATCTCCACCTTGAATAAGAGAATTTGAAGTTATTGATCATCCTTCCTGGCTGAAGATATTTGGTTCAACCTAATGTTTTCATATTTCAGGGAATTCACCTTACCTTTAAGCTTTGTAATCTCTCTCATAAACTAACGCATTATAGATTTTTGAAGATCAAGTTCTTCAAATATCTTATCTAAATTCTCCTTGCCCTTAAGAGAATTCACTAAGTTATTAAAGGCCTCATTATGATCTTTTGGTTGCTTGTCAGTAGAATTATCCTCTTTATCTATGGGGGCATCTTTAGACACACCTTTCTCATCCTCAATAATAAATTTTTGAACCAACTTATTTCCCTACTCTTCATCCTTTTGACCCTCCCCTGAAACATCTCTAACATCATCTACATCAATATAAACCCTTTCCAAATCACCCATTTTTATTCTCATTCCCTATTTCCCTTGACTAATCCCTACAAGCTTTGAAACATTCTGAAGACATTTCTTGATATTCTCCTATGGCTTTAGATTCTTTCTTTCCACATCCTTGGTCCTATTCTCCACACATTTCTTATTGATCTCTATAGACCTGGTTGAGCTCCCAAGCTATTTTATCTAAACATTTTTTATTTTTCTAATGTCAACCAAAGCATCCTCTACATCTTTTTTTGGGTCTGAGGAAGGTTTAGGCTAATTTGGTTCATACCCTTAAAGTATTTATATATGAGGTAAATCACCCCTTCATGTATTGGGGTCAAATAATTACCATGCTTGAACTTCATGAATGAAACTTTCATTCAAATATTAATCACCATTAATTGAAGAAAAATGTGATTATAATATTCATATGCATACCATGAATAGTTAAATCATTACCTTCTCCATGAATATCCCACTTACTCATAACAAGTGGTTGTCATATATCTGCACTATTGTATTGGGCTTGAAAAAATATTTATAAAGAAAAGGAGACTCCACCATTATATGCTCAAAATATCAAAAAAATTCAATCACTGTATCCAACCAAGAATAAAAAAATCCCATATGGTGGTCAAATGGATGTCAAAAATAAGGTTAAAACTACCTTACGATGCTTAAAAAAAAAATGAAATCTCACACTATTACCTCCACCACCACTATGGTACCTCCACCACCACTATGGATGACAATATAGGTTACACTGAATGATCCCAAAACATGACATAATATATTTAGTTGTCAAAATAAAAAATATATATTTAAATTAAGATATTCTATCAATTTTAGTGTAAAAAATACAATGTTGCACACTATAAATTATAAAAGTTTAAATAAATATTTAATAATTATCCATCCTCTTTAATAAATCATAAATAAAATTTGGATGAAAATAAATAATAATAATGAATTGGAGATAACTATACATTTCAAAATATAAACCATAAGAACAAGAGAGATAGCGAGTTTACATACTATATCATGAACTACATGTCATAGAAAGCAGATTTTTATCAAGGATAACGGTCAGCATGACAGTCCATAGTGAATGTAATGTGTTGGTTATGCTCATAATCGATGATAATGACTTTATCTAAGGTTATGTGTGTACCAAATAAAGGTTTCTAAATATTATGGGGTCCATCATCGAGGGATATAGGATAATAAAATGGATAAAGTGAGGGTAAAAAAATAACTAATAGACATGTGGAGTTCAATTATCACACTGATAATTAACCTCTACGTGCTTGCTTGTTACTCTATCTACGCTCACTTCTTACATCCTCAATTTTAAGCATAACAAGCTACCATATTTAGTGTGCACTTATAATAGAGGATGTAAGAAGTGGGGCCCATCAATTGAGGGCTACCAGAATGGACAGAGTGATGCTAGATGAAATACCAGTAGACATGTAGATTTCAACTATCACACTAATATTTGACCTCCACGTGTTTGCTTGTTACTCCTCTATTGTCATTCCATCCATTCTATTCGCCTATTAACCCTCTATTGATGGGTCCCACTTCTTACATCCTCGATTTTGAGTGTTAAAAGATGTTAACTGATCTATGAATAATGAAATTTGACCACTATTATGGGACCCACTAACATGTCATTGATAAACTCAAATGTACGGGTTGGTTAAGACGCTCTAATTTTGAGCATACCTAATTGAAACATTCAGCATGGTCTACCAAGCTATATGTTGATGGAATATTAAATCATCATTTTCAAATATCACATCCATTCATGAAAGATAAAGGTTTCATACTATTATGGGCCCCATCGATGGAGGGATAGTTGGCTAACAAAATAGATGAATACTGATAGATAGAGTAACTAGAGGATATGTGGAGGTCAATAACTAGCACAACACCCCATGTTAAACATATCATATGGTTATTCTTAGAATTGAAGATGTAATAATTAATCCAACCCAAATATTTTATGGGTGCTCAATGAAACCAGATGATACATTCAATTTAAACAACCATGCTTGTATTTGACCTATGTGTCCCCATTGTTTACTCTATCTAATAGTGTTCCATATACCTGATTTATTTAAAATAACAACAATAAAAAATAAATACTTACATGGTACATTATTTATAATATAAGACTTTCTTTTTTATTATTGTTATTGTAAATAAAGTAGGTAATTTTTAATGCTTTATGTAATGCTCCTACAAATGTCAAAATGGAATAGGGAATGATGCACAAGTATACTCGTAACTTTTACTTTTCCCAAATAGAGAGAATAATACATTTAAATAAAATTAACTTTTAATTTTCTTGGCCAACAATATTAGACATCAATCTTAACAAATGTTAATGGAATAATGCCAAATCAAAGAGTAACTAGAGTTGACTAGTTTTATGGGACCCGCCAACACATCAGCTAGAATTGGAATGCATAATGAGCATCACTAGATGGTAAATTCAACATGGACTACCATGTTGTCTGTTGACCTCTACCTCCCCTTGGTTACTCCATCTACTAATGCTTTGTCCATTCCATTGCAGGTAAGGTTTGACTTCTTTTTATTATTGTTATTGTAAATAAAGTAGGTAATAGGTTAAAGACCCATTTTTTATGTAGACAGAGTAACCAGTAGGGATGTGGAGGTTAATTTAAAATTTGGAATTTCATACTAAACATATGGATTGGTTATGATCATCTGAATTAAAAAAAACCTTGATTCTTAGTGTAACCAGTCAATACGTTTAACATGGATGACCACACTAACATTAACCTCCATATCTATATTGGTTACTCCATATACTAATGGGGATGTAGAGGTCATCTACTAGCATGGTAGTCCACACTAAATGTATCAGTTGGTTAGACTCAAAATCAAGGATCTTTTATGAACACAATGAGGTGTTAAGGGTAACTAGCTGGTACATTCAACGGGGACTACCATGTTGGTATTTAACCTCCACATCCCTACTATTTACTCCATATACTAGAAGAGGTTCATAATATAAATAAATCAAGTAATTTGACACATAACTAGTAAGGATGTGAACATACTGACTAGTTATACTCTATGAGAACACATAAAAAGATCTTAAATTTTGAGCGTAACCAATCAAAACATTCAACATGTACTTCCCACCTCCACTTACTTGATTTATTTAAAATAAAAAATTATCTATTTTATATACAATAACAACATAGAACTAGTAGACAGAGTAACCAACATGGAAGTGGAGGTCAAATATCAATGTGGCAATCCCATTGAACATATTGATTGGTTACACTCAACATCTAATTGCACTCATAAAAGATCCTCAATTTTGAGCATAACTAGCTAGTATATTTAGTGTGGACTACCATGCTAGTAAATGACCTCTACATCCTCATTGATTAATCCATTCATTTCATTAGCCCATGCATCAACCACCTTAACCAGCTAGTATGTTCAAGTTTTTAGCTAACATGTTTATGGGTCTTACAAAAATGGTCAACTCTCCTTGCTTTTGTTCTGTTAGCATTCATTAATATGTATTGTTGGGTGATAAATTTAAAATTTAACCTTAGTTTAAAGGTATTCTGATCCCTAATTGGGAAAGATAAAAGCTAGAAAATTTGCTCATGTATCATTCATGTTAATCCATTTTGACATCTACAAGAGCTCATCTGCCATTACCCTTTATCCAAAATCTTGAATAATCTTGTAACCATGCTTATTGTATGTGAAGATATTCTACACATATAAAAATGTTAAAATTAAATAAGCATCTCTTTAAAACAAATATCATAATAAAATATTAAATAAACATCTCTTCAAGTGTTGATATAGCATTGTTACTCTGCTACGAAATAATACCTCATATTATATACCTACCAATACATTGTGTCAAATACAACTATATCATTTTTATTTTTAAGAATATAAATTTAGGACCATAGCTTGAAACAACATCATTTAAAAGGCGTAGTTTGCCTTTTCTTGATCTTCTTTATCCTTGTGTAAGCTAGATCATGCAAAAAAAATAGAAGGATACTCACACATGTAATGCCACCCAAATTTATATGATATACATTTGAATTAAAAATATAAAAATGTGGGAGAATCACCCTTATATAATACAGAGGTTGTAACATATCACTTCAAAAATCCAATGGCAGCTAAAATTCCACATCATCCTCATGCTCACATGAAACATATGAATTTTTTTCATACTCTAGGATGGTTACAGGTTGTTATGAAAGTAAAATCATAAAAACAAAATCACAATCCCATTTCATATCACTTAAAAAAACTCAAAAGTATCCACATTTTACCTTCTCATTTTGAGCATGTTTGTGTCCATGCAAAGAGGTTACAAAGGTAAATCATTTCATTCTTTGTTATTCTTCTGAGAGAGGGTAACAAGTGGCTATGAAAGTAAAAAAAATAACAAGATCAATATCATGTTTCATATGACTAAAAAATAAAATTGTAAATCCTAACATATTACCTTCTCCTTCTGACTATGCACATTTCCATGTGAAGTGGTTATAGAGGTCATTTGTTCCATTATTATGCTCTTCCTACAAGGGAGGGTAATAGGGTCTTATGCAGGTAAAAAAATAAAAAATATCATAATCTTGTTTCATACAAAATTAAAAAATACTTGAAAATCCAAACATATTACCTTAACCTTTTGAATATACACATGTGCACAAGAAGAGGTTATCGATAAATCCTTTGACAGCTCACAAACTGCATTGTCCTCATCCTCTAGTGAAATAGGGGTGCACCCCTCCTCACCACCATTTTTTGCTTGACAAAGAAGTGAAAAAATTATAGATATCAAATAAGTATGTCATAAGATATACATGTGAGTTAAAAATGGGTGAACATCAAATTATTACAATTGTATCATGTGAATTCTTTGCAAGGTTATAATCTAGATCCTCATCATATCCTCCAATGAAACAAGCGATTGTGTTTCTTCCTCAAAGATAATAATAGGTTAAATATCTAGGTAAAATAAAAAAGTGATAATCATAATCAAGTTTCATACCAATTTTATAAACTCACAAACCACACATATTACCTTCTCTATGAGAGTACTATGTTCATGTGCATGCAAGGAGGTTGTAGAGCATGGTTGCATCCATTTAATTCTTCTACTCTTCTTATGAATGGGAGTAATACATCCCTCCTCGATCACATTATTATGCTACAAAATTAATGTAGTAGTAATAATTCAAAATTATATTTGAACAAAATAATATTAACATTTGAATTTAACAAATTAGTAAAAACTTACCACCTTCCTTGTTTGTTCCATTTTTCATTGAACTATCCTCCCCGTTTGATCCCTTATTCACTAAAGCTATCAGATGAACTCAAGGAAGCTTATCTTAGGTGTATCATGGTCATCATGCTCTAAATTTTCATCAAAAGGTTGAAAAAAATGAACCAATTATAATTTGAA
Organism: Torreya grandis; assembly: GCA_037957365.1. Taxonomy (NCBI): domain Eukaryota; kingdom Viridiplantae; phylum Streptophyta; class Pinopsida; order Cupressales; family Taxaceae; genus Torreya; species Torreya grandis. The sequence goes on from JARHVA010000430.1 coordinate 799,222, forward strand.
ATTATAATTAATCAAAATAATATAATAGATGAAAATCAACAATTCACATTAATAACATTTTTAACTAGGGGAAATTGAGGTCTAGGTTTAGTAAAATTAACATCTCACATTGACTATGAACCACTAATGGTTGTCTGTATCCAATTTCAAATCATAAATGCTAAATGGTTAGAGTTGCATACAACTTACAATCTCTTACAAAATTAAACAAACTAACTTAAAACCAAACAATGTTTTGATATTACCAAATCAAAATCATTTAGTTTAGCCAACGTATCTTTAATTTTTGGTGTTAGAATTTACTCTACTTAATTAGATGACTTTCCAATCTATATAACTTCATTCCTTATTCAATAGATTCATGTAACTTTATTGGAGACATTTCCACTACCAATGACTGAAGGCTGTCAAAGGGATCACAACAATGTTTTTGGTCAGGAACAGTTGTTAAATCGACTAATAATATACATGCAATTTCATAGACATTATATTAGAGAAATGTATACTAATTAAAATATAATTATAATAATAACAAAGGCATACAATCATGTATGTGAAAGGGTCAACATGTAGAGAGAACCAAATTAAAAAAAAAAAAATAAAAAATTATATGCATTGTTTGTACATTTAAGAGATTGAATGCAACATGTTGTTTGTATGCATTGTATAGGATTAATTGCAATTAAATGTATGTGAAATTAAAAAAATGATGCATTATATGTACATTGAAGGGATTTAATGTAATGTGTTGTCAATGTATATTGTCTAAGATTTAATGCAGTACATTATATGTGAAAATTATACATTTAAGGATTTATAAACCCATTATATGAACATTTTATATATTATCATAAAATAAAATATCTGGAGAAATAAAACATACTTGGAGATGAAGAGTTATAATTAATTTTTTCTACCATGGGCAAAGAAGCAATGCATGAAAATCCAACCAAGAGGGAGTGTATGCAGAGTGTGAAAATTATTATCTACTGATTGACAATGTTATTTAATCTTCCTTGTAAAACCTAGAGAATTAAGAGTTAAATAATCATAAGTTATATTTGGAATGTAAATATAAGTTGCAATAAATTGATATAAACCTTTAAAAAAATATACCCTGACTACTTATAACTAAAATGGGCTAGGACTAATAATATTTTTTGTCTAAACATGCAAACATTAATCATCACAAATAGAAGAACAAGGTGATTAAAACATGTATATGCACACCATGAATAATGAAATCATTACCTTCTCCATGAATATCCCACTTACTCATGACAAATGGTGAGATCTAGCTGCACCATTGCATTGGACTTGATAAAATATTTCCAAAGAAAAGGGGACTCCAAACTCCATAACTATATGCTCAAGATATCAAAAAAAATTGATCACTTTCTCCAAACAAGAATAAAAATAATGTATGATGGTCAAATGGATGTCAAAAATAGGGTTAAAACTACTTTATGATGCTAAAATAGGAAAAAAAATTAAATCACACACTATTACCACCACCACCACCACCATGAATGACATTTTAAGTTATGTCGAATGATCCCAAAACATGACATCAATACATGACAAAATATATTTAGTTATTAATATAAAAAGAGTAATATTTAAATTAAGATAGTCTACCAATTTTAATGCAAAAAATACAATGTTGCACACTATAAATTATAAAAATTTAAATAAATATTTAATAATTTTTCATCCTCTTTAATAAAACATAAATAAAATTTGAAAGAAGAAAATAAATATAAAATAATGAATTGGAGATAACTATGCATTTCACTTTACAAACCATAAGAACAAAGGAGCTATCGAGTTTACATGTTATATCATGAACTACATATCATAGAGGGTAGACTTCATTATCGAGGATAAGTCAGTTGGCAATCCATAGTGAACATATCATCTCAGTTACACTCATAATCAATGATAAATACCTTATCTAAGGTGAGTTTTTTAAAATATAAATATTTCACAATATTGTGGGCCCCATCATTGAAGGGCTACAGGCTACCAAAATAGACAAAGTGAGGGTAAATAGAGTAACCAACAACATGTGGAGGTCAATTGTCACTCTAAAAATTGACCTCCATGTGCCTGATTATTACTCATCTAACCTCACTTCATCCATTCCATTATCCCATTAGCCCTCTATTGATGGTCCCCACTTCTTACATCCTCAATTTTAAGGGTATACAAAAATATTCAGCCAAGATCTCTCCAATGGCTCATTACCACAACTATTGATGCTTCAACATATACTTAAAAGAAACCAATTGAAAAACAAAATCAATTGTTATACACACAATGAGATATACAAAGGATATGCAAAATATTACAAAAGTATTTAAAGCATGTGTATTACAATGTAGAGCACTTGCTTATATAGGCAAGCCAAAACAAGATAGAATCTAAACTAGGTAATGTGGGACAAATCCCCACATAGGAAAAACCTAGCAAGCATGAGTAATAAGATACTCTAATACCCCCCCTCAAGTGAAACTAGGGGATAACAATAAAGGATGTAGTGTGAAGTCATGTGTCCCTATGGATGCCAATCCATCTTGCTAGAGTACATGGATTTCTAGTCACTATAACTGCCAAGATGTAGGAATGGTGTTGAATACAAAGATCACTAAACACAAACACTGTTCTTCAAAGTACTAGGTAGAATGATGAACTTGACGAAGCATAGCTTGAATACCCTCCAAAAAGATAATGAGAAGTGAGCACAAAGACTGGTAGGGATTCCAAACTAGTGTCATTAGTGGGGATACCACACTAGTGTCACTATAAGAATCACCAAGAAGGCCATGGAGTCAAATAACAAATCCTCATATGGGTCCTGACAAATAAAGTGCCTGAATAAGATACCCATTTACAAAGGAGAAATTTAGAAAATACTCAAAATTGAAAAATACATATATCTCTCATGAAATGGAGAAAAGAGAGAAAACCCATAGGAAACCCCCCCCCCAAAAAAAAGAGAGAGAGAAAAGAATAAAAGATATCAAAAGGCCCCCCAAAGATGATGCTAAAGTAGTCTTCACTGCGAGTACTCACAAGTCATAAAAACATTCAATCTATATAAGTGGTCTGAATCTACTACTTAATCATAAAAAACAACTAACACTGGGCTTCACCAGATTAACTTCAATCAGGAATACTATCAGTGGTGATGAACGTATAAAAGAGTAACGTATGTGCAAGGAATGCTCAACACCAAGAAGCAAAATTTACACACACCCTCCTATATTGCTAACTAGGTGGATTGGATAAAAAGGTATCCATGAGTGGTCTAAATCCACTACTCTAACACTGAATAAGATGACACTGCATGCACCATAATAGCTCTATGTCACCCTGAAAGAGACTCTCAAACTATCAAAAGAGATAAGATGACACTAGGATTCACTAGAATGGCTACATTTTAAGTTGTAAGAGACTATCAACTATATGAAAAGTGGTGTTGAAATTAAAAAAAAAGGCCTCTCAAAGACGATGGTCCATGGTGGTGATGGAAGAGATAAGCAACTGACAAAGTGAAAAGGTGCCTAGAATGGAGCACACAAATGCATGAAAGTAGACAAGGCTGAATCAAACCCCATATGGCACTTTATAAATTAGTGTGAGTATAATATAACCCATACACAAAAAACACCAAATGTAAATAAGGAAGACACTGGGCTTCACCAGAATAGATCCAAATGAGGAGACTATCAGCTTGTCAAATAATCCATCAAGAGAGATGCTCTAAAAATAAGGGAGTGAAGAGGATGTCTCCATAGAAGAAGGTAAGGTGCTAAGAAAGGGGCCTCAAGGATACATGACATAACTAACAATGTGTAAAAGTACTAATGCATGTCGTGGGTTGATAGAAGAGTGTGTAAAATGGTAAAAAGAGACATAATGTATATAAACACACCAAAAAAGAGTCAACAACTAAAAAATAATAATATACAAAGCACATTTAAAAGGACATCAACCCCAACCAAAAATGCATCCGAGATAGTACATGTATGACGTATAATATAGGGCCCATAGCATAATAATTTTTGTAGTAGTAATAATGTACACTCAAGAATAGAATGCCAAACTTAGGTGAAAGTGTGTCCATGAGTGCAACAAATGATGACAATGCAATCGAGAAGAAACAAGAAGGAAGTTTGTGTTGCCTATGAAGGGGTCTGACCTCATGCCAAACTGGACCTCACCCTCTGATCTCTGACAAATGAAAGAGATAAGGAACATGCAAAACAATAATATTCCCTCAACAAATTCTCAAAACATAACACATGCATTACCACTAAAATGTCACCACAAACCATAAGCAAAGGTAACACAAACAATGCGAAGAGACCCCCCAGAATGTGATACTTTATATTTTAGTGTGAGTCACAATGTAAATAGACCCAATGCATGGGAAATTGAAAAACATGAACTTTTGCAAAAAATGGTACTCGATGTCAAGCTATTGATAAAAAATTATTAATAAATCATGTTCCCATCAATAAGGCCTATTTAATAAAAATTTGCACTAAAAGTTTAAAAATAACATTGTAGCTAAGGTGGACCTAGCCTTTTAACCACTCATTTGAACTGAACACAGAACTAGGAACCTCTTCAAATCAACAGAATTAAAAAAAGTGTCCCTATTGACCCCTATAAGCTCTAAATACACAAATAGCTTTGCTTTTTAAGAGATAAATACACAGTTGATAAAAAAAGGTCTAATAAAGCTATTTAAAACAAGCTTTAATTTTTTTAGAGATCTTTTAATAAAAATGACAACTATTAGGGCAACAAAAAATTTAGGTATTAACCTTAATGACTTTGTAAATGAGCTTGAGAAGCACTGGGTGCTACCATATGATAAAAACATGACAGGGCTACACAAAATGGTAAATGGAAACTAGGAGCAACTACCACTACCATGCCACAACCAGTCATCACCAACTACCACACCGCAACCAACTCACCATGCAGGATGATCTCCATAGCATGATGATAAACACCCACATGTGCAGGTCTTGAATAGGGACCTTCGATAAAACTCACATCAGTAGTCAATGGATAAAAAAATAGCTTTGACATAGACTGTGTTAGAAGAGTTATGGGCTTGTGTGGGAGCAGGAGCAAGCCATAGGAGGGAGCCATGAATAGTGATGGAGAGAGAACTCATTGGTGCTAAAAAATTATAAATGTATGTTAAAATTAACAATCACTATGAACCCTAATTCAAATAGAAAAAAAATACACCTTTATAGTATATGTCAAGCTTTTAAGGCAAACTTGATGCCTTGGAGGAAAGAGTCGTAAATGATGATCTTGAAGACTACAAGAGCCATAACGAAGGTTGGTAAAATCCAACATGCTCTCTAAATATTTGGTAGCATGAGGGAGGCATGGTGAATAGATGTATGAAGGACATCACCAGGTGTAGAAGATCAGTCACCATCTCCAATCTCCTATTTCCATCAAATGACTATTTTTCTAAACCGCCACATATGAAAAAAATAACCTCGCTAAAGCTATAGATTTCTATCCATGATGGTGAGTAACCTTAAAAAAAATATGACTCACTCTTTTCCAATGGCTTTTTAAGTCCTTACAGATTGCCAATATCAAAGCCAATCCATAAACAATTGGAAACTATAAATTTTCAACCTCAAAAGAATAGATCATGGAATGTACAACCCATATGAAGTCACATGATAAATACTAGCCTCTAAAACTGTACAGGAGTATACAGATAGATTGTAAAACTTATAGATCCAAATAAAAAGGAGCCTATAAGCTAAGTAATATCTATTATAGGGTGGCTTTAGTACCATGAAAGAGTTATCAAAACTCTTCAACCAAGATCTCTCCAATGGCTCATTACCACAACCATTGATGCTTCAACATATACTCAAAAGAAACTAATTAAAACATAAAATCAATTATTATACACATAATGAGATATGAAAAAGATATGTAAAATATTACAAAATCATGTAAACCATGTATATTACAATGTAGAGCACTTGCTTATATAGGCAAGGCATATAAGGCAAAACAAGATAGAAGCTAAACTAGGCAATGTGGGACAAATCCCCACATAGGACAAACCTACAAAGAATGAGTAATAAGATACTATAACATGTATTATCTCAGTTATGCTCAAAATTGATGATAAATAACTTATTTAAGGTGATTTTTTTACAAGATAAAGGTTTCAAACTATTGTGGGGCCCATCATTGAAGGGCTACAGGATAAAAAAATGGATAAAGTGAGGGTAAATAGAGTAACCAACAAACATGTGGAGGTCAATTCTTACTTTGATAATTTACCTCCATATGCCTTATTTTTACTCATCTACCATCTATATACACATAATATTTTTAACTTTTATCAAATACTAATGCTTTACCTCTTGCAAGAACCCATCGAGACTCAATCTCTCTTAGTGTATGCCCTAAGGGGTGCACTGGGAAAGGGGTGGGCAGACCTTTGGTGCTTTGCATGACTTTTATTTCTTATTACCACATTATTTATAAGCCAACCAGCTCTTAAAACCATTCCCTAATATATTACTCCTCTTTTGCACACTCCTCCAGTCTTTTTCCTTTTATCATCCCTCTTTTCCTCACCTTAATCACCTTTTGATAGTCGGTTGTACTAGGTTGATTAGGTTGAATTTGTATAGTTTTTAGCCTTTGATTACAATATAGGGTTGACTGGATCGAACCTATACTATTTTGAGAGATTTTCACTTGAGAGTTGTGTTAGCCCTTTGGCCAACCTAGCTCGAAACCTAGTGAATAATTGACTAAAAACATATAGGGTTGACTGGTTCAACCCTATACAACTGACATATTTGGAAGGATTTAGGGTGAGATATGCCTATAAATACAAGATCATTTCATCATTATTTTAATATGCAATCAAGATTTATTATTTGCTTGTGCTTATTTACAATATGCTCTTCCACCATTCTACTTGAGGAGTCTTAGCTTAGGGTTTTTACTTAGAGAATCTAGTCTTTTTAATAAGTCTTGGATGCTTTGGCCTTTCTTAGTGATCCTTATAAACCACAATAACCTATTTTAAAGCCCCTTTGGCTAAGGGAGAGATTGAGAGTCACTCTGGTTACTAGGCTCACCTCAGTCGTTACTCGATAGGTTCACATTCAAGTAAGTATATTCTAACTTTGTTCTCCTCTCTTTAATAGATAGAAGTAGAATAAGTATTAGCTCGAATAATATTATTCTTCATATTTCATGTATTAGGGTCTTACTCATACTTATCTTAATTTAGATTATCCTATACATGTTTTTATTTCTTTACTAACCCCTCATATTGTGTCACAAGCTTTGGTGAGCACTAAATTAGATTTACTTTCTTTTTTATTAGACATAAGTGAAATATTAAACCTAGGATGCTTTTAGGGTTATTGTATGATCATGTCAGACTTTAGGCTTTGGAACCCTTCCTAACATGGTTTATTGTGATAAGTGATACCCTAATCAGGTCTAGCAGATCCCCATATTGGCCATGCTCCTGATTAACAAATGTATTCCAATTTAGAAGTGTAGGTATTCTCTATCTTCTCCGAAATAAGATTGATTTATAGACATGATGTATTTCTAGTTGCATACATTCTGGTGGACCTGACATGAACTAACCCTTGCAAGATTTTTTCACTTATTTTATTCTTTTCATCATTATTTTTATCATATATTTGCCATAATGGGTCGACTACATCAACCCATCTCTAATTTCTATGCATAGGTTTTCAGGTATAGGCTACTAGATTGACCCAGTTAACCCAGTACAAGTTTTTAGTTTTCGAAACTTTAAATCTAGAATATTGGATCAACCCAATTGACTTAATATAGTTTCTCAACTTTTATATATCTTATTTAGCATACTAGGTCAACCCAGTCAACCTTGTACAGTACAGGCACTCAGCAACAGGTTCCTATAGAGCTTGATCGACTTAGTCAACCTAGTTAATAGGTTTTATAAGAATTTCACAAGGTTATCTAATATCAATCTTCCTTCTCTGCATATTTGATCCACCAAGGTTCCTTTTTATCCTTCTATCTCTTTTTTTATAGTCTTTCCTTTCACACTTTATAGTCTTCAAAACTACCCTTGTACAGTCAACTAGATTGACCCTGTCAACCTAGTTTTGTATTTTATGTGTTGTCTAGATAACTAGGTCAACTCTACCAGCCTTGTTTATTTTTATACCTTGTTTTTGTATTATATTATTGACCTTGTTCTGTATTATATATGTACACTATCGACTGCATCGACACTGTATCTTGTTTTAAAGCTAGAATCAACCTTTATATACTAGTAATTAGCTCCGACTTTCATTTCTTTTCACTTGTATACTTATAATAGATCACATAGCTTAATTATATGGTTTTCAATTAACCGTTTAGTTTCATTATTTTCTATTTTATGCACACATGACCAAATCACAAAATCTAAACAAGCATTTTAACATTTGACTACCCAAGGCCAACCTACTTGGATTTCATCACCAAAGAGGTATCTAGCTTGACGTTTTGGTCAAGTATAAAGTGTGGTTAATGGTATATTATGGTTAATTACCCAACACCATTATCATTATCGTGTGTGAAGTGAGGGGGTAGGCCCCAATACCATTCTTGTATCATTACCACTATAGATCCCTTTCAACCCAAACTACTTGAAAATATCCTTAGATTGCTTTCTAGTTCCTTACTTATATCCAACTTCGCATCACATTTAAAAGCATATCCTAATAATATTATAAATATTTAAGTTAACCATTTAGTTAGCTCTTTACTTTCCAAGTTTATTGTTTTCTCTTTGCTCAATTGTATTTTTTTTTAACATAAACTTGCATTAGCCAGTGTTGATGCAAGGTTTTGTGTTGTGTGCCTCAATTGAATTAGACAACATTAATCCAATTGATTATTTGTTTCCTTTCTATTATTTATTTTCAAATTACTTTCAAAATTTATCTTGTTTTAGTTCACAGTCTATTATAGGCTTTTTTATCTTCCATATCTGTTGTACTAGGTTGACCTAGTTGACCTTGTACATTTTTTTAGCTTCTGTCTACTATACTGGATTGACCCAATCAACCCTATAGTATTTAAAGACCTTGTACTATCTTTTCAGCCCCTATCTACTATGCTAGCTCGACAAAGACAACCATGTGTTGTTTACAGACCTTATTCTCTGTACTAGATTGACCTTGTTGACCCTGTATTATTTTTTTATTTTCCTATTTGTTAATCTAGTTCTCTATCTTTCCTTATTTTTCATTTTTTTCATTCCTCTTCAATCATAATGAAATTTCCTATCAAAATTTTCTTGGACAGTCTAAATCCATTTAGATACTCTATGGGATGTTCATTTTTTCTTCTCTTTTCCTTCTAAGAGAACCATCACTCTTGGTGCACCTTTTCCCCTCCTTCATCCATGAATTGTAATATGGTGCAAATAACACCTCAAGATGAAGTTGATGGGTCTGATCCATTTCTTACTTATCAAGATACTTTTCATATTCAAAATCTTCAAACTAATGTGGGAGTAATTGACACAAGTTTAATTAACAATCACACTCACAATCCATCTTCTAATAACCCTCTTCCTAATACTAATTCATGGAGTGATCCTACCAACACCAACCAACCTCCTCATATAACTCAAATTTTATATCAATTAATCCAACAAATGAGTATAATGCAAAATTCCAATACCAATCAAATGATGCAACTTCAACATCATTTAATTAATATGGCCAATCAATCTCCAACTATGCATCCTCAAGCTAATCCCAATTATATTCCTCAACCTCTTAGAGATGCCTCTAGCAATGTTATTCCTCAACCCATAATGAGTAACAAGATGATCCAAATAATTCAAAATGATCCTTTATCTCCCTTCATTTTTTGCATTGATATTGGTAACATATCTCCAACTATCAAATATGATGGGACAAAAGACCCTGCCTCATTTCTTAAAGCCTTTGGTAACCTTTAAAAAGAGTGGATCCAAACTAATACCTCCACCACAAATAAAATCTTAGTCAAAACCTTTACTGGCGATGTATTATAATGGTATAGCCAATTACCCCAACATTCTATTTGGCAACTTGAATATTTGGTTAATCCCTTAGTTAAAGAGTTTCAACTAAATGATCTTTTCAAAAATTGTCTAATCCACTTCATCAATGCTAAGCAATCTCCCACTGAATCATATCATGAATTTATCAAAAGATGGAAATTATTGGCCCATAAATCCAACCATAACATGACTGATGATAACTTATTCAAAAAAATTATTATGGCTTTAACTCACACTCTTCAATAAAAGGTTCAAACCTTTGCTCCCCAAACACTTAATGAAGCTCTTGATCAAGCTAAACATCAAGACTTTCTCATGAAGTAATTCAAACCTAATACTAAACTATTAGAAAGATATTTTCAAACATCTACCAATGTAATCACTAGTAATACTTCCCAAGCCAAACCAGGGGTTGCCAAAACTAATATTCCTTCACCTTTTCATACACCTCTTTTGGCTCAGCAAATGAAACAATTTTTACTACCCTCTAAACCTTTCATCTATCCCAATGCTCCTCCTAAGTGGTATGACCCAAATCTATTTTTTTAGTTCCATGACAACATTGGGAATTCTCGTTTGAGGGCTCATTAATTTTTTTTGTTTCCTATATGCTTGGTGATTCATTTAATCATGAATCCATAATCAACCTTTGTCGCCAAGAGTACACTGTTGCCTCTCAAAAACAATAAGCTTATAAATATTCTACCTCAAATAACCAAAAATATTTTTGAAATAATCAACCAAATATCAAGGATGTTTGTGCCATCGATGCTGATTATGACCAATATTATAATAATTCTCAATATGTCAACAATACTAAGGTCAACTATCATCACAAAATGGCTTACAAAGATCTTGTTACCAAGCCTAAAAAGCCATATTTATAAGAACAACTTCTTAAAGATACTACCACCACTAATCTTACTTTGGAAGCCTAAGAGGAACCATCTCCTTCTTCTGATCCTCTAACCACATCTATACCTTCCAAATCTAATTTACCTCCTAAACCTTATGTTGGTTCTTCTAAATCTCTTTGGAACTTTCTTGAAGAACTTAACTCTTTACCTTGTAAAATTCCACTTATGGATTTGCTTCGAACTTCACCCTATCATCATAAGTTCTTTATGCAACAAATATAATAAATTTAAGATCCATATTATATTGATGAATAACCACCTTCTATTGAATCTCAACCTACCAACAATGAATACCATTAAAACTATGTGTCCTTCTTCCTAGCCTTCCATTGAATTCCTTGAAGAGGACGTGATCAATGATGAAATTCTTTTTCATGTTGATGATCCACCACTTTTTATCATAATAGCCATTAATATTACCCTTATCTATAAATTTATAGTTGATGAAGGCTCTAGTATTAATGTGACATCTTTGTGGCTTATCCAACAACTTGGTTATAACAAGGATCATCTTAAACAAACCCATCTCACCTATCATGGTTTTGATAAAACAAATCAAAATCCACTTGGTTGCATTTGGATTCCATTAACCATTGGCCCTATGACAATTTGAACCAAACCTTATGGTCCTTGATTTACCTTTATCTTACAACACACTCCTAAGTCATCCATGGACTCATTGGATGAGGGCCATTACTTCTTTTGATAGCCAATGTATTAAATTCTTATATAATGGAAAATTATATAAGCATAAAGCTAATCCCAACCCATGGATTATTCAACTTCCTAATCCCAAATCCCAATATTATGTTCCTATTATTCCTAAGATCAATAGTGCTCCTTTACCTAAGTTCATCTACATGAACCCTGATTTACAAGTGACTCTTATAGATTTCAATGATGATGAGCCTAATAAGTTGTAACATACTTTCAATACCACTAAGCTACCTCCATACATTTAGATATGGCTTCCACCTTCTCTATTACGAAGAGATCGTATTTTCCTCTTACTGATGAGATTATTAATTTTCCCCCTTCATGCAATGCTCAGGAGCCTTCTTTACCTGAATATGCCTTCACTTGTAATGACTTTGGAGTGGCCAAATTATTTCAAGATCCTCTCATCATTCTCATCATACATTCAGTAACATTGGGATTTCACATTCTAAAACTCCCCTTGATTCTCAAGCATGTATAATTTATCTAACATATGATGACAACTATATAATGGCTTAATCTCAACCTCAAGACTTGTATGTCCAACATTATCATAAAACCTTAGCCCAAATTCATGCTTCTAATCAAGATGTGCACACTACTTATATGGATTGTAACTTGAATCCTGAAGGTTCTATACCTCCTACTAATTTGCAACTTATTGATACTATTTGGGTGGTAGAGCAAATCATACCTTCCAAACCTCTAAAAATTCTGGCATCTCCTTTACCACCTATTAATCCAATCATTACCTCTAATCCTTCTACTATCAATTAACCCATCAATACTTTGATCCCATCTACTCTATTTACTTCTTTTACTCCTAAGATTACACTTAATACCAGGGCAATCGATGTCCATCAAGTCCATTCCAAGTATGATATCCATGGTAACCAAGTTCTAGATCTTGAAGTAGATATTGAGTATTATGGTCCTCTTCCCACATTTCCTAGTGATGAAGCTATCCTTTAACTAATTCATGCCCATGAACCTCAACTTCCTCGATAACATCATAAACTTGGGAATTTTAAAACTAAAACCCTTTATTTAAAAAACTTCATTGCCAGCATTGATCCTAAAACTAATCTAATTTTACCCTTACCTAATACACCATACCAATTTCAAGATAGTAATGACATGCTTATTGAAGAAACCAATCACATCGAATATGGTACTCCATCTTGCCCTCAAACAATTACTATCTCTCACAAACTTTCACCTACCGAACATGATAATTTTAGCTTATTATTTGATAATGATTGTGAGGTTTTTGCTTGGTCCTATAAGGACATGCCTGGTATTGACCCTAGCATTATGATGCATAATATCATTATTTATCATGATGCCAAACCTGTGCATCAAAAATAAAAGAAATCTCCACCTGAGGTTTCCACTCTATGTCATAAGGAAATCATCAAACTACTTGATGTTAAATTTATTAAACTAATGGATTGTTCTGAATGGGTTTCTAACATTATCCCCATTTGGAAAAAGGTCATTATGGTCATTTGTATTTTCATTGATTTCTACACTCTTAACCCTGTTTGTCCCAAGGACAACTTCCCTTTACCTTCAATAAATGCCATCATCAATTCCATAGCTGGTTACAAAATGTTATCTCTTATAGATGGCTTCTCAAGACATAATCAGATTTATATTGCCCCTGATGACCAACATAAGACTACTTTCACCATGAAATGGGGCACCTATTGCTATGTCAAAATGCCCTTCGGACTCAAAAATTCCAGAGCTACTTACCAATGAGTAATAACTCACATCTTTCATGACCTCATCCACAAAAATGTTTAAAATTATGTGTATGATCGTATCACTAAATATAAAAGTCATACGACTCAGCTATGTGATCTCGCTATCATCTTTGATCATCTTCTTAAATACTAAGTTAGACTCAATCCTTACAAATGTGTCTTTGGTGCCACATCTAGAAAATTGTTATGATTCCTTTTCTCTCTCTATGACATCGATATTGACCTTGCCAAGATTAGTGCTATCAACAATATGCCCATTCCTCATTCTATTTTTGACATCTGTACTTACTTAGGCAAACTTGGGGCAATTAGATGATTTGTCTATGAAATGGCTTATCACATCCACTTCATCAATTACCTTCTCAAGAAAGGCACTGCTTTAGAATGTATGGACCCATGTAAAAATAACATTTGATAACATAAAAGAGTCACTACTTCACCTACCTACATTTCTTCCTCCTAATGATCAACCCTTGATTCTCTATACTTCTTCCACATCCATATCAGTTGGGTCAATGCTTGCCCAACATGATGATACTGGAAGAGAGTATGATATCTATTATAGTACATGAGGCCTCATTTATTATGAGACATGTTATACTAAAATTAAATGTGATTGTGTTGCCATCTATTTAGCAGTTGAAAAGCTTAGCCATTACATGATTTACCAAACTACTTATGTCATCATTCATTTTGACCCCCTTCTAACTTCTTCTCCAAAGATTTTTTACTTGGAGATAGAATTGGCAAATTAATGGTCCTCTTTATGGAATTCAATCTCTACATCATCACCCAAAAATCTATTAAAGGGTAAGTCATAGCTGATCAACTTGCTACAGCACTTATACCAACTACTTACTCCCTTCAAAATGATCTTTCCAATGAAAATATCCTTTACATTTAAGTTCTTAATCAATTTATTTATCTCAAATATTATTTTTATAATTTTACCGCTAATCTTGAAGTGAATAATATTGAAGAATCTTTTATTCCCTCTAATACTACTAAACCAAAAATAGTTATCAAGGAGCTTCCTAAAATCAATATTGACTTACATGAGGATACTTGGACCCTTCACTTTGATGGTGCTGAATGCCTTCAAAGAGCTAGGACAGGTAGCATTCTCACAAGTCCTCTTGGTAAGTTCATACCTTTAGCTTTTCATTTCACCTTTGATGTTACTAATAATATGGCTGAATATGAATCTTTCATCTTAGGCATGCGAGCTACTCTTGATTTACACATTCAATACCTATATGCTTTAGGTGAGTCTTAGCTTATTTACCACCAATTTAATAGTGATTATCAACATAAAAGTGAAAACCTCATTACCTATCATAAAATTGCAACAACTCTTGCTAAGGATTTTATCTCTTTCACTATTGAGACTATCCCTAGAGATCAAAATTCCATTTTTTATTCTCTTACCTCTTCCACCTCTCTCTTTCATCCACACCAAGTTCTTTTCAACCTTGCTTTTATTATCCAAATAAAAAAATCACCATCTTTAACTCAACCACTAGATTCACTTATTTGCCACATCGAGGCTATTAATATTTGACAAAGCCCATGGCACAAAGACATTATTCAATTCTTGGAACATCAAACTTATCCTCCTAACTTAGATTCTCATGAAAAGACATGCATTCATAAACAAGCTTTCAAGTATGTGTTTTGACATAAAATCCTTTACTATCATAGTGTTGAAGGTACTTTACTCTATTATGTTATGTAATATGAGGTTCTTCCTCTTCTTAAACAAACACATGGGAACATTTGTGGTTGTCACTATAGCAGACATGCTATAGCCTGCAAATACCTATATATGGGTTACTTTTAGCCTACTCTTAAAAAGGATGCAATCAAATATGCTAAAATTACCTTGATCGCAAGATGGGCATGTTTTTATCATCATCACTACCGAATATTTTACCAAATGGGTAGAAGCCATGCCCCTTGTTACACGTTCTTGATCTTTGTTCTCAAATTTAGCTTTTGTTTCTTTTGATAGATATAATTTGTACAACAACTATGTTAGCATGTTTTCCTCCATTTCCCTCATTCTTATGATAAGGAATCACACTTTACTATCATTATATACCTTACAAGGAATCACACTTTACTATCATTTATCCCTTTTTACCCTTTATCACATTTTTTGCAATTTAAAGTAATTCAAATTATTCCATGTGTCACTTCTCTTGATTTCCCCTTTTTCACTCCACATTGGATAAAACAAGGTTAAAGTCAAGATAACACTTTTATTTTACCTAGATTTACGAGATTCTTAAACCCCATGCTCTTTGAAGATTCTCTCTCTTAACAACCAAGTCCCAAGTATTCAAATGAAAGTCACCTTTAGTACTGATGTTTGTTTTTCCAAATCTGTATGGAGGAAGACTAGAAATATCCATCAAAAAAGTTAAAAGCCAAATCATTTGAATCAAAAGGCAATGATATCTAAAAGGCAACATACAAATCTCAAAAGTCAAATCACACCAAAAGACATGATTACAAATACATATCTTGTCTCTAATTGAAGCTCAAACTCCATAGTTGGACTCACATAGAGCTGAGGTCCATTGGGGTATGGTAGGCTAGTAGATTGGAATAGGGGAATTCAAAAAACTCTATGGTGCTACCTACTTTCTCACACAAGCACTCAATCTTCACAGTAGACTGATGGCTCTGTAAGGGGTCCTGAAGAATGGGGAACATGTTATGGGAAGGTAGGTCCATTTTGGTTTTCATGCATATAGCCTTCATGGGATGATCTATATACTTCATTTTTTTACCTAAGACTTGTGTGAATAAGAGAAGTTCTTCAGAGTCCTTAAGGTCGAAAGTTCTCTTGTTTTGATAAACCTAATTTGAGTGTCTTAGCTTTGATAAAGAGTTCCTCTACCTTGGTTTTTTCTTAATTATCCCCTCCACACATTTCATCCCCCCCTTTGATAGGGAAATTTTGATTCCAAATCTATTTTCCCTCTTCTCTATTCCCTTCTTCTTCATCTCTTAAAAACATGCTAGTACTACTTTGTTTCATTTTTATCTGTCCTTAGAGTGAAACATGTTTGAGCAACTATGGATTACTTCTTTCTTTTTCACAATGATTTTACATTTCTAGACTTGTTTTACTTTCCTTTTGCCATTTTTTATTTGTCATGCTATCCTTCTATTACAGACACCTGAGTTCATACCCTTCTCCCATTATTGAGTGAGATTGGCTTATTACTTGTCACTCATCAATGTTATTTTCCCTTTTATGCTTCTTTTTCCCATTGTTGAGTGAGATAAGGATTGTTACTACTCACTCATCAATGTTTTTTTACCATTTTTAATTCTTCTTTTACCATTGATGTTTTATTACCATCTCCTTTTTGACATGTATCATTGGTTTGACTTGGTGAGTTTGCCTTTCTTACTCAAGGTTCACTTGTTTGAGTTTTTTGGTCTTTAATAGCCTTGGATTTTCGGTTACCTAATTTACTCTTGTTTTTTACTTGGTCATTTGGTATAACATATCACCTATCACCCCATCTTTCCAAATTCTCAAGTACGTCCCATCCTTATAACACCAATTATCTTGTCTTTCTTGCATTTGTTTATTTTTTATCTTTAGTTTTGTAATCTTGGGTTTGTCAAAAGTAGTCTCTGTGCCCTACACAATCAAAACTAACAACATAGTAGACAACCATCCAATGATAAAAGTAGTTCAATGTACACATCACATTTACTTTTCAGTTATTTTCCCTTTTAGTCATTTACTTTTAGTTATTTTATGTTTTAAAATACTGTAATGTTTATTAGCCTCATCATTATGTGTCCTTCTATTCTTTCTTGAAGCACCATCCCCTATTGCACCTTAGTGACATATGATGAGCTTCGAGTGGGGCATATGTATACACATAATATTTTTAACTTTTATCAAATATTGATGCTTTACATCTTGCAAAAACCCATTGAGACTCAATCTCTCTAAGTTCACACCCTAAGGGGTACATTGAGAAAGGGGTGGGAAGACCTTTGGTGCTTCACAATATTTTTGTCATTTATTTTCACATTATTTCCAATCCAACCATCTCTTAAAACCATTCCCTTAGCTATTACTCTTCCTTTGCACACTCCTCCAGTCTTTTTCCTCTTTTCATCCCTCTTTTCCTCACCTTAATCGTCTTTTGATAGTCAACCGTAATAGGTCGATTGAGTTAACCCTATATAGTTTTCAGCCTTTGATCAATGTATAGGGTTGATTGGGTTGACCCTATATTATTTTGAGAGATTTTCACTTGAGAGTTGTGTTAGCCCTTTGGTCGACCTAACTTGAGACCTAGTGAATAATTAACCAAAAACATACAAGGTCGACTGGGTCGAACCCCTACAGCTGATGTATTCAAAAGGATTTAGGGTGATATCCACTTATAAATACAATATTATTTCATAATTATTTAAAAATGCAATCAAGAGTTATTATTCACTCGTGCTTCTTTATAATCTACTCTTCCACCATTCTACTTGAAGAGTCTTAGCTTAGGGTTTCTACTCGGAGAATCTAGTCTTGTGGATAAGTCTTGGATGCTTTGGCCTTTCTTAGTGATCCTTATAAACCACAATAATCTCTTGCAAATCCCCTTTGGCCAAGGGAGATATTGAGTCTCGATAGGTTCACATTCAAGTAAGTATATTCTAACTTTGTTATCCTCTCTTTAGTAGATAGAAATAGCATAAGTATTGGCTCAGAATAATATTACTCTTCATATTCCATGTATTAGGGTCTTACTCATACTTAACTTAATTTATATTCTCTTATATATGTTTTTATTTCTTTACCGACCCCTCATATTGTGCCACAAGCTTTGGTGATCACTAGATTATGTTTACTTTCTTGTTTATTAGATATAAGTGAAATATTAAACCTAAGACGCTTTTAAGGTTATTACATGATTGTGTGAGACTGTAGGCTTTTGAACCCTTCCTATCATAGTGTGTTTTGATAAATGATCCCCTAATCAGGTCTAGTGGATCCCCATATTGGTCATGCTCCTGCTTAACAAATGTATTCCCAATCGGAAGTGTAGGTATGCTCTATCTTCTTTGATCCAAGATTGATTTATAGACATGATGCATTCTTTATTGCATACACCCTCACTTCATCCATTCTATTAGCCTGTTAGCCCTCTATTGATGGTCCCCACTTATTACATGTTCAATTCTAAGGGTAACTAGATGCTATATTCAGTGTGAGCTCAGAATCAAGGATGTAAGAAGTGGGCTCATCAACGAAAGGCTAATGGGATAATAGCATGGATGAAATGATATTATATGGAATAACTAGTAGGCATGTGGAGGTCAATTTACACACTGATAGATGAGCTCCCCTTGCTTGTTGGTTACTCCATCTATTGTCAATCCATCTATTATGTTATCCCATTAGCCTTTCATTGATGGGAACCACTTCTTACATCCTATATTTTGAGTGTTAATAGATGTTAATTAAGCCATGAGTAAGGAAATTTGACCACTTTCATTTGACCCACTAATGTGTCAGTGATAAACTTGAACGTACCATCTGGTTAAGGTGATTCAATTATTAGTGTAACCAACTTGTACATTTAGTGTGGACCACCAAGATGGATGTTGATGGAATATTAAATCATCATTTTCAAATATCATGCCCCTTAAATGAAGATAAGGGTTTTAAACTATTGTGGGGCCCATTAATGGAGGGATAATGAGCTAATAAAATAGACAGAGTATCGGTAGACAAATTAACCATATGAGACATGGAGGTCAATAGCCAGTGTAACACCCCATGCTAAACATATCATCTAGTTATGCTTATAATTGAGGATGTAATAATTGATCAACCCAAATAATTTATAAGCACTCAATGAAACTAGCTAATACATTCAGTGTGGATGACCATGCTTGTAGTTGACCTTCACATCCCCATTAGTTACTCCATGTATTAGTGCTCCATCTACCTAATTTATTTACAATAACAAATAAATCCTTGTATAAGGTAATTTCTTTATAAGATAAGGATTTATTTATTATTTTTGATATTATAAATAAAGTAGGTAATTTATAATGCTCCTACAAATGTCAAAATAGAATAGGGGAATGGTGTGTGAGTATATCACAACTTTTACTTTTCATAAATAGAAAACACAATAAGTTCAAATGAAATTAACTTTTAATTTTCCTGGTCAACAACATTACATATCAATCTTAACAAATGTTAATGAAACAATGGTAGATCGAATAGTAATGAAAATTAATTACTTTTATAAGACCCACTAACATGTCATGTAGAATTAAAATGCATGTTGGGCATAACTAGCCAGTATGTTCAATGTGAATTTCCATGTTATTCATTGACCTCTACATCCCTATTGGTTACCCCATCTATCGACACTCCATCCATTCCCTTGTAGGTAAGGATTGACTTAGTTTTATTGTTGTTACTGTAAAGAAAGCAAGTAATGGGTTGAAACCCCATTTTTATGTAGACATAGTAACCAATAGAGACGTAGAGATCAATTTCCAATGTGGTTGTCCATGTTGAACATACCAACTAATATGTTCAACATTGATTGCCACACTAATAGTTGACCTCCACTTCTACATTGGTTACTTTATCTTCTAGTGGGGACCTAGAGGTCATATGTTAGTGTGGTATTCCACACTAAACATACTAGTTGGTTACACTTAAAATTGAGGATCTTCTATGAGCACAATGAGGTGTTACATTCAATGGGGACTACCATGTTGGCAGTTTACCTCCATGTCCCTACTAGTTACTCCATCTACTACCAGAGGTTATTATTGTAAATAAATAAAGTAATTTGACACAATAACTAGTTAGGATGTGAACATACTAATTGGTTACAATCAACAAGTGCACATAAAAAGATCTTAAATTTTGAGCATAACTAACCAATACATTCAACTTGGACTACCCACTTCCACTTACCTGATTTATTTACAATAAAAAATTATCTATTTTCTTACAATAATAATGAAGCACTATTAGATGATGTAACCATCATGGAAATGGAGTTCAAATGTCAATGTGGCAGTCTATGATGAACATACTGATTGGTTATGCTCACTGCTTCATTGCACTCATAAAAGATCCTCTATTCTTAGTATAACCAGTCAATACATTTAGCATGGACTACCACATTGGTAGATGACATCCACATCCTTGCTACTTACTCTATTCATTTTGTTAGCTCATGCATTAACTGCCTTAACCAGTTGATACATTCTAGTTTTTAGCTAATGTGTCTATGAGTCCTATGAAACTGATCAACTCTCCTTGATTATCATTCTATTTACATTCATTAAGATGGGTTTTTGGAAGATAAAATTAAAATTTAACCTTAGTTTAATGTATTTTCACCCCTGATTAGGAAAGTTAAAGGTTAGAAAATTTACTCGTGTGCCATTCAGGGTGTTTCATTTTGATGCCTATAGAAGTTCATGTGCCATTACCTTGTTCCATTTCGATGTCTATACAGTGTTGGAATGCATTTTTCTCATTATATTCCTCAAATATTATACCAAACTATTAATTATGGGTTATGTAAATGGGGCATATACAAATATTTGATATTCCTCATAGTTGATGCTTCGATATTCTTCAATCCACAAAAATATAGTGAACTACCGTCAGCTTACCCATCATCAGTTATACAAGGTGGAATTTGTTTTTGGATTGTTATGTATTTAATAAGAGTATTGAATATTCCTCACAATGCAAAATTCCTCAAATCAAATACCAATCTACTAATTGTCTTATGCAAAAGAGTGATTTAGACCTTGGATAAAAGGTACATAATATGAATCATTCAATTTGTTATCATCAATAATTGGAGTAGAATCAAAGGTTACCACTTCTTTCATCAAACCATAAATAATAAACATATATTTGAAACACACATTGCTCGTATCATGGAAAACAACTATATGAAAAACATATATGATGTCCATATTCCCCTATGAAAAAATAGAAAACAATTAACAAAAATAAACATCAATAAACAATGGGCATTGTTAATAAATTATCATTGATAAACAATCAACATTGACAAACATGGGGTAATGATAAACATATGCGAACACATGAAAAAATAGAAAAAAATTAGTAAAAATCAACAATGATATGGTGTCCATAATGTTATGCATGCTTTGAACAGAGATCTTAAAATGTTTTTCTCATTATGTTATACATATTCTATTGTTACAATATTCTAACCAATCTTCACCTCAACTAGTGCCAAAAGGTAAACAATGACATTAAGGCTTGATAAATCAAACCCTTAAATGCATTATACCCTTAATTTATTAATCAATGGAGGATAATTCATAGAGTAATGGAGCATATAAATGAAATTCATCATAATATATTGAATGGGTGTCACCATACAAAAAACATGGGTCTTGAACTATTGTGGGCTAAGATATTCTTAGTTATTGGAGGATAATTACAACACTTTACTGTAATTAAAAAACCATTCTTCTACTAGGAACAATCCCACAAAATGTTGATCTTTATGACTTCCCAATTTTGATGTTATTAATTTAATAATAACTCAAACAAGTTTATTTACAAATGTAAATCCACACATAAATACCAAACATTGTTATAGGAAAGATATTCTCACCTTTTCCTAATTAAAATGTAGCAATGCATCTTAAATAGATTAGCAATGTCATATAAGTAAGCTAACAATTGCAATACAACTAAGTAAATATATAATATATTCTATTTTTAGGTATTCACATCCATAGAATATTTCAAGGCAATCAATTCATCTAATCATCTCATTTTAATGAAAATAAGTTGCCACACCCTAACCTCAACACTTTGACAAGGTTATCCTTAGAGAGTGACAACAAATCTAAAATTGTAAATGCACATCTTTACCATACATTGCATTAGCAAAGTGCATATAAGGCTACTAATGAAAACTTTCAAATGCTAGATAATATTAGGGTACTGAAGAATATCTCCTTAAATTATTATCTTTACTATAGTTTCAAAATTAAATAAATAATTTGAGTGATAACAACCTAATAGGGTATAGAATCAAACACTTCACATCATATGAATCTTACTTATCATAGCTAAACAATATTTAGACAAAAATCCAACTCTACCCCTAAAACATGGCCAATCATATACACTAAAACATTAAGGATGTGCACTTATATGATGAAGATGTACTAATAATTAATTAAATAAATAAACCATAACAATAATTCAAACCCTTAAAAAGCTCATGTACGAATAATTTGTTGCATAATCATAATTCCATGTTACCTAAGTTCTAAGCATATTCAGACCTACCAAGTTATGAAATTAAAAGTTTATAAAGGCCTTACCAGATAAAAAACAACATTGACACATAGTTCAATCTTATATAAGTGTTCAAAATTAATGAATAGAATAGATGTCAGAATTCTCAAATCATTCAAATTATTTTATATCATAAGTATGATTACAACATTGTTAAACTTCACAACTTTATTACCATCTAACAACTTATATATAACATAGCTTCCTTCAATTAGTTAACAACACAATCAACATAGTACAACCCAAATGTATTACATCAAATCCAAACTCCTCTAAGTCCTTAAATATAACACTAACGTAGTCACTAATTCTTTTATTTTATGTGAAGGGTATCCCCAATGCTTAAGAGCAGTCATAGTAGGATTATCAATAATAAATATTATTTAAAAAAGATTACAAAATGTAAAACAAATGTGTTACAAGATCAATATCACATAATCAACTAAACTACTTAAGTATGCAAGGTAAAGGTAATCTTTTAATGTATTGTCCTATAGGGAACAAGGCATTCAACTCATGAAATTATATCAACATTGTCCACATCTAGGATAAGGTACAGTTCAACTCCCTTAATGATATTTTTTATGTAGATGTGCAAGGTTCATTATGCTATTAAAGTTTCACAAACATATGAAGATAATAAAACAATGTCATACTAATATTGTTTAAAGTCCTAATAGTACAATAGTATAATTTTATCTTCATCCATTACTTATAAATTAATATGAATTAAATCTTGAGAGAATAAATTAAATTTAAGAGCAGTCATATCCCACAAATTCATCAACAAATAGAATTACAACCCTTATATTCTACATCAAACCCAACAACAAGGTTACAATCATGTATATCTCAACTCTTTTATAGAATGAACTAATCAAGTTTAAGATATCATGACATATATATAAGTAAAAACTAAACACAATATTAAAATGATGAACCCAAGTATTCAATATAATTACTAAAGGTTATCTATAAACTTCATTTATGTATAAAATCCAAGGTAAAGTAATATGCATGTAGACTACAAGAACATCAAAAGCAACTACAATCATACTAAAATAATCAATATTATGATTATGATTCCTATATACATGTTACAATAAAATTACAATAGTCATACTGCTACCACATTGAAGGTCTACTTATAGATTTAATGAACTAGTGTGTATGCTACTATGAACTAGTATAACAAGTATATTAATGTCATCGATAATCTCAATCAAGAGGGAGAGATGGAAGATCAACAATGCAATACTTCAAAAAATGATAATCAACCCTGATAACATTTGAAAAGTGTAATCTTGTGAACTAAGATAACAAATATCTCCACTTTATGAAAGTATCATTAGCTATGGCTATCATTGTGGAGACCTAACTTTACTGAGGGTAAAAATTTGAAATTTGAAACATCAAATGACTAGTTTTGATACTTACCATAATCTCTAAAATTTGGTATCATTAGTTGCAAGGTTTGGTCTCCTTAACAAGTTTGATACTTACGTATTACAATTTCCATTTTCTCATCCTATGGAATATTTTCAAGGTATCCGTACTACAAACCTAGCTAATAATGGTGGAATCTATAACAATTCTATTAATTATAGTTTACATAATCCAACATTGGAAACCAAAATGAACAAGGTTTGAGATTTAACAATGTAGACAATACTATACATAACATTAAATCAAGTTTCCTTTCGGTAAAACATTTTTTATAAAACAAGGTTTGAGATTCAACAAAACCCTAAAATTAAAATGATAGAACTAGTCCCTAAAAAGTCTATTGGAATGTAAAAATTTTGTAATGGGCTTTAATAAACTTACGTGGTAAGCAGTTCAAATGAGGAGGGTGGCACCAGGCTTAGTAGGTAGCAGGAAAATGTGAATTAATAGTTGTAAGCTTAGTAAGTGAATCAACAATTGTAAGTGATGAACCAATAACATGGGAGGAGACACAAATCTCATGAATAGGTGTGAGATTTGAAAATGATGATGTAATATGTGTATATCTAAATCATTAAAAGTGAATGCATTTTGGAGCCCAACGAATCCAATGGTTAAGGAAAATGATAGTGGTTAAAGGAACTGATGAAGGAGCTGAGGGTGACTAGTTGGGGGTCAATGTCCAACATGGTAGTCCATGCAAATGTACCAATTGGTTACACTCAACATTTTTTTAAGATGACCCACTCCCTTGCCCAAACACCTTAGTTGCCTCTCAATTAATCATTTCCTAGAACCTAATGCTCCAAATTTGGTATGCATGGGAAATATTGAATTTTCCAAATTGTAATACCACATTGTTTACCAATGACTAACCAAAATATTTGCACAAGGATGCCTTTCCTTATACATAGGGAAGATTTGCACATGAAAAAAATATCTGAGTCCAAAAATGTGAAGCCATGGTGGGAACACACCTTGCATTAGAAAATGAAAACACCCTACACTAGACTAGTGGGTAGGCATAGTTTGTACTTTGGATCCGACCTAAAAAATGAATAAAACAATAAACCCATGAAAAATAAAATAGAATCAAAACAATGAAATTTGTGTATTGAACAAAGAATATGTAAAACAACTTGTAAAAATACAATAGCAAACTTCATTTCTTACTATTCGATGTTGGTGAGATGACAAGGCCTAGAAATCTTAAAGTTTTTGTGCCCACTTGCCATTTCCTTCCTTTTGTCCTCTACAAGCTACTCTTGTGACCACACCAAACATGACCTCATCTTTTATATGCCCATGACAACTATGTCACTCTTATATAAACCTTATCATTATTTATAATGAAGGATGGTAATAGAAACTACAAATCTCTCTCCATATGTATAGATCTACAAGCCTCTACTAGAAATGATAATTACTAAAAAGCAATAGATGACAAAAGTGGTGGTATCTACAACCATGACCATGCCGAGGTTGAAAGTGGAATATTTGTGATAAAGGTTGAAAGCAAAACATAAGTAGAATGAAGAAGCCACACAAAAATTTAAGCTTCCATTTTCCTCTTGGAACTTTCTCCATGTTAAACAAGGAAAATTATAAGTGTTTGAATGTGTTGTTGAGAAGCACAATAGGGTTTAGTGATATGAAATACACAATGAGAATACTTTTTGTTTAGAGGCAATTTGCTAATAAGGAAAACAACTGCCATACCTATCCTTGTAAGCAATAGCCTTGAAAGTGGAGAAGAACAGTTTAGAAGTCAGTGCACACATAACAAAGGGTGGTCACTAGATGTCCATCAATGCACATTAGGGTTTATTTTTGGTCAATTGGCTATTTTTAAAAAATTCAAATTTTTAGATTTGCCAATCAACAATGTTTTGAAAATATATTCGCCAAATTTTCTTATAAAATATCCATAATTTTTTTAAATCTGTCAAAATATACATGTATTAGTAGTAAATTCTATATTTTTCCTTAGAATTGACCTACTATATATATTTTTTCTTAATGTTAAATATAAAAATATTTACCCACAATTAAACGCTTCTAAAAATATCTTCCCTTAAAAAATATCCCAATCCATAGTGAACAAATAAATGAGAAGCAATATAATATGGTGTATTAGTTTATTGATAATACATGTTTAGGACTAAACATGTTTAAGATTAATAGGTGTTTATTGGTAGTATGTTTTTTTTTTTGTGGAATGTCAAATAATATCATTTACCCAGATAAATAGTTGCATATGTATATTTTAGCTAATAGAAAATAAAACAAAAATATATATATAACTTCATGTTTGGGCCTGAAGATTTGATAACATTTAGGCGGCTTGTATTGAGCCCAAAATAGCCTACTTCTTTTACTGTATTTTTTACCATGGTTTGCCCATGGGAAATAGGTTCAAGCACAAGGAGGTGCTAAATCCCACTTGCCCAACGTATCATCACATAGAAACCATCAAGCATCTCTTTTGGTTTTGCCCTCATGGCCAACCAACCTAGAGATCGATTCATAGCCTTTTTCAAACCCTTCAGGCCTGAAATGTTCACTTGAAAAATGGATCTTGTGGGGGACTCCACTCGGTTACCTGCAAGATATAACAGATTCTGACAAATTTTTTGTACTACTATTTTGTTTTAGATTTAGAAATCTAGAAATCAAGTTTGTTTGAAAAATGAAATCACAAAAAAAAATTGTAATTAATAAAGTTGTTGTGATTGTTAATGTTACCCTTCGGATTTAGAGTCAAACGGACAAGGTCCGACTCAAGCTTCATCATCTACAACTCCTAAACCATTGGGAGAATACTCCTTGTGCAATCAGTCGTGAGCCACCTGATCACCCATCTCACCACTCTCCTCCTAGGGGTCGTGGGAACGAGGGGAAGTAACACTACTCTCACAATCGGAGGTTTCTAAGTTGGAATAACCCCTCTCCTCGCTCTCATTGGCCATCTTCTCCAAAACGATCTGACAAACGCAGAGACAGTGGTGTTGGGGAGCGCAGGAAGGTGGGGGGAGGGGGGAGGCCTCTTCCATAGAATAAGTTCCCACAATTGAAGCTAGCCATCTCTCTTCTCCGATTCTCAGATATAGCATGATTTTGAAACTACCCAGCAAGGTGATGGTTGGGACCCCCCTCCTTGTGGATGAAGATCCCCCGACCCAGGATGGCTGGGGAAGGAAGCCTCAAGACCCTCCACCTCCACCTCCTCCACCAACCATTATGTTCATAGTTGTTGCTTAGTGTTTTCCTTATTGTTTGTGCTTATTTCATTATCTTTTTTTATTGATGTGCAGTTGAGTTAATTTAACTCTAATTATCCACTGGGTTGTAGCCTTTTTATTTTAGACTTTGTTTTCTCCGGAGAATCTCTTAGCACGGTTTGACATCCGAGGTGTGACTTTTCCACCCGTTTTTTAATATCACTGACATTGTACTATAAATTTTCTTTTCAATTAATAAAAGTGCACTTTTCAATATATAAGTAAATTATAAATTTTTAATTGGGATAATCTAAAATGTATATTCCAAGAAACTACCTTATCATGTAACCTGTAATCTTTTAATAAAATTAATGAAATTAGAATAAATCAATAATTATGGATCATTAATAAAATATGTATTGAAAGATATGCCCTACAAATAGTCCGCGAATAAAATAAAAAAGTTAATCTATAAAATCATAGTAAATCAGAGGATGCATCTGAAGTTTTGGCAGAACCAATATACATATATATATCTAAAGCTTTATTCAAATTTGTAGCGTATCACCCGAATAAACACAACCGAACACAGGGTCTGTCGGCCTCGCGACGGAACTCCATCTTACATGTGCGAATGGCCTAAACAAATACAGAACTGTATTGCGATTGTCATCAAATCCGCTAATAAAAATTCCGTCACGCCACAGTGTGCAACACTGAACAGCAGCAAGGGCATGAGGAAACTGTTCAACCGCTGTAATAATCTCTTCGTTGTTAGGATCGTGCGTGGTTGCATTTCTGTTGTAAGGATTTGCTGCGAATGTGAGTTTGTCTAACCCTATTCTAAAAGTTGTCTTACTTTATTTTTCCTTAAGAACGTGGAAGCAAGATTTGGACTGTGGGTGTCTCTCATTCAGGTTCTACAAATGTAGAAGGATTGGACATAAAGCTAATGGCTTCATGTTGTCTCAAGCTAAGAAGGAAATAAAACCATTTAGGATTTTACCATTAAAAAACGAAAATGTGCCAATGGAGACCTAAGGTTAATTATTAGGAGCAACGGAAATTGTTTAGATGGAGAAGTCTTGACAAATTACTTGTGAAAATAAAGAATATTGAGAAGTTGAGGAAGACGGGTGTTTAAGAGACAATGGGGCAAGAAACTTCCAAAACATCTTAGATCAAAACGCTGGTAGTGATAGGGTATAAAATATATCTAAATAAAAGTTAGGAGATTCGATACGAAAATCAATGAAGTTAAGTTTTGAAAAGAAAGTAAGGAATTCTTTAGGATTAGATGAAATTATGAACATTTATCCACTCTCTCATGGGCACTTTGGAAAGGAAAAGGATATTAGAATTTCTTAAGAGAAGGGTCACGAATCTAAGGATAGGGCTCCAATTTCTACAGACAAGAATGTTATAAAGAAGAAAATGATATGGGAGATTTAAATGTGGAACATGGAAGTTATAATTGGATCCCAAATCAAATAGATATCAAAAGAATAGAAGAAACCTATTGCGATAACGAAGTCCAAGAGAAATGTAGTTAAGATTTTAACAATTCTAGTGCTAAAATCTCACATGATACTTGGACTAAGGGTATAAGAGACAAGAAATCAATTTCCATAAAATTCAAAAGAGACTAAAATAGCTTTAGAAAGTGGAAATTAATACAAAACTTTTAATAGTATTTTTTTTTTTTAAATTTGAATCGAAATTTGCATCAAAATTAAATCTTATGTCTATAAAAAAAATTATTTAATACAAAAATTTGAATAATGCATTTTGCATCAATCAAGATGATGCAACACACTTGCTAGCATCAGTGATTTGAGCAAAGCTTGGGAGGAGCTTTCATTGACACATTGTGTGCCATAAATTCATGCTTTAGAGTTTGCATACAATTCAGGTGTTAGCTAGAGCATTAGAACATTTTTTGAAAAAATTGAAGATAGTTGGAGACTTGTTTGCATTAGGTAGTGCATCGGATTTCATGCATCATGTTTCTTGTGTTAGGTTTTATTTTTAAAATTTGAAATCCAACAGGGATCTCTTTATGCATAAGAAAGTGTACATTAAGATTAATATCAATGAATATGCATCTCACTTTGATTTTTCCAATTTTTTACATATTTTTTTTAATTTAAATTTATTTGAATCAAATTTCATAATTATAAAGGATTTATTATTTTCTTAATTTATATAATTAAAAATTTAATAATTTTTATTAGAGTAATTAACAATAAAATAATATTAAATTAAAATATTTTAAATATTATAAATTGATTATAATTAAAAAATATAATAGTTATGTCAAAATTTAATATAATCTTTGTTATCATTTGAATATATATGGAGGTAACATCATTTCCATAATGAAAGAGTGATCAACCGATTCCATGCTTTCACAGCAAATGGAGCAGTAACTTGGAGCAATCCATCCCTTGTGCATCAAATTGTCCCAGGTCAATAACCTGTTGTGAAGTGTGAGCCAGATGTGAACCTTTATCTTTGGGGGAGCATGCAAGTGCCATAAGCCTTTACACCACCAATGGGTTTGTCCATCATGACGCAGAGGCCTGAGTGCATTATATCCCAGTTTTATAGAGTATGTGCCACCATTGGGACTAGCAACCCAACATAATTTATCCATAGTATCAGTGAGGATGACAGTGCTAGAGATAAGGCAGACACGATACTTGTTCCATAGAGGGGCATCCTGTATATTGAGACCAATATCCGCAGCAGATTTCCATCTAGAGTGCCACCATCCCAACAGGGTGGAATCGTAGGCATCTGCAAGAGATACTTGTAGAAAGTCCGTGAAGTGAAGCTCTGTCAGAATCGCAATGACCGTATCCCTCCCAATGTGAATGGTAGATCCATCCCCAGGTTCCCAAGCTAGGGAAGAAGCAATGAGATTCAAACTCAGAATAATTGCTTTAGAAAAGAGTGAAGCTCCGGTATGTCTCTTGGGACTCAAACGAATCCAATCCACAGTAGAGAGTGGATGAATATTCTTCCTGTGTAAAATCACCTGCCAAAGACCCTGTTTAGTGATAAGTTCCAAGCTCCTTTTGCAGCCAGTGCCTTGGAGAATAAAGTCAGGTCCTTTATGCCGCAACCACCTTCTGACTTTGGTTGTGATATAATGCTCCATTAGATCAATGGTATGCATTGTTTTTTTTCGTTTCCCTTCCAGAGAAAATGCATGCATAATTGCCTAATTTGAATAATGATCAAGCGGGGAATGAAGGTAAGGGCCATCTAGTAGATAAGGATTGCCTCTAGAGTGATTTTAATCAAGGTTATTATGCTTGCCATAGAAATCCAACAGTTTCACTAGAGAGAAATGTGTCATTTCAGCTTATTAATGAGCCATAGCCAATCTTTGAAGTGGTAGTCATTTGACTTGAGGAAGAAGACCAAGTATTTTATGCATTCATCAGAATCATGGATGGGAAAGGGTAGCATAATATGGATGAGATTTCGAGTAACCATGACAATATGGTAGAAATACAAGGCATATTTTTGCAAATTGATCTTCATCCCGGTAACAATAGAGAAGAGTTTGACTATACGATCCAAGCACTTAGCTTCTTGAAGGGTACCATTTCCAAAGATGAGAATGTTTTCAATGAATAGAATGTGTGTGAGGTAAGTATACAAAGCAATATTTACACTTTGATGTTACCAGCAGGTCATCCATGGGTTATGTGCCGACTCAGAGCCTCAACAGTAATCAGAAATAGGAGTGGGGAGAGGGGGCAGCCTTGCCGGAGCCCATGAGTGAGAGGGGGAAAAAAGAGGATGCAGATCCATTTATCAGCACTGCATAAGAGGTAGATTGATAGCAATCCTCAACCCAATTATGAAATGAGGGTCAAAACTGACCTGAGTGAGAATAAGCCTAAGATAGAGCCAATTTGTATGGTCAAAAGATTTGGATAGGTCGAGTTTGAGTAAGAAAGCAGAACGAGCTTTGGTTTTGATAGTATGTAATGTATATTGGGCATTGCCAAGAGTGTCATGAATGACCCTATTGTCCAAAAAGCCAAACTGTTCGGGAGAGATATGTGTGGATAAGATCAGTCTAAGACGGGCAACAATGATTTTAGAGTTGATTTTGTATATACAATTGCACAAGGAGAGGGTCGCAAGTGCTCAAAGGTGGATAAATTGTCACCCTTTAAAATATTGGCAATGAAAGTGGAAGAAAAGGGTACATGAATTTCCCCAGAGCATAAGATTCCTCAATTGCAAGAAGGATGTCATTTGAAATATGGCCCTATAGACCAACGTATAACTCAATCATCCACCCATCAGGTCCTAGGGCCTTCCCCAGTTGAAAGGTGAGAAGGTTTTTATAAAGTTATGTCATAGTGATCAGGTAGAGCAGTGTTTGGTTTTGTTGTACGTTGACCCATCCATTAAATAAAGCAGCGACTACCATGATATCTCTGATATTTTCTTAAGGAGGTTCGGTAAAGGTGGATTTATAGTGAAAAATAGTAGCCTTAGAAATAGTAGCAAAATCAAAACAATCCACCCCATTTTGATCCTTTATGTTTCAAATAGTGTTTTTAACCTGTCTAACTAAAGCATGTCGGTGAAAAAATTTAGTGTTGTCATCCCCTTCAGTTAACTAGTTTACTCTGTGTCTCATTCACCATTTTGCTTCTTGCCAAGCAAGTAGTTTGACCTTTTATTTTTCTAATGTGTCATTATCCTATAATGTATCAGCTCTAAAATTTTTGATATGGAATGTTTCTAGTCAGGGTTTCATTTTCCCTTCCACCTCATTGAGCTCCTTATCACTATCTTGAAATTTGCTTTTGGTCCATACCATGGGAATGGCTTTAGCCTTGATGAGATTTCTTTGTAAGCAGAACATAGGAGGTTCAAATTGATCAGCTAAGTAGGTAGTCGATAACCCCATGATTAGATCAGTGAATTCCTCATATATCATCCAATGGGGATTGAATTTGAAAGGTGTGGGTGGTTGCTTGATTCCCCATACTCAGTTGCAATAGGATGGGAAAATGATCCGATGTGTGTTGCTTTAGAGTAGTGGATTTATAAGAACTTATTTGAATAAACAAAGCTTCTTTGATCAATAAATGATCCAGCCTCTTTGAGATACCTTGAGGTCCAATTCGATGGTTTGACCAAGTCAGCTCAAGAAGATTGGGAGAAACATCTGCTAGTCTGTGTTGTTCCATATAATTTATAAAAAAGTTAGCCAAGGAGTCCGATTGAGCATGACCACCCCAAATTTCAAATAGGTGAGAATTAAGGTTGAGATCCCCACCAAGGATGAGATGTCACAGATTCAAAATACTAGTATTTTCAAGATCCATCCAAAAAACCTTTATTTTGTGAGATGGTGCATATACATTGAATATGTCTATAGCCAAGTTGAGTTCCCTCGAGAAGAAAGTCCCAATAGATAATGAGGATTTTTTAAGGCAAATATTAATTCCAATGATTCATTCCAACCAATAGCCAACCCTCTCAAATTACCATTAGAGCTAACTGTCAAGAAAGTCCAATTAGGAAAGCATTTCTAAAGATGAAATTTAGAAACCAAATCTGAGCACATAGTTTTTTGTGGTAATATGATACAATGTTTTTATCTGAACACAATCCTTTTGAGGGATCATTTTTTTGAGGCCATCCCTATGCCTTTGATGTTGTGTGATGTCATGATCATTTAGGCAACCTCTTTGGGGCTACTCTGCTAAGGGCCCAGGAGATAGTAAGTTATTTGAAAGAAATGACTTCACATTTTGATTCATGTTGTGAATGTGATAGATGTGATGGTCTACCTCTAATAACCTTCTAAGGGCAAAATAAAGTGAATTCCAATCCTCTAGACTATAGGGGATCTTTAGGTTGATGTAGTGGCACTCTAGTTTGTGATCTTGTCAAGTATCTCCTTTCCATGGAAGGTGTGGTAGAGGGAGAAATCACATGGGATCATCATGACATAATTGTCATTTCCCCCACTTCTATGTCCATCTCAAAAAATTGTTGTATTGGTGTGTTAACAAAAGCAATATTTTTACTCAACCTTGACATCTGTGTGAGGGGTGACTCATTTCGGGTACTGCTATGACTATTGTTATCAGAAACCAGATTGCTTATGCATTCCATCATTGAAATGTCATCTGTATCACCAAGCATCTACCTTGGGCCTACCAAATCTATCTTCTCATTGGTGCAAATATGGTAATGGATTATATCTTATGTATTTAATATCAACTTTGTGTGAACCATGGAGCCAATATAATGTTCCCCCTTGATATTTTTAACAAAATCATGAGACGGGGATGACGTTTTCTATGTAATACCTTGTGATAAGAGTTTTTCATGTCCCATATTGGGAAGGGAGGATGTAGTGAGACTACACATAGGATCTCTTGTGATGTAGACAAGGATTTTTGTGCACTCTTCTGGTATTCTAGCAGCACTAGCTTCCATTTGTATCTCCATCTCCTTTCATCCTTTTGCTCCTATTTTTTTTGTGTGATGGATTTCTTGTTCAACTCCTACAAAAACCTAAGAATATCCTTCCTTTGGCCTACATTTATTCCTTTTATTTTGCATATAATTATTTTTTCCTTCCTTTTCCTTATTAAACAAGAAGCTTTGAGATGTCCATATGTTCTACAGTGTGTGCATCTAAAATGGATGTTCATGTAATCTAGAGTTTGTTTAATGATGTGTTCCCCTGCAACGATCTCTATAATGCTTGGTAAACCATGTGTAATATCCACTTCAATGTAGATAATAATAACCATATTTTTGAAATTAATAGTGTCTACATCTGTTTTGAGAAATCCCCTGAGAGTATCCCCAATGTGTTTAAATATTTGGTGGTCCCATAGTTCAATGGGAAGACTAGGAAGCTTGACCCATAGTGCCAAGGTGTGAATTCTTTCACAAAAAGGATCAAATCTCACATGCCATCTTGATGTGGTTAAGGCAAAGTCACCCCAGAACTAGGGTCCTCCAAGTTCTATCTTCTAGTTATGCTTATAATTGAGGATGTAATAATTGATCAACCCAAATAATTTATGATCACTCAATGAAACTATTTGATACATTTAGTGTGGGTGACCATGCTTTTAGTTGACCTCTGCATCCTCGTTGGTTACTCCATCTACTAGTGCTTCATCTACCAAATTTATTTACAATAACAAATAAATCATTATATAAGGTACTTTATTTACAAGATAAGGATTTATTTTTTATTTTTGATATTATTAATAAAGTAGGTAATTTTTAATGTTCCTACAAATGTCAAAATAGAATAAAGGAATGGTGCATGAATATACTCATAACTTTTACTTTTCCCAAACAGAAAACACAATACGTCAAATGAAATTAACTTTCAATTTTCCTGGCCAACAACATTAAATGTCAATCTTAACAAATGTTAATGGAACAAAGATATATTGAATAGTAATAAGAATTGACTACTTTTATGGGACTTGATGACATGTTGGCTAGAATTGGAATGCACGTTGAGCATAACTAGCCAGTATGTTCAATGTGGACTACCATGTTATCCATTGACCTCTACATCCCAATTGGTTACTCCATATACTAATGCTCCATCCATTCCCTTGTAGGTAAGGATTAACTTAGTTTTATTATTGTTATTTTAAAGAAATTAGGAAATGGGTTGAAGTCCCATTTTTATGTAGGCATAGTAATTAGTGGGAACATACAAATCAATTTCCAATGTGTTAGTCCATGTTGAACATACCAATTGGTTATGCTCAACACTTATCTCATAAAATTCCTCAATTCTAAGAATAATCAACTAATATGTTCAAGATGGACTGCCACACTGATAATTGACCTCCATTCCTGCACTAGTTACTCTATCTACTCATGGGGAAGTGGAGGTCATATGTTAGTGTGGTATTCCACACTAAACATACCAATTGATTATTCTCAGAATAGAGGATCTCTTATGAGTAGAATGAGGTGATAAGGGTAACCAGTCGGTACATTCAACAAGGACTGCCATGTTGGCAGTTGACCTCCATGTCCCTACTGCTTACTCTATCTACTAGCGGAGGTTCTTATTTTAAATAAATCAATTAATTTGACATAGTAATTAGTAAGGATTTGAACATACTTATTGGTTATACTCAATGAGCACACATAAAATGATACTAAATTTTGAGCATAACCAACCAATACATTCAACATGTACTACCCACCTCCACCTACCTGATTTATTTAAAAAAAACAAATTATCTATTTTCTTAAAATAATAATGGAGCACTAGTAGACAATGTAACTAGCATGGAAATGGAGGTTAATGTTAGAGGTACAATCACCAAGGGGAGGTGAATCAGTGAGCTTGGATATTTCAATTTCAATTCCAATATTTTAAAACTATTAAACAATCAACATATATCAACTTGATCAAGCGATATTAACAAAAGAGCACATTCATTTAATGTATATATAAGATCAAACACACAACACATAGTTCCTGTGGGAAACCCTCATGGGGAATAAAACCCACTCTCAAGCCTACAACACATGAACTACTTATCTTATAAGATATTACAAACAAGAAACTGATTAAGTCCTTCTGACCAAGATTTAGTGAAATGAAACATCAATTTCACAAGGAGCACCTGTCCCTAAGATGATCAAGTCCTTATGACCACCTTTTGGTCAAGTCCCTATGACCAACAACCTTGGTCAAGTATTTCTAACCTAATGTCTTTAGTGAAACACCTATTTCACAAGGAGCACCTGCCCTTAAGGAAGATCAAGTCCTTCTAACATCCTATGAAATGAACACCTCCACCTTTTGAACTAATCTTTTCAACACCTGATGATGGACCTATGATAACACAACCTCTTTCACTTCTTCACACACTCATAATGCATCCAAAAACCATCTTCTAGATCACTTCACACTTATCATTATCACGAACCTACAATAGTTATTTCATAATACCAACAGTATGACCAAATGATCATATACACAATCCTCACTCATAGGTCTCGTGGAAACCTATTCATTCTACTAGCACAACAACGAGAAAAATAGAAACATAGGACCACTTCCAACTACATAGATACACTCTACATGACCCCTTAGTGATCCTCAAATGATCATAGTAAGCTCTGATCACCTCTGTGTATGCTCAATCAACTCAAACAATGACCTTGTACACAGGAACACCAAAAGTAAACGCATAGTAAACTTCTTAAGCATTGTTCATACTCAAGATAGAATCATCACACCTCCAAAATCTACACAGATCATCTTCATGAAGTATACAACACTCACCAATAGCTAATTCATCATCAAACATCGAAACAACATTAACATAAGCTCAATTATCCTTCTCAAGTCACTTACAGTCCATGGTCAAATACACAGTCAACTTCTAACCCTTTGTTCATACTAAATATGATTGGTCGAACATTTATAATGCACACAAATGGTCCTCATGGAGCCTAAAACATACTCCCATAGCAAGTTCACCTTTAAACATCGATATACCAACAAGCACAACTCAAATACCCTTCTCGGGTTACTTGCAAAACATATATGAATAAATAGTTAACTTTGAACCTCAATATCTCTAACTGTACAACTTTTAGACCTTCAAATATATATTTATAAATTCACCTTGGAGTCCTCTACAAAATGTATTTTAATACCATGAGAAAATTCTACATAGATAGAAAGATATAACACAAAAACTAAGCACTAGTTTTTCCTTCACAAATTTGAATATTTAAATCCAAATGGTCACAGTTAAACTTCAGTCACTTAAAATGCATCTCATGCCCTCACAGCTTAGATCAATCACACACCATTGATCTTATTTGAACTTTAACACATAGTGCACCAATGCCCAAGTATACAAATTAGGCAAACTATGGGATGGGATAGTGGTGAACGGTTAGCATGACCATCTCAACAAGTTCCTGAGCCATGTGGTAGCTAGACATCAGAATTCACTAAGAAGTACATGGATGAATTCATTATGCAAAGGACTAGACCATTGCATAACAAGTTAGGCAATTTGAACTCAATTGAAATGATAGTGCCCGTATGTTACCCACACTTGGGAGCATTTAATATGTTCAAGATTTATAGATTTTAGTCAACCCCACTTACTATGGGATTTCTTGCTAAACGTTGAGTGTTCCTTACTCTAAGTTCCTTCGATGTACCAATGATTGAGAGATAGAGGGGGGGCATAAAAAATCTACCTATACATGTACTTTAATATTTTGAATAATATTTAATTATTCACAAGCATTGGTATATCAGTGGCAAATTTGGTAGAAACTACACACACCCATGTCATTTTTAGATATAGGATGAGCCATTAGTGCTACTTCTATTTTTATTTGATTTACATGTGTGTTTCTAGACTACAATTGTTTGTTTGTATTATCACATCAAAACAAATCCAAAACTATCATTTTGTTTTGACACCCTTTCATCTTAATAGGTGTTACTATGTTTGTTTTGTGTCACACTTTTTGCCTTAGACTTTTATTACAAAACCATTTGTGTCACTTGTTTAAATAGGGCATCATTATGCTGCCCATATTATCTCAAACATTTGCCTTGGATTTTTGAGTCCAAAACCATTGTCATGATAAATTTTTGAAGGAGCATTGTTACTCTACCTAAATCATTCCAATATCTTGTCACTTTCGAAACCAAGTGATAATCTATGTATATACCTCTCTTATTTCAAATGTGTGGTTATGCATCCTATTTTGGTCTTGCTCTTTTATCTTAGAACATTCAAGTTTTTTCGTAAATCTAAAACTTAACCTTTCAAAGTGCAAATCCTAAATTAATTAGGTTTCAACCAAATCTTCTTCTAATTTGGGCTTAGGTTGTATACCTTTTGTGTTTATATTGTGTTACTTGGGTTGATTTCCTATTTTGATCTAAAATACCCATTTCCTAGACTTAGCAAGTTTTGTTTATTTTGTACCTTGTTTGGAGGGTCCTTTGAGCCAATTTGTTTCAACATGCCCTTTTCTCATTTTTTTATGCCAAATTATGAATGTCCTAATTCTATGTGTTAAGTGTGTAATATAGACATGTTGGAGTAGAGTGAAGAAGAGACATGTGTGAGTAGATCATGTGTTGAAGAGTGCAAAAGATGGAGGAAAGACACAAGTCCATAAATCTTCACTAGTCTACACAAGCCTCCACTTTGAGAACCTACTCAAAATTCTCTACTTCGAGCACCTACTCACAAGTCTCTCATACCCATCTTCTGAAACTCCTCAAATCACCATCTTTGATTTTACGTTTTATAGAGCCTTCATGAATTATCAAGTCCACAATCTTTACTTATCGAACACAATACATTTCTTCACCCATAATATATCTAACATGTCAAGACATAACTAAACATCATTGACATAGGTCAGCCATAGCACCCATAGGTCACCCTTAAGTAGAAACATCTTTTTAAAATAAGCCTAAGTCACTTTTTAGGTCCTATGGAGACCCATTCACCTCTTCGATACTTCTCTAAGAAAAATAAGAGCATATGAACACTTTAAAATTACATGAACCCATGCCATATTATCTATAGGTCCTTTTTAAGTGTCCATATTTGTCACAACACCCTTCTGTTTAACAGTCAATTAGCTCAAACACCTTTCTATGCACACAATCATTATAAATGAAAACATAGTCAACTTTTAACCCTTTGATCATACTACATATGATTGATAAAACCTTCAAAATTCACATAGATGGTCCTCATGGATTATATAACATACTCCAATATCTATCTCACCTTTAAACATTGAGATACCAACAAGCACAACTCAATTACCCTTCTCGGGTTACTTGCAGAGCAAACATGAAAACATAGTCAACTTTTAACCTTCATAAATTTTAATTTACACACTTTTGGACCTTTAAATCTATATTTATAGATGTTCCTTAGATTCTTGTACAAATTCATTTTTTACACCATGAGCAAATTTTGCTTGTATCAAAAGATATAGCCCCAAAACCAAACACCAGTCTTTCCTTTGTTAAATTCAAATATTTGAATTCAAATGGTCATAGTTAAACTTCAGCCACTTTGTCCTCATCTTGTGTCCTTGATGCTTATATTAAACACACATTTTTGATCTTCATTGAAGTAGTTCAACCTTTACCTTTCATTACTCACTTTTGGATATTCATCTTGACTATTTGACGTAATGAGCTCCATCAATTTCATGTACATAGCTCTAGATCTTTATCTATGTTAAACATTGGATACTTTGAAAACATCTTTCTCAATATGAACTATTGATCTATATCTATACAAAGATTTTCTTGCCATTAGATCTTGTAAGAAGTTTAGTCTTTATCTCTTATTGATGTTAAACTTTGAACACTTGTCCTCATCTTATTTCTTCCATATATCTTGTAGTGAACACACTTTGTCAATCTTATACAAACAGATTGGAATTTAACTTCATTAAAAATTGAACACTTTTACTTTTTTTACTCACTATACACAGTATATCTTTACTGTATGATCGCCTACAAACTGTTGGATCTGCATTTGGTCTTGATTTTTAACCTTGTGCACAAAAGAATAAGTATGGGGACCATTGCTATCTGCTTGGAAGGCTAAATTTTTAGAGACATATCTTTTACCTTGATCAATCTCAAGATCTCTAATTTTTATTATATGATCTTTTTTCAAAGAGGAAATCATCCATATATCGAGCAGCTCTTGAAACTTTCGTGCATGCAGGATATGCCATTACAAGATTGCTTATTTAGATATTTCTTAAACTTAGACAAAAAACATAGTTTAGCTCAGATTCATTTCACACCATTGATATTCAATGTGAAGAAACACAGACCATTAGATCTCCCTTTCAAATTTGGCAAAGTGTTGGAACTTAGTGGACTTATGTCTAAGAAGCCAACTTTGCATCTTAATAACTTTTGTTGCACTAAGTCACATGATCTAAAATTTGAACCATAAGATCACCTTTAAAAGGGGAATCTATTCATGTATAAAACTTATTCTAAAACCCTCACACATGTGAAATATGGCATCATCAATATGTCTCCTTAGATTTTCTTGCGATATTACAAATTTGGCTAAGTATGGGAAAACACTATCAAACTACCCGAGAGCCCAAATTTGCACTTACATATATTATTTTGTACATCATAGCATGACCTAAAATTTAGTTCATAGCAACTAGGAACAAATGTGATCACATCTATATGACCAACTCCCCCTTACTCATTCACATGTGGCAATGGTGATGTCAACAAACTACCTACTCAAATTTTATGCCACTAGATGAAAACAATGATCAACCAGATTAAATCCAGTCATGCACACAAGAACTTAAAGAATATAAAACCTCTTATATGACCCATTTCACATGTTCAATATTTCAAACTCGTCCCTAATCATCTCTAAACAGAAAAACTCTGAAGATCAACCAATCCTACTTCAAGCATACTAGGATAAGCATATTGTACACTTTATCATTATCACTTAGACTATCAAGGCACTTCATCCACTCACCTAGACACCTCTATTACATCACCATGAAATAATTGACAACTCTCCAATAATATCCCCCTTTTTAATTGATGTCAACACCCATCAAACAACTCACCTTCCTTCTCTCTCTTCAAGCACTCTCAAAAAAAAATTATCCCCTTTTGACACAATGACAAAGTGGGCACCAACTGATCTTGAGGACCTAAAAATACTACCAATAGGATAATACCATCTTAAAAACATATTAAAAACTCCCCCTTACCTTGATCCTATCTCTTCTTTCCTTGATAACTTCCTCTTACTACAAGCCAACACACTTCAACCAAGCACTACAACCACTAAAAGAGAACACAAAAAAAGACTAAAATATAATCTAACTCACCAAGAAACATCTGTTAGGGACTCCCCATAATATATATGATCCATTTCAGCTCTTGAGCATCTTCAGATCTTCACACACCATGAAGAACCACCACACTGGCTTATTAGCCTTCTCTCTCAAGCCACCTCAAGAACTACCAACAAAACTTCATTCCACTCACTAAATATAAAACATGATCTAAACCAACCTAATAATTCACCTTGAAAACTCATGCCTTGCTCTTTTAGATAAATTGATCAACAAGCACTATTCTTCACATTAGGCCTGACTAATTTCCTTGTAGCCCTACCTAGAACTTACAGAGCCCATAACTTTTAGTAGACACACATTCAATACTTTAAACATCATATCTAGAGAACTCTCATATGCCCCCTCAATCACACCAATTTTAATCACTTATATCATCCTCTGAAACATACTTCTATCACAAACCTACTAGCTAATTAGGCCTCCATTTTGACAAAAACTTGAATAAATTTAAATACATAAACCTTCATATCTCTATGAATCTTTATTTTACAACCCATTTGGCCCATTAAGCCTATTAATAATCCTCAAATCTCAAATCATAAGGCAAACTACTTTTTTAGCATAGCTCAAAACCCTAGAATCTTAAAACAAATAGAGTCAACAAACCTCCTTCTAGTCAATGCCCACCTCTGAAACTTCTTGCACATATGGAGACTAACATCACACACTTTTGGACCAATATTTGAGCCTTCACACCTTTGGGAACCCTGAATTCCTATACCGTGGTTTTTACCTACAACAAGATAGATAAACCCAAGAGCACATAGAAACCTCCAAAAGACACAAACAAGATCATCAAGATATATAATCACCTAAAACACATCAAAAATAAGTGTATATATCTTTCTAAGCACCAAACTCTTGTTGACACTCCATCAATCTCATTAAGCCACCTGGAAACACCCATGCTGACCCTGCAGACTACTCCTACTAAAAACACTCAAACAATACTTGCTTCTCAACTACAAGGAGTCTCTCAAAAAGCATAGATAGAATCATATTTACATATTATTCCCCTCACATCATACACATCTCTTTAATTTTTTTGAATAATCTAAGTTATCTCCCCATAACTCCATGCTTTACCTAGAACAAGACATCTTCAACAAGTCTTCAAACACTATCCAATCATAATCAATACTTATATAGAGACATCTCATCTTCAGAACACTATGAAATTCTATGGAAAACACAAATGTTAAATAAGCCTTTAATAGGATTATCAAGATCTAGGACTTAGGCCTAGAAGAGAGACCTTCAACTTATAGGCTCACATGGCATCTACCACACACTAATATGCAGATAGATATTGAAACTCACCTTTATACTAGAGCATCCAAACCATGATCAACAAGTTAAATCCATCTCAAGATATGACCATTGAGATTCTTCACAAGATTATTTTCTTCAACAAAAAAAATATATAGCAAATATGAATCTACAAACATACCTAGTCTTCATTCCTCCTTGTCATCA
Source organism: Torreya grandis (assembly GCA_037957365.1). Classification (NCBI taxonomy): domain Eukaryota; kingdom Viridiplantae; phylum Streptophyta; class Pinopsida; order Cupressales; family Taxaceae; genus Torreya; species Torreya grandis. Next base: position 842,235 of record JARHVA010000430.1, read on the forward strand.
ATCAAAACCCAACTAGCATCCACCATGCTTACTCTATCTGTAAGGTGTCTCCTTGAAGCTTAGAGAGAGACACCCTTTTGTCATAGTGAGACTAAAAATGCAAAAAATCTAGAGACTCCCATATATCCATACCTTTATCTGACTTGCAGTCCTTCTTGACTTCATTCTTTTCTTTACATTTGTCAAAATATGTAGTCATAAAAAACTCTTAACTTTCCTTCATTTCTGATCCTTTTTCCACCTTGGAAAATAATCCACCAAGACTCTTAGACTCAATAAGGTTAGTCTCCTTAGTCTTTACTATCTTGGGTCTCCATACCATATTTTGACTCTTCTCATCTTCTGTAGCCAACTTACCTACTTGACCTTTGATCATAGCATGATCTTCAACATAACCTTCTAGAGCAAATTTATTATCAATATTTTGACTAGTGGGATTGGCATTGATAATCTTTGGTCTCCATAACCAATAATAACCTTTATTATGTATAATGGAAGCTTAATGTCCTTTAAAATACCTTGAATACCTATCAACACCATTTGGATAGAATCTAACAATGTGTCCATTCTTATGACAACTAAAACAAATAACGTTATTCGTACCTTTTGACAGATTTGAAATATGATCAATCTTTAGCCAAAAACACCTTCTATCATAGCTTCATGAATGTCCATACTTGATTAAATTTCTTATAAAGTCCATAGCTCTATGACCATAATTATTACATGTATAACAATGACCATGAAATAAACTAGCATACCATGAAGCATTTTGTTGTCTAACAGACCTTCGTGTATTACTTTCAGAGCTTTCATTCTCCTTGACTTACTCAAACTTCTCATTCTCCTTTCTTAGTTTGTTAAAATTTTCTATGATTTGTTCATGCTCATTATTTAAAAAATTTATCTCATTTTTCATCACATTAAGCTCACCTTGCTTTGAACTAATTTTGACATTAGCTTCTTCTATCTGAGTCTTAAGATGTCTACATTCTTCTTCTCTTATCTTCATATTTGCATTAGCTTCCCCTAACTGATCCTTGAGATTGTTGATTTGTTTTTCATCTTATTTGACTTGTTATGATCCCTTTTGTTCTTTTTCAAGCTTCCCTACCTTGATTATGACTTTTTCATACTCATATTTTTGGGAAACTAGACTAGTCTTCATTTAAACATATTCATCTCCTTTAATTGTCATGCTTGAACATGCAACCTCTAACTAAATTTTGAGAACTTGGATAATCTCCTTATCCCTCTTAAATTTGATAACCAAGTCATTCATCATTCTACATTCTTGCTCTTTAATATGCCTAATCTATTCTTAAGACTTTTGACCATTGATCTCAAATCAAGATTTTCTTTCTTCAACTGCTTAGCCATCTTGTGCTACTTAGGATCTCTTTCAAGTTGTTAAGCTTCCTCTAAAAGACCTACTCTAATACCAATTATTAGAGGCACAATCACTGAAAGGGTGGGTGAATCAGGGAGCCTAGATATTTTAATTTCAATTCCAATCCTTTTAAACTATTAAACAATCAGTGTATATCAACTTGATCAAGCAACATTAATAAAAGAGCTCATTCATTCAATGCATATACAAGATCAAACACACAATACATAGATCCTATGGGAAACCCTCATAGGGAATAAAACCCAATCTTAAGCCTGAAACACATGGACTACTTGTATTATAAGATATTACAAATAAGAGACTGATCAAGTCTCTCTGACCAAGATTAAGTGAAACATCAATTTCACAAAGAACACCTACCCCTAAGATGATCAAGTCCTTCTAAACACCTTTTGGTCAAGTCCTTTTGACCAACAACCTTGGTCAAGTCCTTCTGACCTAAGGCCTTTAGTTAAACATCTATTTCACAAGAATCACCTACCCCTAAGGAAGATCAAGTCCTTATGACATAAGGCCTTTAGTTAAACATCTATTTCACAAGAATCACCTACCCCTAAGGAAGATCAAGTCCTTCTGACCTCTTATGAAATGAACACCTCCACCTTGTGAACTGATGTTTTCAACACTTGATGATGGACCTCTAATAACACAACCTCCTTCACTTCTTCATACACTCATAATGCATCTAAAAATCATATTTTGGATCACTTCACACTTTTAATTCTCATTAACCTATAATAGTTCTATCACAATACCAGTAACATGACCAAATGATCATACACATAGTCTTCACCCTACCCTATGTCTTTCCTCTATCTTCTACATTCTTCAACACATGCTATACTCACACAAGTATCTTCTTCACTCTACTTCAATAGGTATCTATTATACTCTTAACACATACTCCACAAATATACACAAGCCTCCAATTTTATCAGCTACTCATAAGTATCCACTTTGAGCACCTACTCACAAGTCTCTCATACCCATCTTCTCAAAGTCCTCAAATCACCATATTTGATTTTACCTTTTATAGAGCCTTCATGAATTATCAAGTCCACAATCTTTTATTATTGGACACAATACATACCTTCACCCTTAAGGCATATAACATGTCAAGACATAGCTCAATACCATCCACATAGGTCAGCCATAGAACCCATAGGTCACCCTTTAGTAACAACATTTTTTTCAAATAAGCCTAAGTCACTTTTTAGGTCCTATAGAGGCCCATTCACCTCTTTAATAATCCTCTACAAAAAATAAAAACATGGGAACACTTTCCAAGTACATGAACCCATGCCACATGATCTATATGTCCTTCTTAAGTGTCCATATCCATTACAACACCCTTTTGTTTAACACTCAATTAGCTCAAATACCTTTCTATACACATAATCATTATGAACAAAAACACAGCCAAATTTTAACCCTTTGATCATACTACATATGATTGTTCAAACCTTCATAATCCACACAAATTTTTTTCATGGAGTCTATAACATACTATAATATCTAGCTCACCTTTAAACATTGAGATATCAACAAGCACAACTCAATTACACTTATTGGGTTATTTTCAAAGCAAATATGAAAACATAATCAAATTTGACTATACATACTTTCAGACCTTAAAATATATATTTCCATATGTGCCTTGGAGTCCTCTACAAATGAATTTTTAACACCATGAGCAAATTCTACATGTATCAAAAGATATGGCCCAAAAACTAGACACTAGTCTTTCCTCTATTAAATTCAAACATTTGAATTCAAACAGTCACAGTTAAAATTCAACCACTTTGTCCTCATATCATGTCCTTGTTGCTTAGCTTAAAAATTCATCATTGATATTCTTTGAATTATCTTGAACTTTACCTTTCATTGTTCACCGTTGGATCTTCATCTTGACTATTTGACTTAATGCACTTCATCGATTTCCTATACATAGCTCGATCTATATCTATTTACATTGGATAATTTAAAAACAACTTTCTCAATATGCACTGTTGATCTCTATCTGTATGAACACCATCTTATTTTTGTATCTTGGAATAATCTTGATCTTTATCTCTGCTTGATGTTAAACTTTGAACACTTATCCTTATCTCACTTCTTCCATATATCTTTGAATGAACACACTCCATCAATATTATACAAATAGCTCAAACTTTAAATTCATTAAACATCAAACACTTTGACCTTTTTGACTCACTACACACCATAAATCTTTACTATATGATCACCTATGAACCATTGGATCTGCATCTAGTCCTGATCTTTAACTTTGTGCAAAAGAGACTAAGTATGGGGACCATTGCTATCTTCCTAGAAAGCCAACTTTGCACAGGCATATCTTTTGCCTCAATCAATCTCATGATCTCAAATTTTCATTATAATATCTTTGTTCAAAGAGGAAATTATCCATATATTGAGCAACTCTTGAAACCTTCATGCATGCAAGATATGCCATTAAAAGACTGCTTATTCAGCTCTTTCTTAAACTTAGACAAATAACATAGTTGAGATCATATTCATTTAACACCATTTATCTTCAATGTGATGAAATTAGGATCATTATATCTCCCTTTTAAATTTGGCTAAGTGTTGGAACTTAATGGACTTATGTCTAAGAAGCCAACTTTGCACCTTAATAACATTAGTTGTACAAAGTCACATGATCTAAAATTTGAACCATAAGATCACCTTTAAAAGGTGAATATATTCATGTATCAATGTATTTTTTTAAACCTCACATGTGTGAGATATTATGTTATCAATATGTCTCCTTAGATTTTTTTGCCACATTGTAATTTTGGCTAAGTATGGGAAAACATTGTCAAACTGCTTGAGAGCCCAACTTTGCACTTGCGTATATTATGTTGAACTTCATGATATGACCTAAAATTTTACACATAGTAACTAGGCACAAATTTTATCATAACCATATGACCAAATCCCCCTAACTCATTGACACATGGCATGGTGGTGTCAACAAACTGCCTACTCAGATTTTTTGCCACTAGACCCAAAAAGTCTAGATAAAAATAATGATCAACCAGATAAAATCCACTCATACACACAAGTAATCAAAGAATATAAAACCTATTATAGGACCCATTTCACATTCTCAATACTTTAAAGTCATCCCTAATCATCTCTAAGCATACAAACTCTAAAGATCAACCAAGCCTACTTCAAACGTACTAGGATAAACATATTGGACACTTTGTCATTATCCCTTAGACTATCAAGGCACTTCATCCACTCACCTAGACACATATATGATATCACCATGACATCATTTAAAATTTTCCAACATTCAAATTTTAATGTGGTATTACATGATGAACATACTAACTAGTTACAATCAATGCTTTATTGTACTCATAAAAGATCCTCCATTCTGAGCATAACTAGTTAGTACATTTAGAATGGACTACCATATTTGTATATGACCTCCATGTCTTCATTTATTTGTTTGAAGTTTTTAAATTATGTCTCCAAGGTGACCAAGAATTTTTATGAGGTGTCATGTGTCCTAGAATGATAATGATAAAGTGTGCTTTAATGTGCTTTAGTGTTCTTGCATGGTTCTTCAGTGGTTGACTTAGTGAGGCAATTTATGGATGATATTGATGGTATGGGCATGTTAAAAATACCTTATGGGATTTTATTAGTTCTTGGTGTGATTTCTTAAGTGAAATAAATTCATCAAAGTAGTCATATGAAGGTCTAGGTTCAAGTAGTCATCTCGACAAATAACGCTGAGTGAGCAGATTGATGACATTAGCATTTACACGTGTGAAGGTTTCACAAGAACATTTATATATTTATTGATTCCCCTATGATATGATATCATGTGGTCAAATTTTTAGGTCATGAGGATATGTGTGGTAAATTTTATTAAGGTTCAAAGTTGGCTTCTCAAACAGAGTTCACTAAGTTCTCATAGCCAATTTTGTTATATCAAAGATCTATAGTGAGCATTTAATTAGCCAATAAAGATATATTGAAAGAAATTAAAATGAATAGATAAATATATAATGATAATATTTATACTTTTCAAATAGAGATCAATAGTGAGCATGAAGTCTATTAGTTAAAGATCCTGAGAATGAATGTGATGAAGACATTGTCACATTCATGGAGTTTGAGTAGCAAATCAAGATTGATGGATCACATTCAAAAATGTATAGGAAGATCAAAGGTGAAAATTAGTAAATAAGTAAAGATAATTATAAGAATTATTTTGGGTATTTCAAGTGGTAAAATATCATTAAAGACTGACTATAGGGTGCGCAAAAGGCACTTGGGGTTGCCAAGTGACATGATCTCAAAAGCGAGGATCAAAGATCAATGGTGAGTGATGAGAGTTAAAGATAGGAAAATATTGAGTAGATAAATGGAGAATATTTTATAAATATTTCAAGGATCATGAGATAAATACAAGTGTCAAATGATTTTGCATTAACCAGTGATCGTTGATATTTGAATTTAACAAAGGAAAAAACTAGTCTATAATAGTTTATGAATATATTTTGATCTAGAATGAATTTATTGTTGGTGTAAAAATAAAACTTGAAAAACACTTCAAGGTGAATCCACAAAATGTCATTTTAATATTTTAATGTTTGTAAAGTTGTATATTTTGAGCTCTAAAATTGACTTAATGTTTGACCATGTTCTATAAGTGACCCAAGAAGAATATTTGAATTGTTCCTTGATGGTATTTAGATATTTCAAAATGAAATAACTATTAGAGAGTGTTGTATACTCAATGATAACCATATATGGGGATTTTATAGGTTTGAAAAATCCATATTTATTATAAACAAATGTCTAAAAGTTGATTGTGTTTGTTGGAGGCTACATACAGTTCAAGTGACCACTTTGTATAAGTGAGTTGGAAGAGTTATGAGAATAATTAGAAGAATAAAATGAGTATGGAGATGTTTTATAAGTCTTAAATGATTACAATAAGGAATTTTTTGTCATGATATGCTCATGGTCCAATATGGAGAATCAAAATAGCTTGATTGTATATGACCAGCCTTAGTGGTCATTTTGAGAGAGTTGTTTTGAGTGCTTAGAGCATGTGTTGAAGTATATAAATAACATGAGGCATTACATAGGTCATGAATGTTTCACCCATGTGATCTAATCAAATGGATATGTGAAATATTTGAGTATTTTCTTCATAAGTTTGAGACTATGTTTTCTGTGTATGAAGTCCTAAAGAGTGAGGAGACCTAATTGGTAGGTTCAAGTGTTGAGTTGGTGTTCTAGGTAGCATGGACCTATAAGATAGTTATAAAGGGTCTATTGGCTATAGGTTTGATATGTTTTAAGCTTTGGTAGAATCTAAAAGTGGCCCAAAGAGTTGAAGTTGTAAAGTATGAGTATGAAGGCCTAATTGTTTTAAGTCTCACCAAGACCTAATGGTGGTTTGGAGATAATCAAGTATTGGAAAACCTAAGAAGTGTGTGGTTATTACATGTAACATGTATGAGGACCTATTAAAAATTTAGAACAAGTATGTTAAGCATCTTGGCTGACCAAGATGGGTTTTACCAAGAAAGTGGTATAAATACAAGGCATTATTGGGTTGTGTTGAGAGTGTGTGATACTAAGTGAAGGAGAGAAATTTTAAAATAAAAGGTACATGTCATTTAGTACCATCAAAGAGAAAAGAGGATCAGTAATGTTTATCTTATAAATTTGATGCAGGATGACACACATGTCATTGGACCTAATGATCCTAGAAGAGGCAGATTGAGTGAGTAAGCCCTAGAGGTTGTTTGAGAAAGATTGAAGGGTGAAGGGTGCAAGTGAGATAAGTACATCATCAGGTGTAGAAGACATAAGATCAGAGGTGGTGATTAGTTCAAGGTAGCTAAGTGGGTGCTTGGTTGCTTATGGGGTTGGTTTCTCCTTATGGGATGGGTGTCTCACTAAATTAAGGGACAGGTGTTCCTTGATCAATTGGTACTAGTTGAAATGTTAGATCTTGTTATTTTAGGACTACAATCCATCTTGTAGGGTTCAATGGGTTTTACCCCCAAGAGGGTTTCCCATATATATCATGTGTTATGTGCTTTACATTTTTTTATGTTCATTGCAATGGTTAATTTGTATGCATCATGATTGTATGTTTTAAATGTTTAAGAATTGGAAATTGAATTGGATTATCTTGCATCATTGATTCATCCCCCCTCAATGATTGTACCTCTAACAATTGTTATTAATGACAATTTCTCAAGGTTTCTCTATTAATCAACCTTCGTTGTTTAATGGATCCAATTATGCTTTTGAGTGCAAGAATGAAGACCTACATCATGTCTTTGGGGTTTGACACTTATAAATCTATTTTATATGGTTATTCTATTGCACCTACTCATCCATATAGTGCTGCAAATAAGAAGTTAAGTGAGAACAATTACAAAGCTATGAATGTTATCATTTGTGTTCTTTCAGGGGCTTAGTTCACCAAGGTAATCCATTGCAAGTCTACCAAGGAGATTTGGAACAAATTAAAACTTATCTATGAAGGAGATTCAAAAGTCAAGTTAGTCAAACTATAAACCTACCAAAGGTAATTTGAAAGTCTCAAAACGAAGGAAGAGGATACTGTGGCTTCCTATCTTCTAAGAGTTGATGAGGTAGTGAACATGATCAAAGGCATGGGAGAGGTTATTGAATAAGGCACTGTAGTGAAAAATTTATTAGGGCCTCTCACTTTCAAATTTGATTCAAAAGTTTATGCTATAGAATAAAGTCATGATCTCACCAAAATGAAGATGGATGAATTGCATGGCATTCTTTTTGCCTATGAGATGAGAGTTAATGAGGACAAACCACCAAAGAAATAAGATTAAGAAGAATTTCCAAGGTAAGAAGGTCAAGGATGATGAGATTTTTGATATTAATAATGATGAACTAATAGCTCTATTAACAAGAAAATTGAAAACAGGTTCATGCAAGTTTAAGAGTAAACTTTCCTTCAAATGTTTCAATTGTGGAGAGATAGGTCACTTTAACAACAAGTGTCCTCATAAGCATAAGGGAAATGAGAATGAAGAGCATGATGAAGATCATGATAATGATAAGAAGATATTTAGGTCTGATAAGAACAAGAATAGTTTTAAAAAGTATAATGGCCAAAAGAAGTTTTACAAGGATAAGAGGAGTCTCTACACCAAGGGATATTGTAACTCATCTGATAAGAATGATGTCAATGATTCTAAGAATGATTATGAAGATGATGGTCCTGTTGAAGATGAATTTATCTTCATGGTTGAAGAAGGCAGTTACTCATATCAAGAAGAATCTACATGGTTTGGAGGTGGTTTAGGTGATACAGATGATGAAGAAGACAAGGTAAACTATGAGACTGAGTTGATGAATTCCCTTAAAGATCTAAATATTGAGAAGAATAAAACCAAGAATTTTAAGTCTCAAATAAAGGACTATGAGGTGCAATTCAGTGTGTTTGAGGAATGAATAGATGAAGACTTCAAAGCATATAAAAATTCAATTAAGCTTCTTAATGATCGGTTAGAAACTATGAATACAAACTTGAAGTCCAAAGAATTTAAATGTTCATGGTATGTAATTGAGATAAGTTCTTTAAGAGATGAGTTGAAAAAGACTTCAAATTAATTGAAGTCATTTGTGAAGTTTGAAAAGGGATCAATTGATCTAGATAACATTCTGATTAGTCAAAAATATGTAAGTGATAGAACTAGTCATGGATACATAGAAGAACAAAAGAATAATACTCATGATGACTTAAAGACTTTTATGAACAATAACAATCATACTTTGAAGATCAACAATCAGTCAAGAAATGAAGTTGCTAACAGAAGGAATACAAATCAAATTAGACAACCAAATGCAATGAGGTATGTAAACTTTAATGGTTACTGCTACACTTGTAATCAATTCAGTCATAAGGCTAGAGAGTGTAGAAGACCTTCCATGATTGAATTTGCTTGGAAATATGAATGTAATAATCAATCAAATGTTGTGAGTCAAATTAAGTGCTATAGTTGTCATGACATAAGGCACATTGTAAGATTTTGTCCTAACAAGATAAGATAAGTTGATTTTCCATCAAGAAGAGTGGTTTGCTACAATTGTCTAGGATTTAATCATATTACTAAGTTCTGAAAACAAAGGACATCATGACAGAATAAATCATTTCAGGATCCTAGATTGATAGATAGAAGACAAGTAAAAATATGGAAACCAAAAGTGGAAAGTATGTGTCATGATCAGTCTACAGATCCAAGTGGACTGTTTGCCATAGTAGAATATGCTTCACATGTTGAAAATGCCAAGTTTATTCATTATCTTCTCATGTTAATAATAAAGAGACAAAGCTCACTAAAGAAGAAAAGGTAGTTGAAACTGGTCCTAAGGTATATATAAACTTAAGTAAACAAACTGATGTTGTTGAGCAAGTTTCCTATAAATAATATTAGTTGACAATATAAAGTGTTGATGTTTTGAAATGTGAGACCGATACTTCAAGTGAAAAGGTATGCCAAGATTATTTATATTCTCCATGTATTGTCAATATCATCTTAGAAGAAAATGAAAGTGATAAAAAAGATAAACAAGTCGATTTAGTCAAGCAAAAGAAGAAGAATAAGAATCATCAATTCAAGTTATCCAAGAAGGAGAGATAATATGAGGAATTATGAGCAACTCTTGGTTTCACATTGTTCTAGGACATTTTGGGTTAGGGGTGTCTCTCTCTAGGATTCAAAGAGACACTTGTCAACAAAAGGAAGCATAGTGGATGCTAGTTGAGTTTTGGTTGATATTGCAGGCTATGAAAGGTCATGAGAAGATGTGCTTGGTTAAAGGGGAGAAATGAGTTTTATGTAACTACTTCAGAGTCTTATGATGTGTTCTAAATATGAGATAGTTCCATGAGAGTTCCTTGAAAAAGGTTCTAAAACATGATGTCTTGTAGAGGATAAATGGAAATTATTTTGAATTCCATATACCTAGTTCATTGAGAAGACTTGTTGAAGATGCTTTTCAAATAAATCATGGAGTTAGGGGGAGCTAACTCAGATAGTTAGAGAGGATTGAAGAGGTGTATTCCCTCTTAATATTTTCAAGGTATGCTCAAGCATTTTTTGTTGCTCTTATATGTTTTATTTTCAATATAATAGAGTTTGATCAAAGAAGAGTGTAGTCATGGAGCATGTTTGAGAACTTTAAGGTAAGAAGAGGTACGAAAAATGTTAAGGGGTGTATGTATCATCTCTAAACTATGGTATTTTCCTATTATTGGTATTTTAAGTTTTTTTATGTCTGCAGGACCAGGAGTTGAACCTACTTTGTCATTGTGTCAAAGGGGGAGAAAGTGCTTGAAGAGAGAGACAGAGTCTAAGCATAAGCTTTGTATTGGTGTTTGACATCAATGAAAAAGGAGGATTTGTTGGAGGTTTGTCAATTATGTCTCCAAGGTGAGCAAGGATGTTGATTTGGTGTCATGTGTGCTAGAATGACAATGAAAAAGTGTGCTTCAGTGGTCTTGCATGGTTCTTTAGCGATTGACTTAGTGAGGCAATTGATGGATGATATTAATGGTATGGAAATGTTGAACAGATATTGTGGGGTGTTATGAGTTCTTGGAGTGCTTTTAAAAGTGAAAGGAATTAATTAGAGTAGGGATATGAAGTTTTAGGTTCAAGTAGTCATCTTGATAAATAAGGCTAAGTGAGTAGATTGATGACATAAACATTCACACATGTGATAATTTCAAGAGTAGATTGATATATGTATGGATTACCCTATGAGAGGATATCATGTGGTCCAAGTTTTAGGTCATGAGGATATGTTTGGAAAATTTTATTAAGGTGCAAAGTTGGCTTCTTAGACAAACTTCACTAAGTTCCCATACTTAGCCAATTTTGTAATATCGAAGATCTACGGTGAGAATTTAAACAGGTAATGAATATCTATGATGAGTGATTAATATAATTAGATAAGGATATAATAGCGATAATTATACTTGTCAGAATGAGATCAATGTTTATCATAAATTCTATTAGTCAAAGATTTTGAGAATGAACGTGATGAAGACATGTATCACATTCATAGAGCTTGAGCAGCATATCAAGATCGATGGAGCACATTCAACCATGTAGAGTAAGATCAATAGTACACATTAGTAAATAATTCAATAGAATTATTATAATTCATGTGGGGTTTCCAAGTGGTGAAATATCATTGAAGATTGATTGTAGGGTGCACAGAAGGCACACAGGGCTACCAAGTGGCATGATCTCGGAAGAAAAGATCAAAGATCAATGGTAAGCGATGAGAGTTAAAGAAAATAAAATATCAAGGAGATAAACAGAGTGTATTTTATCAATATTTTAGGGAGAATGAGATAAATACAAGTGTCAAATGATTTTGCATCAACCATTGACCGTTGGTATTTGAATTTAACAAAGGAAAAAACCAGTCTATAGTATTTTACAAATTATTTTTGATCTAGGAAAAAATTCTTGTTGGTGTAAAAATAAAAGTTGAAAATGACTTCAATGAACATATATAAAATTTGATTAGAATATTTTAATGTTTGTAAAGTTTCATATATTAAGCTCCAAATTTGATTGAAGGTTTATGTTCTATAAGTGACCCGAGAAGGATATTTGAGTTGTTTTTTATGGTATTTTGATATTTCAAGATGAACTAACAAATGGAGAGTGTTTTATACTAAATTATAACCATATTTGAGTATTTTGGATGTTTTAAAAATCCATATTAAATATGAAAAAATGTCTAAAAGTTGACTATGTTTGTTAGAGGCTACAGATAGTTTGAGTGACCACTTTGTAGAAGTGAGTTGGATGAGCTCTGAGCAAAATTAAAGAATAAAATGAGAATGGAGATGTTATATAAGTCTCAAAATAATATAAAAAGGCATTTTTTTAATTATATTCCCCTGATCAGATATGGAGATTCAAAATAACTTGACTATATTTTAATTGTATATGACCAATCTTAGTGGTCATTTTGAGAGAGTTATTTTGAGTACTTAGAGATTGTGTTGAAGTATCTAAATCACATGAAAGAATTGAATATGTCCCAAAGGTTTCACCCATGTGATATAATAATATGTATATGTGACATATTTGAGTAGTTGCTTCAGAAGTTTAAGACTGTGTTTTCTATGTATGAAGGCTTAAAGAGCGAGGAGACCTAATTGATAGGTTCAAGTCTTGAGTTGGTGTTCTAAGTGGCATGGAACCATGAGGTAGATATAAATGGTATATTGGAGATATTATTGATGTGTTTAAATATTTGGTATAAGCTAAAAGTGGCCCAAGGATTTGCAATTGTAACATATGAGTATGAAGGCCTAATTATTTTAGGTCTCACAAAGACCTAATGGTGGTTTGGGGCTAATGAGATATTGGCTGACCTAAGGAATGTGTGGTTCTTAAATTCAATGTGTATGATGACATATTTAAAAGGTATACCAAGTATGGTAATCATATTGGTTGGCCAAGATGGGTTATACCAAGAGAGTGGTTTAAATACAAGGCATTATTGGCATGTGTTGAGAATGTGTGATGCTAATCAAAGGAAAGAACTTTTAAGAGAGAAGGTACATGTAATTTAGGACCACAAAATATAAAATAGGATTATTCATTTTTATCTTATCAAGTTGATGTAAGAGGACACACAGATCATTGGACCTAATGATCCTAGAAGAGGCAAATTGAGCAAGTAAGCCCTAGAAGCTATTTGAGAAAGATTGAAGGGTGAAGAAGAGTTTAAGCAAGAGAATTCCATTATCAAGTGTATAAGAAATTAGATCAAATGTGGTGATTAGATAAAGTTAGATGAGTTGGTGCTTAGTTGCCTAGGGGGTTGGTTCCTCATTATGGGATGTATATCTCACTAAATTAAAGGATGAGTGTTCTTTGATCAGTTGGTGTTGGTCTAAATGTTGGATATTGTTATTTTAGGACTATAGTCCATCTTACAGGGTTCAGTGGGTTTTAACCCCCAAGAGGGTTTCCCATGCATATCATGTGTTATGTGTTTAATCTTGTTATGTTTATTGCAATGGTTAATTTGTATGCATTATGATCGTATGTGCTAAATGTTTAAGAATTGGGAATTGAATTAGATTATCTTGCATCATTTATTCACCCCCCTTAGTGATTGTACCTTTAAAAATTGCTATTAGAGTAAAACCTTATGTACAAGTTTAACCACTTGCAAGTAATCTTAGGTACAATGACAAGTTCTTAAGGTTTATCTATTAAGTAAGCTTTATTATTCAATGGATCCAATTATGCTTTCTAGAGTGCAAGAATGAAGACCTACATCATGTCTTTGGGGTTTGACACTTGGCAATCTATTTTGGATGGTTTCCATGCCACCTACTCCAACTAGTTCTATAAAGAAGATGCTGAGTGAGAATAATTTCAAAGCTATGAATGCTATCATTTATGGTCTTGTTGACCAATTTTTGCCCACAAGCAAAATTTTGGCCAACTTCTCCCTTGTTATGAAAGGCCAATCAATTTTGGGTTGCAAGTCCATCTTCAGGTTCAAGTTCAGTTCACACCCTGGTTCAAGTGGTTCAGCAACCTTTAGTTCAAGGGTTCATCGCTTGGTTCAAGCATCTAAATTCAACAAGCGTTGAACCTTCATACTTTCGTACCGTTGAATCAAAATTTAAGGTTCAATGGCTAGGTTCAACGGTTTGGTTCAAGGGGCTGCCCTTGGCCGAAGGCACAGTCAAAGTCAAAGTTCCCTTTGGAGGGCGGGTGGACACTTCAAATATTTCAAAGGATTCGGGCCGCTACAAATGCGAAGGCCGACAAGGGATCCGATATGATGCCACATGGGCCCGATGACGTCGCAGTGGCCGTCAAATTTAATAGAATGAAATGTCTGTTAATGTTTAAAAGCATGACGGCCGTAGAAGCATCACTTTTAAAAAAATAGAATAACCATTCATTTTCAAATGAAAAAGTGCGAACCATGGAAAAGAAGGGCCTGAATGCAGGGATCCGTTTAAGTGTTCGCCCCTGGAGGCTGACAAGCTAGAAGAGACAAAACTGAGAAAGGACAAATGACAAAGTGACAAAGCAAGGAGGAATGACATGGCACAGAAGTGACAAAGTAGCCCAAGTGGCAAAGTGCAGGTGATTTATTGCCTGTTAATTCCAAATGGCACAAAAAACATACAGCAAGGCCCGTGCATTTAAAAAAGGGGACAAATTTCATCTGTTGGCAGAAAAAAGGCGCGACCTATGCTTCCACATTAAAGCTCAAATGCCAAAGTCAAATTTGGCAATTATACAGCATGGTTCCAGTAGGCTTCTTTTAGGATGATGACAACACAACAGTGTTTCCTCTTTCCAATGGGACGTGACAGGCCGACTTGTCAAAAAAGTGCCAAGTTTCTTTCTCTTTTCTTCTATATATTGTAACTTCTCATTTTTGAGAGGGATCGGTTCTTCCACATTTGTAAAGAGTGCAGCTCTGCAAAATTTCACCTGAATCAAATAAAATGCAATTTTTACATTCATTTGGATAGATATTGCTGAGTGTGCCTCGAGTGTTTTGTCTGTGTCTAGTCATTGCTTCTTGATGCTCTCACAGGTTCAACACCAGCAAACCTGTTATCTACAAAGTGCCATTTTTGTAGCTGAAAGGAGAAGAGCAGACATTTTAGAAGACTAGAATAGAAGGAGTCACTTACAGTGTGCATTTCACAGCACCTCAGTGATTATTTTTTGTCTCCTGTGTTTTCATGTAAGCCTCCCTGCCAGTTTTTAGCAACATGGTCCCTTTCTGCCAAATGTGTAGTGTATGTTTGTATTTGTCTGGTTCTGAGAGTGGATGTGTGAAGGTCGACCCTTGTTTTTTTGGTGCATCACCTCTTTTAGAGTAGGTTGTTTATTTTTTGCATTTCTTCTCCCTTTTCATCCCCCCCCTTTTTATATCTATATATATGTGTTTTACTTTTGCTGGAAACAACACGATGCATCAAAGGGAGCTAGCCCTTATCTAGAGACTCTCTCCTCCAACTTCGCTGGTCCCACAGGGGAGAGGAGAGTTTCCATGTTGCGAGGAGAAGGTAGGAGGTAGGCCTCCTTGCCCCGGGTGCAATCTCCAGCGTCAACAGTTTTGGCACGCCTAGTGGGACCAACTGGGACAGGTTTTGTCCAAAGAGTTGAAGAATTTTTGGTGTGTTCTTCAACCGACCAGCCTTTGGAGGCTTTTGCATCAACACCAATGGTGACTCTGAGTTGAATCAACTGGTTAAGCAGCCTGGTGCCATCAGAAATCACTTTCTATATGTATAATCACTCTACAAAAAATCATGGACCTTGTTGTCCTTCCTATAATTTTGATCAGGCTCAGCCTCTTTATGGCATCTCCCCAAGCAGCCCTCCTAGTCACCCTTCAACCAGAAGAGAAACTTCCAATCCCAAGATCTTTCGCCCTAATGTTACATTCATAAATTGGGAGGAAATAGTGGAATCATGGGGCAAGAAAGAAGAAAAGAAAGGTTTTGTTCAAAACCTTGAAGAAGATGAAGTTGCTCCTACCCATGATTCCTATGATCTCCAAGAAAGGCTCTTCCAAGAGGATATAGCCAGAAGAATTGCAGAGTTGGAATCCAGAGATAGATTACTCAGCCAACATGTGGTGGACCTGCCTGAACCCAGCCCATCCACACACCTCCAAGAGACATATCAGGCCACACCTGATATTGATGAAGTGCTGACCAAATGGAAGGAGGAGAATCATTCGATTCTAGCTCAAGGACTGCCTCCTCTTCCACACAGTTTTACTACTTCACCCCTTCTCAAGGAGGAACCTATTCTACAAGAGCTAAGTGAGGAGCAGAAGATCTAATTTGTAGTTCTCCAGGGAGACTTCATGAGTATGGATGAGGATATCACTTTAAGCGACATAGAGGAGCATGGACAATCTCTTGTTCATGCTTTGAATGATCTGTTTGAAGTCATGGAGACAGGCTGCGTTGTTCTTCAAGAAAGCCAAAAGGGAGCAGAGGATGAGTCTGACAGAGCCTGCAATGAAGCAGAAGGAAATGGGTCAAACCATGACACACTGCAGAAGAGCTATACATATCAAATGGCTAACGGTGATAAGCCAGCAGCCACAGATTTCTTGGTGAAGAGCACCAATTTGAAGGACCAGCATTCAACAGGCTTCCATGGACAAGCAGAGTATATATATGTCAGAAGCATGTTTGAATCTGAACCACTCGGATTCGAGCCAATGCAGGTGAGAGGCAAGAAGAGCAAGTCACCAAATCTCATTTTTTTCAGCTACTTGCCTGCCACCAAAAGTCTTCTCGCCAGGAAGGGGACTTGAGAAATTTTCCTTTTGATCCAGGAGGGAGGCGAATTTTCCTGGTTAGTTGTACATAATAGTTTGCTTTCAATTGTTTTTTCTTATTTTCCCTAAGTGTAGTTGCACCGGTAGCATTTTTTAGCCTTGTGTGTTTCCCTTTGCTTGGGGGTAAAAACTTCATGTTTGATTCTTGAATCTTTGGGGCTATTGCTAAATCTTTTATATCTACATCTGACTCCGTACCCAATGGATTTTAAGGCAACTGGGTTCTAAGCATGGCATGCATACTTCCCCTGTGAGTCGCCAATCTGTTGACCAATTTTTGCCCACAAGCAAAATTTCAGGCAACTTCTCCCTTGTTATGAAAGGCCAGTCAATTTCGGGTTGCAATTCCATCTTCAGGTTCAAGTTCAGTTCACGCCCTGGTTCAAGTGGTTCAACAACCTTTAGTTCAAGGGTTCATCACTTGGTTCAAGCATCTAAATTCAACAAGCGTTGAACCTTCATACTTTCATACCGTTGAACCAAAATTTAAGGTTCAATGGTTGGGTTCAATGGTTTGGTTCAAGGGGCTGCCCTTGGCCAAAGGCACAGTCAAAGTCAAAGTGCCCTTTGGAGGGCGGGCAAACACTTCAAATA
Organism: Torreya grandis; assembly: GCA_037957365.1. Classification (NCBI taxonomy): domain Eukaryota; kingdom Viridiplantae; phylum Streptophyta; class Pinopsida; order Cupressales; family Taxaceae; genus Torreya; species Torreya grandis. Next base: position 859,663 of record JARHVA010000430.1, read on the forward strand.
TTTCAAAGGATTCAGGCCGCTACAAATGTGAAGGCCGACAAGGGATCCGATATGATGCCACATGGGCCAAATGATGTCGCAGTGGTTGTCAAATTTAATAGAATGAAATGTCCATTAATGTTTAAAAGCATGACAGCCACAGAAGCATCAACTTTAATGGAATAGAATAACCGTTTGTTTTCAAATGAAAAAGCGTGAACCATGGAAAAGAAGGGCCTGAATGCAGTGATTCATTTAAGTGTTCGCCCCTGGAGGCGGACAAGCCAGAAGAGACAAAACTGAGAAAGGACAAATGACAAAGTGACAAAGCAAGGAGGAATGACATGGTGCAAAAGTGACAAGGTAGCCCAAGTGGCAAAGTGCAGGTGATTTATTCCCTGTTAATTCCAAATGGCGCAAACAACATACAACAGGGCCTGTGCATTTAAAAAAGGGGACAAATTTCATCTATTGGCAGAAAAAAGGCGCGACCCATGCTTCCACATTAAAGCTCAAAAGCCAAAGTCAAATTTGGAAATTATACAACATGGTTCCAGCAGGCTTCTTCTAGGACGATGACAACACAACAGTGTTTCTTCTTTCCAATGGGACGCGATAGGCCGACTTGTCAAAAAAGCACCAAGTTTCTTTCTCTTTTCTTCTATATATTGTAACTTCTCATTTTTGAGAGGGATCAGTTCTTCCACATTTGTAAAGAGCGCAGCTCTGCAAAATTTCACCTGAATCAAATAAAATGCAATTTTTACCTCCATTTGAATAGATATTGCTGAGTGTGCCTCGAGTGTTTTGTCTGTGTCCAGTCATTGCTTCTTGATGCTCTCACAAGTTCAACACCAGCAGACCTGTTATCTATAAAGCACCATTTCTGCAGCTGAAAGGAGAAGAGCCGAGATTTTAGAAGACCAGAATAGAAGGAGTCACTTACAGTGTGCATTTCACAACACCTCAATGATTGTTTTTTGTCTCCTGTGTTTTCATGTAAGCCTCCCTGCCAGTTTCTAGCAGCCTGGTCCCTTTCTGCCAAATGTGTAGTGTATGTTTGTATTTGTCTGGTTCTGAGAGTGGATGTGTGAAGGTCGACCCTTGTTTTTTTGGTGCATCACCTCTTTTAGAGTAGGTTGTTTTTTTTGCATTTCTTCTCCCTTTTCATCCCCCCCTTTTTATATCTATATATATATATGTGTGTTTTACTTTTGCTAGAAACAACACGATGCATTAAAGGGAGCTAGACCTTATCTAGAGACTCTCTCCTCTAGCTTCGCCGGTCCCACAAGCGAGAGGAGAGTTTCCATGTTGCGAGGAGAAGGCAGGAGATAGACCTCCTTGCCCTGGGTGCAATCTCCAGCGTCAACAAGTCTTTCAAAGGTTGAATTCACCAAGGTAATCCATTTGAAGTCTACCAAAGATATTTGGGACAAATTTTAGATCATCTATGAGGGAGATTCAAAATTCAAGTTGGCCAAACTATAAACCTACCGAAGGTAATTTGAAAGTCTCAAAATGAAGGAAGAGGATATTGTGGCTTCCTATCTTCTAAGAGTTGATGAGGTAATTAACATTATCAAAGGCATGAGAGAGGTTATTAAATAAGGCACTATAGTGCAAAAGGTATTAAGTTCTCTCACTTTGAAATTTGATTCAAAATTTTATGCTATAGAAGAAACTAATTATCTCACCAAAATGAAGATGGATGAATTGCATGGCATTATTTTTGTCTATGAGATGAGAGTTAATAAGGACAAACCACCAAATAAAGAAGCAACATTCAATGCATAAAATAATCTAAAGAAGAATTTCCAAGGTAAGAAGGTCAAGGATGATGAGATTTTTGATATTGATGATGATTAACTAATAGCTCTGTTAACAAGAAAACTGAAAATAGGTTCAAACAAGTTTAAGGGTAAACTTCCCTTCAAATGGTTCTATTGTGGAGAGATACGTCACTTTGCCAATAAGTGTCCTCATAAGCATAATGGAAATGATAATGAATAACATGAAGAAGATCATGATAATGATAATAATAAATTCAGGTTTGATAAGAGCAAGAACAATTTTAAAAGGTATAATTACCAAAATAAGTTTTACAAGGACAAGAGGAGCCTCTGCACGAAGGGATATTGCAGCTCATATGATAAAAATGATGATATTTATTCTAAAAATTATCATGAAGCTAATGGTCTTGATGAAAATGAATCTCTCTTCATGGCTGAAGAAGGTAGCTTCTCATATCCAGAAGAATCTACATGGTTTCGAGGTTGTTCAAGTGATACATATGATGAAGAAGATAGGTAAACTATGAGATTGAGTTGATGAATTCCCTTGAAGATATTAAGATTGATAAAAAGAAAACCAATAAGTTAAAGTTTTAAATAAAGCACTATGAGGTGAAATTCAATGTGTTTGAGGCAAGAATAGATGAAGACTTCCAAGAGTATAAAAATTTAGTCAAGCTTCTTAATGATTAGTTAGAGACTATGAATGAAAACTTGAAGGTCAAAGATGTTGAATGTTCAAGGTATGTAACTAAGATTGGTTCTTTAAGATATGAGTTGAAAAATACTTCAAGTCAAGTGAAATCATTTATGAAGTTTGAAAAAGGATCAATTGATCTAGATAACATTCTGAGTAGTCAAAAATATGTAAGTGATAGAACTGGTCTTGGATACATAGAAGAACAAAAGAATACTACTCATGATGACTTGAAGACTTTTGTGAATAAGAACAATCAGAATTTGAAGATCAACAATCAATCAATAAATTAAGTTACTAATAGAAGGAATACAAATCAAATTAGATAACCAAATGCAATGAGGTCTACAAACTTTAATGGTTATTGTTAGACTTGTAATCAATTCATTCATAAGGCTAGAGAGTGTAGAAAACCTTCCAAGAATGAATTTGTTTAGAACTATTAATGGAATCATCAATCAACTGATGTGAGTCAAAGTAAGTGTTATAGTTATCATGACATAGGGCACATTGCATGATTTTGTCTTAACAAGGTAAGATAATTTTATTTTCCATCAAGAAGAGTGGTTTGCTACAATTGTCTAGGATTTGATCACATTGCTAAGTTCTGCAAACAAAGGACATCATGTTAGAATAATTCATTTAATGATCATAGAGTGCAAGGTATAAGGCAAGTTAAAATATGGAAATCAAAAGTGGAAAGTATGTTTCATGATCAATCTGCAGGTCTAAGTGGACTATTTTCCATGGTAGAAGATGCTACACATGTTGAAAAATGCCAAGGGTACTCATTATTTTCTCATGTTAATAATAAAGAGACAAATCTCAATAAAGAGACCAAGGTAGTTGAAACTTGTCCTAAGGTACCTGTAAAATTAAGTAAACAAATTGATGTTGTTAAGCAAGTTTCCTATAAAGAATATCAGTTGACAATGTCAAGTATTGATGCTTTGAAATGTGAGACTAATACTTCAACTAAAAAGGTATGCCAAGAATCTTTATTTTTTCCATGTATTGTCAATACCATCCTTGAAGAAAAGGAAAGTGATAAAAAGATAAACAAGTTGATTCAGTCAAGCAAAAGAAGAAGAATAAGAATCATCAGTTTAAGTTATCCAAGAAGGAGAGAGAATATGAGGAATTTTAGGCAACACCTAGTTTCACATTGTTCTAGGACATTATGGGTTAGGGGTGTCTCTCTCTAGGCTTCAAGGAGACACTTATTAGCAAAAGGAAGCATAGTGGATGCTAGTTGAGTTTTGGTTGATATTGCAAGACAAAAAGGTCATGAGAAGATGTGCCTAGTTAAAGGGGATAAATGAGTTTTATGTAACTACTTCAAAGTGTTATGATGTGTTCTAAAGATGAGATAGTTTCATGAGAGTTCTTTGAAAAAGGTTTTAAACCATGATGGCTTGTAGAGAATAAAGGGCAAATGTTTTGGGATCCATATACCTAGTTCATTGAGAAAACTTGTTGGAGATGATTTTTAAATAGATCATGGAGTTAGGTGGAGCTAACTAGATAGTTAGAGAGCCTTGAAAAGGTGTAGACCCTCTTAATGTTTTCAAGGTGTGTTCAAGAAATTTTTGTTGCTCTTATATATTTTATCTTCATAAAATAGAGTTTGATCAAAGAAGCGTATAGTCATGGAGCATGTTTGAGAAGCTCAAGGTAAGAAGAGGTATGAATAATGTTAGGAGGAGTCTATATCATCTCTCAAAGGTGGTCATTTCCTATTATTTCTCCTTCAAGTATTTTCAAGTCTGTAGGAATAGGACTTGAGCCACTTTATCATTGTGTCAAAGGGGAAGAAAGTGCCTGAAGAGAGAGATAGAGTATGAGCATAAGCTTTATATTGGTGTTTGACATCAATGATAAAGGGGAATATTTTTATAGGTTTTTCAATGATGTCTCTAATGTGATCAAGGATGTTGATGAGGTGTCATGTGTGCTAGAATAACAATGACAAAGTTTACTTCAATATGCTTTAGTGTTCTTGCATGTTTCTTCAGGGGTTGACTTAGTGAGGTAATTGATGGATGATATTGATGGTATGGACATGTTTTAGATACCTTATGTGGTATTATGAGTTCTTTGAGTGCTTTTGAAAGTTGTTAGGGTGTGGAGCTAAAAGCTTCACCTAAGGCAAACAGGAGGTTTTTGCAGCTTGACAGTCACCGGCGTCAGCAGGCCACAACCGACGTCAGTCAGGGGAGCGCAGAAGGGAACCAGCATCGATAGGAGATCGGCTGACGTCGGTCACCTCCAGGAAGGTAGGGACTGACGTCGGTCACCTGTGGAAGTCAGAATTACTGTTGACAAATAGTCAGTTAAGTGAATGCATTGTTTGCATGATAAAGACCAGTTCGAGTCTTTGAGCCACTTGTCTAATTTAGTGTATGCATGAGATCTATATAATAGACTCATGGGCTGTATTGTTAAGTGTAGAACTTGTAGAACCCAAGTGTGGAACTTGGAGAGTTTGTCCCATGGTGGAATCAAGTAGGATTCCCCATGTATGTAAGATCAGGTTTGATATGCAGGGTGTTGCAGGATCATGGAGGAGATCTACATGTGATAAGTAAGATCAGGGTTGGTCTCTTGGGGTGTGTGAATGCGAGGGTCAAACGGAGATTGGCGGGGGAGCAAGATCCAAGGTGACAGCAATACATCAGGAGCAGGATCATGGTTAGATCTACTTGGAGTACCGGTTCGTACTCGATTGTACCAGATGTACAATGAGGTGAACAACAGCTTGTGTTAGCTGTGTGTTGTGACCTATGAGAGAAGATTACTCAGGTGGGAAGATTACTTGGAGCCCTTGAGGTGTGGAAGGCCTTGTAGAGGTGGAAGAAGAGTGTGATCTCTTTATTGTAATTTCCTTTGTAATGAGTTGAATACAATTGTGTGTTGCCTTTCATATTTTATGTTATTTCTCATTGATAGTTATTTGTTCTTCTGGTATTTCCGCATGTTTAAGTTGCTTATTCATTGGTAATCATGTGTGCTCTTAAATCTGACAAGTTGTGTCAAAACTTTGGGAAACTTGGGTCCTATCAAATGATATCAGAGCGAGGTTGGACGTTCTCAGAGCGAGCTTGACTAACAGGTGGTTCAGATCTGTTAAGTGTTGTTGATTACAGGTTACTCACAGGGGTTGCTGTTTGAGTGGAAGTATAGCAAGGTAGAAGAATGGAGAAATTCAGACACAGGTGTAGCACCACAGGGAGTGTGGTGGGTTGTCTTCAAGTGGGAGCTTGAAGAGAAATACAAGCCAGGATGCAGATTAGACAGAGTACTGGTACGGGTACAGGTGCAGCTCTTTATCTCCAAGTGGGAGATTATTAGGGTGTGGAGTTAAATGCTTCACCTAAGACAAATAGGAGGTTTTTGCAGTTTGATAGTCATCGGTGTCGGTAGGCCACAACCGATGTCGGTCAAGGGAGCACAAAAGGGAACCAACATCGGCAGGAGATCGGCTGGCGTCGGTCACCTCCAGGAAGGCAGGGACCGACATCGGTCGCCTGTGGCAGTCAGAACTGTTGTTGACAAACAGTCAGTTAAGTGAACGCGTTGTTTGCATGATAAAGACTAGTTCGAGTCTTTGAGCCGCTTGTCTAATTTAGTGTATGCATGAGATCTATATAATAGACTCATGGCCTATATTGTTAAGTGTAGAACTTGTAGAACCCAAGTGTGGAGCTTGGATAGTTCTTCCCATGGTGGAATCAAGTAGGATTCCCCATGTATGTAAGATCAGGTTTGATATGCAGGGTGTTGCAGGATCATGGAGGAGATCTACATGTGATAAGTAAGATCAAGGTTGGTCTGTTGGGGTGTGTGAATGTGAGGGTCAAACGGAGATCAGCGGGGGAGCAAGATCCAAGGTGACAGCAATACATTAGGATCAGGATCATGGTTAGATCTACTTGGAGTACCGATTCGTACTCGATTGTACCAGATGTATAATGAGGTGAACAACAGCTTGTGTTAGCTGTGTGTTGTGACCTATGAGAGAAGATTACTCAGGTGGGAAGATTACTTGGAGCCCTTAAGGTGTGGAAGGCCTTGTAGAGGTGGAAGAAGAGTGTGATCTCTTTATTGTAATTTCCTTTGTAATGAGTTGAATACAATTGTGTGTTGCCTCTCATATTCTGTGTTATTTCTCATTGATAGTTATTTGTTCTTTTGGTATTTCTGCATGTTTAAGTTGCTTATACATTGGTAATCATGTGTGCTCTTAAATCTGACAAGTTGTGTCAGAACTTTGGGAAACTTGGGTCCTGTCAAAAGTGAAAATAATTTATTAGATCAGTCATATGAAGGTCTAGGTTCAAGTAGTCATCTTTATAGATAAGGTTGAGTGAGCATATTGATGATATCACCATTCACACATGTGAAGGTTTCAAGAGAAGATTTATATATGGATGGATTACCCCATGAGAGGAGATAATACAATCCAAGTTTAAGGTTATGAGGGTATGTGTGGCAAAATTTATTAAGATATAAAGTTGGATTTTCAGACAGAGTTCACTAAGTTCCCATACCTAGCCAATTTTATGATATGGAAGATCTATGGTGAGCATTTAATCAAGTGATGAATATCTAAGTTGAGATATTAAACTAATCAATAAATATCTAACATAGAGTATTATACTTGTCAGACAGAGATAAATGATGATCACGAAGTCTATTAGTCAAAGATCCTGAGAATGAACATGATAAAGACATGTGTCACATTCACAGAGTTTGAGTAGTAGATCAAGATCAACAGAGTACATTCAACTGTATAAAGGAATATCAATGGTTCACATTAGTCAATAATTCAATATAATTCTTAGAAATCACATGGGGATAACAAGTGGTAAAATATCATTGAAGACTGACTATAGGGTGCACAAAAGGCATGTGGGGCTGCCAAGTATCATGATCTCAGAAGCGAAGATCAAAGATCAATGGTGAGAGATAAGATTTAAAGATATTAAAATATTGAGGAGATTGATGGAGTGTCTTTGATCAATATTTTAGGTATCATGAGATAAATACAAGTGTCAAATGATTTTACATTAACCAGTGACTGTTGGTATTTGAATTTAACAAAGGAAAAATTAGTCTATAGTATTTTATGAATATATTTTGATCTAGGACAAATTTCTTGTTGGTGTGAAAATAAAAGTTGAAAATGACTTCAAGGTACATCCCAAAATTTTGATTATAATATTTAAATTTTTGTACAGTTGCAAATATTGAGCTCTAAATTTGACTGAAGGTTTGACCATGTTCTGTAAGTGACTCGAGAAGGATATTTGAGATGTTCTTGATGGTATTTTGATATTTCAAGATGAGATAACTATTTTAGATTTTTTTATACTCAATTATAACCATATATTATTATTTTTTAGGTTTTAACAATACATGTTCAGTATGAACAAATGTCTAAAAGTTGACTGTGTTTGTTGGAGGCTATAGATAGTTTGAGTGACCACTTTGCAGAAGTGAGTTGGAAGAGTTCTAAGTAGAATTGAAGAATAAAATGAGTATGGATATGTTTTATAAGTCTCATAGGATTATAATAAATCATTTTTTATCATGATATGTCCTTGATCAGAAACAGAGAGTCAAAATAGATTGATTGTATATGACCAGTCTGAGTGGTCATTTTGAGAGAGTTAATTTGAGTTCTTAGAGCCAATGTTGAGGTATCTAAAGAAAATGAATGAGTTTTATAGGTCCTTAAGGTTTCACCCATTTTTTATAATCATATGGATATGTGAAATATTTGAGTAGTTACTTCAAAAAATTTAGACTGTGTTTTCTGTGTCTGAAGGCCTAAAGAGTGAGGAGACCTAATTAGTAGGTTCAAGTGTTGAGTTGGTGTTCCACGTGGCATAGACCCATGATGGAGTTATAAATGGTATATTGGAGATATTTTTGATGTGTTTTAATATTTTGTAGAATCTAAAAATGGACCAAAGATTTTAAGTTGTAACGTATGAGTATGAAGGCCTAATTATTTTAGGTCTCACCAAGACCTAATGGTGGATTGGGGCTAATGAGGAATTGGAAAAATTAAGGAGTGTGTGGTTATTATATTTAATGTGTAAGAGGACCTATTTAAAATGTATAATAATTATAGTAGGCATCTTCGTTGACCAAGATAGGTTATACCAAGAGAGTGGTATAAATACAAGGCATTATTGGCCTATGTTGAGAGTGTGTGATGCTAAGGAAAGGAGATAAATTTTAAAAGAAAAGGCACGTGTCATTTAGTTCCATCAAAGAGAAAATAGGATTAGTCATGTTTATCTGATCAAGTTGATATATGGGGACACATAGGTCATTGGACCTAATGATCCTAGAAGAGGCAGATTGAGTGAGTAAGCCATATAGTTATTTGACAAAGATTGAAGGGTGAAGAAAAGTACAATCAAGAGAATTCCATCATCAGGTGTAGAAATCATCATATTAGAGGTGGTGATTAGACAAAGGTAGCTAAGTGGTGCTTGGTTACCTAGGGGGTTGGTTCCTCATTATGGGATGGGTGTTCTAAGGGATGGATGATCAGTTGGTGTTGGTCTAAATGTTGGATCTTATTATTTTAGGGATGTAGTCCATCTTGTAGGGTTCAGTGGGTTTTATCCCCTAAGAGGGTTTATCACGTATATCATGTGTTATGTGCTTGATCTTGCTATGTTCATTGCAATGGTTAATTTGTATGCATAATGATTGTATGTGTTGAATGTTTAAGAACTGGAAATTGAATTAGATTATCTTGCATCATTGATTCACACCCCCCATAGTTATTTTACCTTTAAAAATTGGTATCAGTGTAGGACCTTCTATAAAAGTTTAACCACTTAAAGGTAATATTAGGTTCAATGACAAGCTCTTAATATTTTTCTCTATTAAGTAAGCTCCATTATTCAATGGATCCAATTATGCTTTTTTTTAGTGCAAGAATGAAGACCTACATCATGTCTTTGGGGTTTGACACTTGGCAATCTATTTTGGATAGTTATTACATGCCACCTGCTCCTCCAACTAGTGTTGTAGACAAGATGTTGAGTGAGAACAATTCCAAAGATATGAATGCTATCATTTACAGTCTTTCAGAGATTGAGTTCACCAAGGTAATCCATTGTAAGTCTACCAAGGAGATCTGGGACAAATTGTTTCTCGTCTATGAAAGAGATTCAAAATTTAAGTTGGCCAAACTACAAACCTACTTAAGGTAATTTTAAAGTCTCAAAATGAAGGAAGAGGATAATGTGCCTTCTTATCTTCTAAAAGTTGATGAGGTAGTGAACATGATCAAAGGCATGAGAGAGGTTATTGAAGAAGGAACTATAGTGCAAAAGTTATTAAGGTATCTCAATTTAAAATTTGATTCAAAACTTTATACTATAGAATAAAGTCATGATCTCACCAAAATGAAGATGGATGAATTGCATGGCATTCTTTTTTCATATGAGATGAGAGTTATGAGGACAAACTACCAAAGAAAGAAGCAGTTTTCAATGCAAAAAATAAGCTTAAGAAGAATTTCTAAGGTAAGAAGGTCAAGGATGATGAGATTTATGATATTGATGATGATGAACTAATAGCTTTGTTAACAAGAAAACTCAAAATATGTTCAGGCAAGTTTAAGGGTAAACTTCCCTTCAAATGTTTATATCATGGAGAGATAGGTCAATTTGCCAAAAAGTGTCCTCATAAGCATAAGGGAAAGGATAATGAATAACATGAAGAAGATCATGATAATGACAAGAAGAAATCTAGTTCTAATTAGAGAAATAATAGTTTCAAAAGGTATAATGGAAAAAAGAAGTTTTACAAGGACAAGAGGAGTCTCTACACCAAGGGATATTATAGCTCATCTTATGAGAATGATGGTAGTGATTCTAAGAATGATCATGAAGATGATGGTCCTTGAGGAATATTAATATCTCTTCATGGTTGAAGAAGGTAGTCGTTCATATCAAGAAGAATCTACATGGTTTAGAGGTGGTTTAGGTGATACAGATGATGACTAAGACAAGGTAAACTATTAGATTGAGTTGATGAATGTCCTTAAAGATATGAAGATTGAGAAAAAGAAAACCAAGAAGTTGAAGTCTCAAATAAAGGACTATGAGGTGCAATTCAGTGGGTTTGAGGCAAGAATAGGTGAAGACTTCAAAAAGTATAAAAATTCAATCAAGCTTCTTAATGATCAGTTAGAGACTGTGAAACCAAACTTGAAGGCCAAAAAAGTTGAATGTTCAAGGTATGTAACTAAGATTGGTTCTTTAAGATATGAGTTGAAAAAGACTTTAAGTCAAGTGAAGTCATTTGTGAAGTTTTAAAAGGGATCAATTGATCTAGATAACATTCTGAGTAGTCAAAAATATGTAAGTGATAGGACTAGTCTTGGATACATAGAAGAAAAAAAGAATACTACTCATGATGACTTGAAGACTTTTATGAATAAGAACAATTAGACTTTGAATATCAACAATCAATCAAGAAATGAAGTTGTTAATATAAGGAAGACAAATCAAATTAGATAACCAAATGTAATTAGATATGCAAACTTTAATGGTTACTACTACACTTGTAATCAATTCAGTCATAAGGCTAGAGAGTGTAGAAGACCTTCCATGATTGAATTTACTTGGAAATATGAATGGAATAATCAATCAAGTGTTGTGAGTCAAATTAAGTGCTATAGTTATCATGACAAAGGACACATTAAAATATTTTGTCCTAACAAGGTACAACAATCTAAGTTTCCATCAAGAAGAATGGTTTGCTACAATTGTCTAGGATTTGATCACATTGCTAAGTTATACAAACAAAGGACATCATTTTAGAATAAGTCACTTCAGGATCCTAGAGTGAAAGGTGGAAGGAAAGTTAAAATATGGAAACCAAAAGTGGAAAGTATGTACCATAATCAGTTTACAGGTCCAAGTGGGCTATTTTCCATGGTAGAAGATTCTACATAGGTTAAATAATGCCAACAGTACTCATTATCTGCTCATGTTAATAATAAAGAGACAAAGCTCATTAAAGAGACAAAGGTAGTTGAAACTTGTCCAAAGCTATCTATAAACTTAAGTAAACAAATTGATGTTGTTGAGCAAGTTTCCTATTAAAAATATCAGTTGATAATGTCAAGTGTTGATACTTTGAAATGTGAGACTAATACTTCAAGTGAAAATTTATGCCAAAAATCTTTATTTTCTCCATGTATTGTTAATACCATCCTAAAGAAAAGGAAAATGATAAAGAAGATAAGCAAGTTGATTCAATCAAGAAAAAGAAGAAGAAGAAGAATCAGTTCAAGTTGTCTAAGAAGGAGAGAGAATATGAGGAGTTGTGGGCAACTCCTAGTTTCACATTTTTCTAGTGCATTGTGGGTTAGGGGTGTCTCTCTCTAGGCTTCAAGGAGACACTTGTTAGCAAAAGGAAGCATAGTGGATGCTAGTTGAGTTTTGGTTGATATTGTAGGAAAAGAAAGGTCATGAGAAGATGTGCTTGGTTAGGGGGGAGAAATGACTTTTATTTAACTACTTCAAAGTGTTATGATGTGTTTTGAAGATGTGATAGTTCCATGAAAGTTCTCTGAAAAAGGTTGGAAACCATGATTGCTTGTAGAGGATAAAGGGAAATTGTTTTGGGATCTATATACCTAGTTCATTGAGAAGACTTGTTGAAGATGCTTTTCAAAGAGCTTGGAGTTAGAGGGAGTTAACTCAGAGAGTTAGAGAGGCTTGAAGAGGTATAGTCCCTCTTAATGTTTTTAAGGTGAGTTCAAGTAGTTTTTATTACTCTTATATTTTTTGTCTTCTTAGAATAAATTTTGATCAAAGAAGAGTGTAGTCATGGAGCATGTTTGAGAAGCTCAAGGTAAGAAGAGGTTATGCACAATGTTAGGGGAAGTTTGTATCATCTCTCAAATGTGGTATTTTCCTATTATTGTTCTTTGAAGTCTTTCCAGGTCCATAAGATCAGTAGTTGAGCCCACTTTGTCATTGTGTCAAAGGGGAAGAAAGTGCTTGAAGAGAGTGACAAAGTCTGACCATATGCCTTGTATTGGTGTTTGACATCAATGATAAATGGGGAGATTGTTTTGAGGTTTTTCAATGATGTCTCCAAGGTGACCAAGGATGTTGATGTGGTGTCATGTGTGCTATAATGATAATGATAAAGTGTGCTTCAGTGTTTAGCTTAGTGAGGTAATTTATGGATGATATTACTGGTATGGAAATGTTTCAAAGACTATATGGGGTGTTATGATTTCTTGGAGTTCTTGAGGAAGTGAAATGAATTCATCAGAACAGTCATATGAAGGTCTAGGTTCAAGTAGTCATCTTGACAGATAACGCTGAGTGAGCAGATTGATGACATCAACATTCACATGTATGAAGGTTTAAAGAGTAGATTGATATATGGATGAATTCCCCTATGATATTGGATAATGTGGTCCAAGTTTTAGGTTATGAGGATATGTTTGGCAAAATTCATTAAGGTGCAAAGTTGTCTTCTCAGACAGTTCACTAAGTTCCCATACTTAGCCAATTTTGTGATATCAAATATCTACAGTGAGCATTTAATCAGGAGATGAAGATATATGGTGAGTGATTAAAATTAATAGATAAAGATCTAATGGTGAGCATTATACTTTTTAGATAAATATTAATGGAGAGTATGAAGTCTATTAGGCAAAGATCCTGAGAATGAACGTGATGAAGACATGTGTCACATTCACAGAGTTTGAGTAGCAAATCAAGATGGACAAAGCACATTCAAGCATGAAGAGGAATATACTCATTAGTAAATAAGTCAAAATAATTCTCATAAGGCATGCAGGGCTACCAAGTGGTGAAATATCATTGAATATTGACTGTAGGGTGCGTAGAAGGCATGTGGGGCTACCAAGTGGCACAATCTCAGAAACAATGATCAAAGATCAATGGTGAGAAATGAGATTTATATCTAGGAAAATCTCAAGGATATTGATTGATTGTATTTGATCAATATTTTAGGGATCACGAGATAAAGACAAGGATCAGATGATTTTGCATTAACTAGTGACCGTTGGTATTTGAATTTAACAAAGGAAAAACCAGGTTGTAGTATTTTATGAATATATTTTGATCTAGGATGAATTTATTATTGGTGTAAAAATCAAAGTTAAAAATTAATTGAATTTAAATCAAAAAAAATTGATTAGAATATGTGAATGTTTGTAAATTTTCATATGTTGTGCTCCAAAGTTGACTAAAGGTTTGACCATGTTTTGTAAGTGACCCAAAAAGGATATTTGAGTTATTCTTGATGGTATTTAGATATTTAAAGATGAAATAACTATTAGAGAATGTTTTATACTAAATTATAATAATTTTTTAGGACTTTTGAGGTTTTACCAATCCATCATAGGTAAGAACAAATGTCTAAAAGTTGATTGTGCTTTTTTGGAGGCTATAGACAGTTTGAGTGACAACTTTGCAGAAGTGAGTTGGAAGAGTTTTAAGAATAATTGAAGAATAAAATGATTATGGAGATGTTTTATAAGTCTAAAATTCTTATAATAATGAATTTTTTGTCATGATATGCCATTCATTATATATGGAGAATCAAAATAGCTTGACTGTATATCACCAGTCTGAGTGGTCATTTTGAGAGATTTATTTTGAGTGCTTGGAGTCTGTGTTAAAGTATATAAATAACATTAAGGAATTTAATAGGTTGCTAAGGTTTCACCCATGTAATATAATCATATAGATATGTGATATATTTGAGTGGTTGATTCAAAATTTTGAGACTGTGTTTTCTGTGTATGAAGGCCTAAAGAGTGAGGAGACCTAATTAGTAGATTCAAGTGTTGATTTGGTGTTACAGGTGGAATGTACCCATGGGGAAGTTATCAAGGGTATATTTTAGATAGGTTTGATGTGTTTTAATCTCTATTATAAGTTGAAAGTGGCCCAAGGAGTTGAAGTATGAAGGTCTAATTGTTTTAGGTCTCACCAAGACCTAATGGTGGTTTGGGAATAATGAGGTATTGGCCAACCTAATGAGTGTGTGGTTATTACATGTAACATGTATGAGGACCTATTTTAAATTTATAACAAGTATGATATAAGCATCTTGGCCAACCAAGATCGGTTATACCAAGAGAGTGATATAGATACAAGGCATTATTGGCCTGTGTTGAGAGTGTGTGATGCTAAGCAAAGGAGATAAATTTTAAAAGATAAGGTAAATGTTAGTTATGAATGTTAGATATAAAATTATTTACTATTCATGTTTATCTTATCAAGTTGATGCAGGAGGATACACATGTCATTGGACTTAATGAGCCTAGAAGAGGTAGATTGAGCGAGTAAGCCCTAAAGCCTTATTGAGAAAGATTGAAGGGTGAAGAAGAGGGAAATCAAGAGAAGTCCATAATCAGGTGTAGAATACATCAAATCAAAATTGGTGATTAGATCAAATTAGTTGAGTGGGTGCTCGATTTCCTATGGGTTTGGTTCCTCCCTGTGGGATGGGTGTCTCACTAAATTAAGGGATGGGTGTTTCTTGATCAGTTGGTGTTGGTATAAATGTTGGATCTTGTTATCTTAGGACTGTAGTCCATCTTTTAAGTTTCAGTAAGTTTTATTCCCCAAGAGGGTTTCCCATGTATATAATGTGTTATGTTCTTGATCTTGTTATGTTCATTGCAATGGTTAATTTGTATGCATCATGATTATATGTGTTGAATGTTTAAGAATTGGGAATTGAATTGTATTATCTTGCATCACTAATTCACCCCCCCCCCCTCCTTCCTCATTTATTTTACCTCTAACATTATTACTCCATTCATTTCATTAGCCCATGAATTAACTACCTTAACCAATTGGTACATTCTAGTTTCTAGTTGATGTGTATGCGGGTCATATGAAAGTGGTCAACTGTCCTTGATTTTCATTCTGTTAATGTTCATTAAGATGGGATTTTGGGAGATAAAATTAAAATTTAACCTTATTTTAATGCATTTTGATCCCTGATTGGTAAAGTTAAAAGTTAAAACTTTACTTGTGCACTATTCAGACTATTCCATTTTGACATCTGTAGAATTTTATGTGGCATTACGTTGTTCTATTTTGACATCTATATAGTGTTCAAATGTATTTTGAATATTATATTCCTCAAAGATTATACCAGTCTATTAATTAAGAGTTATGTAAACGGTGATTATATAAATATTTGATATTCCTCATAATTGATGCTTCGATATTCCTGAATCCACAAAAACATAACAAACTATCATCAACTTACCCATCATAATTTATACAAGGTGGAATGTTTTTGTGGATTATTATGTATTCGATAAGTGTATTGAATATTCCTCACAATAGGAGATTCCTCAAATCCTATACCAATCTACTAATTGTATTATGCAAAAGAGTGATAAGACCATGAATAAAAGGTACATAATATGAATTTTTCAACTTTCTATATTAATAATTGGATAATAATTAAAGGTTACCACTTATTTCTTCAAACCATAAATAATAAAAGTATATTTGAAACATAAATTAATCGTATCATGGAAAACAATTATATGCAAGACATATATGATGTCCATATTCCCCTATGCAAAAAAAGAAAATAATTACTGAACATAGGCAGCGATAAACAATGGGCATAGATAATAAATTAGCATTGATAAAAAAACAGCATTGACAAACACGAGAAATCATAAAAAATACAAACATATGAAAAATATAAAATAATTAGTAAACATCAAGATTGATATGGTGTTCATAATGCTATGCATGCTTTGAACAAAAGAGCTTAGAATGTTCTTCTAGTTGTGTTATACATATTTTATTGTTACAAAGTTCTAACCAATATTCACCCCAACTAGTGTCAAAAGGTAAACATTGACACAAAGGCTTGATACATCAGACCCTTAAATACATTATACCCTTAATTTATTATTTAATGAAGGATAATTCATAGAGTAATGGAGCATATAATGAAATTCATCATAATATATTGAATGGGTGTCACTGTGCAAAAAACATGGGTATCCAACTATTATGGGATAAGAGCTTATTAGTTATTGGAGGATTATTACAACACTTTGTTATAATTAAAAAACCATTCTTCTACTAGGAACAATCCCAAAAAATGTTGATCTTTATGACTTCCCAATGTTGATGTTATTAATTTAATAATAATTCAAACAAATTTATTTGTAAATGTAAAACCACACATAAATACCAAACATTGTTATAGGAAAGATATTCTCACCTTTTCCTCATTAAAACATATCAATGCAACTTAAATAGGCTAGCAATGTCATATAAGTAGGCTAACAATTAAAATACAACTAAGTGAATATATAATATATTTTATTTTTAGGTTTCACATCCATAGAATATTTCAAGGCAATCAAGATTCATATAATCATCCCATGTTGATGAAAATAAGTTGCCACACCCAAACCTCAACACTTTGACAAGTTTATCCTTAGAGAGTGATAGCAAATCTAAAATTAAGAATGTGCATCTTACCATACATTGTAACAAAGTGCATTTAAGGCTACTAATGAAAACTTTGAAATGACAACTACTTCTAGGGTACCAAATAATATCTCCTTTAATTATTATCTTTAATATAGTTCCAAAATTAAATAAATAATTTGAGTGACAACAACCCAATAGGGTATAGAATCAAACACCTCACATCATATGCATCCTACTTATCATAGCTAAACACTATTTAGACAAAACTCCAACTCTGCGCCTAAAACATGGCCAATCATATACACTAAAACATTAAGTATGTGCACTTATATGATGAAGATATAGTGATAATTAATTAAATATAAAAACCACAAAAACAATTCAAACCCTAAAAGAGATCATGAATGAGTAATTCATTGAATAATCAGAATTCCATGTGACCTAAATTATAAGCATAGTCAGTCTTACCAAGTTATGAAATTAAAAGTTTAGAGAGGCCTTACCAAATAACAAACAACAATGACACATAGTTCAATCTTATATAAGTGTTCAAAAATAATGAATAGAATAGGGGTTAGAATTTTCAAATCAATAAAATTATTTTATAGCATAACCCTGAGTACAGTGGAGTTAAACTTCACAACTTCATTACCATCTAAAAAATTATATAACATAGCTTCCTTCAATCAGTCAATAATACAATCAACATAGCACAACCCAAATGTATTACATCAAATCCAAACTACTCTGAGTCCTTAAATATAACACTAACATAGTCACTAATTCTAATTTTTTTATGTGAAGGGTATCCCCAATGCTTAAGGGCATTCATAGTAAAATTATCAATACTAAAAATTATTTAAAAAGTCTTAAAAAATGTAAAACAAACATGCTACAAATTTAATATCACATAATCAACATAACTACTTAATCATGCAAGATAAAGGTAATCATTTAATGTATTATCCTATAGGGAATAAGGCATTCAACTCATGAAATTAGATCAACATTGTCGACATCTAGGATAAGGTATAGTTCAACCCCCTTAATGATAATTTTTTATGTAGATATACAGGGGTCATTATACCATCCAGGTTTCAAAAACATATCAAGATAATAAAACAATGTCATACCAATATTGTTCAAAATCCCAATAGTATAATAGTCTAATGTTATATTCATCCATTAATTTTAAATTAATATGAATTAAATATTGAGAGAATAAATTAAAGTTAAGAGCAGCTGTATCCCAAGAATTCATCAACAAATAGAATTACAACCCTTATATTCTACATCAAATCCAACAAAAAGGTTACAATCATGTATATCTCAACTCTTGCATAGAATGAACTAATCAAGTTTAAGATATCATGACATATATCCAAGCAACAATATTAAAATGATGAAACCAAGTATTCAATATAATTACTAAAGGTTATCTATAAGCTTCTATTATGTACAAAACCCAAGGTAAAGCAATATGCATGTAGACTACAGGAACATCAAGAGCAACTACAATCCAACTAAAATAATCAATATTATGATTGTAATTCCTATATACATGTTACAATAAAAGTACAATAGTCATATGGCTATCACCTTGAAGGTCTACTTATAGATTTAATGAACTAGTGTGTATACTACTATGAACTAGTATAACAAGTATATTAATGTCAACAATAATTTCAATCAAAAGGGAGAGATGGAAGATCAACAATGCAATATTTCAAAAAATGATAATAAACCCTAATAACATCTGAAAAGTGCATTCCTATGAACTAAGATAACAAATGTCTCCACTTTTTGAAAGTATCATTAGCTAGGGTTATCACTGTGGAGAGCTAACTTTATTGAGGGCAAATTTTTAAAATTTGAAACATCAAATGACTTTGGTATCATTAATTGAAAGGTTTGGTCTCAATAAAAAGTTTGATACTGATGTATTGCAATTTATCCTCTGAAATATTTACAAGGTATCCATAGCTACAACCCTAGCTAATAATGGTGGAAGCCCTAGCAATTTTATTAATTATATTTTACATAATCCAACATTGGAAACCAAAATGAACAAAGTTTGAGATTTAACAATGTAGACAATACTATACATAACATTAATTTGAGTTTCCTTTAGGTAAAATTTTTTTATAGAACAAGTTTTGAGATTCAATAAAAATCTAAAATTAAAACAATAAAATTAGTCCCTAAAAAGTCTATTGGAATGTAAAAAGTTTGTAGCAGGATTTAATAAACTTATGTGGTAAGCAGTTCAAATGAGGAGGGAGGTACCAAAATTAGTAGGTAGTAGGGAAATGTGAATTAATAGTTGTAAGCTCAATAAGTCAATCAACAGTTGTAAGTGATGAACCAATAACATGGGAGGAGACATAGAACTTGTGAATAGGGGTGAGATTTAAAAATGATGATGTAATATTTATATATCCAAATCATTAAAAGTGAAAGCATTTTGGGGCCAATGGTTAAGTAAAATTATAGTGGTTAAGGGAACTAACAGAGGAGCTTGGGGTGACTAGTTGGGGGTCAACATCCAATGTGGTGATCCATGCAAATGTACCAGTTGGTTATGCTCAACAGTTTTGTTTAGATGACCCACTCCCTTGCCTAAATACCTCAGTTGCCTCTCAATTAACCATTTCATGGCACCTAAAGCTCCAAATTTAGTATGCATGAGCAATATGCATTTTCCAAACTATAATACCACATTGTTTACTAATGACTAACCAAAATATTTGCACAAGGACGTGTATCCTTATACATAGGGAAGATTTTTGCCTAAAAAAAAAAATTGATTCTAAAAATGTGAAGCCAAGGTGGGAACACACCTTGCATTAGACTTGTTTATGAATGAAAACCCCTACACTAGACTAGTGTTTAGGTATAGTCTATACTTTGGATCTGACATAAAAAATGAAAAAAAAAAAAAGTAAACCCACAAAAAATAAAACAAGAGCAAAACAATGAAATTTGTGTATTGAACAAATAATATGTAATTTTTTTTGAAAAAATGCAATGGTAGGCTTTATTTTCTTACTAGTCGATGTTGGTGAGATGACAAGGCCCATAAATCTTGAAGTTTTGGTGCTTGCTTTTCATTTCCTTCTTTTACCTCCATAGACCCACTTTTTTATCCTCTAAAAGCTACCCCTATGACTACACCAAACATGACCTCATCTTTTATACACCCACGATAATGATGTCAATCTTATAGAAACCATATCATTGTTTATAATGAAGGATGGTAACAGAAACTACAAACCTCTCTCCGTATGTATAGATCTACAAGCCTCTACCAAAAATGATAATTACTACAAAGCTATAGATGATAAAAGTGGTGGTATCTACAACCATGACCATGCCGAGGTTTGAAGTGGAAGATACATGATAAAGGTTGAAAGCAAAACACAAGTAGAAGCAGAAGAAGGCACACAAAAATTTAAGCTTCCATTTTCCTCTTGGAACTTTCTCCATGTTAAAAAGGGAAAATTATAAGTATTTGAATGTGTTGTTGAGAAGCATGATAGGGTTTAGTGATTACAACATACGCAAGGAGTATACTTATTGTTTAGAGGCAATTTGATGATTAAAAAAACAATTGCCATGCCTATCCTTGACAATGGAGAAGAATAGTCTAGAAGTCAGTGCAAACATAATAAAGGGTGGTTGCTAAGACAATAAATGCACATTAGAGGCTATTTTTTCCTATTGGCTATTTTTAAAAAATCAAATTTTTAGATTCACCAATCAACAATGTTTTGAAAACATATTCGCCAAATTTTCTTATAAAATATCCATAATTTTTTTAAATTTGTCAAAATATACATGTATTAGTAGTAAATTCTATGTTTTTCCTTGGAATTGATCTACGATACATATTTTTTCTTAATTTTCAATTTAAAAATATTTACATACAATTAAACACTTCTAAAAAGATCTTCCCTTAAAAAATATCCCAATCCATAATAAACAAGTAAACGAAAAGCGATATAATATGATATATTAGTTTATTGATGATACATGTTTAGGACTAAACATGTTTAAGATTATTAAAAGTGTATTGGCAGTATGTTTTTTTATTTTTTGGAATGCCAAATAATATCCTTTACCCAGATAAATAGTCCCATCCATATATTTTAGTTATATATATATATATATATATTAGTATATTTAAAATCAATATCAATATTAAATCTTAATAAAGTGAATTATATTTTTGTAAACCCAAATTTAAATATAAATTAATAAAAATTATAATTTTTTTAACAGAGATAAAATCTAAAATGTATATCCCAACAAACTGCCTTATTATATAACCTTTGATCTTTTAATAAAATATAATGAAACATTCTATAATAAATACAAATTAATAGAATGAGAATAAATCAATAATTAAGAGTTATTAATAAAATATGTATTAAAAATTTGCCCTACAAATACTTCACCAATAAAATAAAAAAGTTGATCTATAAAATCATAGTATATCACAGAAGTTATGCCAGAACCAAAATATAATATTTTTAAAGCTTTATTCAAATTTGAGGGTATCACCCGAATAAACACGACCGAACACAGGGTCTGTCGGCCTCGCGACGGAACTCCATCTTACATGTGCGAGTGGCCTAAACAAATACAGAACTGTATTACGATTGTCATCAAATCCGCTAATAAAAATTCTGTCACGCCACAGTGTGCAACACTGAACAGCAGCAAGGGCATGAGGAAACTGTTCAACCGCTGTAATAATCTCTTCGTTGTTAGGATCGTTCGTGGTTACATTTCTGCGGGAATTGTCAAAGACATAGGGATGCGCCGCTAGGGTAAAGAGAAGCCGCATGTCGCCCCTCTCAGAAATAAATCTGCTTTGGAAGAAAGGTGCAGGCTTTAATTCCATCTCCTGCAATTCAGCCGAAGAGAGAACCTTCCACTCGTCCGCCTCCACATTGTACTGAACCTCTCTTCGTCTTTGGGGCGGCACATTAGGAAGAATATCGCCGCCTCCTGCTGTGCATAGTTTTCCTTGGGGATTAAGTGAACAGATATAGAAGGATTCACAGTCGAGCATGTTTGCACCTCTCTGCCATCTGCCATTGCGAAAATCATACCTCAACACCGCATTCGTTGCAGTGTTGTCAAGGCTGTTCAAAAGCCTCGTCACGATCAATTTCTGGTTGCAGAAGACACAGTGAGTAAACATTCCATATTTTAATTGAAATTGGGCGGGGATGAAAGGGAGCCCTTCCCAGTTGTCAATGTCAGGGTAATAAATTAGTCCTCTACATCGACTACCTTCGGCTTCTGGCCTCATCTCAATTAAGGCTATGGCATCTTCGCTCCTTCCCAACTGCTTTCTGTATTCATAAAACTGAGGATCGTTCACCACAGACTTCCAGGTTCTACAGACGGCTACGAGCTTGCAGTGTGAGATGAATGGCACCCTCGAGAGGCAATCTCTGATTAAAGGCGCAGGAAGATCGTTAAAATTACTTGCCATATTTTCCATTCGAGATTGCTCTCTCGAACTGCGCGATTCATACACTGAATTGCTCTTAAATAACGTATGAAATCCAGTCATTTCTCAAATTCGAAATTTTAGCAGAAACAAACCCCTGGCCTTTCGTTTCCCTCACGGGGTTACAAACATGAATTTGTAATGCATGTCTTTTCATTACCCGTAAAACTAAAGATAATCTGCATTAGAGATGAATATAGAGACGATTTTTTAAAATAGATGAATGGTAACGTTTATTATTGTAGAAGGATGTGGTCTATGGAAGAGGTTTGGTTTTGAGATTTTTATTTGTAATTAAAATAATATATTGTTCAGTTATTAATGGAGGAGGGGTGGGAGGCTGAAAGTTTTCATCACAAATTTATTATTCATATAATAAATTTGAACCATTTATTTAAAGTTTCCAAAACTATTGTTGAATTAATAGGTTTAGTATAGGTTACATAAAGGAAGAAATTTTCCTCCTACACAAAGATTTGTGTAATTGTAAGTTTGTCTAACTCTATTCTAAAAGTTATGTTACTTTATTTTTTCTTAAGAATGTGGAAGCAAGATTTGGACTATGGGTCAAGTTCTACAAATGTAGAAGGATTGGACATAAAGCTAATGGCTTCATGTTGTCTCAAGTTAAGAAGGAAATAAAACCATTTAGAATCTTATCTTAAAAAAGGAAAATATGTCAATGGAGATCTGAGGTTAATTATTAGAAGCAACAGAAAGTGTTTAGATGGAGGAGTCATGACAAATTATTTGTAAAAATAAAGAATATTGAGGAAGCTAAGGAAGACAGGTGTTTAAGAGACAGTGAGGGCAAGAACCCTCCAACATGTCTTAGATCAAATCGCTGGTGGTGATAGGGTATAAAATATATCTAAATAAGAGTTCGAAGATTTAATGCAAGAATCAATGAAGTTAGGTTTTGAAGAGAAAGCAAAGAATTCTTTAGGATTAGACGAAATTACGAACATTCATCTACTCTCTCATGGGAACCTTGGAAAGGATGAAAATAAGGAAAAAATATTAGAGTTTCCCAAAAAGAGGGTCATGAATCTAGGGATAGGGCTCCAATTTTTAGAGATAAGAATGTTATAAAGAAGAAAATGATCTGGAAGATCTAAACGTGGAACATGGAAGTTATAATTGGATCCCAAAATCAAATAGATGTCTAAAAGAATATGAGAAACCTATTGTAATAAAAAAGGACAAGATAAATGTAGCTATGATTTTAACAACTCTAGTGCTAAAATCTCAGCTTGAGACTTGGACTAACAGTATAAGGGACAAGAAATTAATGCTCATAAAATTCAAAAGAGGCTTAAGTAGTTTTAGAAAGTGGAAATTCATATACGATTTTCATTAGTATATTTTTATGGTTTTGAGTTGAGATTTGCATTAGAACTAAACTTTTTTGTGTCTATAATTTTTTTTGGTTTAATACAATAATTTGAATAATGCATTTTGCATCAACCAAGATGATGCAACACACTTGCTAGCATTAGTATTTTAAAAAAAATTGGGAGGAGCTTTCATTGACACATTGTGTGCCATCAATTCATCCTTTAGACTTTGCATAGAATTTGTGTCAGCAAGAGCATTAGAACATTTTTGAAAAAATTGAATATGGTGGAAGACTTGTTTACGTTAGGTAGTGCATCAAATTTCATGCATCATATTTCTTGTGTTAGAATTTTTAAAAATTGAAATCCAACAAGTATCTCCTTGTGTCAAAAAGTGTACACCAAGATTAACATCACTAAACATGCATCTCACTTTGATTTTTCAAATTTCCTAGATATTTTTTTTAATTTAAATTTATTTGAATCAAAATTTGTAATTATAAAGGATTTATTATTTTTTAATTTATATGATTAAATTTTAAATAATTTTTATTAGAGTAATTAACAACAAATTAATATTAAATTAAAATATTTTAAATGCTATAAATTGGTTATAATTAAAAAATATAATAGTTATATCAAAATTTAATATAATCTTTGTTATCATTTGAATATCTATGAAGGTAACATCATATTCATAGTGAAAGAGTTGATATAAAAAAAATTAATGTAAAAATTAGAAATGTCTAAGCATTATTATCATCACCATCATCATTGTCATTAATATCATTTTCATATTTTTTTAATCTCCATAATGTCCTCATTGCAACTCATTGTGTTCAAAATAAATAAACATCAAATATTAAGACCAATGTCATTTTATATATATACTAGTATTAAATTTATATTATAGTTAAGCGACAATGTAATATTAAAAAAAATTCCAACCCAAGATTTCAAAGTGTTAACAATAAAAACATCACATAAAGACGCTGCAAATAAATGATTGTTGTTGATGGCGTAAAATTGCGCTAGATCTTAACCAATCAACAATGGCAAGTTTCAAGCTGTGGGACAATGTGGCTTGAAACAACCTTCAGATTTTAGATAAGTTGGTCTCTTCTTTTGTATGGTTGTTGGGGAAAAGGGATAGGAGACTAAACAGAAATGCAAAATGTAGGAATTAGAAACCTAACTATGGCGATGCGCCTAAATGTAATCCTAATCCTAACCTGAGTACAGTGAGACTATTATATGATTCTATTACATTTAAGAGCAAACAAGTGCATGATCAATGTAAAAGATTGGAAAAATAGAGGCTCACAACAGGGGAGTCTTTTGCTGAGATATAGGAATTGTCAACAAAGGCATAGTGTTCAATCTTCTTATTAGAATCTTCCAATCACATAAGAGGCGCAGAAGTCACACAAAATTATGTAGAACTTCATACTCCAGAAAATGAGACAAAAGCAAATAACATTAACAATCACAACACTAGAAAATCTATAGCATAGACTACTTTGCAAATGACACAGATAACATCAACAAGGGCATAGTGTTCAATCTTCTTATTGAATCTTCCAGTCATACAAAAGATGCAGAAACACACACAGTCATATAAACCTTTCAACTCTAGAAAATGAAACAAAAGTAAATGATATTATTGGTCAAAACTCTGAAAGTCTAAAACTATAGAATTCCCCCCTCCTTCCCTTTTCTTTCTTACAATTCTTCTTCTTTCATAGCCTCAGACTCCTAGACAAAATAATTTTGAAATTTGGCACATTCAATGCCTTGGATACATCCTGATTTGGTGCATTCAATGCCTCGAAAAGGCCATGCTAGAGAAGAGCAGTTGCCCTGATTGTGGCATGTCAATTCCTGTCTGGTACCTCCTTTTGTGCCTAAATTTCAAATTTCATTACCTACTGGGCCGCACAACTGTCCATCTTTCACTCACTAAGGACAAACAAATGGTGCCTTCAATGCTTTGGGAGCTCCAAAAATCTACCCGATGAACCGCTCCATCTACTCGAATTAACTCCAGTCGATTTTCCCTCCATTTCACTTTTTGGCAACAGATACACGAAACACTCTGTTATGTTTGAAATGGGAGGGGACACTTAGTTAATTTTTTTAAAATCTTCTTGTTACTTAGAAGGCATCAGAAAATGACACTTGGTGCCTTCCGTCGGATCCATCAAAGACACGTGGCTCTCTCCTTTTCTTTAGCTATGCCATAGTTTTATTCGAGACTCATATCAGACTCTTATGGATGGCAACACTTGGTAGCTTCTGCAAACTTTGAAGTAACACCCGGGGACCACCACAACCTTTATTCAGTAATGAAACTCAAAGATGGTCTCTCAGAAATTGGCACATGGCAGCCTCCGCTGCTCCTGGGAAGATACATGGCATCTTCCACTTTTTCTCGATATGGAGCAGAAAGGAACTCAGAGAGTGACACCTGGCAGCCTCCACTACACTTCAGCACTTGATGGAGAATGAAATGATGCCCTTATGCGTTGAATGAAAGCATTAGACCCACGAATCCTAGATGTCGACACATGGCAACTTCTACTGCTTCTTCAAATAGGTAATTCAGGGCCTTCACAACTGCCACCTAGCACTTTCCACTCTCTCTGCTGCTTAACTCGTTGAAAGTCTTTGTCAAAAGTAGGATGAAATGCGGGTGCCTCTATGAGATGCAAATTCTGACATGTGGTGCATTCTACTTAACTGCCACTAGGTACGTGGCACGATCCACATTTCTCTGGAAAGTTACAAAAAGGGGCCTCAGAGGATGCCAACTAGCCGGCTTTGTGTTTCAGAAGGTGACACGTGACGGCTTACACACAAACTCAATACTTAACGCAAAATTGAAATAAAGAATCAGAAGAGAAAGAAAGGCCTATGCTCAAATGATGCCACTTGGCAGCCTCCATTGCATTTCAACACTTGACGGAGAATGAACCCGTGCCCTGCTCCAATTCTGTTGTTATGACTAAGTTATTGCTGGAACCAAAACTGTAGTGCTCAACTAAAAATTTAAATGCAACGTAGAGTAAAAATGTACTCTACAGTTACTGGCGACCCTTAGGACTTTTGAGCATGCTCAAAAAGAAACTCCACCTTCCGCTAGATCAAAATTATGAAAATTACAGGTTCAAAAGAGCCATCGACAAATGTTTAAAACACTTATTTAAAAGCAAAGTAGGAAAATAACAAAAAACAATGCAAAGAAGGGAAACTATTTAAATATAATACATGAGAGACTCAAGTCAATTGAAATGTTTCAAATAGATTCTATTTACAGGAATCTCTTCAGGTTCTCCTTCCATCGACTCTAGCTCGAAAGAATTCTTTTGTTTGCATGCATGAATTTTATACGAACCAGTCCACAGTGCTTCAAATTTGGTATGCTGACCTGGCTTAGCGGCCCTTGCATCCCATTTCAAAACAATCAAGCCCACTTCAAAATTAGGATTTGAAGTCCTTTTATCAAAACAATTCTTAACCATTCCCTAGTGCTTGATCAATGAATCATGGGCTATGTCTCTCTTTTCCTGAACTTCTAGAAGTTCTGCGAGTCTGACCTGCATGGGGCCATGCTCTTCAATCTCAATTTGTTTGATCAGATAGAGAGTAGGTATTTCCAAGCTTAGGGGGATCATGACAGACTTTCCATATACTAGTTCATATGGAGACATTTTGATCACCTGCTTGGGCGTGATTCTATCAGCCCATAGTGCTAGATTAAGCACTTTATGCCACTCTTTGTGATGATCAACCCCTATCCTTTTGATGAGTCTTATCAGGTTCTTATTGGTTGATTCTACCAGATCGTTACCTTGAGGGTAATAGCTAGATGAAGTTTTTAGATACATTCCATGTCTCAAGGCAAAGTCAGATACTTTAGACCCCAAGAATGCTTTAGCGTTATCTGAAATGATGGTGTGAGGAGCCCCAAAGTGAGTAGTGATATCCCCTAGAAAATTAAGGATCACATTCTCTATTGCTTCTTTAAGTGGGACTACCTCGGTCCATTTGGTGAAATAGTCTGTGGCAGTTAATATCCATTTGTGACCCATGCCGGACACTGGATTTATCATTCTGATGAACTCAAGACCCCACTGAGCAAAATGTTCATCCATGACTATAGGACTAAGAGGCATGGCTGCATTCCTCCTCATCCCCACATAATACTGGCAGGATTGACATTTTCTAACCAACTTATAATAATTTGCAAATAAAGTGGGCCAGAAATATCCCACCTCACTTATCTTTATGGTCGTGGTTTTTGTAGAAAAATGCCCCTAATGTTCCATGATGCATTTCGTGTAGTATCCTCTTATCTTCAGCCTGTTCGACACACCTTAATAATTTTCCATCAAAATTTCTCCTAAAAAGGACTTGTTCAATTAAAACAAAATGAACTCCCTGTATCCTATAATATCTCCTCTTGTTTTGAGGGAGTTCTCTCGAATAAATCCCATTTTTCATAAATTGAATCCTGCTTATGACCCAAGATTTTTGATCAAACTCTTGTAATTTTAACACCATCTCTGGCTCTCCTTATGAATTCATTTCCTCAGGTAACATCTTTTCCAATTCTTGGGTCATGTATTGGCACAGACCCTGCCTCTGACTAGCTTGGTGGGTCTGACCTCCACATCATATTCGAGGATCTTAGTGATCCAATTGGCTCTTTTCTCAGTAATCTCCCCTTCCATGATGTATTCTCTAACACTTGGGTGAGCTACAAGTATCAAAATTTTGTTCCCTGATATCAGATGCCTAAATTTCTTGAGGGCTTTTACCATGGCATAGGCTTGTCTTTCCACAAAATTGTACCTGGTCTCATACTCTCTAAGAGTTCTTGAGAAAAAGGCTATTGGGTGCTCTCCTTTTAGCCCATCATTCTTTTGAGTCAGGACAGCAGCAATACTTGACTCTCCTCCATAGACATACATTACGAAGGGCTTGGAAAAATCTGGATTCTTGAGCACTCGGGCTGCTGAGATAGCCCTCCTGACCCCCTCAAAAGCTTGTTTTCCTTCTGTAGACCACCTGAAGGCTAGGTCTTTTTTTAGCAAGAGTGTCATTGGTCTAACCAAGCCTACAAAATTAGATATGAATTTACTAACAAAATTGATTTTCCCTAAAAAGGACTGGACTACTTTTTTATTTGTTAGGAGAGGCAGGTCCATTATAGCTGAGATCCTCTCGGGATCTATAGAAACCCCTTCCTTAGATACTATGTGCCCCAACAGTTTACCCTGAGGTACGGTAAAAATACATTTCTTGGGATTCAATGATATCCCAAAATCCTGACATTTCTTGAAGACAGATTCTAAATTATCAAAATGAACATCAGCATTTTTTGAGAAAACAGTGAGGTTATCCAGATAGACCAGGATGACCTTGTTTATTATCTCACCAAAGGCTATATCCATAGCTCGTTGAAAGGTGTCTCCTGCATTTGATAAGCCGAATGGCATCTTCACATAGGCAAATGTCCCCCATTTAGTAGTGAAAGTAGTTTTATACTGTTCTTCCTCAGCTAGCCAAATCTGATTATACCCAGAGAAACCATCAAGTAAAGAAAACCTCTCTAATCCAGCCACAATTTACAAAATTTGTTCCATGGAGGGCAAGGGATAGTGGTCTTTCAGAGATGCTCTATTTAGATCTCTGAAATATACACATAGCCTTACATCCCCATTCTTTTTTCTAACTGGGACTAGATTGGATACCTAGGTTGAGTGTTTGATTGGAAATATTATTTTGGAATCTAGAAGTTTCTGCAACTCATCTACCATTAGAGGCTCTATCCTTGAATTTACTAGTCTTTGTTTTTGTCTGATGGGTTTGGACCCTTCAATTAACTCTATGGTGTGCTGGATAATGTCTTTGTTGTATCTGTTGACCAATTTTTGCCCACAGGCAAAAATCTTGGTCACCCTCTTCACTTGCTTTGAAATGCCAGTCTCTTTCAGGTTGCGCTTGGTTCATCCATCTTCAAGTTCTTCAGCTTTGGTTCAATGGATGATTCAGGCAGAAAGGACCCGATGAACTTTGCCAAGGATGGTGATGGGCCCGCGAATGTCAATTTTAAGCCAGTAAAAAGCGCTGTTGGTTTTTAAATGCCCGAGTGCCAATCCTGGAATGAGCCCAAGATATGCAACAACCTACTGAAAGTTCACCCCAGGGGCTGAATGAGTCAGATAGGACAAATGGACAAGTGATAGGCAGGTGATGAGTGAGCAGTTAAGTCCAACTGGCGCAAATTGGAGAAGCGACTTTAGCAGGTGAAATAGTGCCAGCGAATCGATCATTTGGAATGATAGCAGCTAGCAGTGCAACCACTTTCTTTGTTTCACATTAAATTGGAAGGCAAATCATATAAGTCACCCAAGCAAGAAATGCAGATTTCAAGCAGACAAATGAACAGCTCATTAATATTTTGAGCGACTTGTTTCTTTTCATGAAGGGACATGTATGCCACTTGTAAAAAAAGGAGTGCCAAATGGGCCTCTTTGCTTCTCATATATATTGTAGACTTGTTCATTTGTAATCATCTTCCACATTTGTAAGGCATAGCCCAGGCAAAATTTCACCTAAATCAAATAAACGCATTTTTTTACCTCCATTTGGATAGATAATTTAGAGTATGTCTTGAGTTTTTGTCTGTGTCCAGTCATTGTTTCTTGATGCTCTCACAGGTTCAACACCAGCAGACCTGTTATCTATAAGGCACCATTTCTACAGCTAAAAGGAGAAGAGATGACATTTGAGAAGACCAGAATAGGAGTTACTTACAGTGTGCATTTCATAGCACCTCAGTGATTTTCAGTTTCCTGTGTTTTCATGAAAGCCTCCCTGCCAGTTTCTTACAGCCTAGTCCTTCTACCAAGTGTGTAGTGTATGTATGTATTTGTCTAATTCTGAGAGTGGATGTGTGAAGGTTGACTTATTTTGGTGCATCACCTCTTTTAGAGTGGGTTTGTTTTCCTGCATCTCTCTCCCTTTTCATCCCCCCCTTTTATTATATCTATATATATGTGTTTTGCACTTGTTGGAAACAACATGATGCATCAAAGGGAGCTAGCCCTTATCTAGAGACTCTCCCCTCCAGCTTCGTCGGTCCCAAAAGTGAGAGGGGAGTTTCCATTGTTGCTTAAAGAAGGCAGGAGCTCGGCCTCCTGCCAAGGGTGCAATCTTCTGCCTCAACAGTTTATGGTACGCCCAGTGGGACCCAAGTTTTCAACGCAGTAAATTTTCAGGATTGATGCTGGTCCTATTACATCAAATCAAGTTTCTTCAGCATCTAGCGACTATGAGTTAAATCTATTGGTTAAGCAACCTGGTGCCATTAGAAAATCATTTCTTTTATGTATACTTCTTTTGCACAAAATCATGGGTTTTATTTTCCTTCATGTGAATATAATCAGACTCAAAATATTTATGGAATCCCCTCAAGTAGCTCTCCTATTTGCCCTACAACTATAAGGGAGATGGCGTTGGAATTTGAGAGGTAGACAATGGAAATTAATAGGCTGAAAGAGCAGTATAAATATCAGTAGGAGCTGATGTATAAAGAGGAGCGCTTTTTTAGGCAAGCGCAAACCCCTTCTTTTGCACCAAATCCTTTTTATCAGATTGCACTTGCTCACTCAGCTTATCAAATGCACCTGCTCCCAATTCAGTGCACCTGGATTTCCAACATCAGATGATATCAGAACAACCTCCCATGGAAATGAACTTTCTAAACTCTTTAGATTGTGATTTTTCCACTGGGGGAATGCCACGAACTAGCACATCTCTTCCAAAGTTGATCCTACTCAACAGGATGATGCTGGTCACCTCCAAGAAAGACTCTTTCAGGACAACCTAGCCAAGCAAATTAAAGATTTAGAGGCTAGGATAAAGTTGTTTCTTGAAGAAGAGATGAAATTTTCAGACCTTGTGGAGGAGCCTCAGGACCTTGTGGAAAATAAAGTTGCTGCCTGTTCATAGTGGCAAAATTTTAATTCAGAGATCCTGAACTAGAAAAATATAGTTGAATCATGGGGCAAAAAATAAGAAGAAAAGCAAGGCTTTTTTCAAAACCTTGAAGAAGCTAAAGCTATGCCTGCTTATGATGATGTTGGCAGCCTCTAGGAAAAGCTTTTCCAAGAAGATCTAGCCAGGAGAATTGCAGAGTTGGAATCCAAAGAAAATTTCCTCAACCAATGTGTGATGGATGGTTCAAACCAAACAGCACATTCTATGTCTGAACACACCCCACCTACACATTTCCAAGAGAGTTATCAAGTTGCGCCAGATATTGTTGAAGTTCTGATCAAATGGAGAGAGGAGAATCATTCGATTCTAGCTCAAGGACTGCCTCCTCTTCCACATGTTTTCTCCATTTCACCCCTTCTCAAGGAAGAACCTATTCTACAGGAGGCGAATGAGGAGCAGAAGATCCAATTTGTAGCTCTTCAAGAAGCTATCATGAGCGACAACGAAGAATAAATCATCATTGATGCTCCTTGTGAAGACCTTATCAGTAATGGAGAAGATGCAGGTCTTGCATATATGCAGATGTTCCAGCAATTTGAAGAGGAACAAATGCATGGTAAGCTCTCTTCTCCTCTATTTGATGAACTTCCTTGATGTTTTGATGATGAGGTCGACTACATTGAAGAGCCTGAGTTAGAAGAAAATCAAGAGGATATTTTTGAAAATCTAGAGGTCCTGATTTTTTAGGAGGAAAAGGAGAGGCCTGCCTTCCTAGAGGAATGCCTTGAAGAAGTCAGTTTTAAACAGAGAAGTGAAGTTCTGTGGGATGAGCAGTCATTTCGTGAGTCCATTTCAAACATCACCATAGTCCCCCTCCTTCAAGAAGGCCAAAAGGAAGCAGAGGACGAGTCTGACAGAGTTTTCAGCGAGGCAGAAGGAAACAAATCAAACCATGATACATTACATAGGAATTTTGCAGGTTAAGGGGCTTATGGCGATGAGTCAACAACTATTGATTTATTGGTGAGGAGCACCTATATCAAGAACCAGCATTCAACAGGCTTCCAAGAACAAACAAATTACATATATGTCAGAGGCATGTTCGATTTTGATCCGCTTGGACTCCAGCCAACTTAGGTGACAAGCAAGAGGAGCAAGTCACCAAATCTCATTTTCTTTCAGCTACTTGCCTACCACCATAAGTCTTCTCACCAAGAAGGGGACTTAAGAAATTTTCCCTTCAATCCAGGAGGGAGGTGAGCATTCCTGGTTAGCTGTAAATAGTAGTTTGTTTTCAGTTTCTTTTTCTGCTTTCCCTAAGTTCAGTTGCACAGGTAGAGTTTTTTAGCCTTGTGTGTTTCCATTTGTGTGTGGGGTAAAGCTTCATGTTTGATTCTCAGATCTTTTTGGGTTGTTGCTAAATTTTGTTATAGCTACAATTTGACTCTGTGCCCAATGGACTGCAAGGCAACTGGCTTCTAAGCATAGCAGGCATGCTTCCCCTGTGAGTCACCAATCTGTTGACCAATTTTTGCCCATAGGCAAAAATCTTGGTCACCCTCTTCACTTGCTTTGAAATGCCAGTCTCTTTCAGGTTACATTTGGTTCATCCATCTTCAATTTCTTTGGCTTTGGTTCAATGGATGATTCAAGCAGAAAGGACCCAATGAACTATGCCGAGGATGGTGACGGGCCCGCGAACATCAATTTTAAGCCAATAAAAAGGGTTGTTGGTTTTTAATTGCCCGAGTGCCAACCATGGAATGAGCCCAAGATATGTAGTAACCTACTGAAAGTTTGCCCCAGGGGTCGAATGAGTTAGATAGGACAAATGGACAAGTGACAGGCAGGTGATGAGTGAGCAGTTAAGTCCAATTGGTGCAAATTGGAGAAGCGACTTTGGCAAGTGAAATAGTGCCAGCGAATGGATCATTTGGAATGATAGCAGCCAGCAGTGCAACCACTTTCTCTGTTTCACATTAAATTGGAAGGCAAACCGTGTAAGTCACCCAAGCAAGAAATGCATATTTCAAACAGACAAATGAATAGCTCATTAATAGTTTGAGCAACTTGTTTCTTTTCATGAAGGGACACATATGCCACTTGTAAAAGAAGGAGCACCAAACGGGCCTCTTTGCTTCTCATATATATTATAGACTTGTTCATTTGTAATCATCTTCCACATTTGTAAGGCATAGCCCTGGGAAAATTTCACTTGAATCAAATAAATGCAGTTTTTTACCTCCATTTGGATAGATATTTTAGAGTATGTCTTGAGTGTTTGTCTGTGTCCAGTCATTGTTTCTTGATGCTCTCACAGGTTCAACACTAGCAGACATGTTATCTACAAGGTGCCATTTCTACAGCTGAAAGGAGAAGAGCTAACATTTGAGAAGACCAAAACAAAAGGAATTACTTATAGTGTGCATTTCACAGTGCCTCAGTGATTTTTTATTTCCTATGTTTTCGTGAAAGCCTCCCTGCCAGTTTCTTACAGCCTGGTCCTTCTGCCAAGTGTGTAGTGTATGTATGTATTTGTCTGATTCTGAGAGTGGATGTGTGAATGTTGACTTATTTTGGTGCATCAACTCTTTTAGAGTAGGTTTTTTTTCCACATCTCTCTCCCTTTTCATCCCCCCCTTTTATTATATCTATATATATGTGTTTTGCACTTGTTGAAAACAACACGATGCATCAAAGGGAGCTAGCCCTTATCTAGAGACTCTCCCCTCTAGCTTGGTCGGTCCCATAGGCGAGAGGGGAGTTTCCATTATTGTGTGAAGAAGGCAGGAGTTTAGTGTCCTGCCAAAGGTGCAATCTTCTGCGTCAATAGTATCCATGAAGGTCTTCATAGCTCCAAGCTATGACTCTGTCATACTTTTCGCACAACTCGATTAATTTTTCCTTCTCTTCCTGAGTTGTAGAATTTTTGACCTTTAGTCTTTTCCCGTCACTCACCTCTACCTCAGAATAGTCTACTTTATCTACTTGGAACCTTTTCCTTTCCAGGCTTACATCCTCTAGGTCAAACAAATTTTCTAAGGTGATCAATCCCTTAGGGAGCTTATTAGTCCTCAATTGAATAACCTGATCACCATATGCCTCTTCA
Organism: Torreya grandis; assembly: GCA_037957365.1. Classification (NCBI taxonomy): domain Eukaryota; kingdom Viridiplantae; phylum Streptophyta; class Pinopsida; order Cupressales; family Taxaceae; genus Torreya; species Torreya grandis. Next base: position 894,616 of record JARHVA010000430.1, read on the forward strand.
ATTTTAGTTTGCAACTAATCAGCAAACTCATCTGATTGTTGTAAGAAAGATACTACCTAGGCATCATTTTCAAACACTTGCCAATTTTGGTCATTGTCTGGGATGGTTGGCCTTACTATAACTTTTACTGACTCATTGTTAACCAATAGGCCAGTTGCTGGGTTAAACTGTGAGCCAATCTGAGCCATCCTATCAGCCTCAAAGTTTTGACTTCTAGGGACTATCTCAATATTGAAGGCTTTGAAATCTTCTATCAAATCCCAAATCTTATACATGTAGGATCTCATTCTCAAATTATTGGCTACTACCTTTTCCCGTATTTGCTTCACTACTAGTTCTAAATCTCCTTTTACTTTTAGGTTCTTTATTCCTTTTTTCTTGGCTAACAAGAGCCCATGTACTAAATATTCATACTTTGCATCATTATTAGTGCAAGCAAATTGGAATCAAATAGCCCTTAAAATTTTATCACCATTTGGAGCAGTAAGACAAATTTTTGCTCCAGCACCATGTCTACTTCTGGCCCCATTAAAATTCAAAGTCCAGACCTCTGAATCTTGAGCAATAGGTGCCTCATTCCTTATAACATTTGGGATCACCTGATCCTCATCAAAAATGACATACGTGCCCAAACCAGTAGAGTCATAGTTCCCATACTGCTCGCTATGCATCATAGCCAACAACTGGTTGTTTTCTTCTTCTTGATCATGCTCAGTCCAGTCTCCTAGTTCTTTGACAAAATTTCTTTTTTATTTATTCATCATGGCATGATCTGCTTCTAATCTTGTTGTTGGTTCATTAGTGATGTGGTCTTTGGACAGTGGTTCAGATAGGATCTTCATCTTTGAACCGTATCTGGTTCTCAAGATGAGGTGAGACCAGTCAAGAGACATATATCCTCCTATTTTTGCTGTAAAGTCTCTGGATAAACATAAACCAAAGATAGGAGGAATGTCTATGACAACTATATCTTGGCTGATAATTATGTTGGGACACGTGTATAACTGCAAGGGGAGTTGCTTAATTCTCCCTATGGTTTGCACTGTTTTGCCATCTAGCTGCATAACTCCTTTAGCAAGGGGTTCATAATTTATTTTTAAGGCATCAGTTATTTACTTTGGCATCATGGTTGTGCTAGCTCCTGAATCTATTAATTCATTATGCAAAAGTTTCTTTCCAACTATCAGAGTTAAATAGAAAGGCTCTGGCTTGGATTTACTTACTTGTGCTGCATCATTCACAAAGGCTATCATCTTTGGAGGAACCGTATCTTTAAGTTTTTCCTTTCCAGCAAGTCCTTCCTTGGTAACAGCATCCTTGGGCAATGCTTACCCTTGCAGAGCTTCTTGTAGTAATGTCTTTTGTTCAGGAATTGCCAAAATATCCCATATTGACACTTGTGCTAGAGTTTTCTTTAATTGGTCCACAATATTGATCGGTCCCAAAGACTGAGTTTTTTGGTAATAGGGATACCTCGTTCTTTCTTGAATTTGGACAGGGATCCCTTGGTCTAGTACCGACTGTGGCACTTTTTGTCTAACAACAGTGTTCCTTTGCCCTTGAGATGGAGGATTATTCTTGACCTGACCACTTGCAATCTCGGGTTGCTCCACCATCCTCCTCTTTGATCTAGTGTAATAATCAGATTGTACTACTGGCCTTTGGGAGGTGGATGCTTCGTTCAAGAAAGCTACTTCTTCATCCTCAACCCATGAGAACAAGGCATGTTTGAGGGCTATTTCTTCCTCTTTCTATAAGGACATTCCTTGTATTTGAGCCACTAGCACTAAATTTTGCATGCTGAGAGACTGGTATGCTTGATTGTTATTGGTACTGGCAAACTAATCATCCATTCTTCTCTGCTCAGCCACTCTTTGTTGTAGATTTCCTCTAGGACAATCTCTAGGGGTGTGAGCATCGTTGCAAGGGAAACACCAAGCATTAGTTGGGACGAAAACCTATTCCCTGATAGCCTTGATAAGGAGGCTTAGGGAAAGTGTTATGCTACCTCTTCATATTAATCAGCTAATTAAAGAATGTCTTTAGCATACTTTTGATATCATCCATCTCGGATGACTGAGCAGAGACCGATTTCTTCACAAAAGATTAAGGGTAAGTATACATATACATAGGCGGGCTTACAGCTTTAGGAACCTCTTGAGGTAGGGGTAAGGTAATTTCTAGGAATACAGGCATGGGAGGCCTCGGAGGTAACTTTCCAGCATCAATTAAATGATTTTCAACTTTGACTGCAAGGTCATAAGCTACTGGAAAATTATGTCCTCCCAATGACTGAATCATAACAGATATATCTGAATTTAAAGCTTTGAGATAGAACACTATGGCCATACCAAGTGGTGGTTTAGCTGCAATAGGGATTCTGTCCCAAGTTTTTTGGAATTTGGTGTTGAAGTCAGTCATGTCCTCTTGTGGTCCCCTCTGAATGGTGATCAACTACTGTAATAAGGAAGACTTATCACCCTTCTCTAAAAATCTTTCAAAGAATAGATCTCTAAGCTGGTCCCATGTGGATATGGTATTTAGGGTCAAAGACCGATACCATTCTAAGGCCTTCCCTTTGAATGAGGCTGCTAACAATCTTAGGGCCACATTTTGCTCCGTGACACCATGTATGGCACAAACATCTGATACATCTTGAAGATGCTCCATGGGTGTTTTTGAGTCCTACCCACTGAATTTGGGCAGAGCTTTTAGATCATTTACTAGGATAGGATCCCAAACAGCTGGTGGTGTCGGGAGGATTAAGGGACTACCAGTGTTCCAGCTCGCATAATTTCTTGGGGGTACATGGGATCCCATGTTTGGTACTAGTAGAAATTGGTTAGCTCTTCTTCTTGGACTAATTTCTAGAGGTGGCAAAAGAATACCTAGATTTGCAATAGATTGCGATCTGGTGACTGGTCCACAGCTCTGATTCCTCGTAGCTCTCTGGTTCATGCGGTCTTGAAAGAAACTTCAAGATTGGTCCCATCGGGCATGCCAAAAACTTTTGATGGCATAAAATTGTGCTAGATCTTAACCAATCAATAATGGGAAGTTTCAAGCTGTGGGATAATGCGGCTTGAAACAACCTCCAGATTTTAGAGAAGTTGGTCTCTTATTTTGTATGGTTGTTGGGGAAAAGGGATAGGAGACTAAACAGAAATGCAAAATGCAAGAATTAGAAACCTAACTATGGTGATGCACCTGAATGTAATCCTAATCCTAACCTGAGCACAGTGAGACTATTATATGATTCTATTACATTTAAGAGTAGACAAGTGCATGATCAATGTAAAAGATTAGAACAACAGAAATAGAGGCTCACAACAGGGGAGTCTTTTGCTGAGATACAGGAATTATCAACAGAGGAATAGTGTTCAATCTTCTTATTAGAATCTTCCAATCACATAAGAGATGCAGAAGTCACACACAATTATGTAGAACTTTAGACTCTAGAAAACAAGACAAAAGCAAATAACATTACCAATCACAACACTAGAAAATCTACAGCATAGACTACTTTGCAAATGACACAGATAACATCAACAAGGGCATAGTGTTTAATCTTCTTATTGAATCTTCCAGTCATACAAAAGATGCAAAAACACACACAGTCATATAAACCTTTCAACTCCAGAAAATGAAACAAAAGCAAATGATATTATTGGTCAAAACTCTAAAAGTCTAAAACTATAGAATTCCCCCTCCTTCCCTTTTCTTTCTTACAATTTTTCTTCTTTTATAGCCTTGGACTCCCAGACAAAATAATTTTGAAATTTGGCGCATTCAGTGCCTTGGATACATCCTAATTCGGCGCATTCAATGCCTCAATAAGGCCATGCTAGAGAAGAGCGGCTACCCTGATTGCAGCATGTCAATTCTTGTCTGGTACCTCCTTTCATGCCTAAATTTCAAATTTCATTACCTACTGGGCCACACAACTATCTGTCTTTCACTCATCAGGGATAAATAGATGGTGCCTTCAATGCTTTGGGAGCTCCAAAAATCTACCCGGTGAATCGCTCCATCTACTCAAATTAACTCCAACTGATTTTCCCTCCATTTCACTTTTTGGCAACAGATACACGGAACACTCTGTTATGTTTGAAATGGGAGGAGACACTTAGTCAATTTTCTAAAAATCCTCTTGTTACTTAGAAGGCATCAAAAAATGACACTTGGCGCCTTCCACCTGATCCATCGAAGACACGTGGCTCTCTCTTTTTCTTTAGTTGTGTCGTAGTTTTATTCGAGACTCATATTAGACTCTTATGGATGGCGATACTTGGCAGCTTCCACAAACTTTGAAGTAACACCTGGGGACCACCACAACCATTATTCAGCAATGAAACTCAAAGATGGTCTCTCAAAAATTGGCACATGGCAGCCTCCACTGCTCCTGGGAAGATATGTGGCATCTTCTGCTTTTTCTCGATATGGAGCAGAAAGGGACTCAAAGAGTGACACCTGGTATCCTCCGCTACACTTTAGCACTTGAAGAAGAATAAAATGATGCCCTTATGCGTTGAATGAAAGCATTGGACCCACGTCTCCCGAATGCCAACACGTGGTGACTTCCACTGCTTCTTTAAAAGGGTAATTCAGGGCCTCTGCAACTGCCACCTGGTGCTTTTCGCTCTCTCTACTGCTTAACTCATTGAAATTATTTGTCAAAAGTAGGATGAAACATGGGTGCCTCTATGAGATGCATATTTTGGCACGTGGTGCATTTCGCTTAACTGCCACTAGGTACGTGGCACAATTCATGTTTTTCTAGAAAGTTACAAAAAGGGGCCTTAGAGGACGCCAGCTGGCAGGCTTTGTGTTTTAGAAGGCGACATGTGGTGGCTTCTTCAAAAACTCAATACTTAATGCAAAATCAAAATAAAGAATCAAAAGAGAAAGAAAGGCATGTGCTCGAATGACGCCACTTGGCAGCCTTCGCTGCATTTTAACACTTGACAGAGAATGAACCCGCGCCCTGCTCCAATTCTACTGCTACAACCAAGGTATTGCTGGAACCAAAATTTTAGTACTCGACTAAAAATTTAAATGCAATGTAGAGTAAAAATTTACTCTACAATTGCAAAATAAATCAAGTCAAGTGTTATTCATAAAAAATGAGATACTAGTACAAAGGAATCCCTTGCATAAGTAGGCAAGCAAAAACAAAGAACTAACTTAACTAACTAATGTGGAATAAATCCTCACATATGACAAATTAGAAAAAGGATGAAATAGCTAGTTAATACACTATAAAACATGAGAAATACATATTCTAACAACCTCATTCAAGTGAAGTTAGGGGTAAACAATAACGAAAAAAGAAATAGTGACATATTCATAATATGATTCCTAGCAACAAGCCCTGATAAGGTACTCATTTACAATATATATCCATGAAATGAAGAAGGAATATGTCCTCACAAACACCACCCAAGGACACCTTTTGAAACCCCAAGCATGCCACATAGTTCAAGGAAATGGTGTGATGCAAAAGGCTTCATGAAGATGTATGTAACTTGTTACTGAGTCAAAATGTACTCCAAGCTAAGAAATTCATCCTAAATGTGCTAATAAATGAATTACATATGTACCTTAATGTCCTTGGTCCATTGGTGCTCAACTAGGTTAAGAGATATGTGAATTGCACTCAGATTATCACACCAAAGTATAGTGGATGAATCTTGTGTGAATCCAAACTCTGTCAATAACTAATGAAGCCAAAAAAATTGTTGACTCACTATAACTACTACCCTATACTTAGCCTCTATAGATGAAAGTGAAATAGCATGTTGATTCTTACACAACCAAGTAATAGGTGAAGAACTAAGACAAAAGATATAGCTAGAAGTGGAATGCCTATCATTAAGAGAACCTGCCTAATTTGAATCATTATATCTAACCAACTGTGTATAATTCCTAGTGTAGTGTAATCCAAAATGAATAGTGCCTCGTAAATATCATAAAACCCTCTTTGTAATCTGTGAATGACTATCATAAGGGTATGTGCAACCTGGGTACAAACCCAACTACAAATAAAATGTTGGGATGAGTATGGGTCAAACACATAAGACTACTAACCATCTACCTATACAATGTAGGATCATAAAGTGGAGTAGTACAAGTAGCAATGAGAGTCACTTCAAACTGAAAAAGAGGAAATCATGCCAAAATATTGAAGAAGTTCAAGGGTGTACTTTTGTTGACTCAAATAAATCCCTATATCTGACTATAAAATCTGTAAACCAAGGAAGAAGTGCAAAAGACCAAGATCTATCATATCAAACTATGCTAAAAGTGCTTACTAAATAGTCTAAATCTAAGATGAGAAGTTGTCTATGAGGAGCATATCATCAACATATAAGACCAATATAACAATGTCCTCCCCAATAAATTGAATATACATTATGGGATTAGAGTGGCAGTGAACAAATCCATTAGAGAGAATAAATGAATCTATCTTCTTATACCAATATTGAAGGGTCTATTTGAGACCATAAAAAGACCTCTTAAGTCAAAAAACAAGAGAAGAATCATGAACAAACCCAATTGGATGCTCCATACAGATTTCTTCATGCAAATCTCCATGCAAAAAAACACTCTTAACATCCATTTGATACACTAGCCAACCTTGTGATGTAGCAAGATAAAGTACAAGGTGAATAAAATCCATCTTGCAACAAATACAAAAGTCTTACAGTACTCAATACCTTTAACCTATGAGAACCTATTTGTAACAATGTGTACCTTATACTTATCAATAGACCCATCAACGACATACTTGGTGAAGTAAAACCACTTTCACCTAACCAACTTTCTTCCCTTAGGAAGAGTGGCCAAATCCCAAGTGTGATTCTTCATCGATGAAGAATACTCATATATCATTGCATCGTCCCACTCCTATATCCCATGAGACTATGAAAAATATTGTAGATCCCTATAAAATTCCTAACATAAAAGTTTAGTGCCCATTTAATATGGATGATGATGTCGAGTGGGTGAATGATCATGTATAAAAGGTGTTACCTCAAAAATTGTAGTACGATCCCATCTAAACATAGTGGTAACATTAGTGTGATTAGGATCCTCAGCCTCTATAACCTCCTCAGGAATCACCTAGACTGGGTCTTGAAACAATGAATCCTCAAGAGGAGGTGATGAATCATTAAAAGAAGATGAAGAAGGTATGGAAGAAGATGAAGAGTCATGAGATGTGAAGTTCTTATCAAACTATACATGTGTTTGAAAATGAACATCATGAGTATCAATATCTAAAAGATGATAAGCTCTCATGTCCTCATAATACCCTATAAAAATCAAAGGTTTGCTCTTCTTATCCAAAGCTTTTCTTGTCTTCTCTGGTATAAACACCCAAGCAAGGCTCCCAAATACTCAAAAAAATTAGACATCAGCTTTGGTTCTAAACCAATCCTCCTCCAGGGTCATATGCTCAAGTGTTTTATGTGGTGTGAAGTTATGAATGTAGTTCACATAATTAACTGCCTCTATCTAATAAATAGGAGGTATATCCCATGAATACATCATGTAGTTATCTATCTTTTTTAAATTTTGGTTCTTCCGTTCTGCTAAGCCATTTTATTATGGAGTATGTGCAATAAAATATTGGTGAACAATACCATGAACTTTAAAAAAATCATATAAATTTCAATGTAAGTACTCCCCCCATTATCTGTATGAAGCTTCTTGATGCAACAAAAAGACTATTTCTCGACCAAAGCCTTAAATACTTTGAAGTGAGCAAAGACATCACTCTTGTACTTGAGTCAATAAACCCAAGTACACCTTGAGAAATTATAAATAAAGGGCATATTTAACTTCATTTAAAGGAGTAGGAAAGACCATTAAATCGCTATGCACAAGCTCAAGTGGTGAAGAAGATCTCATGGATATACCTTTAAGAAATAGATCTTGGTGTTGTTTCCCTAATACAAACCTAGAGCAAACTCCATCAAGACACAAAACTATAGGAGTACCCTCTACTATACTGTGAGTGCTCAACTCCTTCAAATATCTTTAGTTTAGTTTTCCAAATCTATCATGCCAAATCTTGCTCTTAAAATTTGCATGAGAAACTAAACATGTCCTTAAATGAGGAGTATCATCAAAACCCTCAAAATAATAGACTTGAGAATTATGATCAACAACACCCTGTGCAATAAGTGTGTTTGGATCTAATAAAATTTGTACTTCATCACCCTATGGTGTGAAAGTCACTGTCTTGCCCTGACTAGAATGGAAAATATGATAAATTGAAAGTAGATTGGTGGTGATATATGGAATATATAATGCATCATTGATACAACCACCATCTAGCTATATTTCACCCTCCCCCTTAACAAAAATAAATAAATAATATCCAACATTAATGTTGGAAGTAGAACTCAAAACCAAGAGATATAAATGACTCATTGGAAGAAGTCATATGGTGTGAAACACTAGATTCTAGAACCCAACTATCTGAAAAAGGTAATTATGATCTCTTGATAAAATTAAGTGTTTTCACATGCTCATAAGATGGAGGAGTGGAGATAGAAATCATGAGTTTCCTAATGACATTCTCTAGGGCTTGCATTCTCTTAAAACACCTAGACTCTTCATGACCAGTCCCCCCATACTAGGAGCAAGATAGGTTAGACTTATTCTTGGATTTGGAAGATGATTTGGGTTTAGATGTGTTGGTGTTGGGCATAGGTGCATTTTGAGATAGAGTAGTGTTCTTCTTCTTAATCTTAGTTTTTCTCTTGTTTTTTAAGATCTGATGCTACTAATGCTTTTTGAGAGGTGGAAGACTCAAGGTGAGATAATTTGGATTCCTCTCTAGTAAGTCTCTCACAAAACAACACTAGATCTAGTATTTTGAATGTGGCACCTAAGGCATCCATGTTAGAGAAAAAGGTAGAAAAAAATATGTGGAATAGGCCACTCAATTAAGATAAAATCAAGTACACACACTCTTCATCTTTTTTATCTCATTTATTCCCCTTCAACTATGTTAACAACTACTTAAACTTAGTGAGGTAGTATACAATAGAGGCAAAGTCATTTGAATTGAGTGAAAAGCTCCACTTCAAGCTGCATGGCCCTCTTGAGTAATCTATTTTCTCAAATAAACCCTTTAGTTTAGCCCATATTTTGAATGGAGTATCAAACCCATCTAAATGAAATAAAAAATTACCTCTCACATAAGTCCTAATTAAACCCATACACTCTTCAAACTTACATTGGTACTAAAAATTTTCAAACTCACGTGTACACTATGGTTGAGTTTCATTCATTAGGGACTATAATATTTTATATTTTATGATTGTTTTCATTCGAAGTCTCCATGTATGGTAATTTTATGTAGTCAAAATCTCACAATGGTCAATACCAAAAGTAGAAGCCATCCTAGTGAATCACCAAAGAGGATGCACAAAATCAGCACCGAGATAACCCCCAAAAAGATTATATTAATGACCCCCCAATTTGGAACTTTATAAAAGTAGTGCATTTTTACAAATTAATGACACCAATGGATATATAATTTAAAACCATACACTTTTAAAAAAATAGAATTCAAATTTCAGTTACGATTCAAAGGTTATAGGCTTTACGAATTCCCAAAAAGTAGGTCAAAACATTAAAAAAGATACTACAAATGAATTTTAGTGACCAAATCAAAAAATAATGTAGTCATCCAACCACTCTTTGGAACCAAAATCGAACCACAAACTTAGAAAAGTCAACTAAAGTTAAAAAATATCCTCATAGTTACCTCATTATGCATGCAAGTGATTTTGACTTCCTCTTTTAAAAAAATACATCATAATAAAGAAAATAAGTAATTGCCTACTATGTTTGAGAGGAGGAAAAGATGACTCACAGTTGTCAGTTGTTGAGCAAAGAGAGGCACTTTCAAGAAACCTCCTAATCTGGGCAAACAAATGGGATGCCAAGGAGAGAAGGAAGAATTTTGATTTCATATATCTCCAATGCACCTTTACGCACTTCTAACATTATCTTTCAATCTTCACTCATTGTCTGATGTGAGGAATCATATTAGAATGGTGCATAAAGGATTATAATACCTAACTTTAATCTTAGATCTATATTTCTTTTACGCAGCACTCTACAGTGAAAATTTCTCAACACAAAGCTATGTAATGGCATAAGTCTTTGATCTCTTTTGACTGTAAGCACCATAAACCACAATGCAGACCAAGAAGGTAAACTTAGAAATGGTTTAAAGACTCTAGCTAAATGTGCATAAATCCAATGCTTTGCCAAAAAAGGATGCCACATATATCTGATCTTCTAATGCCAATGCACTAGATCATATCTAGTATGACACACAATAGATAAGATAGGTATGATCCAATGCAAGTCTTTGATTTCCTCTAACTTCAAGCACCACACTAAAAATTCCAATGCAATGCTTTAGATCTATTGAACAAGATGCCCTTAGCACCAACACGGGCAAATAAGAATGTAGATAGGAAAAAAAAGAAGATGCCAAAGTAAATCTGGTAAAATGATGCTTCAACATCTCCTTAAGATGCCTTTTGTTGATGGTAGATGAGATCCAACTACAGCCAAACTTAGGAAAAATAAAGGCTAATTCCACCACACACCTAAAAAGGAAAAATGACTCTAATGCTTCAATGCATAAGTGTAAGATGTGTGGCTCTTGTAATGTCTATCAACGTAGCTATAAGAGGTGATAAGCAATACACAGACTCTCTATTTTATCCAAAAAAGAGTGATTCCCCTCCAAACTCTCATCTTCAATGCTTCATCTCCACCTTCCCTCCAAGAAGAAAACCAATCACTTTATTCAAAACTTCAATAAAAGTATTAGATCTGAAAGAGGGAAAGGGGAAGAAACAACAATGGCAAGGGATTTTTTAAAAAAAATGCAGTAGTGCGGATGGATGCAACTCTCAAATATCTTGTACCATGTTATGAGTGGTAAATAAACATTTCAACCCAAGATTCTAAAGTGTTAACAACAAAAACATCATACAAGGAAGCTACAGACAAATGATTACAAAACAAAGCAAGCCAAGTGTTATTCAAAAAATTAGATGCTAGTACAAAGGAATCCCTTACATAAGTAGGCAAGATAAAATAAAGAACTAACCTAACTAACCAATGTGGTATAAATCTTCATATAAGACAAACTAGCAAAAGGATGAAATAGTGTAACAACCTGCCTAGTTATTCTTAGAAAAAGCAGTGTTTTTTTTTTTAAACTAAATATTGAACATTCAACCTTCCACAGTTGCTATAATACTTTAGTCAATCATAATCCGTAACTACAAGTAGTAATAGTTCCAAAATTCTAATACTAAATATCAGTATTAATTCAATCAGTCACACAAATTGCCAACAATCAAGTTTACCCTAACCTAGCCTAAGGATCTAGACCTGATGCCCCCACCACAACTTGGGCAGCCTACATATCCGTTCATAGAATCAGGGTCCGATGTAGTTCTCCTTTCAATTGTGATGGTCTCCTCCATGAGACATCACCAGTGAAGGGATTGGCACTCTAAGCCAACAAGGAATAACTAATCATGATTCAGATGAGCTTCTAAAGCTCTAGTCTAATCCCACAGCTAAGTGACTCACTCTATCATAACATCTTGCTAATCTAGACTTGTGTGCTTATCCAAACACTCTCACATGAAAACCTAGATATAAGTAATGAGGAAGGAAACCACATTCCTAAATCCATAGAAAATCAAAAACTAGACACAGCTAAGTATACAAAACAAAGTGAGACATAAAGGACATAACAGTCAAACCTATCATTCCTTTATACTTAAAAGATTGTATGCATGCATATAATTTATCCAACTAACAATCATATTGCTCAAACAATAATCATAATATTATAAGAACAATCAATTTAGGTAAGAGTCTATATATACAGCTACAATATGCACCACCTGGGTATATATATCTAAGCTAAAAGATCCTATGATATCCCATACTATCATAGTTCATGATCACTCTACCCAAAAGTTAAAAACCATAACTTATATATTTATTTAGGTATGGGTTAAGATATAACGAATATAGTATGTACCAACTGGGTACTTTTTGTACTGTAAAACTCTATGACATCCCATAGTATCATAGGTCTTTATGTTTGAGTGCCCAACTCAACACCAATTAATAATCTTACACCCAACCATAATAAATAAAGCCAGTCAAAATTATACTATCCAAGTATAACTTCAATAATAATAAATCAAGACAAAATTATACTATCCGAGTATAACTTCATTAATAATAAAGTAAGATAGAATTATACTATCCGAGTATAACTTCAATAACAAACCAATGAGAACCCAAGTTCAAGGCACACCTCATGAAGCACTATGCTATTACAGAAATGTCTAACCAATTACATAGTTACTTTCTCACGAAAGGTATTGCATACTGTGTTCATCCTACAAGATGCAACAAACTTGATCCTGTTGACCAGTTTGCATAACAATATTGTGCTACAAAAGGCTATTTTCTTTCACTAGCATTGTATAACAGATGTCATACTAAGGAATACCTATCAAGGTTAGTTTCCTATGCCCGCGCTCACTCCCTGAGCTGCCATACATATTTGTGATGTCACCTACATACATAGAATCAGAGCTATATGTAGTTCTATAAACTATTAAATGTATAAAAGTTTACTTAATAGTTTTCTCATATGAGTGCATACAAGGAAAAGGTATAAATACATTCCTTAATTACAAAGAGAAGACTCGATGATCTTTTCAACCCTATAACTTAAAACACATAGGTATAATCCAGGACTATTGATATCCAACAACATTCTTGAGTCCTCCTATACTGCCACTCTATGAATTTTAACTCTCATTCAAAAAGGGTATCACTTAGTTGTATACCATTATACAGCTATGAATCATAATATTATCCACCCACCATGTATAATATCTACATTTAGATGGGTTACATAATCATAGAGTAAGTATGTCGTAGTTCTTGATTCAAGAGTCCTTACATAACCATACTGTCTGAGTACACGTATCAAAGGATTGTAATATCATACGTGCAATATCAAATAATAATAAATACTACTCGACATGTTTGTACATCCATGTGTCATAATATTCTACTGCATAAAGTGTATCATATAAAAAATACATTTCAATAATGATATCACACAATAAGCAAATCATACATATGATCTGACAATGTTAATCTAACATTGCTTTGACAAGTAATCACCTGGATCAGCCAAATTCATAACAGATCACTTGATCAAGGTATCCATACCCATCATTAGTGCCAAGCTCAAGAAACCGTCTCATTGCTTGGGTAGTATGATCATTGCGGTTCTATAATATACACAACAGCTAAATAAGCCAAAGCATAAGCTTACCATCCAGGGAAACTAAACTAAGAATCATGATCACATACTTGTAATATCTTATATAATTTAGCATTCATTGACAGAACCATGACATCAAAAATTTATATAACAGATAATTTTAAGCATAATTTAATTATTTATGCTAAAGAAGTACATTTAAGAAAATGAAGGTTCCTTACACGAGCGCAAAAAGGAGGTGGCTATAAATAAGTTCCTTCATTACAAAGGGAACACTCAATAATCTTTACATAAAGATGGGTTTTCTATCCATAGAGTGAATATACCTTTGCTCTTGCAATTATACGACTTGATAGTCCTTAAGCTATAATTCCTCGTCTTTATCCCCATATGACATTACCAAGATTTATAAAGAATATATATAAAATGATAATTAGACTTGAACATATAGGAGTATCACTAAGTGGTGAAATCATTTGAAGGCAAGCCATTTGAAAACAATGCATCATATATATCCATTCACATTAACAAAGAGAAATTAACAAAACAGATAATGTAAATTATATTGCATTCCTTTCCAAAGACTTCACATAGTACAAACATTCCAATGTTTCTCTCCCATTCTTACATGCGCAGAGATTACATGGATTAATATATTAGAATCAAGGACTTAGTGTTAACCTTATCAAACAAGTGCAAATGTACATTTACGCAAGAATGAGACATGTCGAGAAAGCAGGGAAAGAAAAGAAGCATGAAATCTGAGTTTAAATGTTATTTAGCATGTCTCCTTGAGGCTCTACGAGTACGGCCATATCCAAAAAAAAACCTAATGTAAGTCCAGGAGTTTCTTCTCTACCTCTTCACAATGCAAGGGTATGTGACTCAACTCCTTGCATTGGATACAAGATGCCTTTGAACACTTACTATTTGGACATTCAAAAACACGTACACCCTTATCTACCTCGCAAGGGAAATTGCAAAAAGGGCAATACAGCAAGCCTTCAAGTCTGGCCCGTTCAATATCAGATTGGCCTACCGTTGTTCATATCTTTCAATAACATCAACTAGAAGAGATCTTTGAACCTCGAACATAGGAATTGACTCGTGGCATCCATTAATATCCATGTATGGTAAAGAATGACAAGATTGGAGACCTCGTAGACTCTTCTACTTGTCTCCATAAACATTGAAAACAAAAGAGGTGCCCGTTCGCACACTGTGCCATCTGTTCGAATGAAAATTCCATGCAGCAACACGCACAATCAATATCCTTGGGTACAGAATGGCATTTTTCATTTGTAATCCTTGATTTCACTTCACTGGATTTGTCTGGATCCTTTAAGAAAACTCCCTACAATTTTTTAGCCGATTGCTCTCACAATTCCGCCCATTCATGCTCAAAGTCTACGCAAATGATGTTTTCTTTTCTCAGGCAGCATCTTCATCATCAATCTAAACAGTTGTCTGCATGTTCATCCAATAGAAATATGTTTGTTTTGTAGCAGGTCGCTTGTTCGAATCACGGGAGAAGTATTTTAAACGCCGAACCTATGGCTCGAATAGCGCCTTCTTACAGTTCGCTACTTCAGAAATACTGGTTTTGCAACACAGAGGATCATGCATCACCGCCTGGTATATTCTTTTCTCCGGCTTTATCATCTAAACGGTGGTTTGCATGTTCATCAAATAAAAATATATTTGTTTTTCGGCAGTTCACTTTACGTATCTAATAGGAATGTGTTTGTTTTGCCATAGTTCATTTTGCTCTTCTATATATTGTTAATATAATTAATATACCAAACAATTATAAATATATATATATATATATATTTTATAAAATATATATTTAATATAAATATATTTATCTTATAGAAATACATTTGGGTTACAGCAGATCATTTAATAAGTAACGGGAGAAGCATTTTATATGAAAGAAATAATCCTCAATCTTATATTTCCCAAAACTACCCATAATAATAATATGGAAAATTACCTGGAGGGTTATCTTTAATCCCCTAAACTTTCTTTTAATTTGACAAAATCCCAGCTTATTCAGATGGGTTTTGGTTTTTCTATTTTCTTCTATAAAAATTACCAACATTATTTCTCAAACACTACCCATAATTCCTACAAAACTTATTCTTGAATTAATAAGCACTATAAAATTAATTACAGTACCTACCTGTTACACTGCATTTTTTCATTTTTTCTTGTTGTTGGGGAAAGTTTTCCCTTCTCAATTCCCCAAGCTTCTTTCTCTTCTTCCAACTTCTTGCTTCTTTATCTTCTTCCAACTTCTCACTTCTCTTCCTTGCCGCCTTTTTCCTTGTTGTTGGGGAAAGTTTTCCCTTCTCAATTCCCAAAGCTTCTTTCTCTTCTTCCAACTTCTCGCTTCTCTTCCTTGCCGTGAATTTTTCATGTCTTCCTTTTTCTTTTCTCCCTTTTACTTAATACTATTTTTGTCCCATTTTACATGCTACTAACACGTAGTTGAAGTATTTGTTCCAAATCATTAACTGGGAGTTATAACATATCCTTCAGATGAACTCTTAATTCATCTCCCTTGATTTAGGAGGTTAACAAGAAGGTAACTTGACTTCTCTTTTTAAAGTATGAGTTCATCTAGTATGTTTAATTTTGATTTATTCTCATATTAATTAGCATAAATAAATTGATTCTTTCAATTTAATAATTGTCTAATTTAAACAATTTAATATTATAATAAATCTTTATTTTGACAAATTAAATGTAGCATTACCACCATTTCAATTTACTCATAAAAATCACATATATCTATACATAAATGTACACACATGTACCATAGCCAATGTGTCACAATGTCAAGTATACTGAAGAGACAATAATTCATTAGACTAAACCCTGAGAAAAAAAATGGGATGTAACAAATAGCTAGCTAATACACTAGCAAACATGAGAAATACATACTCTAATACAAACATAATATACCAATAATTTAAAAGTGAAGAAAAAATATTTAAAAAATTATAATATTAAGAAAATTATATGAGATAACTATTATTATAAATTTATTTAGTTGAATGTCTTCTATCACATCAATGTTTTTTATTAGAGTTTCCTTACTTCTATTCAATGCCCCTTATAAGTGATCATTTGGTGGCTTGATTTCAAAGATGTTTTCTATTAAATGCATTTAAAAAGGAGACTTAAAATAAATTTTAAAATTTAAAAAAAAAAACGTAAACTTTGAATTAAAAATTACTAATCTAAATAATTATTTAAATCATCGTGATATATTTATGTAAGCCATTATATTTTAATAAATTTACATCTTCTTTACTCTCTTCACTGAAATGTCTTATATCAATAAAATGTGAAGATAAATATTTAGTTAAAAATTTTGAATAACAAAATTATAAAAATTACACTTTGAAAAAATAATAATAATAAATTTATAAAAAATAAATAAGATATATACATAAGATTGTAAAAAAATAATTTACATTCCTTATAAATATTTTTAGCTTATATGATGAGTATTTGAGTTATTATGAAACCTCCTTTCTATTGGTTTAATTTTTCTATTTTCTTTTTTATTTATTATTCTTCTTATCATTTTCTCTATATTTTTTAATCATAAAAATTCTTTCAGTTTTTCTTTAATTTTATAATAAATTGAAAATCTTTCCTTATAACGCTGCATTTTTTTTTTTTTTTTTTTTTAAATTATTTTTTTCCCCATAATCTCTTTTCCTCCTTTCTAAAGTGTAATGTGTTTTTATATTGGGATTAGCCAACTCCTCATGATTCCCTAAATTCCAAATCACATCTCTTGGATGAGATAAAAAAAATATTGTCTAGGTTTTTTCCCAACATTATATTTTTTATTCATTCAAATCAATACATTTGTAATCCTTTTAGAGCTTTTATGGTAGTCCAAAGGATGTCAATAGGTCGTTTAGTTGGGATTTTCTCTAGGTAAAAATATATCACATGATTCTTAAACCCTTTTTAAAAAAATTATATTCTCTTAATTTTATGAAGAACGTTCTTTTGCAAGTTCCAATTAACTTTGGGGTTATTGTACAAAATATACAGAAGAGGGCTTCATTTTGAAGGAAATAAATATAAATTCAAACTAAATATTATAAATCAAATATCTTTTAAAAAAATAATGAAATGTTGATTTTTTTAAATTTCAATCAATGTATATGTTGAATGTAAAATGTAAGACATATAATCTAGAGTTTTTTATTTAAAAATTATTTTTAAAATTTGAAAGAAAATATAAATAAATTTAGATTTTTTAGATTTGAAAGAAAATATAAATAAAATTGTAAAATCCATTTTTAGTATTCACTATTTGTATATTGTATTAATTTTTTTAAAACAAATAATGTAGATGTTAATATGTATTCTCCCCATTTGTGATATTTTTTCCTTGCCTTGTTGATATGTATTTCCCCTTGTTAATAATCATTTTTCATTTCATGTTCCTCTCCTTATTAATACTCTTCCTCCCTATGTGGATGTTCTTCCTCCCCTTATTGATTTTATTTTTCCCGTGTATTTTGATATGTATTCCCCCTTACAAATAGTCATCTTTCATTTCTTGATATTATTCCTCCCCTTACTAATATTCTTCCTCTCTATGTAGATGTTCTTCCTCCCCTTACTAATTTTATTCTTCACATACATTTTTTTATCTCTTAATTTTTTGCATGCCCTTTATTTGCCTCCCATTTTTAAACAAAATCAAACTATTGACAATTCACCATAAATTATAGGTGGACCTTCAAAATACCCATGCATATTTTATAAGTTGTAGTTGTATTAATGTATAAGTCAAGAAAATATTATTTTAATGCCACCACATACTTTTGGGCATGGATTTTTAAATTTGTGGTTATTTTTTAAATAAATAGTGATACAGTCGCATCAAGTGTTGCTTTAGTCTTTACGTCATGGATGGCATCTGTATAAACAAATATTTCCAATTCATTGTAATCATTATTAAATAATTTATAGATATATTAAAATAATTTTTATTGGGGAAATGTCTTTTTTTTTTCAAAAATGTTATATAAAAAATAAACAAAAAACATTTCAACTCATTGCAATTATTGTTAAATAATCAAAATCAATATTAAAATAGTTTTCATTGTACAATTGTTGATTTTTTTTAGAATGAGATATATAAATAATTGTACACATTTATTTTAAATCTTGTTCAATCAATTTTAGAAAGAAGTGCATGATTTGAAATGACAGATGCATTGCAATGAACATACTTCAAGGATTAACCCATAGACAAATAAGCCATGTCTACATATTTTTTAAGTCTAGTTCAATCAATTACAGGAAGAATTACATGAGCTAAATTGATAGATACATTCACATGAACATACTTTAAGGACTAACCCATAAAAAATTGAGTCACGTCATACATATTTTTAAAGTCTAGTTCAATAAATTGCAGGAAGAAGTACATAAGTTGAAATAACAAATGCATTGGATGAACACATTATAGGGACTAACCCCTAAACAATTGAGTCATATCAAATAATATTTTAAAGACTAGTTCAATCAATTTTAGTAAGAAGTACATAAGTTGATTAACAAATGCATGAGAATAAACACACTTTAAGGACTAAGACTTAAATAATTAAGTCATGACATACATCTTTTTAGTCTAGTTTAGTCAGTTTTAAGAATTATACGATTTAAACTGATAAATGCATTTGAATGAATATACTTTAGGGACTAACCCATAAGTAAATGAGTCACTTTGTAAATCATTTTAGATTCTAGTTCAACCAGTTGAAAGAATATATACATGCATTTAACTAATGAAGATATTAGAATGAACACACTTTATGGACTAACCTCTTAAAATTTGAGTCATGTAGTACATAATTTTAAATTATATTTCAATAAATTTTAGGAATAAGTACATAAGTTAAATTAATATATGCATTAAGTACATAAGTTAAATTAATATATGCATTGAAATTAACACACTTTAAGGACTAACACATACACAATTGGGTCACATTGTAATTATTTTAAAAGTTCAAGTCAATTGAATGCAAAAATAAGTACACAAGTTGAACTAATATATGCATTGGAATGAAGACACCTCAAAGACTAACCCCTAAACATTTGATTCATTTCATATGTACTTTGTAAGTCTAGTTAAATAAATTATAAGAAGAGGTACATGAGTTAAACTAACATAGTTATTTGAATAAATACAATTCAAGGACTAACCCATTAACAATTAAGTCCCATTGTACATTATTTTAAAGTATAGTTCAATCAACTATAGGAAGTACATGAGTTGAATTGATAGATTCATTGGAATAAACACACTTCATGGACTAATCCATAAAAAATTAAGTCACATCATACTTCTTTTTAAAGTCTAGTTCGATAAATTACAAGAAGAAGTACATGAATTAAATTAGAGGATGTAATGAAATGAACACACTTCAAAGATTAACCCCTAAAAATTCAAGACTTATTTGTTAGGAATTAGTTTATTACATTGGATATTTACCAAGAGGTAAATATAATATTATTGAGTTAGTTATTAGATTATATTATTTGGTTATTTGAATATAGTGGTAAGAATATATTCATTTATAGTCAGTTTGTTAGTATGAGTTATTATAGGGATGTGAGAGATATTGGTGGAGATATAATCTCCCCAATTATAGGAAAAAGTTTTCCTATATAAATTTGTAATCATTCATATAAGTTTAATAAAATATATTATTTTAGTGTGAATAAATATTTTATCTATGTATTTTGCTCTTTTATTTTTATTTATCATACACAGCTCTGAACCAACTTTATTATCTAGTATCAGAATAGGTCATTCAAACTATGTACAAAATGGTAGCATAAGAAACATTAGGGGATAGTCCCATGTCTTTGTGTTTTCCTAATTAATGGAGATCATTAATTATTAATATTATCATTGAAGATTACATAGCTTTTATTATTTAATGAGCTCAGTTTGAATAGGTTAAAATCTTTCTTGTTCTCTGATAGTTATGTGAAGCTCAGTCTTGTGGAGATAAATTGCACTAATTTCAGTAGAGCATCTAAACTATAAAGGATGCAAGGATAACAATGTATAATTTAATTAAGCATGGATATCAAAAAAAAATTCTACATTCTCTATCAATGGATCTAAATGAAAATATTGAAGAGATCAATTTTTACAGATCATACTCTCAATTTTAAGTAATGCTTTGTGCCATTAGAACAAGTGTTGTTATTGAATCAAGATCTATAGTATCACTCATGATAGATTTGTATCATTTAATTTTTTGTGCCAAATTTTTTTCCATATCTAATCACAACAACATTCCAAACTCGTCATTCATTTGCCAATCTACAGAGTGATCAATAGTGATATTCTTGTCTGAAGATCTATCATACTACATATTCGACTAGTCTTCTTTCAATGCACATTCCACCATTCCATGCTTGTTGTGAGCTATTTCTTCAAAATCTGGTGATATGCTACAAACCTTGACTTCTGGCAAATAATTCTCGAAGTGAATCTAAGAGCACCCAATTTGGTGATGCATGCATTTTAACAGATCAATTTTTCATGCTTCCACGGCATCTACACTTGGATTCCTTGCCAAGTGAGTTGTCAAATCCATGTCAAAATTTATATTTAAGTATTTTTAAAATTTTGGGTCTCTTTTAAGTTTCTTAATTTATTTAGTGTTGTAGTCATAGCTTGACATGGATTGTTTAAAATTAATGGTTCTAGTAATAAAGTTTATAGTTTATATGTCAAAAGGTTTAATAGGTTTGGATTATTTTAATTATGTGCTCTTATTTAGTCATTGGATTTTGTATAAAGATATATTATAGTCATTAGCATCATGTCATATTATTGATTATAGTATAGTTTTTAATATTAAGTCAAAAATCTTTTATAGTCATTTAACATTGTGTCAAGTCATTTATTAAGGTTTAGTTTTGATGTTGTCTACAAAATCATATTCTTTTATGTTGAAGAAGTCATTTGTAAAATATGTCAAATTTTTTCAATTGTATTAAAAGAGTCATTAATGTGTCATCATATTTTCAAAGTCAAAATAATTTTTTTATACAAGGATGCATTATCACTTTTACGCGATGTCCTGAGTTAAATGTCAAATACGTCCAAACTATGGGGGATTTCTCCTCGATAAAATCATGCACTTAAGGTTCATCAACATTCTTACTAAGTGAACAACTTCACCTACTAAAGGAAAGAGGAAATGGAGGCTGGAGGTTTCAAAGCCTCTTGCCAATCACCAATGACAGGCCCCAAATAATTTGGTGACATATTATGTGGTGTGTGTTTTTATAGTTTCCATTGTATGTTTGAATAAAAATAAAAGTATGTGTTTGTTAAACTAATGTAATTTGTGTGAAATTCTAAACATAATTCTCTAATATGAAAACATAATGAAAAGACAAAAAACACCAATGTAATTTAGTTCATGGATCTTGAAAAGGTTTGTGGTAGATCCAGAAAACCATTGGAGGTGAACAGTTGATGAGTCATGTTCATGTCAAGGTTTATGATAAACCTATTTAAAACCATGGAAGGAGTAAGCCTTTCTTGTATCAAGGTCATGAGCCAAATAGGGCATGCCATAGGGGTGAGCATAATACAAATGAGACTGTGAATGTTTTTCCACCATGTAAAAACTAAGAGGGGGAATGTTAGGAATTAGTTTATTACATTATCTTTTACATTGGATATTTACCAAGAGATAAATATAATATTGTTGAGTTAGTTATTAGATTATATTATTTGGTTATTCGAATATATTATGGTAATAATATATTTGTTTATAGTTAGTTTGTTAGTGTGAGTTATTATAGGGATGTGAGAGATATTAGTGGAGATATGATCTCCCCAATTATAGGAAAGCATTTTCCTATATAACTTTGTAATCATTTGTATGAGTTTAATAGAAGATATTACTTTAGTGTGAAGAAATATTTTATCTGTGTGTTCATATCTTTTATTTTTATTTATCGTACATAGATCTGAACCAGCTTCCTTGATATCATACATGATTTTAAGGTTTGTTTCATTCTATTACAAGAAGAAGTATGTGAGTTGAACTGATAGATGGATTATAATGGAAACAATTCACACTATCCCATAAAATATTAAGTCATGTTGTACATCATTACCATTTTTCAAAGTCAATTTAAAACCTACTGTTTATTGGGGTGACTATGTTAAAAATTATTGATTACTTTTCTTATTTGATTTTTTGTGTGTTTTTCATTTAGTGTGTGGTTATAGACTTATCTCTGCAACAATCAATTGTGTTCATTTCATTCAAGTTAGATTTAATTCTATTTGGAATCATAATAAAATTAGAATTTTCTAATATATACTGAAAGGGATATTTTAGTGGTATTAAAGTTGGTGATCTTTCCAACCTATAGATCTTGTGTTGTTTGATGCTTCCAAGTGACAGGGAAACCAGATACTAGAAAAAATATTAAATGAAATTTCAACCAGAAGAAATAATGATTGATAGAGAAGATACTAGAGAAGTTGATGCAACAAGAAAGTTTGATAAGATGATGCAAGGGAAAAACTATCTTATTGGTATGTTTATCTAGATGTTGCAGTTGATTCAAAACAAGCCTACCAATAACAATAATAATGGAGAATCTATCACCTCCAGATCAAACAATATGGACAAAGGCCCAAAGGTGGAATCTCAAAATCCAAGTGTTGGGTTCATCAATATACACATAAAGCCCAAGTGCATTCAAACAGAATAAGTGCTTCTAGAAGAAGAGACCACATTCTAGGAAGAAGCTTCTCAGTGTTATAAGGAGTATATAGCACTTCTAGTTGAGATCCGTGAAGCTATAACATTAATGAATTATATGTCTATGAGGAAGATCAAAGGTGAAACAATGTAAGAGGCCTAATTTTAGTCAAATCTAAAGGATTTGGAGCATACTTTAGGTAAGATAACTCTCTCTAATTTTAATGGATCTGATAAATGTACTACTGGAGCATGGTTGCAAAAATTGGACACATACTTGTCTCTCAAGCCCATGATGGAGGAGGACAATATCAAGTTTGACACCCTTTATCTTGAAGGTGTTGCACATGATTGGTGGTACCATGGCTTAATCACTCATAATCATGATCAAATCAGATCATATGATGAATTTTGTAAAAGGTTGATTGAGAGATTCAATAGAAGGGATCCTGAAGAATAATTTAGAGAGTTGGCTCATCTCAAGAAAAGAGGTAATGTGGATGAATATATTGCTGATTTTCAAAAATTATCTATCATGGTAATTGATATTTTAGAGAGGAGGCTCTTGGTTCTTTTCATAGAAGGATTGTTTGAGCATCTCAAGGGTCTTGTGAAGGCATTCAACCCTTCCTCTTTACAAGAATATATCAAGAAGGCATTTGATCTAGAGACTTCTATACCTTCAAATCCCTCGTTTGGAATAAGTCTAAAGAGAACTTTTACAATAATTATATCGTTGCTCTGACATAAAAGGATGCACCTCCATACATGCATAAAAAGAGGGATGATGAGACTAGGAATGAACTTAGGAGGAAGAAATTTTGTTTCACTTGTAAATATCCATGGACTCGCAAACACAAATGCCTTGGGAGAGGCAAGGTAAATTATATAGAAGTCACTTATGATTGTGATAAGGAGGATGAGGTGAAGGCAAATTCTAGCTCGAATAGTGATCAGGAGGAGGCTGATGTAGAGGAAGAGGAGAAGACTGTAGGAGAACCTATGGGAGGAACTATTGCTTCTCTTTCAAGAACCCCTAGATATCACCCTTTCAGGGTGAAGGGAGTCTTTTAAGGACAATGTGTGATAGTTTTGATTGATAGTGGGGCAACCCACAATTTCATAGATGAAGGCTAGGTGATGAAAATATATCTTTAGTTAGAGGATTTATTAGGATTTAATTTTATGGTGACCATTAGGTGATGACTAATTTTTATGTAATTAGAATTGGGGAGATAGACATGGTTCTTGGCATTCAGTGGTTGCACTCCCTTAATAAATATTCCCAAAACTTTTAGACTATGAAACTGAAATTTAGGTATGAGGGAAAAATTTTATTCTTCAACCAATGTCTAATTGAGCACCCAGTTTGGCTTCTGCAAAAAGAATGGAGGCACTATTCTAACATGGAGAGGTGGCTTGGGAAACCCAATGTTTGAACTCTTCTCACACCCCTACTGATAGAGATGGTCAGTATCATGTATATATTTAGATCCTTATTAGATAATCATAGTGTGATTTTCAGTGAGATTCTTCCTGGTAGACCACCTGATAGGGGTTTTGAACATGTGATAGAGCTAGAAGAGGGATCCAAGCCCATTATCACAACTCCTTATCGACATCTTAAGAGATTCAAAAAGGAAATTGAGAAGTAATCAAGGTTTTATTGTATATGGGTCACATCAGGCCTAGCTCGAGTCCCTTTGCTTCTTCAGTTGTTCTAGTGAAAAATAAAGATGGGACCATGTGGATGGTCACATTGATTGATTATCATGCACTCAATAAGAAGACTAAAAAGAGCAGGTACCCAATTCCAAAGATTGATGAGTTGTTGGATGAGTTGCATAGGGCTGTGTATTTTTTGAATATTGATCTTCACTTAGGGTATCATCATATTAGAGTCTGTGAGTAGGACATACACAAGATAGCCTTTATATGTCATTATGGCCATTATGATTTTTTATTCATGCATTTTGGTTTGACCAGTGATCTTGCTACCTTTCAATCATGCATGAATAATGTCTTCAACAAATCGTTGAGGAAGTTTTTACTGGTATTCTTTGATGATATTTTGATAAATAACAAGACATGGGAAGACCACCTCAGGCATCTTGATGAGGTGTTGGGTATTATGGAGGCATAGTATTTATTCACAAAAGCTTCCAAGTATGAGTTTGGCATGACATATATCTTTTACTAAGGCATGTGATTAGTGTTGATGGAGTGAAGCTCCATCAAGAGAAAATCCAAGCCATCTTGGATTGGCCACCATCGAAGACATTGATAGATCTATGAGGATTCTTCAGCCTTTCTAGTTACTAAAGAAGGTTTGTTAAGGGGTTTTCTCAGTTGGGTGCACCTCTTATAGATCTCATTAAGAATGGATATTTTGAATGGAAAGATGAGGCTTAACGCGCATTCGATAACATCAAGTAAGTAATGAACACTTGACCTATTTTAGCATTACCTAATTTTCTTAGCCCTTTGTTTTGGAGTGTGATGCATCAAGTGTGGGGATAGGCATCATTATTATATATAATAGGAACCCCATTGCCTATGAGAGTATGAAGCTCCATGATGTGGAGAGATTGTACTCTACCTATGATAAGGAGATGCTTTCCATAATGCATGCTTTATCAAATTTCAATCAGTATTTGGTAGGTGGAAAATTTGTTGTCAGAATAAAACATAATAGTTTGAAATATTTCTTAGAATAGAAGGATGTGAATGATAAATAGTAAAAGTGGGTAAGAAAAATTCAGGCTTATGATTTTGACATTGAGTGTGTGAAAAGGAAGAGGAATATTGAAGCAAATGGCCTTTCTAGGAGACCCACTTTGTGTTCCATGACTGAGATTTTAGTTGATTAGAAGGCTCTCCTCTTGGTGGAGTATTCCAAAAATAATTTTACATGCTAGATTATGGATGGTAGGACTAAGGATGAAAGATATAGATTGGTAGATGATGTCATCTACTACAAGGATAGGATTTACTTGGTTCCTAAATCAAGATTGAAGGATAACATTTTGAGGGCCATTCATGACACACCTCATGCATGTAATTAGGATTATTTCAAAACCTATAGACATATCAGATAGAGATTCTCATGGAAGGTCTTAAGGATGATGTCTTGCACCATGTTAGAGAGTGTATGACTTATCAGTAAAACAAGTCAGAGCATACTTTCCCAATAGGATTATTTCATCCATTACCTATCCCTGAGCAAAAGTGGAAGAGTATATCCATGGATTTTATTACGGGTCTACCTAGAGTGGAGGGAAAATATTGCATCTTTGTGGTACTTGATAGGTTAACCAATATGCACATTTCTTTACCATATCTTCTGAGTACAAGGCACCTCATGTTGTGAAGTTATTCTTTAGATAGATGTTTAGACTCTATGGATTGTCGAAGAGCATTGTTAGTGATCGGGATAGTAAGTTTCTTAGTATATTTTGGTAGGATCTATTCAGAATAGCTGGAACGGGATTGACCCCAATCATTAGTTACCACCCTCAGATGGATGGTCAGACAAAGATTATGAATGAATGGGTGGAAGGATATTTGTACAATTATGTTGTAAGGTAACAAATAGGTTGGATCAAGTGGTTATATATGGGTGAGCATTGTTACAATACCACCCATCATATGTTAATTGGCATGACTCCTTTCCCAACATTGTATGGGTATGATGTTATGTCTTTTGTAGATTTAGCATTTAACGGTAGTAGGACTCCTAAGGCCAAGGATTGGATTCAAGATATTTAGGACATCCTTAAGTCACTTAAGGATAATCTTCATTGTGCCTAGGATTAGTAGAATATTTATGTAGATACGCACAAATTTGAGAGGAGTTTTTAGGCTAGAAACTTAGTTTTCTTTCGCCTATAGTCATATAGATAATCTACATTGAAGAAGAGTGGTGCAGAGAAGCTTAAGACTCGCTTCTATGGACCTTATAGGATTGTGCAGAGAGTTGGTGAGGTGGTATGTGAATCATAATTTCCAGAGAGTATCAAGATTCATAATGTATTTCATGTTTCTTGCCTCAAAAAGGCAATCGGGTAGCATATCATAAAATCTCATGAGTTACCACCATTGGATGAGGAGGGCAAATTGGTCTTGGTTTTTGATGGTATCTTGGATACTAGAGAGAGGATGTTGAAGAGTAGAGTGCTCAAGGAATACTTGGTTAGATGGAAGGACTTGCCCTTAGAGGATGCTACTTGGGAGGGATAGTAGATCTTCAGCATCCAAATTTATAATTTCTTGTGGGCAAGTAATTTCAAGAAGGGAGGATTATAATGTCCCCTCCTCCCGAATGAGACACTTGTAGAAGACCGTTAGCCTATTTTATTCCTATAGGCTAAGCGGGTGATGTAAGTGAATATTATAGTGTGATCACTATCCACAAATTACTATTCACTAGCACTGTTCATAGGTCATTATTCACTATCATTATTCATGGTAATGTGACAAGTGATGCAAGTGATGTTGTAGTAAAAGATATGGTTTGTGGATGAGGTGGCATGGCCCATGGGAGAATCTCACATGGGATCAATTGCATATTTATGGAGAGGGGAATAACACTCCACTAAAGACACATGTCTAATTGCTTTATTGACCACATGATTTTGTTCTTGGTTGAAAAGGCAAAAGGGGGAAGTATGGCACAATTCTTGTTGGCTTCATGATGTGGGGTGTGTGGAGAATTCAAAAGGAGGTTGGGAATATTCTTTGAGGCATGTGGGCACATGGGTGAATGATGACAAGATACCATAATTTATTCCCCTTCACATGGGTAAGAGAGGCATCATTATGAAAGCATGAGAGAAGGAGATGATTATATCAAAAGTGAAGATTTGCTTTTGGATCTTGCACATGGTGACAAGTTGCCACGATTGGCAATTTAACCCCCCATGAGGAATGTTGCACCCAACTTTATCTCTCTTCACTATTACTCTCTTTCTCCCTCTCCTTTGTAAAATGTAATAGTAGTATTTTTTTCCCTTTGTAATGCATCTTTTCCTTTACAACCATTTTCTCTACAGGTTTGATGCACTTGTGCTTCAACTACAGAAATTAAGGATGAAACCCCTTGGGTGCTTGGTGATCAATGGATGTAAACCCATTAATTGTTGAATTAGAAGACAAAAACCCTTTGGTTCTTAAGGGTGATCTCATTCAAAGGTTGCAACAGAGCTTCAAGAAGATGTAGATTCAACATGGTTTATTTTAGTTCATAGTAGTAGCTCAGTGTGTGTATGAATTTCATTTGAGGCTGTGTGAAAATTTGTAAGTGTGTATTGAAGATTTAATGTAATGGTTGTTGTTCCATAATATTATCTTTAGCATTATGTGTATTGTGCTTTGGTTGAAATTAATATTATTTGGATTCATAAAAAATATATAGATTTTTCTAATATGTCCTAAAAGGGATATTTTAGTTTCACATTGTGGTGGCATTTGGTTTAATAAAGATCAAGTATATTCATTCCTATGTTATTTCACTTTCAAATTTCCAAATTATCACATTGATTAGATATTGCGTTAATTATTTGTTGGTGATTAGCCACTTTTTACATGTATCCTAAATTTTATAAATTAACAAAAGGTGTGGATGGACAAATAATATAAAATATTCATCACATTCTCCCTATGGTAAGTCAAGGCATGCACTTCAATTATGTAGTGTTTTACTTTAACGTGTACATGAATTCACTCACATATGCATATCAAAGTAGGGATATTATATAGACACTCAATTTGGGTACAAGCCTTATGATTACAATGTTTTTTCATTGTTCTTTATAAACGAGTCATCACCTTTAATTAGGAACTTAACGATGATTATTTGTCTTTATTATTATCCATTGCATGATCCCATTATCCACTTTATTTTGTTTATTATTTTTTCATGTTTCTATTGTGCTCATGAGCATTATATCTCTCCTTTATTTATGTTGATTTCTTCCTCTAGGCCATGATCAATAGTCTCTTGATCCTTTTCTTTGTGTTTTTGTGTGCCCTTCTACCCATGATAAAATATTTTGGTGTTTGGATTAATTTTTTTATTTATTTCCATTTTTATTTATTAGTGTTTGTGTGTTAATACCAAGGCATAACCAAATGTTATCCATAAGAACTAGTATTAAAGTTCCAAAATCTCCAATATATCGAAGTCATTGATTTCTAAATCTAGGCACACTCTACCTTAATTTATTTATACTTAAGGAATTTCATATTATACCAAAATAGGCCTAGGTGAATGTGCATTTTGTTGAGCATAGTCATTGATGTTTGGTTGTTATTGATGTCAAAGAGAGCATGTGGTACTAGTGCATTAATGACAAAGTGATCCTTTGATGGTTTCGAGAGTGTGTGACTTAATGAGGCAATTGATGGATGATATTGATAGTATGGACATGTTCTAGAGACCTTATGGGGTGATATGAGTTCTTATAATACTTATAAAAATGAAAGGAATTTCATCAGAATAGTCATATGAAGTCTAAGCTCAAGTACTCATCTTGACAGATAAAACTAAGTGAAAAGATTGATGACATCATATTTCACACATGTGAAGGTTTAAAGGATAGCTTGATATATGAATGGATTCCCCTATGTGAGGATATCATGTGGCCTAAATTTTAGTTCTAGACATGGAGCATAGAAAAATTTATTAAGGTGCAAAGTTAGGTTCTCAGATAGAGTTTACCAAGTTCTCATACTTAGACAAATTTGTGACATCGAAGATCTACAGTGAGTGTTGAATCAGATCAAAGATCTAAAATGTGAGAAATTTATCTAACCAGATAAGGATCCAATGGAGAGCGTGATCTTTTCATATAGAGATCAACGGTGCACGTGAAGTCAAATTGTTAAAGGATGCTCAAAAGGCATGCGCTAGTGACATGTGTATCAATCTCATTAAGTTGATAGAAGATCAACAACATGTAAGTGTTCATACATATGGAGATCGATGGAGTGAATTGAGTCAAATAATCAATGTGCATAGAAGGCACGTAGAGCTACCACATGGCATTATCGTGGGAGTGAGGATCTAAGATCAATGGTGAGCGATTATAGGTTAAAGACCAGGCTACTTTTGAGGAGATCGATGGTGTGTATTTGTTCAAAGCTTTTAGGTAGCACGATATGAGGTCAAAGTGTCTGATGTTTAATATTTGAACAGTGACCATTGGAATTTTAATATTCAAATAATTGAGGGAAAACCAGTCTATAGTTTTTGAGTTATATCTTTTGATCCAGACAGAATTTGATGGTGCTGTAAAAGGCAAAGTTGTAGAGGACTTCAAGTTGCATCTAGAGAATCTAGTTAGAAGGTCTAAATATTTGTAAAAATAAATTTATTAAGCTCCAAATTTACCAGCATATCCATTCATGGGGGTTGTATGTACATAATTATGTTTAAGTAATTTGTGTTTTAGCAGAAGATCATTTTGACAAGAGTATTCATTTGAAGATGTCTTAGAGGTCATATGGAGTGGGCCCATGTATTTGAAAGAGATTTTATGTTCTTGTTTTGCTCAATGAAGTGTTAAATATGGTAATAGTTCTACATGATACCTATAAGGGCTACTAAGGCCTAATTGAGAGGTGTAGCTACTTAAGTGTGACCCATGGATGCTATGGCCAACTTGTGTAGATGGTATTGAGCTATTTTTTAGAATGTTAGATGTATTAAGGATTAAGGCAAGTCTTATTGCTGACCAAGAAGATAATATTCATGAAGACTCTATAAAGAGTGGAGACCAAGGCAATAGTTTCTAGACTTGATGTGAATGGGTTGAGAGAGCAAAAGATAGAGGTGAAGGAAAGAGATCAGAGTAAGTGTGCTCAATGGATGGACTGAAGTATAGAAGTAGATTGAGGATGAGTGAAGAAGCCTAGAGTGATCCAAAAGGGATGTTTGGATGCATTTCTTGTATGATTAAGTTTGAGTGTGTGTGATGAGTTGAAAGAGAGGTGTTAAACATTGTTTCTCCAATCAAATTGATTTGCAATCAGAGTTATAGAGTTGTTGATTTCATAAAGTGTTGTGTGGGTGAGCAACATCTATAGCAGGTGGTGCTTATTCATACTTAGGGGTGGGTGCTCCTTGTGAAGTGGGTGCTTCACTAAAAGGTCTCATATTTGTGATCATCTTCTAGGACAAGTAGTCCATGTGTTTTCAGACTTGAGAGTGGGTTTTATTCTCAAAAAATATTTCTCACGTAGATATTGTGTTATGTGTGTGATCTTACATCATCTTTCTTATTCATTGTTATGAACATCTTGTATGCTTTATATATGCTTGTGGCATTGATTAAAAGTTTGAAAGGATTATAATTGAATTTTAAAATTTATTGCATCATTGATTCACCCCCCTATCAGTGATTGTACCTCTAACAATTGGGATTGGAGCAGACCTTCATTGCAAGTTTAATCGCTTGAAGGTGATCATAGGTACAATGAAAGACAAAGAGATTCATATTTTTTCTTCAAGGTGAACTAATATGTGTTTCATCAAAACTAAAATGTTCAAGGGAAGAAAATGTATGTCTAAATGAAAAGATTGAAAGATTGAATAACATGAAAGGGATAAAAAAATTTAGACCTGACTTCCTCTATATGTCATGAGATGCTTGCAAAGATTGATAGTTTAAAGACACAAACAAGAATAATAGAAGCAATAGTCAAAAATTTACAGTTTGTGGTTGATACAATTTTGAATCAAAGAATGGATCAATTGTAAGGTAAAGTTATGACTTATATTGATGCCCTTTTATCTAAAGATAAGTACAAATCCAGCTCTACAAAAGAATATATGGATGAGATGTTTTGGGGTATTGAAGTTCAAACAAAAGGGGTGATTAACATGAACAACTATAGTTATGTTTTCAATGGGCATTGTTATACTTATAATGAATATGGTCACAGATATAAGAACTATACTTACTCTCCAAAGAGAAGAAATGAGGTTCTTTTTTATAACTATAATCAATAGGGACATATAGCCAAGTATTACAAAAGGGAATTTTGAAAAAATGACTTTCAAGTTTTCGACACCATCAAATGGTTCAAGAAAGACAAAAATAAGATTCAAAGAAAGAAGAAGTAGGAATCAAAGGAAGAATCCATGTTTGTACAAACTGCCTTACATACTCATAAAGATGAAAACAAGATATGGTACATAGACAATGGATGCTCAAGCCATATGACAAGAGACAAGAGAAAGTTTATTTCTCTCAAAAAACATAATTCAAGATTAGTAAGGTTTTGTGGCAACAACTCTTCTAACATAGTTGGGAAAGGCTATATAAGTTTGGATAATGGTCATACTATAACAAAAAATGTTCTATATGTAAAAGGTTTGAAACACAATCTTCTTATTGTTAGCCAAATGTGTAAAAATAGAAATTTTGTGACTTTTCATGACAAAGGGTGTAAAGTGAGAAGTTCCAAATCTAGAAAATTAGTTGTAAACATTCACAAGGCATATAACAACTTGTATGTGCTCTATGAATCTAATAAATAAAAGTGTTTCATGAATCAATTAGAGAAAACCTGACTTTGGCATAGAAGACTTGGACATCTAAACTTTGATAATTTAGTAAGGATCGATTCAAAAAGACTAGTGAGGCATATGCCTAAAATCACTAAGATTCCTCATACTCTCTACAAGGCATGCCTTCATGGAAATCAAGTCAAAAGAAGATACAAATCTAAGGAGCACTCTACAACAATACCATTGGGGTTGATCCACACAGACCTTTGTGGACCTATGAGAACTCAAGGCATTCAAGGTAATAGTAAATTTATGTTATTAATTGATGATTTCACTGGAATGACTTGGATATTTTTTCTTAAAGAGAAATCAGAAGCTTTTATAAAACTTAAAGCATTCAAAGCTCTTGTTGAAAATGAAAAATGATCAATAACCAAGTGTGTAAGATCAGACAGAGGAGGTGAATTTTGGTCTTATGAGTTTGATAAATTTTGTGAAGATCAAGGTATTAGAATACAATACTCTATTGTTAGGACACCCCAACAAAATGGGGTAGTTGAGAGGAAAAATAGAACTGTCCAAGAGATGATTAGAACCATGTTTCAAGATTCTAAACTTTTAGATGGTTTTTGGGAAGAGACTGCCAATACTTATATTTATATCTTAAATAGATGCCAAGTTAGAGAAAATGGTGATAAGACTCCATATGAGCCATGGAAAAATAAAACAGCTAATGTCAAACATTCTAGAGTGTTTGGGAGTAAGTGTTTTATCAAAAGGAATGAAGAAAATCTTGGAAAATTTGACTCAAGATCTGATGAGGGCATCTTTTTAGGTTATTCCTCCATAAGTTGTACTTATATGTGTTTTAATATGATAGTTCACAAAGTTATTGAAAGCTCTAATGTGAGATTTGAAGCGGTAGGAGACATCATGAAGCCTAACTTGCAGATAATTGACACTACTGAGAATGTTATTTCAAATAATGAAAGCATACCTGATCAATTAGATGATGAAGAGGAAGAAGTAAGACAGGATACTAAAGCCCGTCTAGAAGAATACATAAGGATCATCTAGTTTCCCAAGTTATTGAAGATGTGAATGTTAGTTTGCAGACTAGGAGGAGAAGGTTGATCAATCAAAATCAACAAGACACAACTTTGTTATCCAATATTGAACTTAAAACTTTCTTAGAAGCTAGAAAAGATGACAATTAGACATTTTCCATAAAGGAAGAACTCGATCAAATAGTCAAAAATGAAACATGTGATTTGGTTCCTAGGCCAAAAGCAAAAATGTGATAAGAACTAAGTGGGTTTTCACAAATAATATGAATGAAAAAAGAGAGGTAACAATAAATAAGGCTAGACTAGTGTGTAAATAATATGCTCAATTTGAAGGAATAGATTTTGATGAGACATTTTCTCATGTATCAAGAATGGAAGTAATTAGACTCTTTTTATCAGATTCAAGCTTCAAAGGTTCCAAAGTTTACCAAATGGATGTGAAATCTACATTTTTGAATGGTAACTTAGATGAAGAAGTTTATATTGAACTACTTGAAGGTTTTTTAATGACAAGTAATTACGACTATGTTTACAAATTAAAAAAGGCTTTATATGGTCTTAAACAAGCTCTTAGAGCTTGGTATGACAGATTACACAAGTATCTATTGAGTCAATGTTTAAAAAAGGGGATAGTTGATAGTAATTTATATATCAAGACTGATTACACTAATCAATTAGTAGTAGTAGTCTATGTTGATGACATAATATTTGGTTCTAACAATGACAACATGAGTAGAGAGTTTACAGATGCTATGAAGACTGAATTTGAAATGTCAATGTTGGGAAAACTTTATTTCTTATTAAGATTACAAATTAGCCAACTTAATGAAGGGATATTCATTTCACAGGGAAATTACATCAAAGATATGCTAAGAAAGTTTAACATACTAGATTGTAAATTAATGAGTACTCTAATGATCACTAGATGCAAGTTAAGTAAACAAGATGACTCACCAAAATTTGATCAAATTTTATATAGATCCATGATTGGAAGTCTCTTATACTATATTGCTTCTAAACTTGATATCACGTAAGCAATGAGCCTTATAGGAAGGTTTCAAGCTAATCCCAGATAATGTCACTTGAAATCAGTCAAAAGGATCTTTAGATATCTCAAGATCACAATAGAGTATGGTTCATGGTACCCCAAGAGTAAAAAAATTACCCTAAAGACATACATTGATGCAGATTAGGTAGGATGTGTAGATGATAGGAGTACCAATGGTGGTGTATTCTTCATTATGGATGTTTGGTATCTTGGCTAAGCAAGAAGCAAGCCTTTGTATCTATATCAACTATAGAAGCTAAGTATATAGTTGTTGCTTCATGTTGTAGTTAGGTAATGTGGATGAAACAAACCTTAAAAGATTATAAGGTAAGACAAAATGGACCTTGTCCTATCTATTATGACAATACTAGTGCAATTAGTATCTCTAAGAATTTTGTTATGCACTCAAAAACTAAGGACATTCCTATTAGATATCATTTCTGAAGAAAACAAGTAAGTAATCAAATTTTTAAATTAGAATATGTGTCTACAAATAAAAACTTGCAGACATTATGACTAAACCATTGGCAAAGGTGACATTTAAGTATCTAAAACAAAGCTTGGGAGTCATATCCTTATCTATGAATCATTAAAAATTCATTTGAGTAGGAGGAGAATATGTTGTCATATAGTTGATATCATGAAGAAGGTCTCAGAATTTTGTATATGACAAGTTGTGTATGTCATGGAGTTCACAGTGTTTTGAAGATGAGATGGTTCAATGAGAATGATTTGAAAAGGTTATAAACCATGATGGCTTGTAGAGGATAAAGGGAAATTGTTTTTTTCCTATGAGATCCATATCAAATTTATTCATATTTGCTTCAGATGTTTAAAGTTGACGTAATAAAGATATGAGATCTTTTGTTAGTTTCATAAGAATATTGATTGTGTGTGGACAATGTTTGAAGTGTTGTTGGTAGACCTAGTTCATTGAGAAGACTTATTGAAGATGATCTTTATCAGATAGATCATGAAGTTAGGGGGTGCTAACTTAGATAGTTTGAGAGGCTTGAATAGATGTGCATAATGTTTGGGGAGCTTTCCAAGTTTTGTGAGTAGTTTTATTAAGTCCAAGGATCAGAGAAGTCCAAGTTCAGATTGGTGCATGTCAAAGGGGGATCAATTGATTTATATGCTTAAAATTATGTAAGTATCATGAGCATCTTAAATAAGTATTTTAAATGCATACATGATGTTGAGGAATGATTGTTGGCATGTTGAAGAAGAAACCCTTTGACATTAATGTCAAAGGGAGAGAAATATTGGAACGAAGAAGTTCAAATGAGAAGAAGTCATTCTTAGGGTGTTTTTCTATCAATGACAAAGGGGGATATAATTGAGCATATTCATTGATTTTTGGTTTTCATTGATGTCAAAAAAAGCATGTGGTACTAGTGCATTAATGACAAAGTGATCAGTTGATGGTTTAGAGAGTGTGTGACTTAATGAGGTAATTGATGGATGATATTGATAGTGTAGACATGTTTTAGAGACCCTATGGGGTGTTATGATTGTTTAGAATGTTTATGAAAATTAAATAAATTCATCAGAATAGTTATATGAAGGTCTAAGCTCAAATAGTCATCTTGAAAGATAAAGCTAAGTGAGAAGATTGATGACATCATATTTTACATGTGTGAAGGTTTCAAGAGTAGCTTGATATATGGATGGATTTCCCTAAGTGAGGATATCATATGGTTCAATTTTTAGGTCTGGACATGGAGCATAGCAAAAGTTATTAAGGTGCAAAGTTGGTTTCTCAGACAGAGTTTACCAAGTTCCCATACTTAGCCAAATTTATGATATCGAAGATCTATGGTGAGCATTGAATCAGATCAAAGATCTAATAGTGAGTAATTTATTTGACCGGATAAGAATCTAATAGAGCATGTGATCTTGTCAGATAAAGATCAATGGCATACATGAAGTCAAATTGTCAAAGGATGCTCAAAAGGCACGCGCTAGTGACATGTGTCTCAATCTCGTTAAGTTGATAGAAGATCAATGGAACACAAGTATTCATACAGATAGAGATCGATGGAGTGAATTGATTCAAATAGTCAATGTGCGTATAAGGCACGCAAAGCTTCCAAGTGGCATGATTTTGGGAGCGAGAATCTAAGATCAATGGTGAGCAATTGTAGGTTAAAGACCAGGCTACTTCTAAGGAGATTGATGGTGCATATTTGTTCAAAGTTTTCATGGAGCACGAGATGAAGTCAAAGTGTCCGATGTTTAATATTTGAACAGTGACCATTGGAATTTGAATATTCAAATTAATAAGGGAAAACTAATTTGTAGTTTTTGAGCTATATCTTTTGATCCAGGCAAAATTTGATGGTGGTGTAAAAGGCAAAGTTGTAGATGACTTCAAGGTGCATCCAGATAATCTAGTTAGAAGGTTTGAATGTTTGTAAAAGTAAATTTATTGAGCTTCAAAATTGATTGTATGTTTGTTCATGGTGGTTGTATGTACAAAATTATGTTTAAGCAATTTGTGCTTTAGCAGAAGAGCGTTTTGGTGGGAGTATTCATTTGAAGATGTCTTAGAGGTCATATGGAGTGGACTCATGTATTTGAAAGATATCTTGTGTTCTTAGTTTGTTCGATGAAGTGATAAATAGGGTAATAGGTCTCCATGAGACCTATAAGGGCTACTAAGGCCTAATTGAAAGGTGTAGTTGCTTTAGTGTGGCACATGGATGCTATGGCCGATATGTGTGGATGGTATTGAGCTATGTGTTAGCATGTTAGATGTCTTAAGGATTAAGGCAAGTCTTATGGCCAACCAAGAAGATAATATTCATGGAGACTCTATAAAGAGTGGAGACCAAGGCAATGGTTTCTAGACTTGATGTGAATGTGTTGAGAGAGCAGAAGATAGAGGTGAAGGAAAGAGATTAGAGTAAGTGTGCTCAGTAGATGGACTAAAGTACAGAAGCAAATTGAGGATGAGTGAAGAAGCATAGAATGATCCAAAAGGAGTGTTTGGACACATTGTTTGTATGAGAAAGTAGGAGTGTGTGTGATGAGTTGAAAGAGAGGTGTTAAACATTGTTTCTACAATCAGATTGATCTATAATCAAAGTTCTAGAGTTGTTGATTTCATAAGGTATTGTGTGAGTACTCAACATCTAGAACAAGTGGGTGCTTGTTCATACTTAGGGGTGGGTGATCTTTGTGAAGTGGGTGCTTCACTAAAAGGCCTTGTGTTTGTGATCGTCTTATAGGACAAGTAGTCCATGTGTTTGCAGGCTTGAGAGTGGTTTATATTTCCCAATGGGATTGCCCATGTAGATCTTGTGTTATGTGTGTGATCTTGCATCATCTTTCTTATTCATTGTTATGAACATCTTGTATGCTTTATGAATGCTTGTGGTCATTGATTAAGAGTTTGAAAGGATTACAATTGAAGTTTGAAATATCTTGCATCACTGATTCACCCCTTCGCCCGCACCCCTGCCTCCCCCCCACTTCTCAATAATTATACCTCTAACAAATTTAATTGCATCTCACACTTATAAAAAATGGTGAAATTTCATCTCTCAAATTCTCTATTCACACTACACATAAATTATAATCTGATTTTAACATGCAAGATACAAAATCCAACCCCACCTTGGTGGCTACCTAACCCAACTACTTATTCCCCTTTTATTCTCTAACATCTTATATAAGAGTAAGATTTCCTAAATGTATCCAATTTGTAATCCATTGTCTCTATATATTTGAAATTAAATCAAAAATATTAAACAAAATCTCACATATTTCCACTTATTGTGCTTGTTTCCATCCCTCTTCTTCCTCTCACTCCTTTGCCATTGAAATCCCCGAGCTCTTCTCCCTATTCCCTTTCAACCTATGACTTAGTTTTGTCTTTCTTGGTCAAAATTTTCTTTTGCTCCAATCGCCATGAGTACCTGTAGTTTTCCTCCCGTTTCCATGATGTTTCCTACCACCATCCATTTTCAAAGCTCCCAAATTGTAATGTTTACGCCGATTCGCAACCACCATAACCACTGAGTCATTTACTCTTGCCCTTCGCAATCTTTTTTATATTGAATATGATAGGAGGCAGCCGACAAGAAACAGGGCTGTCGCTCGAAGCTTCACAATCTTTACTTCCTAGCATCTATCTACCCCCAATCTGCTTCTAATCTTATTTCTACTATATCATTGAATTAAATTTAAATGGTTTTCTAACTTGAAGATGACACTTTCTTTGTTTTAAATTTAATCACCAAATTTTCTCTCTGAATTAAAAGGAAAATGATTATTTAAATGGTCCACTTTGTTTTAAAAAAACAATTATTTAAATTGTCAACTTCCATGATGAAAGGCTAAATTATTAAATAATAGCAAGCCCTTCTAATTTTATCACTACTTAATCTGATGAACTTTACAATTCTAATAACTTTGAAAATTCTCTTGATATTTATCTTTCCCATTTCGTTACGATTATCTTTATATTTATTTATTCAAAAAATTGTAACTTCTTAACGTTTGTAAATCCTTCAGTGGAAAATGAAACGCCAGGGGTTTGTTTCTGCTAAAATTTTGAATTTGAGAAATGACTGGATTGCAAACGTTATTTAAGAGTAATCCATTCTGTGAATCTCGCAGTCTTCACAAAGTAGACTGAGAGTGCAATCTCGGATGGAAAATATAACAAGTTTTGATGATCTTCCTCCACCTATAATTAGAGATTGCCTCTTGAGGGTGCCATTTATCTGCCATTACAATCTCGCAGCCGTCTGTAAAACCTGGAAGTCAGTGGTGAACGATCCTCAGTTTTATGAAGACAGAAAGCAGTTGGGAACGTGCGAAGATGCCATAGCCTTAATCGAGATGAGACCAGAAGCCGAAGGGGGTCGATGCAGAGGACTAATTTATTATCCTGACATTGACAACTGGGAAGGGCTCCCTTTCATCCCCGCCCAATTTCAATTAAAATATGGAATGTTTACTCACTGTGTCTTCGGCGACCACAAACTGATCGTGACAAGGTTTATTAACAGCCTTGACAACACTACAACAAATGCGGTTTTGAGGTACGATTTTCTCAGTGGCAGATGGCAGAGGGGTGCAAACATGCCCGACTGTGAATCCTTCTATATCTGTTATAAACTATGCGTAGCAGGAGGTGGCTTGTGTCTTCCTAATCCACCGCCTGAAATACCAAGAGAGGTTCAGTACGATGTGGAGAAGGACAAATGGGAGGTTCTCTCTTCGGCTGAAATGGAGGAGATGAAATATATGCCTGCACCCTCCTACCAAAGTAGATTTATTTGTGACAGTCGAGGCAGCATTCGGGTCCTCTTTGCTTGTATGGCGCAGCATTATATCTTTGACAACAACCAAAAAAATGTGTGCGCATTCGATGCTAACGACTATGAGATTATCATAGCAGTTGAAGGGTTTCCTCATGGCCTTAGTGTTGTTCAGTGTTGTACACTGTGGCGTGACAGAATTTTTATTAGCGGATTTGATGACGATAGCAATACAGTGTTGTATTTCTTTATCCCACTCGCAGATGTTAAATGGACTGCAATCGTTAGCCGGCCGGACTTTGTGATGGGCTCTGTTTATTCGGGCGATACCCTCCAAATCTGAATAAAGCTATACTATACAGATATATATCATCGCTTTCAACTTTCTGTAATGTAAATTGTTTCATTTCACCTATGGATATTGGTTCTTGGTTCTGGTTCTTGTCTTTACCAAAAAATTGGGTGGCTGTGTTTGAGTTATTAAATCCAATTATTTTATTGATCAAATTATTATCTGCATTTTAATATTGGTTATCACCGATATTTATGTGGTATTTGATTGGATGTATTAGTTATAATAAAAATTGTAATATATTATATCGAGTTAATTTAAAATATTTTGGAAATTAAATTATGGTTTAGGGGAACAAAAATTATATATATGATTTGGATAGTTCTTATTGTTAAACAGGAAGAAGAAATATTGTCACTGTATAAAAGTGCATATTATATAAATAAAATTTATATAATAAATATGTGTATTTCAAATCGTTAACATGTTTTTTCAAATTATTAATATTTTTTTAATTATATATATGTGTATGTATATAAATATATATGGATTTTATATATGTATTTATTTGCATGTTTATGTTTATTTATGATAATGTAGTTGATATAAATTTTTTAATTAAAAAAAAATAAATAAAGAATTTAGAATTAAATGGCTATTAATTTTATCTAATAAATATTTAAATTTAATAATTTTTTTAGAAATAAAGATAATAAATTATTAAAATCTGTTATTAAATTAGAAAGTAATAAGATTGGTTACAACCAAATAATTAATTGTTTTGAGTGAAATCTCTAATACCATTTAATTGCTACAAGGATTTTGAGGGTGCACACTGTCCACTTTGCGAAAATTGTTTTAAGTAAAAATCATGCATACAGTGCACAGGGGTTTTGCACAAGTTCGGATGATGCATACAAGACAAGCATAGATCTAACACGATACTTTTTTCAAATTTTATATTCATTAATGATTAATTTTTTGAAAAAATATTCATCAAAAAAATTTATAAAATTCTATAAAATATGCTTGTCACTAATAAATTATATGGTTTTTTTTATAATTCATTTATCATATATGTGTTTCACAATTCTAAAAAATAATTTCTTAAAAAATATTTTGATGAAAGAAAAATAATGATATTAAAAAAAATGTTTACTTCTTTATAAATTTGAATGAAACCCCAAACAAACAAAAAAAGAGAGAGAGAGAAAAAAGAAAAAAGAAATTAAGTTTTAACACTTTTTTGAATTTGAATTGATCACTACATAGTTGCATGAGTACGTTAGAAAATGTTATAATTATAAATAACAAGGGAGAACAAGTTTTATAGTTGTATATATTTAAAATACATGTAATTTTAAAGTTTTTTTTTTAAATCATAATATTTAATTTGTATGTAAGTTGCAAGCAATAAAAAATTACTTTTTGGAATTTAGTGTTAAGTGAAAATCTTATAGTTCGAATTTACAAGTCAATTGTCTTGACTAAAATCAAAAAGCAGTAATCAAGATTTTAAATTAAACTAGTATATTATTAATACATATAGTAAAGTAAAGATATCTAAGACATATCAAATTCATATCATAGTTGTAATTCGTAAGTCAATTATATCGATTATAATCAAGAAGCAATTAATCTTTTATGTGAGTGAGAACTGAAATCTAACAAGTATATTATTAATATATATAATAAAGTAAAGGTATCTAAAACATGAAATTCATGTCTTGTTCTAATCAAAATTATTTAACACTAAGCTTTGATACATTTGAATAAATATTATGTTGTTTAGTTGAAAACCGCATTCATTTGAGTGTTGGTAGAGAATAAAATCTTAGAATATATCTAGATCTTGCACAATAAATACATGTAACATTAATAAAAAATAATTTGCCAAGAAAGATTATGTAGTGAGAATTAAATATTTTAGAAAACAAAATAATAATCTCCAAGATTAAAAATGATGCCAATATTTGTAGACGTGAAATATGTGACCTATAAAAAGTAAAGGGCATAGTCAAAGTATTTTTAATCTTTATTTAATTCAATATAAACATTTTATTTGCATTTTCTCATAAATATATTACCGATCAAATAAATATTATCAAATAACTCTAAATTGAATTATTACTTTTATTTATGGATTATTTTTATAACTTTC
This sequence comes from Torreya grandis, assembly GCA_037957365.1. Lineage (NCBI taxonomy): Eukaryota > Viridiplantae > Streptophyta > Pinopsida > Cupressales > Taxaceae > Torreya > Torreya grandis. Next base: position 937,131 of record JARHVA010000430.1, read on the forward strand.
CAAAGCATGTTGGCCAATGCATAACTCATAAATTATCACTACTTTCTTATGCAAACAAAAGCATAGTGATTTGCTACTATTTTTTTTATAACTTTTATAAGAATCTAGAACCAATTAGCAATTATTAGGCTATCTATAAATAAAAATAATATTATAATTTATTTTACGTAAAAACTTTAACCCTTGAAAATAAATTCAAAAAAATAATACAAAAGGATTAAAATATCAAAACCGAAGCTTTAAATATTGCATAAAAATTTTACAATTCAAAATATATATTTATTCATGCAACTGAAGATTCTTCATTTTTTCTATTTTTTTGACTAAGAATGAATACAAAAAATAAATTATCTAAAAATAATGATGCACAGTTGAAGACAATTTAGCTTGGCATAAAGTCTTATAGCTTTGACAAGTTTTTAAAGATAGGTTGACACAGTTGCACTATGTTTACAACTATCTAAAAATGATAACAATAAATAAAGGCAACTCCATAAAATATTTTTCTACTTCAAATGTGGTGCATCTTAACTAGATTCAAAGTATTTCTAGTCTTTATTTAATTCAAATATATTACAATGAAAGATAGTTGCCTCTTTGTCATTGAATTCTATCAGTTGATCTAGCGTATGACATGCAATGAATTTGATCTTGAAGGGGCTATCATAATTCTTGGAACTGGTTGAAGTGTTCCCATAGAGGTGGTGTTCGACTATTTTGTTCAAAACAAGTTCATTTAATTTCTATGAAAGAGAATATATATAGTTGTAAATGCATTGTTTAAATTTGACAACAAAACAATATATTATGTTTTTTCAATTAAAAATAGTTATGATACTTAAACATGAAAGATATGTTGGATGTTTGATGTGTTGTGCCTTGTACAAATCCCTCCTTTATTTGTTGCACTATTATACCTGGTCTTGATCCAAGTGAAATCGCCCACAACATTTATAAAAGTCAGCCAATTAGCCTCAGATAAATTTTGTTATTTTATCCATGACATTAAAAAAATTGTTATTTTTTTGTTCACTAATCTATAAAATCTAATTGGCAATGACATTTAACAATAATTCTAAGTTAGAGGTAAATGGTTGCTAGATTATTCCCCTAGGACTTTTGCATTTTTGAAGGGTAAGCAAATGCAATAGTCTATGAATTATTCATCTTAACAGTCTTAGAAATGAATCTGTAAGCAAACTATTTAATAACAATGGCTTATTGCCTATACAATTTTATTTGTTCAGTACTGATCCATGTATTTATTTTATTTTTTCTACGGGTTAACTAAAATTAAGTGAGACAAAATTAAAGTTTCTTAATATCTCACCTTTGGATTCAAATTCATGATTGTGGATGTAGTAACAAAAATTTTAGTGAAGGCAACCTACGTAATAACAATAGCCACATCTATGCTTGAGAAATACATTATGACATTCTCAATAAAGATTGAGAATAGAATATTATCAATTAGTTTTGATGATGACATGGCATGTAAGTTCATATTACAAATATGATTAGACATTTGTAAACTTGGAAGTGGAAAACTATTAAAAAAAAAAAATTAATGTCATGAATGCTTAATCAAAAGACTAATTGGAAGTCTCAATGGTGGAATTCTAATAATCTATGTATGCAAAAGCTTTCATATCTGAATTCATGTTGAAACATGACCTGTATTCCTTGATGGTCATCTCACCATCTCTAATCTTAGACATATCTAAATTTGTATTTCACAAGTCAAGGCCAAGAGTCATTTGAAGTATAGTCTAGAACTCCATATGATTTTAACAATCGCTATACATTCATGTTCTCAAGATATATTGACGATATTATAAGATAATTATCTAATACTTCGTTATAGTTTTTATCCTTATCTAAGTATATCTCCAGATATACTACACCCTATGATAACTCATATTACCATAGTCTAGTGTTCATAAGCATACTACTAAACCAGTCAAATAAAGTAGTATATATCAATAGAAATATAATCTTCTATTCAAGCATCTAGTTATAACAAAAAAAGTCTCAATTCACATGAAACATATAATACTCCATTTTAGCATTTAATATACTTTTAGGAGGTTATATGCTCGTAACTATAAGATTATATTACACATAAATCTATAATATAGTTTATAACCACCTATGGAACTATAATCATAAGTACACACCCCTATGTTCATATATTTGATAATAGGGACATGTATATCTATATTTTAAATTAAGTATAGTATTATTAATTCATAAATACATAACTTATTATAATATTATATCCACACCATGTGCTTTGTTTCACATGTTATAAGTGATCTATATCATAAAGCTTATCATAATAAAATATTTGAACTTCATATTAATGTAACTCAACATATTGAATGTTTAACTATTGGATGTCAACAAGTATCATAACTCAACACCTCTTAAGTCTATATGGTCATCTATAGGGCTTTTCTCTTCTTTATCTTTTAATTTAGCGCAGACAATGAAGCATGGAAAAAATACATTAATAACATTAACTCCCATTCCATTTTTTAAGCCAAAGGGAGGGAGCTCAAGCATTCAATGTGTTTCCAACAAGATTCCAACATGGCATGCCAGCTACACACATAATTGAGACTAGGTCCACAACACAAAATAACCAAACTCCAATGCAAATCAAGGGTGGTCTTATGACCGAATGCAGAAGCATGGAGGATTCCAAATGTGGGACTAAATTGTCAACATATACTAAGCATGGCACTTAAAACCACCTCATAGTCCCTCTAAGACCAATTCTAACACCAAAGGATCAACTATTAATGGCGTTGATACTTAATATATTACTCATAGGAATATTTAATGCACAATGATTTTGCTTAATGCACAATGATACTTAATAAGTAAATCACCATAAACATAATATTAATGCTCCTAATACTTAATATTAAATCACCATAACATAATAGTAAATTTATAGATACTTAATATTAATGCACAGATAATGTATATATTAGCATCATTGTTACCAAAATAGTGTTCTTTCTATAAAATAAATTGTTGTTTCTAAGAGTAAGTCATTGCTCTATAAATTAGGTTGTTGTATGTTATTTAATACAACCTATTTAATGTAGATCGCCTCCCTTCGGTTGCTGGCAAAACATTTACACAAGATTCATTGTAGCTCTATAAACATATATTGCTACAAGATTATTCAATCTATAATCAATTCGCTATTAATGTTGAATATTTCCAGCTCCAAGCTATGTCTCTATATTATGTAACCAATATGCATGTACATGAATCACCATTCTCAAATTCAAATCACTGTTCATTGAGGTTATAAACCACTCAGTTAATAAAAGTTACTATGATATATTATATAAATTTGTTGCATATATTTGACAAGTCACTATACCTATGTTTATTTAAATCACTGAGCAAAAATTGTTGTATTTTATAAAATAACTCATTGTTTTAATAAGTTGTTAGACATGGCATGTTGGTTTTTCAACTTAACTGGTATATATTTATATATCTAAGCCCCTATAAAGATACAACTTAATATCAATCGACCAGATAGTTAGGTGAAATTTGATATACAAATATACATTTATTTATGCAGATCGACACCTATCACATATATTGTTCTAATCAGGTAAACTAACAATTATATTTAGTAGTTAATAATATGTAAATTTAATAGTTTGGTTCATTGTTCATTCGCTAAGTTTAAATAAGAAAATTATAAGTTTAATCATCCCCAGAGTAATTTCGATTACTCAAAGTGTTATCTACATGAGTATCACGATACTATGTTTTTAATATGGCCTAATACCTATAGTTCATTATTAAAATCAGGTTCTACTAAGATAAGGGTCATATTTTCAACAAATCTTAATTTTGGATTGGTCATGAATAATAAATTGAATACAGATCAATAAAACAATAGTTTTATACAAATCATAGTATTCAACATTCAACATAGTGCATTCAATATACTTTTAACTTACTATTTTCACAATAGTCAATATAAGTGCATAAAATTTAAGTACATAACCAACCTGAAAATTTGCTCAATTATTCCTTAAGATGCAAGTCTAGAAATCCTTCTTTTGCTTCCATGGTCCACTCTACCTTTTTCCTTTGAATTTCCTTCCCCCATGTCTCTCCCTTTTCCTCCCATATATTATTTTTTTTCCCATGAGGAAAAGCGTAGATTTAGTTCCTTTAAATTTTTCTCTTTGTTTTTTTAAATTATTTTATTAATATCTTTCCTTATGTTTTTCTCTAATTTTAAACCTTTCCCTTTTCTCTTTTTCTATTATTGTTTTTTTTTTTTTTTTCTTTTCATATTTTACTCATTATCTCTAATTATAATAATTAATAAATTCACCAATTAAATTAGCACTAAGTAAATGTCAAAATGGTTTAATAATAAATATGTTAATCATTAACCCCAAATTTGCACTAATTATGAAAATTGTATTTCATAATTTACATAAGACAAATTCTAAATAACCATTAAATTATGCTAGTAAATCATGATCAAACAACTATCTAATGCAAGCCACATTAAATATATTATGTTAACCATTTTATTATGCATTCTAACATGTGCAGCTAATGTGGTGTGTGCAGGATTTTGGTCGATTTCTCTATCTTCCTCTGATATCTCCATCTATGTCACCCCTCTCTGATGATACTCTGCCTCCATCATGTTCTAAGGGATGAGTTCTCCTATGTCAACCTCACAACAAGTAGGTAGTTAGAGCATAACATCATGGTATACATAAATCATAAAATGTAACTAAAATAACAAATCAACATGTTCGTAATGTAAATATTTACACTACAACTAACTCATAGCCATGTATCATGTAACCTAAATAATATCAAACTATCCCATAACAACATATATCTCAAATATTAGTCAAATCAAATTTGTCAACTATAAATATCCATGGATAATCAAATAGTTTGCTTAATGAGGAATCAAGATGTAACAAGAGATGATCACGTTGTAGATCTAGAAGATTAGACGATAATTGATAGGATGGTGATGGTGTGAAAATATAAGAAAGAAGGCCATGTTATGTTCCTAACTAGCTTAGAAGATCCAACAATTTGAATAGATGCACGTTTGGTCAGGGCCAAGCTGGGAGGCATGGATTAGTGGAAGGAGGTAGACATGGCACACCTCTATGTGGTTAGACAAATGGTTAAGGGAGTAGAGTACTATTACTCCCTAAATTTTATAGAAAATATTGTAGAGATGTAGAGAATTCACATTGCATGTCCAACCACATTTTTCCTTGGGGTGCAATTTTTCTCATTCTAGTTTTGATGAGATTGGCATCCTAAAGTACTTAGGTAAAAAATTGAATTGGATTTACCCACCAAAGCATAAGTCCCATACCAAAGAGTTCAAGTAATTCACGTGCCCCAATGCCATCACACACTCCCACAAGACCTAAACGAAGGGTTGGTTTAATGGCATAAAGGAGGCATTTGGGGATGAGTGGCATGTACCTAAGGAATTTCCCATGTAGATGGGATCCTATGCATAGTTTTTTTATTAATAAACAATATCCCCTCATGTATATTTGGATGGAAGCCATAGACAACATGTTAGGGTGGCTTAAGTTGCCCTATGCCTTCGCCACTAGATACTTCATGGACTTGGTGAACAGTAATTTGGACATGCACCCTGTGAAGATTGGTGTAGACAAGATTGACATTGAGATCCATACTCTTAGTAATATTTACATTTACCCATGAAGGCAAGCATGTGTGGAGAAGCATGAATCTGATAGGACTGACATTAATCCTTACTAGATAGTCATGCAGGGTCAAATCTGGGTCATCTTCTATATATTCAGGCTACTAAAGAAATTGAGAGACTAGGAGGTAGATAAGGAACCACTTCCATCCCAACCAGAGACACACACAGAGGTGAGGAATTGAAAAAAAGAGAAGATGCCAAGACCCAAGGCTGCCAGCTCTAGCAAGATGCAAGACCAACCCAAGGTCATCCAAAAACATCGACAGTAGGCCTCATCGTCACTAGAGACCCATGGGTTACCTTTAGAGTAAAAGGACATCATTGTATCCTAGTTAGCCCCTCAAGCAGAGCATAAATGACAAAGGAAAACCCCATCACTGATGAAAGTCAACGAGGTTCTATCCTAATAAAAGGATGACTCTACACATCTCGCTACTCAAGTAGAGTCTGAATAAGAAGCACCTTTAGTGGTAATTTCAAACATAGGTGAGGCATCTCTAGAAGTGCACCCTATCAAAGAACCCACTCCTAAGCCAAGTGAGGAACAACCCCATGAGCAGAGTGAAGAATAAACTATTATGCCAATCGAGGACCATCTTATGGCCGAATAATAAGTGGACATTGAAAGTCCAACAGGGGAGAAGGACCCAATAGATAGGACCTTGGTGCTAGTTCCAATGAGCAATGGGAAAAGAGTCCCAAGATTATTGATTTAGAGCGTAACCCCCAAAAGGGCAAAAAACTGATGCAATAGGTAGGGAAAAAACAATATCCAAATCAAGAGCCTCCCATTCACACCGCATTTTAATAAGACATGCCTAACAAGCGTTTATATTTGTGAAATTTTTTCTTTGAACATGAGTCCACAGAACAAACCCAACATGAAATGTTCTTTGAGATGGAAGTTTATCATGATGAAGAATGATTTGAGATTCCAAGGAAGAGTATTAACATAATCCCAAAAATGTTAGGTGTTCCTAACATGCTCTGGATAAGTCTCATGTTTTACTCTCTAATGCAAGTGGGTGAGACACTGATCAAGTTTGCCCTAGAAGTTTCTAGGCAAAATATTTTTAATAACCATGATGTGAACTAGATCTGTGCTAAACATCGGGAGGCCATGCACCTATATAAAGAGGAACATGAAACATGGTGTAAGTTTGAGGATGAAATTGAAGAACTCAAGTGTCAACAATGTGCGGTAAAAGCAGATTGACTTAAGACATTAGGCCTTTGCCAAATAATTGTGATAAGCAAACCAGTGCTTGTGGATGGACTTCCTGTTACTATTAAGGCAATCAATAATTTATAGATGCTCGTGGACCTTTTTCTCACTTAATGTAAAAACCAAACGGATCCTTGATAGGATTAAATTTGGATAATCGAGTAGTTTTCTAAGGCCATGGATGTATGCAGTGAATTTTTAAATAAACTAAGCACCAACATTCCCATCATTGATGGGGTTTTTGTCAACTTGGCTTAGCCAAGTAAAAATTTGGAAGCATAATTACTACTTGAGGAACAACAACACTAGCAATTGGTTGAGAATACTTTGAGCATCAAGGCTCGTGCCCAATACACAAAAGTTTTCTAGGACATCAAAGAACTAGAAGTATAAATAAATTCCCATCGAGAGTAGCTGAATGTTAGTTTATCAACACTTTGAGGACAAGTTTTGGTAGAGGTTGGGACCTTTGAGGACATTCATAAGACTACCAGTGGTCAGTTTGGGACTTTGGCAACTCAAGCTAATACCTTTTTAGAGTAACCCAAGGAATTGAAGAAATTTAAGGGTGAGGCATAATTTATTACTTCCAATCATCAAATAGCCCTCAACTAGTGAGAGGAGCTCAAGCACAAAGTCCAAGAGGTGGATCCCACATTTTTTACCATTAGAGAAATTGTTGTATAATCTAAGATGGACTATTGATTTAGTATGGGGTGATGTTGGACCCCAAATTTTATAATAATTATACTCTAAGTATTTTTGAACCATAAACACAAAAGACCAAGGGCATAAAAGTAGGTACACAGTACCATGATACAAAAGAGGGAAACATAAGGGAACGGTGTGAAATACCTTGGCATGGAAGGGTGAGTCGTGAAAAATAAGGAATTAGAGAATGAGCAGAAGCCGCACGACTCAAAGAAGCACAAGACCAAGACAAGAGCATAGGAACCAGAGGTGATTAAAAATTATTTTACAGAAGAAGTGGAGATTAATGAGAGTGCAAATCTAGCACTGATCCGTGAAAGAAGAAGAACATGAATATGAAGATCTAGCATAAAGAGGGTATATAACGGTTGTTGGGCCCAATTCAAAAGGGACTTAAATTTAATGACTTGCCATGACTTCTTTCTTTGAAATAGTCATTGGCTTGTCATCTTTTGTGTATTAATATTATGACTTGAGAAAGGGGTTCGCCTATGTATAAATACCCCTCTCTTTGTTTAGAGGGGGTTCTTCTTGTTGTTATTGAATATAGTTGTGTTGTTATTGTTAATGTAGAGATATAGAGATCATCTACTAAATGATACACATGTGTAATCTTATCAATTTGATTAATGGAACTACGATTTTTTGAACCTTAGTGTGATGAATATGTTTGGTGTTAAATTTGCTTTATGATACTAGTTATATGCAATGTGTAAATTCATCAAATGACTAGTGCTAAACTAGTGCGGATATTAATAATGACTAAATGTATTAACTCAAGCACTCAAGTAACATTTTTCCAACCATCATCACATAGTAGAATCAATGGGGATCGATCCTTGTTATGCACCTCGAGTGAGCATGTAGGGTTTCCCCTCATGTGATATGCTAACATGCAAGCTTATTGGCATCTTCCTTCTATTAGGTGTGCAACTAATACGTAGTTATGTGAAGCTACAAAAAAAATACCCAACACCAACCATCATTGGATGTTTCATAGGGTTTGCCTTCTTTACTCGTGGTTTTGGTCGGAGGATTGGTGATGGGAATGAGAGCGAAATATCTTATCTTACATTGAGCTAACTAACAATGAAAATAAGTGTTGGGTAAATTTACATACATCACCCACCGACTGAAACACTTCCCATCAACTTAAATATCAATGGTTTTCCTAAGGTATTGTGCAAGGTCAACTTCTACACATATTATCCTTTGAGGTTTACTGCCATAGAACTTGTCAATTTTAAAACAAACAAAACAAACCAAGGGTTTCAAAAGATGTTTTATGATCGAACATAAAGGCATAAGTATACCAAGGAATTACACCAAAATTGAGATCTTAAGCTTGGTGTTATGTTACACCCTTAACTGATAATGCATATAATGAGATATAAGGCTGACTTATGGCTAGCATAACCCTTAATTAAGTTATATGATCATTTATATAGTTTCATATTGGTGTTAGGGTCAACCTAAGGTGTGCCCATGATATAAAAATGTTACATATAGGAGGTAGTGGTAAGCATTTGATCATCATATTGTAAATTCTATTCTTATTGTATGGTTATGGAGGTTGTCCCCTCAAAGTGGCTCCTCATTTATTCATATATTCTACTATATTTCAGTCATATTTTGATTCCACTTTATTTTTGAATTAATATCATTATGTAGTCATCTAAAAATGTCACTTGAGTGCTAAGAGTGTTACTTGAGACTGCCTATCCACAACTTAGCCCTAGACCTTTCTTAAGGCTTATTTATACACTTATCCAACCTTCGTGCAAGCCACACACATCCCTAAACATCCCTAAAGTAGTCCCAGATCCCCACTTTAGCATCATGCCCTCTAGTGCCTTAGGTTCTGCCATGTGGACACTAATGCCATAACTGGGACAATAACGCCAATGGCACTAGTGTCCCAGTTTGGGCGCTATTATCCTTTCACTACCTTTTGTCACCAACTGATATCTTTTGAAATCAAAAACCACCTAGGGTCAGCCTAAACCTCTTTTAAGACCTTCAAAAGCACTAGAACAACATATATACAAGAATTTTAGCCATTTATTCACTAGATGTAAATCAGATGTAATAACATGAACTAACTCAGAATAAGTTGTGCACAATCCAGGTTATTAATCCCTATTCTACCCTACTTCTGTATACAGTCATCCACAACCATCCCAAGCTTAGAATACATAGATTTTCAGTCTCTAATATCATTCAAAGCACTCAAACCAACATTCATACTAGCTTAACTTATACTTGTACCAACACTTCGGTGGGGAGAACTACATCAGGATTGGCCCCTCCTCAGTATTGGTATGTAGGCAACTCTCATCACAATGGGGTGTTGAGGATGTCCATCCTTCCCCACTAACATCACACTTTGATACTTGTGCCAATCAAATGACCTAACAACATAGAGCTCTAGGGTTTACATGCAAAATCAGTCAAAAAAGGTCATTGACATGGAATCAGAACTTGTGCATGCAGGAATAGGCTTGGTAGACTCTGACACATGTGCACCCAAAATCTCAGAGTAGTTATGCATAGAGAAGACTATCACCAAAAGGAGGACACTAGTACCATTGGCACTACTATCCAATTAAGGCACTACTGTCTAAGAAGGGTTTTAACAATTGGATCCTATCCACAATACTCATTATCTCCTATCATAGTTTGTAGCCTTCAAATATTTTATCTCGGTTAGTTTTCAGCTAAGTACTTGTTTGCATCATTTATTACTATTTTTAGAAAGGTCAAACTAGGTCAATTCTATTACAAATCAATGGTTATATTTATTGCATATCTTATACCCTAATTTACTATATGCAACCCCTTTAACAACCTAGGGCTTAAAATCCATAACCCTAAAAAGTTAATTCACATTAGAAGTGGTATTAGAGCTTCAATTTGGGCAAAACCCTACTTTTAGAGAATTGCTTAAATTTTACAATCTATTGTGAATTTTTATACAATTTTAAACTAGAGTTTGAAAATCATTCAAGGAAATTACTATAATAAATAAAGGTTTAGCGATAATTTTTGAGCAAGTTATTATGGTTTTATGGTTTTTCATATATTTCCTCTACAAGCAACATTTTAAGATTTTTTTTTAATTCTTTACATTTTCAAAAAGATTGCAAAAATTTTGTAGGGGTTTGTTTTTGATATTTTTTTTAGGCCAACATAGGTCATAAATCTCTTAGTCAAAGTTTGGTTAAAGGAGAAAATCAAATTCGACATTGTCAAGCCTTGGTATGACAGGGACACAAACTAGGGGTTGTGACAATGGCTCTGACTATGGGTAAAATTTATAAAAAAGAAAAAATAGAGGACTAAAAAATGGGAATTAGTGGATCTTTTGTTCTAGGGTTTTATTTGACAAATCACAAAGTGAGCCAGCTTGAGTACGGTGTGCAAAACATACAATATGATATAAGCACAATCAAAGAAGATTTGGTGAAGATCATAATGGCTTTGGAAAATAATCAACAAAACAACCACCTATCCCACTACATAGTTGAACCAAGTTGGATCTTTGAGCTAGGCCAATCCAAATCCACGTACATTGCAATTGTGAAACATGATGCCAAAAGTGGAAATGTGTAAGTTCGATGGGAAGGATTTGATCACCTGAATCAACCAAATGGAGAATATTTTTTATGTATATCATACCCTGTGTGGATAAAAGGTGGTAATGTCACCCTTATATTTCAAACCTGAACAATTCATTTGGTATTGATGGTTGTATGCTTAAAAGAAGAAGAAGGCTTTCAGTGTCACTTGGTTAGTATTTATAAAGGAATTACAAACACACAACAATAGTAGCGTGGTAGAAAATTACTTCAACTAATTGGAAAATTTGTGGCAAGCAAGCCTAATCAAGGATTATAGTCATCAATTTCAAAACCTAAATGACTTATTTCTTGGAGATTTCAAAGACCGCATTCAACATGAGGTATGCATGTTTTATCTAGTTAATGTTTCTAATTTATCATCACAACAGAGAGAGCATAGGAAAAATTATTATCCAACAAGATGCAGACATTAACTAACATTAGAGATCATGGCATATTGACACCATCATTTCCTTGGCCTATTAGGTTGACACCTCAACAAATTGAATAGAAAAGGGTAAAAGGGTTATGTTTTAATTGTGATAGCAAATATAGTTGAGGACATAAATGTGTAGAAAAGAAGTTGTTATTCATTTAGGGTCCCAATGAAGAAGAAGAGGATGAAGAAGGTGTAGTAGGGGTGGTTGATGAAGTAGAGGATGAATTGGGAGATCCCTAGACAACTATCTCTTGTCATGCACTTTTAGATATTAACACCCCACAAATCCCTCAAGGTAGTGGGTTTATTGAAAAAATAAAAGGTGATAGTATTGATTGACTCAAGAAGTAGTCACAACTTCATCAACCATAAGTTGGTTATGTGTTTGAACTATTTTGTTTATCTAGCTCTAAATTTTTAGATTATGATTGTAGATGGGATTGTATTCAATTGTTCAAGGAACACCATGGGAGACTACCTATGTTTTCTATTTCCATGGGTGGAGCAAACATTGTTTTGGGAGTCAAATGGCTCACTACCTTGGGAACTATTGAGATGAAGTTTTTAAGAGTTGTTCATGCGCTTTCATTCAGAGGGTAGGACTTTTGAAGTGCATACATTACATGCAAAGTTTCAATAAGTGGCAATCTCTCATCATATGCAAAATATATTTAACAAGGGTGTAAATGGGTTTGTGGCATAATTATTTTCATTAGAGGCATAACATTCAAAGGTGTCTACTTTGCTTAATTTGTAGGCTATTATAGACATGCACTCCCAAAAGTTTTGCCTCTCAAAAGAGATCATGATCATGCAATAAAACAGTACTAAGGAGCCAATCATTGAACATCAGCGTTGATGGGTACCTACATGTTCAAAAGAGTAAGATTAATAAATTGATACAAGAAATTTTAGAAGTTGGTATTATTCGTAATAGTCAACATGTGTATTCTTCTCTAGTGGTGATGGTGTGTATGAAGGATGACTCCCGATGTATGTGTTTGAACTAAAAATAACTCAATAAATACATCGTCAAAGATAAATTTCCTATTATGGTAATTAATGATTTGCTAGATGAGTTACATGGTGTTATTTATTTTACAAAAATAATAAAGTCTTTAGAGCAAGGGGTAAAAACCAACATAGAACTCTTAATATACAAGGGACCATGTTTGAGAATGGTCACACATTATGTTTGAGAATGGTCACACATTAGGCTGGGATAATGAACTCAAAAAGGAAAAAACCTTTGGTCAGGGTTTGCAACCTTCTAACTTAACACTATGGGGTTGCCATTGAGTGTGAACCGAACTCTTAAGCATGGATTCAAATGGTATTTGGCCACAAAATATTCAATAAGAGTATGTGCTTGAAACCACTAGGATGTTTTTTCAAATTCAAGAATTTCTAAAACAATACCAAGAAGATTACTCTAAGAAAGGTATACATTATCTCATATAAGACTTTCAATATAAACTTATAAACTTTCTTTGGTGCCACTGTTGCTACCTCTAGAGTGAGATATATCTAATGATACAAGCTCCCATAGGAAGCTCATTAAATAGAAACACTGTTAACTATTAAATACTAATCAAGGCTAAAATAAACCCTATAAAATCGAATAAATGATGACAAAATAACACCAAAGAAAAAACAAAATGTTAGTTCATAACAAATGTGAAAATCACTCAACACAAACAATACCAAATCAATAAAATTTAATTTTTTTTTTAAAAGATCAACATCAAGTCAAATACATGGCATATCCAAAACCAACCTACACCGTTCACCACCATGTGATTGATTATAAAACTACATTTTTAACACATTACTTTTTTACAACTTTTAAAGGTTATATCGTACCTATAATCATTAACCTTTTAGAAAGAGGAATCATAAGTCAAGTAAATACAAAGTTGGAAAACGCTAAAAATATCTAATTCCAAAAGATCTCTCGGAAGGTCCCACCGGAAGAGGTGTTTGAGAGCATCTTGAATCTGCTTCCCACGCATCTCCGTCAATTGATTGGGAAAGCAGCAACCAGATTCTGCCATGCGACGGGTCTAGAAAGTAACCAATAAAATAATTGTGTTATGGGACCCACCTACTTCTGGAGACAAAAAGAAGACGGGGCCCACCACTATGTTAAATTTTCACGGCAGCCGCGAAAAACTGTTAAAAATATAATAAATCTATAAATACATTTTGTCTTTAATGTTCCCTTCGACCGTGAACCAGCACATCTATGGGAAAAATATTAATGGCAGGCAAGGTCGACCGTCAAATTTAGGCCCCGGCCGACCCACTCATTCGGTACGCATGCTAGGTCCCCGATCGTTCCGTTGGACTCGAAACCATGAATATTCTGTTTACTGTTGACGATCGCGCTGCCCTCAGTGTCATACAATTCTTCCCAAATTTGGGCAGAGTACGAAGGTTCATGGCAGACTGTCTTTATCGTTGCCTCCACCGCTGCTAAAAACAAAAACGCATTGAAAGGAAATTTTTTTGGTTTTCCTCTCAATTCAGCCGCCCGATGTTTATTAGCGCTGGAGGGTCCACAAATTAGATTCAACAGTCTCAATAAATGCTTTTCGTCTTATGTTGAAATTGCAATTTCTCTTTTATAACCAATTTAATGAAACAGACATAATACACAGGCCACTTGTTTTGTTTAAATTGAAAATCTCTGCATTTAGCGGAAACATTTAACGGATTTGATTGGTTTATTGCTACCTGCGTCCTGCGCCATCATACTAGCGTAATCGATGCTGGCAATTATTATACCTTACAATCTTGCCGACAGTAAAAATTTGAAAAATAATACACATTGATTTCTTTTTTTTTACATCTATTTCAGCAATGGTTAGATGTATCCAATTTAATCGGTTGACATTTCTTATTTTCAATACTTTTAAAAACAAAAATTCTCCATAGCCAATCAATTTTTTAAAGTAACAATTTGCTTTCGTTAACAGAGCATACGACAACATTTATAATTCTCTCTTCTCAAAATAGTAAACCTGCACAGCTTCAGCTTCGTCAGTTCTGTAATTTAATGGCCTAATGACCGTAGTTATAAATTTTCGACAGTAAAATACAATCAGATTTTTTTGTAAACTGTATCGGATGCAATCTAGAATTTTAAATAGACAATTAAAAATTATAAAGAATTACAACCAAAACAATTATATATATTCTTATCTTTTAAGTTGTCTTCTTCTACTATAAACAATGTGATTATATGATTCAAGGTAATGTTGAAGGGATCAGCATCATCAAAATTTATCCCTCAAAATTTTACATAACAGTCAGCTGGGACCATCAGTATCTACGCTTTTCAGTAGTAAAAGATAATATTTAAAAATATATATATATTAGATTCAGAGAAAATTTTGGATGAATAATCAAAATATCTTAAAGAATTATATTAAATATATATTATATTTTAATTTTTAAATTTTTATTAATATTTAAAAAATAATATTTATTTATTATTTATATTTATGATGATATTTTATTTTAATATTATAAATATATTATAATTTTGTAAAAGAGGAGTTAGAGGACCCCGTAAATCACGATAACCATGGTTTACCCCGCTACACCTGTCTAGTTCTGTGAATGGGATGGGCGTCAATCATTACTAGGTCGCGAGGAGAGCGCCTGTTTTTGCTCTATGTTCGCCACGTGTTCTCATATAAAAAAATCAATAATCAAAATGAAGTGATTCATCTGTTTTCGTTAAACACACGAGGTGTCACATACCTAAGTAGTGCTGCTGTTGTAGGGAGCTTTCGGATCTTCGGTCAGTTGCGTTAAGAGTCGGTGCAATAAATGACTCGTGCGAAATTGACAGCTCACTGTGATTATATCGAGTCGTGACTTCTCCTGCTGCGTGCGTTGCTTCAAATTGTATCTGTTTTTCAGGTCGTCAGGCCGTGCTGCTTTTTGTTATCGGAAATGGCCAGCACAGGAATCGAACTCCCGTTCAAGCGCGTTCGCAAGATAAACCTCAGGTTCAGAATTTCCTACTATACACAATGGGGGGAAAATTTAGCGGTGTGCGGGTCCGATCCAGGGCTGGGATGTTGGGATGTAAATAAGGCCCTGCGATTGGTGCCTTATCATCAGGGGGACATTCTCTTCTGGCATGCAACCCTCGCCGTTGCTGACGACTTCTCTTGCGACTATAATTACTGCGTTGTGGATGACCAGCGCAATCTTCTCAAGCGGGAATCCGGCAAACGACGGACTTTTACTCTACCCCAGGATCTTCCCGACGGAGCGTCAGTTGACGTTTACGATCTGTGGCAGGTATTTTTCTTGAACTTTTCACACTTTAAACATTTTCTTTTTGTTTTTGTCTGTTAACTAAAATGTTAACACTCTGGAATCCATATAAAAGCGAAAGAGAAAAGGTATTTTTTGTTTTCTAATTAGTACAGAGCTGATTTTTTTTTGTCAGACTTCAAGTTAGAAGCACACGGTCATATGGAGGGAAATTGCTTTAAAGGGTTGAATTTGTGGATTTTGGGCCTTTTTTGTGTGAATTTGGGGAATTTTTTGCTTTTTGTTTTGGGTGTTAATTTAGGGCTCGCGTTTAGTGTCTAAAACCCTTTCCGTCTTTTGACGGGTTCCATTCAAATTTACTCGAGTCACTCCTCGCGCGGATCAATTTGGTCTTTCTGTATGTTCTGATACTCATTGTGGGAACGTTTATACTATGCTTTTTGTGTCCATGATAGCTATTTTTCAGTCCATAGATAAATTGGACAAGTCAGAGTTATTTGCTGGCTTCCATTAAAATCTGTGTCATATTATATTTATAGTTTAGATAATTCCTGGAGAGGCTACGGGCCATCTTTAAGACGGTGTGGCATAAGTTTGGATTATATTCTCAATATTTGTAAAATTTTTCACGTTTTGAATGTATCCCATAATCGTTACTTATGGCTGTAGGGATATTTGAACCTGGGTGAAGTTCCCACGAGTGTTCCCCATTACCACCATTACAGGACACAACCTCGCCACATCTTTGGGAGATTTGAACCCGGGTCATGCTCTTAGGAATGGCCCCCATTACCATTAAAGCACAGCCCTGTCTCATATCTGCTGGAGTTATGGGCTGCCTTATTCTAATGGAGAGATTTGAACTTGCGTCACACTCTTAAGAATGCGACAAGCTTGGACCTGTTTTATATAAGTTAACAAGAAAAAAGAGTAATTTACTTGCTTGGCTGAAATTCTCTGTTTTTTAAAATTAAAATAACCCCATCATTTACAGACTTAAGAACTTAATATTAAATCATGAACTAAAGAAATGTGTGGGATACAAATTCATCAGATCTTATAAGATAAGATCCTACCTTCAGGATAGCAATTGCAGTTCATGAATAATCCTGAGAAATGGAAACAAAGCTGCTTTTCTGGTTTGGATTGATTGAGGATAGCGATTGCAATTAATGAATTGTACTGACAAATGGAAAGACAGTTATTTGCTGGTCTGGGCGAAATTGTATGTTATTCGATGGTAACAAGTGGAAAAAGACTATTTTTGTGGTTTGGATTAAATTCTGTGTTCTTCTATGTCAACAAGCTTGTAAAGAGTAATTTTCTGGTTTGGGTTAAATTCTGTGTTTCTCTAAATAAAAGTTTTTCCCTCTGGGATTTCTTGGACTTAACATAGATTTTCAAAAGAAATGCGTAGGTTCAAATAATTCTAGCTTTCCATAACATAAGAGCCTACCTTCAGTATGGTGATTGCATTTCACCATAGCAAGAAGAGGCTGTGTTTGAATTGAGATCCGAGTAATTTGCTGGTTTGAACTAAATTCTGTGTTATTCGATGTCTTTCCTTTGGGAACTTTAGGACTTAAAATTCGGTGCCCAAAATAAATTTACAGTATACAAATTCATATGGTTTCCTGTAAGATAAGATGCTACCTTTGCAATAGTGATTGCAGTCCATGAATAGTACAGGCAACGGAAACAAAGTTATTGTCTAGTTTGGATTCGATTCTATGTTGTTCTATGTTAACAAGTGGAAAAACAGGATTTTTATGTTGTTCTATGTTAACAAGTGGAAAAACAGGATTTTTTTTTGGTTTGGATTAACTTCTGTGTTAGTTTTCCCTCAGGGATTTCTTGGACTTAATATAGCTTTTCAAAAGAAATGTGTAGGTTCAAATATTTCCAGCTTTCCATAACTTAAGAGCCTACCTTCAGTACGACGATTGCATTTCACCATAGCAAGAAGAGGCTGTGTTTGAATTGAGATCTGAGTAATTTGCTGGTTTGGACTAAATTCTGTGTTATTTGATGTCCTTCCTTTGGGAACTTTAGGACTTAACATTCGATGCCCAAAATAAATTTATAGTGTACAAACTCATATGGTTTCCTGTAAGATAAGATGCTACCTTTGCGATAGTGATTGCAGTCCATGAACAATACAGGCAACGGAAACAAAGTTATTGTCTAGTTTGGATTCAATTCAATGTTGTTCTATGTTAACAAGTGGAAAAACAGGATTTTTTTGGTTTGGATTAACTTCTGTGTTATTTGATGTTAAAATTTACCCTCCATTTGGGGACTGTACAACACAATAAGCATAAATTCAAAATAAATGATTTGACTACAAATTGATTTGGTTTATACTTTATTGTAAGATAGGAGGTTGCGTTAAGGAGACATTTTCTGTGCTTATCAATTATCATTTACAAATATTGAGATCCTATATTGGAACAATGGAGTATTATAACTCTTAACAATGGGTAATTTTTATTAATAAATTTGTTCAGCAGCATCTGGTAGGTGTAACCTGGTTACATTGAGTGGGTAGCACTCCATATTTAACCACAGCTCTCTACTAGAAATCTTTTCAGCAGTTGTCTTCAGTATTAACCATCTCTGGCTTTACTATTTTGTTTCACATGCCTTACACCCTCCTAAATATTGCAACCTAAGGAATATTTGTTGTGCTTGAG
The DNA here is from genome assembly GCA_037957365.1 of Torreya grandis. Lineage (NCBI taxonomy): Eukaryota > Viridiplantae > Streptophyta > Pinopsida > Cupressales > Taxaceae > Torreya > Torreya grandis. The sequence continues at coordinate 955,879 of JARHVA010000430.1, forward strand.
ATTCCTGCCTTTGTGCATGTGTTGCTTATAGGCAAGGTGTAGGTGTATTTTGCATATGGTAACAATTCATTAATGTTAATATTCTCAACTTTCATGCTTATTGTTTATGCTAACTAGCATAATAATGATATTCTTTTTCTGTGCCTTTTAATTTTCATTTTGTTAGTCTGTTTTTCTGTATTTCATCATTTTGTGCCATCCTTATATTGTTCTCAAGCCAAGGGTGTACCAGAATATTGTTTCAATTTCTAATTTGTCACTTCTTGCTGCCTCTCAAACCCCTCTGCGTTTCTCTTCTAATCACTGTATCAGTGATTGGCGTTATGTCTTTTTACATGGACCACTTTCTGGTATCGTGTCTTGTGGATAAGATGTACTAATGTACCTTAAAGGCTTATGCTGAAGTGATTTCAGGAATCTTGTACTGATGTTCAAAGTGAGATCCTTGTTGCTATAAATATGTTACGATGACCAAACATAATTCAATTATGACCAATGCTTTGAATAGAAGCCTATTAAACTGGCTAATAGGTGTTTTTATTTGCTGACAAACCCCAAGTACTTGAGAAATCAGAAGCATGCTTAATGTTGGAAATAATAATAAACACTTATCCATCAATTCCATACAGCTGTTCTGTTTAGGGTAGGGAGTGTGGGAAATCGGGTAGTCCCCCGAGATAGATAAATTCATTTGGTGGGGGAGGAGGCAGGTGGGCAGCAGGCCCTATATCTATTCTATACGGGGTTGGTATATCTATAGGGACTGCTATAGCTTAACCTTGCTATTGTTACATGGACTGATTTACTTTTTAAACCGGTGGTTTGTATGAGGCTAAATTTTCTTTAGAATGGCAATGCAATTTTTTTTGCTTGGCACAAAATTTGCTGATATAGTATATATTTGACCATTAGAACACTTTTTCCCCAAAGGGTAGCCATGCATAATGCCCTTTTGGTCAGAATATAACACACATAAGATTCTCATTCATTAAATTTCAATACTAGATGCTTACATATATAGAGTCCTCTGATCTGCTACATACATGGAGTTAGGCTTATCAACCACAACCAATGCCCCTACATTCTCTCTATCACATTTATCTCTATGATGAGTTGTTTTTCAATAACTCATACACGCTATTTTCTAATATTAATATAACGCACTAAATTATGAAATATCCAACATTCCCTCCCTTAGTGCAGACATGGAGAGGAACCACACCCCACGAATTGGAAACAAACATGTATATAACACGTACACATAAACACTGTGCTACTTATGACAACTGTTGCTTGTGATCACCTACATATGTAAACACAATTGTGCATGCTTTCACTTCTTGTGAGTGTTAGGCTTCTCACCAACAAATCGCTTACAACTCTAGCAATTACCTACATATGCAAACACAATTGTTTACGCCATCAATATTCTTCAAGTGCGGTAATCCGCTTTTGATCGTGCGCAGCCTCTGCGCAGTCGAACACACTTGTTTGTTCTTCTACACATAGCTCTCACCTCTCATGCAATCCTTTGCACTCCTCTGCACAAAGCTTGCTCATATTCCCTCGCACAAGTCCTGCGCTTGCTCGCAGACTTCCATGCAATGATCACCTCAAAACGCAACTTACGCATCTCATTGTGCACTCCTTAGCTCATCGTCCTGTGTGCCTTACTGGCATTTGCTTGCAAACTAGCTTGCTCCATCAGGGTCCACTTCAGCATAACCACATGTTGGCCTACCCCAACTGCGTGGCTCAACTAGTGGCCTAGACCAACTGAGAATCTTAGGATTGGTTGGTGTTAGCTGTCAACGGGATTCCTTGGGATCGTGACTGTTTGCGAACAGCCTGGAATCACACAACCCAATCATTGGACACCGCCGAGCAAGAAGCTTTGTCGTTGCCGTGCAAGGATGGTGAGACGTGTCAACTTCGCCTTCATTATACTCTACAACAGTGGTTGCGACTAACCTTGTAATCATACATGTTAAATATGTAACATACGCATCCGGCCAAGAGATCGATGCCATATACAGTTATAACATAGATAGCATGCTCCATGTATCTATTCTATAACACATGCATTGTAACACATTGTACCGGCTTTTCCCTATTCTTTACTATTGAATAGAAGTTGCATTTCCTACAATTAAGACTTTCGCTCCATTTAATGTGTTTTGATTGTTCTGTCTGAATACATCTCGATGCATTCACTGTGCACAACCAAACTCGGTTGTTCCCTGCACACTTGGTCCTAGGCCGTGTGGTTGCAGATCATGGGTATCAGAGCAAGTAGCTCTTTTTCTTTCTATGCATGTAACCACACGAGCGCAATAAGAGAGAAGGTCTAAGAGTTGGTTTTGTTTCAAAAATTCCAGAAGAACGTCATAGCAAAAGCAAGATTGTTGATGCCCAGAAGTAACTTGAGTAGCCCTAGAAGTTCTAAGGTTCATTGTCGACGCATTGGAGGCACAACACATCGAACGTTTTGGTCAGTTTCGTGAATTGATGATGCAACTCAACCCAACACCTTCCCATCCATCTCCATAGTATGCTCAACAGTGGTTTCAACAACAAACACCCTTCAAAGTACAAGTCAATCTCGACATCCCTCTCTTCTAAGGCAAGATCGACGCCAAAGCATTGATATCTGGATTTGACAACTCAAGGCGTACTTCTCAATCAATTGTTTCATTGATCCTGAGAAGATCACCTTCACAGTATTGAAGATGTCCATTTTGGTTGTTCACTTGAGGGAGAACTTCAGTACGCAGCATGCGCAAGAGTGTGTTTCAATCGAATCATGGAAGACTTTTGTCAATGCGCTGAAGGAGTGATACTAGCCTCTCTGACACTTTGAAGATGAATACATCAAGTTCCAACAACTTTGTCAGAGCAAGGATCAGTTAGTGGAGGACTACACCAACACATTCCATGACTACTCTGCATGTCTGTGGGAGAACTTAAGCGAACAACATAAGGTGCTAAAGTACATCAACAGACTCTTGCCTTATATCTGTGCGAAGATGGAGTTCTTGACTTCTGCCACTTTGTGGCAAGCATATCACAACGTGGCCAAGATCGAAGCCAAGGCAAAGATGAAGCAGCGTTCTACCTCTTCATCCAATGCAGTGCACAAGGGCCAACCCTCGCATAACTCCACATCGTAGCCTTTTGCGCAGAAGCAAAACACTTCTCGCAAAATTGAGCAATCTCTGAAGACTTCTCAATACTCGAAGGCTCCTGCGCCTTCTGCTTCAAACAAAGGCAAGAAGTCAAGGGATAAGTGGTGCCACCGCCATTGCTCATCCACTCACGACGATTTTGAATGTCGTGTGCAACAATCCTTGCTCACACAATCTTCATCAGGACCCACATCGATGGACAACATTGATCCTGATGCCTCTTGTCTAAGTACCAACACCACTGCGATCGACATTTTTGAGAAGCAGAATGTCTCTTCCATAGCAAGTTCTGGGTGAAGGGTCAACCTCTTCTTGTCATCATAGACAGTGGTAGTCAGAAGAACATCATTGTGCAATCACAACTCAAAGCCATGGCCTTGCCACTGTTGCGCATCCTAAGCCATATTCTCTGGGGTGGCTGCAATAGGGGAAAGATATACAAGTCCGATGACAATGCACTTTTTAGTACAAAGTCAAGCCTATGGAGGATAATGTCACTTGTGACATCGCACCTATGGAGGTCTATGACATCTTGCTGGGGAGACCATATTTGTACAATCGCAAAGTTACATATCAAGCCAAGCCACAATGTTGGACTATTTGTGCGCAAGACCGCTTTTACAACCTCTTTTAGTCAATGCTCACGACCAAAGTCACTTTGGTCTCTGCCAAGCAATGCTGCAAACTTGTCTTGCATGTGCAAAAGTTTGTGTTGCTCATGGTTCGCCCTGACACACCTACGTAGAAGACAAAGCACACACTGGTAGCTTGCATCACTCGCACCACGTTGCAACAACAACTCGACAAGTTATCAGAGCAGTGTAGCAAAGTATTCACAGAGCCAGAAGGCCTTCCAACTTACTATGCAATAAAGCACTGCATCAATTTGGTTCATGAGTCCTCTCTTCCGAATAGCCCTTTGTATCACATATTAGTTTGGGAGAATGACGAAATCCGGTACCAGATACAAGAGCTCTTGATTAGGGCAAGATCAGGGCTAACTCTTCTCCTTGCGGGAGTCCAATAGTCCTCACCCAAGAAGGATGGGTCTTGGTGACTTTGCATAGACTATCATGCACTCAACAAAATAATGGTGAAGAATTGGTACCCACTGCCACGCATTGACGACCTTTTGGACCAGCTCCAAGCTGCACAATACTTCACCAAGATCGACTTGAATTTAGGTTACCATCAGGTTCTAGTCCATCCTGAAGACGTCTGGAAGACAACATTTAAGACACAGGAAGGATGTATGAATGGTTGGTCATGCCTTTCAGCATAATCAATTTGCCAACCACTTTCATGCACTTGATGGATGATCTACTTAGGCCTTTTCTCAACTCCGTCGTCATCTACTTGGATGACATTCTCATCTTCAACAAGACTTGGGAGGAGCATTTGGAGCACATCTCGCGTGTCTTAGACACCTTGCATCAACACAAGTTGTAGGCCAACTTGGCAAAGTGTGCATTTGGTGTTGCGCAAATTTAGTACTTGGGCTACATTATTGATTGCACAGGAATTTGTGTAGATCCATAGAAGATCAAAGTGATCCAAGATTGGCCTACTCTGCACAATCTCATAAAATTGAGGAGTTTTATTGGACTTGCCAACTTCTACCGCAGATTCATCTTTGGTTTCTCGCACATCTCTTGGGCTCTCAGCCAGATAACACATGCAAAAGCCAAGTTTGATTGGATTTATGCGCAACAACGTGCTTTTGAGGCACTCAAGCAGTCCCTGTGTAGCGCCTATTCTTGTAATGCTTGACATTGCACATTGCTTTGAAATTCACACTTATGCGTCTGACTACGCTCTCGGTGTAATGCTCTTGCAACATGGACATCCGGTTGCATACCACTCAGAGATGTTCAGCGACAGTGCAAAGGTACTCCACCTATGAGAAAGAACTATATGTTATTGTTCAAGCAATCAAGCAAAGGTGCCACTACATTCTAGTGAAGGAGATAGTTGTTCATTCGAATCACAAGCCACTTCAGTTACTATAGACACAGAGCAAGCTGGAGAATCTGTGGCACATGAAGTGGATGACTTACCTGCAATAGTTCCATCTAGTGATCTGGTGATCAAGCACAAGGGAAAGACAACCAGACAACAGATTGCCTTAGCCGACCATTGGTTCATGCACTGATCACTGTGTTGGACACGTGCGGCCACAACTTCGCAGACTAGGTATCCCTTTACTCAGCTAATCAGGACTTTGCAGCGACTTACACCAGCCTCGTGCAAGGTAAACAAGTTCAGGGGTTCTACTTGTTTGACTAGCTTCTTTACAAGCTCAGACATCTTTGTGTTCCTGGTGGTGCACCTCACCAACAACTCATCTAGGAGGCGCACTATGCCAAGACCTTAGGGCACTTCGGCATGACAAAGACTCTAGCCGCAATGCAGTCACACTTCTTCTGGCTGCACATGTGCACAAACATGGAATGCCACATCAAGTTTGCATTCCTTGTTGCATTGCCAATCCCATGAACAAGAAGCTAGGACTTTACACACCTCTATAGGGTCCATCCAGACCATGGGAATCTATTAGTATGTATTTCATGACTGGGTTTCCTGCGGCGAGATGCCAACATGATGTTGTGTTCATTGTAGTGGATAGTTTTCCAAGATGGCTATCATGGTCGCTTGCAAGAAAGACATTGACGTAGCTGGCACTGCACGAGCCTTCAACCATTTTTGGGTTCATTTTGGGCTTCCAACATTAATCGTCTCTGATTGCAGATCGCACTTTGTAAGTCACTTTTGGCAAGCATTGTGGGACTTGATGGGTACGCAGTTGGATCGGTCGACGACCTTTCATCCACAAATAGATAGGCAAACCAAAGTGGTCGATCGCACATTTCTTCATCTTCTGTGAATGTCCAACCGTGCACATGCTTGCACTTGGGATGACAATATCTTGTACATTCAACATGCCTACAATAGAGCCCTTCACAACTCTACGAGTCATAGTCCATTCCAGATATGTCTTGGGTTTCAACCTTTGGCACCTCTAGATGTCTATCGCGCACCAGTCGACACTGAATTGCGCTCATAGGAACGGGAAGTAGACAAAGCCGAGAAGTTTCTGCAACATATCCAGTAGGTTCAACAAATTCTCTCTTGCACACAAGCAAAGTACAAGGAGCGCCATGATGCACATCGCACACCTCATGCATTCTGAGTTGGCGATAAAGTTTGGCTGCACCTTCAAAAGGAACAATTCAAAGGTCCACACCAAAATATCAAGCCTTTGTGTTATGGTCCTTGCACCATTTTGCTTGCAGCTGGTGAGAATGCCTTCGTTCTTGATCTACCTCCGTATTTGGGCATGCACCCAATCTTCAACGTGGAACTTTTCAAGCCCTACATTGCCACTTCTTGAGCCAACAATGACAACATCCTTTTGATTTGATCCTGAACACTTGTGCCCCACACTGCCACTTCTTGGACTAGATCATTGAAGTGATAGAGACACGCACCCACCATGGCACATGTCAACTTTTCCGAGTGGTCAAGGTTGGACAACATGTTGATCAAGCAAAGTGGTAAACTACTCAACAACTTTGAGTACAGTTTCCTCAGCTGCACACTGACGCAATGGAGACCATTGCTCTTCAAGAAAGGGCGAATGATTCGTGCACAACCAAACACACTCCTTGTTTGTTCTTTTGTGCATGCCTCAGACCTCTCACGCTATCCTACACACTCCTCTACATGAAGCTTGCTCATACTACCTCGCACAAGTCCCACACTTGCTTGCAAACTTTCGTGCAATGATCACCTCATATTTTAGCCTGCGCATCGCACTGCACACTCCTCAACTCACAGTCTTGTGTGCCTTACTGGCATTTGCTCGTAGACTAGCCTGCTCCATCGGGCCCCACTTCAACATGACCATGTGTTGGCTTACCTTGACTGTGTGCCTCGACTAGTGGCCCCAGACCAACCGAGAATCTTGGGACTGACTGCCTTTAGTTGTCAGTGGGGATTCTCGGGGTTGCAACCATTAGTGAATAGCTTGGAATCATGCAACCGAATCAGTGGACATTGCCTTGTTGGAAGCTTTGTCGTCACCATGTGAGGGTGAGACACGTCAACTTCGTCTTTATTGTACTCTACAACAGTTGTTGCGACTGCCCTTGTAATCATGCTTGTTAAATATGTAACATATGCATCTAGCCAAGATGTTGATGTCATACATAGTCATAATACAGATAGCATGCTCTGCGTATCTATTATGTAACACATGCACTGTAACACATTGTACCATTTTTTCCCTATTATTTACCATTGAATAGAAGTTGCATTTCCTGCAATTAAGACTTCCGCTCCATTAAATGTGTTTTGATTGTTCTATTTGAATACATCTTGGCACATTCACTTTGCACAACCAAACTCGGTTGTTCCCCACACACTTGGTCGTAGGCCCCATGGTGTGGATCAGCTTTGCCTCAGATTGGCTTCAACAAGAAAAACTAGCCTTAGCTTTAAAAAACAGCTCATCTTCTGGCTTGCTGGACTTGATTATGAAACTCCAATACTAGCTTTAATGTATTTAATGGTGTGTTGCAACAATAATGATTTTTTTGACATTGTTAATAAATATTTTCGACGCAACAATAATGAATTTGTTGACATTGTTATTGATGATCTTTGATGAAAGGAGCTCTTCCTTGAGTATCTTTGCATGTGTGATTTTCAGTTGCAATGAATGGTAGAAGGACATATATTGGGAGTATAACATAAAACTGTGCGAAGGGTCACAATTTATGTTGGATATGAATGGTAAGGTTTAATGTTATGGTTAATGGTTAGGACTTAGGAGGTTAAACCATAACCATATGTGATGCTCTAAATATGTAACTCAAGTTAAATTTAAGTGAGGGATTGTGGTGTACATGGAAACCTACTTTGGGCAGCTAGTACGTGTAATATTTGTTGTAGTGTGATATTATTAAGTTAGGCATAAGGTTTTCATGTTCTCTTACACCAATATGAGACCATTAATTTTGATTAAGAAAATTAATGTGAAACCCATTACATGAAAACACTTAAATTTTGTTGTCATTTTCTGGTTTTAAAAGGATGCTAAATGTTTGTTGAAGTTACTTTGAATTTCTATATATTTTCAACAACAATTTTTATTTCTATTGCATTACATGCTTTTGATCAACCCTTGCTCTTTTAGTTGTGCCTATTAAATATTTCAGAGGTACTATAACTACTTTATGACTTTGCTTATAGAATTGCGACAATGTTTTTCATTTCTTATGATGAAAGGTCTAACATTTGCTTCGGAAATTCATTCTGAGTTCTTAAATGCCTTTAACAAGTTTGTTCTTGACTTTAAACCACATTAAAGATTGCATTTTACCACATCGGCAAATATTTATTTCTGGATGACTGGAATCTTAATTTGACATCCTATAGATTTGTGGCTATTCAAGGAATATAAAATGCTGGCTACAGACATTGACTTTGAATGTGAACATTTCTAGACAATTATGCATTTGTCAACTCAATTTGAACAGAATTTTGAATCTATTTCAGGATGGATCAGCCCCTGAGTTCCTCCTATCTAAAAGTGCCTTTCAGAAGGCCATATTTCGCCAAGATGAAAATGAAGAGAACCTTGAGGATCTCAAAGCAAATATTCATCAAGATCATTTCCCTGCAGAGACTTCCAACATGCAAGGTTAGTTCTAGATTGTTTTTTCTGATTTTATGCCTAGAATGTTTAAATTTGGACTTAAATATTTACTGAACGATATTACATTTTATTTCATAGGCTAATGCTATTGTTTTGTTTGCTACTTGGGACTAAATTAACGAATTTTCATTTTTTGTTTTGGGATTGGGCAGACTCTGTCCTTGTACGTTTCAGAGTTAGTTGCCCAAAAATGGAAAGCAGAAAAATTGTAAGTTTTTAAATGTGAAAATTAAACATTTGTATGTGCTCTGCTGGCCAATATTTCAATGTATTCTCACTAGAGTTGGCTAAAACAATCTAAATATGTTCATTTAGGCAATTTATGTGATTTTTAGGAACCTAGGATTGAAAGACTGGTTTTTATTTGGTTGAAAAGTTATAGGAGATTGTTTTTCTGTCAAAGAATAAAGTGATAATGTATGGGTGGTGCAGGCATACTTGACTGGCAGCACATCAGCATTAGGAAATTGGAATTTTAAGGAAGCTGTTAGACTTTCCTATTGCGGAGATGCTTACTGGCAGGCCGATTGTATAATTAGAAAGGATGAATTTCCAATTAGATATCCTTTCACTAGTAGCAATTCATCATTTCCTAGGTTGAGGAAGGTATTACTATATTAAATTAATATCATTTACTCTAAAAGCATCTGTGACTTGTTTAGTGCACATCGATTTTTGTCAATTTCAAAATCCAATTAATGAGAGCCTATTATCTGCTTATTATGTATTCTCCTTGGCTATTTCATATCCAAAAATTTCTTGGCAATAGATCCGTCTGTTATACTCTATTTTGCTATTTGCATCATATCATATGACATGGTGATGCTTAATTATTGTTTCATTCTTCGCTTAAATGTTTTTCTTAGCTGTGAGGTCTGCACCTATAAGTATTTGGTTAAGGACAAGATCCCAAAGATCATTCCTGAAATTGGTGCTGATAGAGGGCTTATCTTGGATTCTATTCCAAGGAGATCTCCTACAATGATATTTGTATCAGACGGAAGTTTCAGGGTAAAATCATTTGTGCTAGAACTTCTTTGGAACAACTGGTTTAATAAAATCCATTTGGAGGAGAATATTGGAAACTCATTGGAGGCAACTTTTTGGTTTACCATTGCAGGAAACACCCTGGCGGGGTGCTGGAGTTGCGATTCCAGTTTTTTCACTTAGATCAAATGACGACATCGGAGTGGGCGAATTTCTTGATTTGAAGTTACTTGTTGATTTATCAGTCAAATCGGGCTTTCACTTGATTCAACTGCTCCCTGTGAATGATACTTCTGTTCATGGGATGTGGTGGGATTCCTATCCATACAGGTACAAGGGACCGGAAATAATTCCAAGGGTCATGTGGAATTATATGGTATCATTAGGAATCCGTGTTTATTAGTTTATTGCCCAGACTTTGCTGCAAAATCAGTTAGTGACATCATGAAGATTAGAGCATGCAAGTTTAATACAAGAAACTTCATTAACTTTCTGGGGCCTTTGTATGGGTTCTTACTTGGTGGCACTTGCAGCTCTCTTTCTGTATTTGCCTTGCACCCATTGTATTTGAGGGTGCAAGCACTGTCCCAAAACATACCAGAAGAAATCAAGGTATAGATTGTTCGGACTTCTTACTCACTACTGAAATTCCTGGTTATGCTTGAGTTTAAAAACTGTCATTTAGTTTGTTAGGTCCAAAGATTACACATATATTGAACTTTATATACTATAACTTTGGCATGTGATTGCTTATTGTTTGATAGCAATAGTTCATAATACTCTCTCATGTGTGCAGCAAGAGATGGAGAAAGCCAGAGAGTGCCTTAACTTGAAGGTTGGTTTCAGTAAATTGTGTACTCATGCCAGGACATAACTATTGTCACAGATATTTAATTTTTGATTTCTAGGCAGATTCTATAATATGTGTAACTTGTATTTCTTGGGTGAATTGCGACAGGATGTAGATTATGATGGTACCATGGCTGCAAAATTAGCAATTGCCAGAAAAGTTTTCTATTTAGAGAAGGATGAAGTGCTTAGTTCAGATGCTTTTCAGAAGTTCTTTGAGGAGAACGAGGTGAATAAATGAGGGAATAACAGCATAGTTATGGTTTGAGCCCAAAATATGTTGATTAATGCTTAAGCTATTTATGCAAAAATTAGGCATCCTTTGGCTCTTAGATAATGGGTTAATTTGTTTTTCTTAACTGGCCGTTTAATGTAATCATCTTATGAAATTATTATCCTTGATCTATTCCAAAAATGTAATACTCATGGTTCACCTATACCTGATTTTTATGCTCGGGAAAGTTTATTTGAAGAGATTTTTTATTTGTCTTTTATGTAATATGTTAACTTTCTCCCTATGGTGGATGTAGCTTGTTCTTCATGTGATTATATTTGGGACCACTAACCTGTTTTGGTGCATCTGATATCAAGCAATATAATATGAATGCAGCAGTGTTCTTCATAATATATTTTGTGTCAAATTAATGTTCGTCACTTTAAATGTCTCACAATCATTCTAAGCTCTTAATTCTATTTTTAATTCTTTGGCGGTTGGACAGGCCTGGCTGAAACCGTATGCTGCTTTTTGTTTTCTTCGGGATTTTTTTGAGACATCGGATCATAGTCAATGGGGGCGCTTCTCTGAATTTTCGAAAGCAAAGGTGCCTTTTTTGTATGTGAATTAAAGTATTCTATAATTGATTTATAGTTTTCAAATGGATCTTTAAGAGTATTTTCATATCATAAATTTTGTTTATTTTTCTGGTTGTAGAAGTATTTCACTCGAGTTTTAATTTTTGGATGATTTCTCAAAGATGTTATGACAGTCTCTTCGGAGTTGTAAGGCTACCTGGGACTTGTCCAAGATCCCTTAATCAGGAATATAGCAGAAAATAGAATAAATAATTACTTATCCTGCTCAACTTTTAACCGCAGATGGAAAAAATAGGTACTGTGGATCTGTTTATGTATATGTGTTAATAAATAATATAAAGTTAATAGCTACATATGGATCTATGAAACAAGGTATACTGACATTGGTGGGGCTGACCTCCTATTCCAGCCACCAGTGGGTATCTCCCTCTTCCTTGTTTGGAGCGCACTCTTTTCTTACAACAAAGGTCTCTTTTATGAACACAATATCCTGAGGACAACTCTTCAACATAACATCTTATAATTAGTTGTATATAACAACAATTTACGCTATTCACTCTACAACCATGCCCCCGTTAAAAATAATGAAGCGACTTTGCGTAAGATAAATGGAAAAGAAAAAAATATATTTATGTCCATGGGAGACCCTACGGGATCTATCGGACAGAGTGCAAAGTTACAACAGAATTACCCAAAGGTTTTTTGCATCTTAGCTACCATTTCCACCTCAAGGTTGTTACAACATATCAAATATATCCTATCAAAGCTTGCTTCTGTTATTCTAAGACATTTTTAATATAACTGCCTTCATGCTTAGCTGGTAGACTCAACAAACTATGAATACTATTCAAATCTTCATGTTGTAATGAGTACTTCTGTCTCAATTGTTTGTACATGGGACATTGCATCATCACATGTATTTCATCCTCAAACTCTCCTTGCTTGCAGAGCAAACATATAGACGCTCTTCCTGGTTTGTTTTTTTCTGTCACCCTGTTTCAACTGCCAGGTGATGAGAGCTTAGCCTAAGCTGACAAAAAATATGCATTTTATGCATGGAAATTTTCTCTTGGAGTTAATGTGTTTTAGTGTAGGTGATTTTTGGATTGATCTCATATTCTCACAAGGATCCTACCAAATCTTTCGTTGCTTTCTTTTGTACCAAGTTTCATATGGCTATTGGTTATTTAGGCAGAGCTACCTCATCAATCCCCCATTGTTGTAACCATTTTCATCCCATCTTGGTACCATTCATTCTCTTGATATCTTCAATCATCAGTATCAGGAGGCTCATCTTGTTGAATTTTAGTTGGCACAGTTTTATATTTAAGATATTGTCAACGAGATTTAGCATAGAATTCTCAAGTAGCTTATTTGATATTTGGTTAAGTTGATCTTCATTCTTGTAATTGCATTGTTGCCAGTACTTCTATAAAAGATCCTTCGATATCATGATCACAAATATAGTTTGTCTGGATGTCTAATGACTTTTTCAGGCATACAAGTTCCTTTCAAAGATAACTGTTCATAAGTAGGAAAGATCCTGAAGCCTATATTTAGAAATTTCAATATCGACGTCTATCGTTTGGACACAATTTTGATCAATTATTGTGTCATTGTCCTTTCTTAATATTTTGACAGCCTGCTGTGCTTCGGCCTAGCTTTGCTTGCCTGCTTCTTGGTAGCAAATGGCTGCTTTGTTAATATAAGAGTGAAATGAGTAATAAGCTTTGCAGCCATCAAGACATTTTTCTCCAGCCTCAAATACCTTCAAGAAGTTGACCTTTATTACTATTATGCATTCTTGGAAACTTATTTGTATTCTGCACAAAGCTCAATAGAATATCCGCCTCTGATAAGTGGAAAGTTGTTTTGGTAATTGGAGTTCGTCTCTAGCATTGTTCTCCAAAGTGCAATACTTCCTCATGTTACACATTATTATCGCTACTATACCTTCTCCTTCCCATGCTTTTGTATTTGCACAAAATTGCTTTTTTGATAGGTGATATGAGGGATTCTATTGACCCCCCTGCCTCCTTTCATAAGAAAAGAGAGAAAATATTATATAAGCGACTACATACACAATGAGATATTAAAATGAAAGCCAAAAAATGCGAAACTTCAACCCATACAAATGACCAAAATGTTTGTACCTAGGAATGCAAAAGAAAGAGACATAAGGAACCAATGTGCAGCCCGCAGCAGCCCGGCCATTCTAAAGCATCCTCCCATGGGCTTCAACCCTCAAAACACACAAAGCCCAAACTTAGAGCAGTGAGCATGAAGTAGACCTAAACAAAAACACGACGCCATCATCACCCCCAATCACTAGACACGAGACACCGCCCACCACCACCACCACCACCAACCAAATGTTTGCCCTCGTGAACATTGCACTCACAACAATTCTTATTGTGAAGAGGAACAACTTTGCTGAAGACAATTTAATGTTGAGGATCCAAGAACTTGGCCTTGCATTCGAGAAATTTTGGCCAATTACCATTTGAAACTAATACAAAGCTTTGACCATCCTGAGGCATGAGACAACTATTTTTCTTTGGATTGGTCAATACAGCTAATTGTTGTCCCACTAATAGGATTGACCTCGATGGCACCGTTTTGGGGTTGGAGGGAGCCACTACTAGCTAGGCCTAGGTTGCTGCAGGATGCTCCATCGAAATTAAGCTTTGACCATCCTGGGTAGGAGATGACTATTTACTTTGGATTGGTCAATACATCGAACTCTTGTCCCATTAACAAGATTCCGTTAGCACATCATTCATAGCTTATCATGAGTGTCCGTTAATCCCAACAACATGGATGCTGTTTAAGCAACCCTAAAGTTTGATCATGTACTCGTATTAAGGAGCACTTATCCTTATTTACATGATCTTTAGCAGCATATAGTACTAATATATCAACCAAGAGTCCACTAATATTAATTTGTCTCTAACGTCAATCGTCATGACTAGATAATTCAATCAATAACTTTGGCTCGTGTTGAGTTTTTACAGGCATCAATCAGTGTTAATAGACGATTGTTAGTGTCAGTCAACGTTAAGAGGGCTATACATTGATGATACAGATGTTGATCGCTGTTAAATTTCTTCTGTTGATGTTGGTCAACAGTTATGCAACTGGCTATGATCATCACGACTACATTATTGAAAATATTACATCACTTATTCAGTTTCAATGTGATGTTCTTGCTGCAGCCAGGTATTCATATTTGACTTTGTGGTTCGCCTTATGATACCTTGCTTGATGGGCGCTGCCTGAGACATGCTGAGGTTAACCACAACTGGAAGAACATTTTGACCATAGAGTGCAGGGCAGAAAACTACTTATAGATTTAAATACCCAGGCTGTTATTGAGGAGACAACCTTGTCATATTCTTCGGATTTTGATGAGAAGGTTCTGATTGAGAAGAGATAATCTGACAGATGAATGCATTTTGGAATTTGAAGAATGTTTAGAAGATGAAAGAAAGTCGGATAGTGTTGTCATATGCCCGGGATGCCAAGACTACAACCTTACCTAGAATGGGAGAAACCAATTGATTGTATGCATATTTAATGCTTTTGACCCATTGTTTGTCGAGTTGTCATTGAATTGGACCTTGAACTAGTCTTGTAGCAGTGTTTAATAGTGGACTGGCTTGCGTTGTATTTCTGGTTCCTATTGCTCACTAGAAGATGGTAGCAGGAGGATGTGTCTGTCTATTGTTTGATTGACACAACACCTTAAATCTTAAGACTTAAATCATAACTCTTTTGGTTTGTGCCTAGTCGAACATTGTCAGAAGGACATGATAGCATCATGCATTCAAATTAGATGGTGCTTCATAAAGCTGAACCAGTGAGTGGGGAGCTGGAAAGTTATGAAACAAGAATAAGTAATTGAACAACATTTGGTCGTTCCTTGTTTGATTCGACGGGCGTAATGTTGGTTATTTTGATGGTAAAAACCGTCATTGGCATTCCGCCATTTATCCTCACTGTTGTGGTTGTTGGCTTTTCGAACACCTTGTGGTTCTTTGTGTTGTGCGTAATCTGCATGAAATCTGTTCATTAGCGACGGTCATTGGCATGGAGCCAATTGTCTGTTTATTTTTTTGCTGAGTATGTTGATGTTCTTTTTTTGTCTCCAAAGTCGCAATGACTCGGGTCACTGATCTTTGTTCTGTTTGTGCATTAATGAGCTCAAGATTGTCTTGTTTTTATTACACTTTATATTGTCTTGGTTTATTTGTTGGCTCGTGCAACCGTTATTATTATTTGGTGGAAAACTTGACTTAGTTTGGAGAATGCTGGCAAGGTGGGTGTTTGTAAAACCATTGAGAAACGATATGATAAGGACTTTTGTCCTAGGCATGCTCCTTTGACCATTTTATAATCATGAAATGAAAAGAATGATGTTAAAGCTTGACTGTAATTTGTATGGCACGTAGTAGTGTATGGCTTGTTTCCTTTATCATTGCATTGACCAAATGATTAAAAATTCATTCCAACATTAGTTGAGCTATCGCTCTGTTGAAGCACGACTAGGGTTTGACCCTATTACAAACTGTGTGCTGAATAATAGTTTTGTTTAAATGCCTGAGGAATTTGCTGCCTGTTTTGAGGAGCACGTTGTGCATTGAAGATCCACTGCTTGGCCATTGCAAAGCCTGTGGGCAATTTGAGGTTAAATGGAACCCTGAGCGGATAGGGCACATTAGGGATGAAAGAGAAAGTGGAATGGTGGACTTTTAACTGCATATTTCGCTAATTTGTGGAAAGCCTTTAATGGGCATTAATAGCCACTACCTGGCAGTTGCACACTTGACAACTCTTAGCATGAAATGGCTGTGACAGGATAAAAAGAGAGAGGAATAAACGAGGAACCATTGGCAAGTCAGGCATTTATTTTTTTCCAAACCTTAAGCTATTGTTCTATGAGTGCTACTCTTTTTATTCATATGGGCTCTGTTAGTTATGGCCTTGTCTTTGGTTACTGCATACATATGTATGCATATATAAGTACATATACATATATAGGGATATACTCATTACCCTGCAGAATGGATATTACGGGTTTTTCATTTTCTTAGTCTATGGCCTTTGGGTGAAAATAAAGCATGACTGATAATAGTCTAATAATTCATGAGTTTGTGAAAATGGCCCAGTTATCGTTTTTGTTTTGAGTCAAGCCCTGACATTCAGTTGTGACTGTATTAAATTACCTCGTGGTTACCATAACCTGTAAAGCTTAAAGAAACCCCACAGGGTGGAAGTAAAGAAGTGATAATAATATTCTGTATTTATTTAATGTGCAGTATGAAAGATGGTTCCCTTGGGTTTGGCAATAAAATTCAGATGCTGCTCTGTTTTGGGGTTATTCGACCCTTGGTTGATAGCCGTGCTCAATCCTTATGAAATAAGAATTTTGAGTTGATTCCATTATTAATGCCCTAGTTAAACGCTTGCTTTACTCTTTACAAGATTGTAGTGTTAAAACGGATAAGATTTTAGTGTATAGAATTTAAGATTGTTATTTGGTCTTATTCTCAATAGTCAATTTGCTTGAACACAGTTTGAACTCAGTTCTGAAGGAATATTGGTACTTCTATATTAGTGTCAAGAATTTAAGATTGTTATTTGGTCTTAATAGGCAGTTTGCTTGAACATGGTTGGAACTCAATTTTGAGGGAATATTGGTTATTTTATTTCTATTCCATAAGTATAGTAATTCACAAGATGATTTCTTCTTGAGGCTGTTGCAAAAGCATTAAAGGCAGATTCTTGGAAAGTTCTTTGTCATGGCTATTGTATTTGAATTGGAAAGAATTCTTAATTTTGATACTCATTCTTATGAATATATGGCTGGTAAGTGGTGATGATTCTGCTTGGAGATACTTGTAAATGTTAAAGTTCTCTCTCTCTTACTTTGGTCTTCTCTGAATTAACAAAGGCTGTTATGCAGTAGAATTAAATTTCAGTATTTGTATCAAATGGTTAATATGATGTATTTTCATGAGTTTGGCACTTTTAGAGCAGTGTAATATGGTTTAGAAGAAAATACGTTGCCAGTTTTTATTGATGCAGCTTTGCTTGATTTTTCTTGTTGAAGACATTGAAGTATTATAAGAGTTCCACGGGATGTAGGGTTTACACGTTCTATAGCCATTCGTATGATGTATAGTGGATGTAAAACTGCCTTTAACTGAAATGAAACATTAGAGGCTCTTGACCTTGCTATTCAAATTTTTTAAGAGCGTTGGAAAATTGGGTCATTTAACCTGTTTGTACTACTTGTTAGGCAAGGATGTCTGGACTACTCATGATTGGAATCCATAAAATTTAAATGATAATATCATAAATTCATGTGGAAATTCTCCTGTCATTAGCATTTAGATACTCACAATTTTGTTATTGTTGATCTTCCTCTGGCAGTATGCAAGAGACTTGAGAGGTCAGTCTTTCATACCTTTTAAAGTAACCTATGAGGGATTGAGCTTGTGTTATTTCAGCTGTACGTGCCATTTGTGCCTTTATAAGTTTTTCTGTTATGGGCCAAATGGAGTACAACGTGAGAATAATGTTTTGATTAGTACTTATTATTTGTGTACAATTGGAATACAAGTATAACCCCTTTGAGAACAATAGTGGTTGATTACTTGGCTGTATAAAGGATATTGCAATTCTGGTTTTGTAAAGATTAGGGGTGTACAGCTATGCCGGTAAAAATTCTCATTGGCCCTTGCTAACCTCTTCTTTGAGTAGGGTAGTATATAATATATATTTTTGAGCTTTAATTTTGTGGCTATCTTGTTTCATTTTGACTTCCGTAGAAGCATACCTATCATGTTTTGTAATTTTGCTGAAAATCAGGATTGCCTGAACATGGCAGAATTCTGTACAGGGCAGTGAAGCTGTAACTTGTCTTAAGCTTTGCTTTGTGTGAAGAATGAATATTTTGTTGTACCATGTAGTATGGGTTATGATCCTTTATTAACACTAAAAGTGCTTGGTTTGTTGAAGTTGGCTCTGCTTGGATGGGTTCATCGCATTTAAGGATTTGTTTCCTTTATTAATTTGAATTGTTTTCTGATCCATAGCTTTTCAGGTTTTAGAGGAAGTTGCTTAATGTGCATGTTTGCATTAAACCTTCTTTTAAATTCAAAATATTATCCAAAAATCAGTGAGGGGTGCAGCCATTATGAAATCAGTAACCTTGAATTATGCTCTTTTATTATTTACATGTTTGTTTCTGTTGAGAACTTAGCTTAAAGCTTGAAGTAACCCGAGATTCATTTGGGTTACACTGGTTGTAACCATTCTCTGTTTAAGTAATGGTTACTTGCTTGAGTTTTGGCTTAAATTAGAAACTTTTAAATAAGTTATTATATTTGCTTATACAGCTTGAAGGTTGTCTTAATGCTAGTGTTGATTTATCATACATGGCCTTTAGAGAGTTATTTTGCTTTCACCCATAGATTGGCATAAAAAGTTATGACTTACCTGACTGATAGGAATGAACTTCAAATTTTGTTATGCTCATCAATAAATGTTGCTTGTTAAACATATTGGTGCACTCTCGATGGCCTTTTGGAGTTATCTGTTATTTCACAATTGGCAGAAGTATCCGTCCTTTTTTAGAATACCATGGAAGCTTTGATTAGCCTGAGCTTGTATGGCATAAAAAGTTATGACTTACCTGACTGATAGGAATGAACTTCAAATTTTGTTATGCTCATCAATAAATGTTGCTTGTTAAACTTATTGGTGCACTCTCGATGGCCTTTTGTTATCTGTTATTTCGCAATTGGCAGGTATCCGTCCTTTTTTAGAATACCATGGAAGCTTTGATTAGCCTGAGTTTGTATTGCCCATGGGTGATCAATTATAAACTCGTAGTGTCTTATTATTCTTATGATAAAAGAAATGGCTATTCTGTTTCATTCTTCTGAGTTTTGAATAAATTATGAAACATATTTCCTATCTCTGTATTTATTAAACTTCGAGTGCTGCAGAAATCAGATGACTTGACTTTACCTTCCTCTTGTGTATTTGCTATTTGAGGATCAAATTGCTTCACTCAAGTATGACTTTTTCATTGATTTATTAAAGAGATAATATTCCTATATCTTGAATTGAATTAAGTTTCCCATCCTTGATCTGATTGGTGTGTGTTAATCGAAAATCATAGGAGACTTAAATCCATATGGCAACATAAGACTAATACACCTTTGGGAACCTATATAATGTTAAAGGAAGACATAAGAGTCAGTGATGATTAGGGTATGTGGTCAAACCTAAAGTGTCTAATACGGTTTTTCTGCACTTTAACAGATGTGCATGAGTAAACTTTAAACCTTATTTTGGCAATCATTTGGTTGTACTTGAGTGGCAAATATCGGATTTATTAAATGATTAAACAAGGTTACTGCTTAATGCATTGTTTGATAGTATGACATTTATTGATCAAATTTATAGATTTTAGTCTTGATCCTTTCATGAATAAGAGGAACTTGTGCATAACACAAGTATGAATTCTTTAAGGGATGCCTATTCAGTTTGTGAATTTTCTTATTCTGGGATAAACACCTTTGTTGGTCGTTCTGAAATGTCTTGCCATAGCCATTCAATAAAGCAAATCTTTTAGAAGACATTAACATAAGTAGGTATCTGCATAAACCTGCTTGGAGCAAATTTACTTGCTTGTCAAGAAAAGTATGTCACAAAGATATTATGTGAAGCAAGATCCATTAAGGCATGATTGTTGAGATTAGTTTGTCAACAGTTTTTGGCATCTGAGGTAATGACTCATGTGTCCCTGGATTTGATTTGACTATGCATGGACTAGGCTATGAGAACAAGTGCTACACCCTTAGCCTATAGCGTGTGTTGGGATATGTGTAGCCTACTTGTGGCTTACATAACCTCTTTCTTATCATATTACATTTCTCTATGATCTCATTTTGTTAGTTAGGTCGGCCTATGGAGTAATTATAGTCTAAGTAGACTATAAATAGTAGGTAGTGATTAGTACTTGAGCATTATATTGCGAATTCTATTCCTTTTATAAGGTTGTGGAGGTTGCCCCCTCAAAGTGGCTTGTCATTTATTCATATATTCTACTTTATTTCAGTCATATTGTGATATATTGTTGATATTCTACTTTATTGGTGAAGTAATTTCATTACGAGTGGTATCGAAGTGCATTGATTTGGGCCATTGAGAGGGTGACACCCTAATTTTAGAGAAACGTTTATATTTTGCAATCTATAGCAAATTTCTCTTCAATTTTTTTTACTGGAGTTGGAGGAGCATTCAAGGACATCTCAGTAAAAAATAGGGTTTGGGGATCAGTTGTGAGCCCTAAATCAGTAATGAGGATTTTTTCTAATTTATTTACATTTTCGGAAAGCTTGAAACAATTTAGTTGATCTCTATTATTTGTAGTTTCTAATTTGAGACCGACATCATTTGAAAAACTCTTGGTCAAAGTTGAGTCAAAGATGACAATCAGAGTCAACATTGTCAATCCTTGTTATGGCAGGACCACAAACTAGGGGCCGAGGCAAGGGCGCCGAAACTCTAGGTAAAACTTCTAACAAAGAAGAGATGGAGTCAGAAGGGGAAGTTACTAGATCATTTGTTATAGGATTTTTTGTGACAAATCACAAAGTGAGCCAGCTTGAGTACAATATGCAAGGCGTACAATCTGATATGCAAGGCATGCGATTGGATATGAAGGGCTTATAGTCTACTTTGAAGGATACCATTACGAATTTTAAAAATATTCAGCAAAACCCACCACCTATCACCATTGTACAACCCAACCAAGCTAGATCTTCTAGCCAACCCAATCCAAATCCAAGTACCTTGCAGCCAAGGAACATGATGCCAAGAGTGGAATTGTGAAAGTTTGATTGGAAGGATCCAATCACCTAGATCTACAAATGGAGAAGTTTTTGATATACATTAGATCCCATGTGGACAAAAGGTGCTCATGGCCTCCCTATATCTAGAACCAAAACCATTTATTTGGTATCGATGGTTGTGTGTGCAAATGAAAGCTCTCAATCTCACCTAGTCCATTTTTACCGAGGAGCTACAAACACACTATAGCAATAATGTGAGTGATAACCACTTTATCCAATTGGCAAAGCTATGACAAACAAGGTGGTCAATGATTATATTCATCAATTCTAGGACCTATCTTTGCGTGTGGAGAACGTTCCTGAGGAGCACCTGAATGATGTGTTTCTTGGAGGTCTCAAAGACCACATCAAACATGAGGTATGCATGTTTAATCCACTTATATCTCTGATTCTATTCACATGGTTCGTAGGGCAGAGGAATTTTTTTATCAAAGAAGAGGTAGTTATTCACCAACATCAAAGATCAAAGCAACGCGCAACCATCATTCCCTCAACCTACTAGGTTGACACATCAACAAATTGAAGAGAAACGAGTGAAAGGTTTATGTTTCAATCATGACAACAAATGGAGCAAAGGACATAAATTTGTTGAGAAGAAATTGTTCTACATTGAAGGGGTCAATAAAGAAGATGATGATGAAGCATCAAGTGAAGAAAAAAAGGTGCTAGAGTTAGAATTAAAAGAGTTGCAGCCATCCCCTATCATCCACTTTTGGGTATTAGCACTCCTCAAACCCTTAAGGTTGTGGGTTTCCTCAAGAAACAGAAGGTGACAATGTTGATTGACTCATAATTTCATCAACAATAAGTTGGCTACTCGTTTGAATTGTTTCATTTACTCAACTCTAGAATTCCAGGCATGATTGCAGATGGTGGTATAGTCAATTGTTCTAGGAAATGCAATAGTATTAAGCTTGTTATGGGTGACTCCAGGTTAGATTCTCCTATGTTTGCTATTCCCATGGGTGGGGCAGACATTGTTTTGAGAGTCCAATGGCTCACAACCTTGGGCATAATAGAGATGAATTTATAGGAATTATTCATGCGCTTTCATTCTGACAGTAGGACATTTGAACTCGTGGATTACAGGAAAAATATCCATAATTGGTTAGTTCGCATAAGACGATGAAGATTCTAAGGGGGGTTAAAGTATTTGTAGCATGATTATTTTCTATAGAAGTTCAACCAACAAATGTGTCTACACATCTTGATCTATAGATTATTATTGATGACCACCCAACTATTTTTGGCACGATGCCAAAAGGACTTCCCCCAAGAACAGAACATGATCATGCCTTATGTATGCTTTTAGGGAGTCAACCACCAAACATCATCATGCAAGTATCCATATGCTTGGAAGAGTGAAATTGAAAAGATGGTACAAGAGATGTTGGGGGTAGGTATTATTAAACATAGCCAAAGTGAATATTCATCCCTAGTGGTCATGGTGTGTAAGAAGGATGGCGTTTGGAGAATGTGCCAAACTACAAATAACTCAACAATTACACCATCAAAGATAAATTCCCTTTCCAGTAGTTGATTTGTTAGATGATTTACATGGTGTTGTTTATTTTACTTCATTCTGGGTACCTTCAAATTCGGATTAGAGATGAGAATATCCTTAAAACAACTTTTAAAACTCATGAAGGCCTTTATGAGTTTTTAATTTTGAGTCATGTCTTTTAGTTCACAAATGCACCATCTATATTTCAGAGTTTGATGAACCTTGTTGTAGGCCTATTTTGAATAAATTTGTGTTGGTGTTTTTTGATGACATCCTAATATACAACAAAACTTGGGAATAACATTTGCAACGTGTGAAATAATTTTTGTTAGTTTTGGAACAACATCAACTTCATGCAAAACCTTCAAAATGTGCTTTTGGAGTTCAAGACGTAGAGTATTTAGTTCATATTGTTTCACATGGAGTCAAAGTAGACCTTAAGAAGATCAAAACTACGGAGTGGCAAGTGCCAAAAACCCTCAAGAATCTTCGAGGCTTTTTGTTGCTAATAGGTCACTATTGTAGATTTGTGAAAAATTATGGAAGCATGGCAACACCACTCACAACTTTGTTGAAGGACTCCTTCCCTTGGAACAAAACAACTACCACGGCCTTTAAGACGCTGAAGGAGGCTATGTGCACCACTCTAGTTTTGGCTACCCTTGATTTTTCTAATTTTTTTATTGTTGAATGTGATGCATGGGGATATGGCATGGGGGCAATATTCATGAAGGAAGACCCATTGCTTTTGAGAGTTATCAACTCAAGGGTAAAAATAGGGTAAAACCAATCTATGAGAAAGAGATGTTGGCTATTTGTCATGTAGTCAAGCAATGAAGACCTTATTTGATGGGTATACATTCTAAGGTAATGATTGATCATGATAGTCTAAATGATTGTTATCAGAAGAACAACAAAAATGGGTGACTGAGATGTTGGGATGACTTTGAAATCATCTATAAGAAAGGAAAAGAGAATGTTGTAGCATATGCACTATCCAAGAAGGATGAATCCATTGAGACATTGTGATGTGCAATGACCATTTGGTAGGTAGATTGGTTGGAAGAGGCAAGATTAGAATGGGAGAACGATAGGGATACACAAGTTCTAATTCAGCATATCCAACATGGTTTTGGTGCTTCTGACAAATTTGAGTTGAAAGGGAACGTATTATGGTATGAATATCGATTATGCCTATGTAAGAATTCTATCCTCGAGCACAAGATCCTTCACGAGCTTCATGCATCTCCAATAGCAGGCTTTCAGAATGTTTGAAAACCTAACATAGAATCAAGTAGGATTTATTTTGGGAAGGACTCAAGGGGGATATGCAAAAATTTGTCATTGAATGCATGGTGTGTCAACAAAACAAGGGTGAAACAATTAAGACACCAGGGCTTTTGCAACCTTTATTCATTCCTAGCCAGAGGTGGGAGGAGGGTTCCATAGATTTCATTATAGGGTTGTCAAGGTATGATGGTAAAAATGTCATCATGGTAATTGTGGATAGGCTCACAAAATATGCTCATTTTAAATTCTTGACACAACTATTTGTAGCTAGTATTTAAGCTGTTGTTTTTTCTGGATATAGTTCAAAAGTTGCATGGTATTCCCAAGATCATTGTAAATGATCATGATCCCATCTTTACTGATAATTTTTGGAATGATTTATTCTCATGTTTGGGTACTTAGTTGGCCCATAGCTCGTCATATCATTCTCAATCTGATGGGAAAATAGAGGTGGTCAGAAGGGTATCTCCGATGTTTTGCATCTGATAAATAAGAATGGTGTGTTCATTGACTGCCACTAGTAGAATGGTTGTATAACACTTCCACACCTTTTTCAAAATGTCTCCATTTGTGGCACTTTATGGTTATCAGCGTCCGTCCATCACTTCATCCTTGAGGGTGCAACCCAAGGTTCAAGTTGTTGAAGAACACATTCAACATCAACATGCAGTACTAGCTAGTCTGAGAGATAATTTGGCAATGACACATAATAGAATGAAGCAACAAGCAGATCAGCGCCAGAGTGAGTAGCATTTTGACAAGTGATTGGGTCTTTGTGTGCTTGCAACCATATAAGCAAATGTCTTTGAAGCAACAAAAAAAGGATAACAAACTTTCTCGAAAGTATTATGGCCTTTGTAAGATCTTATAGAAAATTGGCAGTGTTGCATACAAGCTGGAGCTACCCCAATCCACTTGCATACATCTCGTATTTATGTATCTTGTCTGAAGAAGGTAATTGGACAAGTTTTTACCCAGTTTGAGTTACCAAAACTCGATGAAGAAGAACGAGTCATTCTAGACCCTGTGGTGATCCTTCATGCACACTAAAAAGCTGAGAACAAGAGAAATTAAGGAGTATTTGATCAAGTGGAAGAATTTGAACTGTGACGAGGCAACATGGGAGGATGAAGCTTTTCTACGGCATCCAAAGTTGTTCAATGTTGAGGGCAACGTTGTTTTGATGGGGAGGACATGCTATGCTCTTAGGCTATAAAGTGTGTTGGGATATGTGTAGTCGAATTGTGACATACATAATCCCTTATAATATTACATTTCTCTATGACCTCATTTGGTGAGTTAGGTCGGCTTGTGGAGTAACCATAGCCTAAGTAGACTATAAATATGAGGTAGTGATTAATATTGAGCATCATGTTGCGAATTCTAGGATTATTGTAAGGTTGTGGAGGTTGCCCCCTCGAAGTGGCTTGGTTTTTATTCATATATTCTGCTTTATTTCTGTTATATTGTGATCTATTGTTGTTATTCTACTTTATCGGTGAAGGAAATTTCATTACAACAAGATTAGCATATTGCTTCATAGCTGTACCTTGGAAGCAAAATGGAATAATTTTGTACCATAGAAACATTCCCCTGATGCATTAGGAATTATTAATAATGTTAACTTTGCCCTAGTGGCTTGTTCTTATTTAGCTCACAAGGGATTGAATCCTAGATGCATGAATAAAGTCATGTGTTAAGTCGCGATCTTTTATATTTTTGTCAAAATAGAGATATGGGGTCATTGATTTGATCTTGTGATCTACGAGGGTTATAAGACTAATCCAGGTGGATTAATCAATAGTGGCTCCCGCGTCAAGACACAGTCCATCCTTTTGGCTTGTGTGATTGTGGAGACACTTCTTTTGTCTTCGTTGATCTAGGGGGATCTACACCACTGGGTTTGACTGTAGATCACCATTGTTGCTTAGCTCGCTCTTTGCTAAGGGCAATAGACTCTTCACGAAGACTAGCACCTACGTGTTAATTCTCGCAATCCGGTAATACCTTTGTGTTACCGCACAACTCTTGCAGTGTTAGCACTATAGCTTGCAATTCAATAGTAACGACAGTTGGTGATGTCACCTTGTAACCATTATAGATGATTAGTCATACATGGAAGCGGTTCAACTTCCATAACAACTCTTAGACCTCTCGACATGTAAATCTATATATACATATCTGTAACATTACCAAATAGAACAAGATAGAATATGTTAGCAGTAATCATGCTAGAAGTTAACAACCATACATCTTTCTCAAAAGTATGCCATGTATAGGATGAACAAATAAATAAAATACTTCTACTGTTCCAGTTCTATCTCTCTTTTTACACTATTTTGTTCACAAAGCTTTTGTGCACGCACACAATCTCATCCAGATTCTCATCTGGAGAGTTGTCCACTGGTTCACCACTTGGGAACTAGATCGACGGAATCAGAGCAGTACATCTCATGCTTGTATGACGTATCGAACGTGATTGGAGTATTTGAGTCTCAATGTCAAACCTCGAGATCCATCAAACTACTTGCTAGATAGTTTTCAACAAAATGGCCAAACCAACGCAAGAGGAGATTCACACAATGATCAAGCACGAAATCAGAGCAAAACTCATGGAGCAACGGAAATTTATGTTCAACCAGTTTGCAGAAGTCCTTGAACAGGTGGTTCCATTGACTTCATCATCAGGGAAAGCTTTTGGTGGTTGAGTCCCCTAGGTTTCAAGTAAACCTAGACGTTCTTGTGTTTGAGGGTGAAATTAATGCAGATGCAGTAGATACCTGGTTAGATCAGTTAGAATCTTATTTTTCCATGGTTGATTTTTTTGTTGGAGAAAAGATTAAGATGGCACTTCTTAAAGTCTCTTCCCTTGTCAAGTTGTGGTAAGCACATTCTTTGGAGAAAGACTAGACAATAGTCGATCTTAAAGCAACTTGGGATAACTTCATGGAAGTTTTCAAGGGTGAATATTACCTTGAAGATGTCTATGATGATCACTACATGTAGTGGTCATAATTGTGGCAAAGATATCCTAGATCACGGAAATCATGTTGACACAAAATTGTTCTATGTTGGTCTATAGAGTTGTCAGAATGGGTTAGCTCCCACAACAAGCCAAATGGTTCACCAAGCAACAGTTAGAGGCCAAGGTTCTGCACTTGCTTCCTAGACTTAACGCAATTGGGACTATTGCTTTACAAGGAGGGGTGACTAATCCAAGTGGATTAACCAAATAGTGGCTCCCGCGTCAACTCTCAGTCCAGCCTCTTGTCCTGTGGTGATTGTGGAGACACTTCTCTAGTCTGCATTGATCTAGGTGGATCTACACCACTGGGTTCGATCGCAGATCACCATTGTTGCTCAGCTAGCTCTGTGCTAACGATAACCGACTCTTCACAAGGACCAACGCCGATGTGTCGATTCTCGCAATCCAGTTCCACATTTGTGTTACCGCACAACTCCTACAGTGTCAGTGTTGTAGCTCATAGTTCAACAGTAATGGCAGTTGTTAATGTCACCGCGTAACTGTCAAAGATGACGAGTCACATATGGAAACGGTTCAACTTCCATAACAGGTTTCTAACCTCTTGACATGTAAATCTATATATACATATTTGTAACATTAGCAGATAGAATAAGTTAGTAGTGATCAACATGAAGATAACAGCCATACATCTTTCTCAAGAGTATGCTCTATATAGGATGAATAGATAAATAAAATACATTCACTGTTTCAGCTCTATATCTCTTATCTTTTTTTTTGTGTTGTCTTGTTCACAAAGCTTCTGCACACGCACAACTTCATCCAGATTCTCATAGGGAGAGTTGTCCACCGGTTCACTGCCTGGGCACCGGATCAAAGACCATGAGCTAGGTTGTGTTAAACATGATGCATTGCATAGTGTTAATCAGCTGTAGCCTGTATGCTTTTGAGATATTAGATAAATAATACTTTGGCTTGGTAAATCAAATATCTATTAGTTTCATAAAAATTTGGCTAAGCACTACAATAGTACTCTTGATATTATTGGAGCTGCCATACCCTCTTAAGGGAAAACCCACACTATTGTTAGCATCGTATGCTTGGTTTTCAATTAACTTGTTATACTAAAGCAAGTCTATCTTCTCATTAAGGGAAATCAGGCTTCCTTGTTCTTGTTTGCTCAAGTCATGCCTTATCCAGTTCGTGCGCAGACACTATTGAGTGATGCTTGCCTTGTTCTATTTTCATGAGGAGGTGTGAAGTTAAATCTCGATGAACCTCGGAGACAATGATGACTGTAGTTAAGCTCGCCTTAAGTTTGATTTAACATCTGTGAGTTGAGCTCAAGGTCTAAGTCTTAAAATGGTGAATTTCAAGGGAATGCATTAGAAATTTGACTGAGCATTTGTCGAAATGGGTATTCATGCCCTGCATTGATCGAAATTTTGAAGTTTGAAAATTTGAGGTTTGTGACAAGTGTATTGTTGCACTGGCAGATGGAGTATTATGAGATCTTTTAACTAGGATGCCTTGGCCTTGAAGTCGAAGTTGATTTGTGAGGGGATGGCTTGGGGAGGGAATCAAGCATCAACATTGGCACCTAAATCCCCTCCACTTCTGGCATCAATTTTTTCGAAAACAAATCAGCACACTTGATTTTTTCTCCACAGTTTAGAGTTTCATGTTGGAGATGCTGAAGTCAATAACGAGCCTGCACACACATTTTCTTTGCCAGAGGACATCAAATATCAGGGACCAGTAAGAGTAACATTTAATTTGGGGATGGAGGGGGACCCATATTTCAGTACCCCAAATGTCTCCACTGCAGCCAACAAAGGGACTGAGCTGCAGAAAGCCAAAGAAGAATTGCCTGCATTCATAGACCAAATTCCTTATAAAATTCATGAAGTGCTTGATAATTAGTTAACCTAGCTAGAGAATATTGATAACATGCCATGTAAAGAATTAATTAATGGGTCTAACTGAAGATATAGAATGTGAGATCGTTACCAAACTTGTTTGATTATCTAGATTCAGTGGCACCCTCTTAGTAAGACATCAACCAATGGAACCAAAGTAAGCATAGAGAGTGTCCAAATTATAAAAGCAATAAAATGCAAGGGACAAAGGCACCAATGTATCTATTAATAGCCATAAGAAGGAATTAGAAAAGAAAAGAAAATTTAAAAGAAGAAAAAGATCAAAGTGGAAGATTGGTTATGGTACCCTCTTAGTCAGACTTCAACTAGTGGAACCTTACTAAGCATAGATAGCCTACAAGTTATAAAAGCAATAAAATTCAAGGGGAAAAGGTACCAAAGTATCTATCAATAGCCATAACAAGCAATTAGAAAAGAAAAGAAAATTTAAAAAAACAAAAAAACAAGAGGAAGATTGGTTAGGTAACTAAAAATCCCAGTGTTATGTGAGGATGTGTCCCCTAGATTTTGGTGACGTTCCAAAAATCTTGGACGTTTTGGATACTTGTGGACTTGGGGGTCGTCTCCGATTTTTTTTAATGTTTTAGAAAAATTCTGACGCTTTTACTTTAAAGCAGAACCCCACCTTGAAAAAAATTGTTATTTTTACAAAATCATTGAACCCTGATCCCAAAAGTACTCTAAAAATATTAAATAAAGCTTAAACCCCTAAATTTCATTGAATAAGGTTAAAATATTAAAATATTAATTTTTATATATTGTTTTAAGAGCTGTCCTCTTGTCATCTCCAAAATCTGGGATTTTTTTTGTCGTCCCGGAAACCCTATCCCCCGGTCCCCGAGACTTAGGTAACCATGTAAAATCCCATACTAATTTTGAAGAGTTATAAAAATTGGTTGAGCCTAACCTATTCTTACCATGCCATCAGAATTAAAGTTGAATGCTCAAAAGGTGGGAAACAAAGTTAGACTTGGAGGTAAGAATGGGAAAGAAAGACGAGCATTTCTGGTTTGAAACTTGGTGTCATAAACACCGGGAATTGAAGAGAAACAGATTGACATGAGAGGATGTCATAGCTGTCACTTTGTTTCTGGAGGAGTTTTTGAGGGACATCAGAGCGACCATTTGGTCTCGAAGGAGATTCCCAAAGATGCCATAGCCAACATTTTGTTTCTGGATGAGTAAAAATTTCTATGTTCTGATTATTGTTCCCGAAACACGGGTCATTTTTCAAGCATGAATTTTAATGCAACTTGCACAGATCTCAATGATTTTGCAGAAAAAACACACAAATTATCATTCAACATTAGCCAGCGAATAATTGACATCATCCAGAAGCATAAAATTTGAGAAGGAAGAAATCGCTAATAAATGTCTGTATGATTCATAGATCAAATGTCTGAAACATTCCCAGACATCAGAGTGGCTCCAATAGATGTTGAGGTGATGTCAGATGACATTTTAGATGTGAGATTGATACCAGAGGTTGCTGGGGTGATGTCAACAGAGGTGCAGGTGACATCAGCAATGGGCCAAAGCATGAAAAATGAGGAACTTTGGGAAACAATAATGAAGGAATTAACTTGCAGACCCTTATGTTAACAACCTTCTCTGTGCCATCCACTTGGGCAGCGTGAGGTCAGTGTCTTGGGTTTCCAATGACTTGTAGAATGGTTTGGAGAGTTTGCATTGTTTGGTGCTCAGTGTCAATTTGATTTCCCGACTGAGGTTGGCATTTCTTACTCAGTGGGTGCATTCCAGGGTTACAAAGAATTGACAGGGTTCTGTAGATTCTCTTGTTCGCAAATCATCCCTAATTCTGGTTTCAGCTCAGACATGTGAAAGCTGTTGAGACCCAAGATTCTTAAGGCTCCTATGGATGCCAGGACCCCAGTGTTTCAAAAAGCAACACACGGTAGGGGAGTTAACATGGTACATGCGTGGTGAAACTATATGCCAATAGTTGTGAGGAGAGGAGACATACGATTGCCCTTTGAAGAAGGCTAGATAATGTTTTTGCACCTGTCTTTGAGAGGAATTACATCCAAGGACCAAAATTATTTGATGGACATGGTCAACTATTGTAATCAGGTCTGGAGGAGCTCTAATGTCATTGTGGCAGGCACCCATGTGGTAGTTGAAGCCATGGACTTTCATAGGGTGCTTCAGGTGTGTTATATTGTGGCTTGTAACAAGGTTTCTTCGGAAGCCAAAGAATTATACATTTAGCAGCAATGTGCCCCGAATGTTTCCACAGTGGCAGGCACTTGTATGGTAGTTTCCTTTAAAGCCATAGATTTTCGTAGGGTGCTTTGGGTTGCAATGACAGGTCAAAATGTGGCTTGTAATAAGCTAAGGAAAGATACATTGAGCAATACTGTGAGCTGAATATTTCCAAAGAACAGAAAAAAGTAGGACCAAATATGAAAGGTGGAATATATTTACAGGAGTTTAGAAGAAAGGTGAAGTTATACACAAGATTTACAGAGCAAAAAGCATGGAATAGAATTACAAAACCGTTACCCTCTCCTCATGGAATGAAATTGTACTTCTGCCAAGAGCTTGTGAATGTCCTCATATCAGAAAAGTAGATATTCATTCTCTTACATCCTTCCCTTATTATTATTAAAGTTATTAACTGGTCTATTTTGGAATGGCAGTGCCTGAACCGTATTGGATTTTTAGCAGAAGTGTGCTTTATCTTTAGCTCATAACCTCTGCTTTATTTTGGGTCTCCCTCTTGGGTCCCATCATCGGGGATAAAAGATTTGAAGCCAATGCCTGCTTTCAGGGCTGATTATGTTTTCATATCTACTTTTAAGAAATCTCTGTTTTAAAGCTGGATTTTTTCAAGACGTGCTTTAGTCCTAATACTAGAATATCTGATAACTTATTATGTCCTTTTCTTTGGCATTAGATAGCTGTTTTATCCTAATATGGTATCCTCAGCTGTAAAAGAACCATCTTTTGTCTAATGTTGTTTGCTTAGGTGCTAACAATATAACTTTTCAAAATAAGTGTCCTGCTCAATTGTCTCCTTTACTTTGGCAGTACTTTATTCCGAAATTTTTTTGGTACGGATGTACATAGATGTACAAATTTAATTTTCATTGTTTAGGTCAGCTTATCTTATTTTCTTTTACAAGGCACTCCTCCTTTGAGGTTCTCTCTCGAGTCTCGACAAATAATTCCTATTGTTATGGTTACTGTTGCCTTTATTATGAAAATACAATCTAGGTTGTACCAGTGTTTAGATTTCTGGCATAGTACACAAGTTATTGTTTTTATTATGATTTCTTTAGAGAAATTATTTTGGACTTTAGAGCTGCACCTATGACCTTACATGCAAATAATTGATTTGACTTGCAAAAGAATTTTACATAGTTTATATCCAGGAACCCTCTTGCAATTTATGGACTGCAGAAGCTTAAAAATTTAATAATTGATTTGCATTACAGTTGGAAAAGTTGGTGTCAAAGGAGAGTGAGCATTATAACACAGTTGCTTTTCATTTTTATCTCCAGTTCCACCTTCACTTGCAGGTTAGTCCAAAATTCTGTAGTCCTTGTACCATCAATAAAATTTAGCTCCAGTAAAACAGGATGCAAATATTTCAATGCTGTTTCAGAGTACAATGTCCATGAATGTGAATCTGTGATGTCGTTTGCGATGGTTGTTCCAGCTTTCAGAAGCTGCAGAGTATGCTAGAAGGAAAAATGTAATTTTAAAAGGGGATCTTCCTATTGGAGTGGACCGGCATAGTGTGGATACATGGGTTTACCCAAGTCTTTTCCGTATGAACACATCAACTGGTGCACCACCAGACTATTTTGATAAGAACGGACAGAACTGGGGCTTTCCTACTTATAACTGGGAGGAAATGTCGAAGGATAATTACACTTGGTGGCAATCACGACTAACGCAGGTTGCATGTTGTTTTGGCTCATTTTGTTATTAATAAAATCAAAGAATGTCATAATAATCTTGATTGTGATTGGTTTCCACTAAGTGATTTTCTTTAATTCTATCTGGAAATACATACTTCCATTCAAAATTTTCTGAAACTATATTTATAAGAAAAACATAGAATACACTTGCTAAACATGTTTGTTTGCAGATGGGGAAATATTTCACAGCATATAGAATAGATCATATTCTGGGATTTTTCAGAATTTGGGAACTTCCGGAACATGCGGTAACTGGACTTATTGGAAAGTTCCGCCCTTCAATTCCTCTTAGTCAGGTATTTCCATTTGCATTGGTGTAAGTCTATTCATCAGAAAGGACCTCTTATACTGGGAAAGATATCTAAAAATGATAATTTAGGAAGCAAAAATGTGTCATATATGTGTAGTAGAAAACTGTCCTCTGGGGTAAGAAATCAAGTTTTTATGGCACATTTTTAGTCATTTTACACTCTCAGTGAGTTCATATTTGCAATTTTGCAGGATATGAGGATTTCAATTGAACATAATTTTAGATTTGTTTTCCCCTTAGATAATAAATTACCATCCAGTTTGATTTAATTGTTTGGTGTTTGCTTCTGAAATGCATTAAAAGCTTTTTCTTTAGCTTTTAGCATTTCATGCTAAATGCTCAAGGAAAATTGTAAGCTTCAGATGAGATCACATTTTAACTTTAAAGTAGCTCCCAATAATTTATCACTTAAATTTGCTCTTTCACGAATCCCTTTCTATGTTTTGTGTAGGAGGAGCTTGAAAGGGAGGGTATTTGGGATTTCAATAGGCTGAGTCAACCTTATATTTTGGATCATATACTTCAGGTTTGCACTTAGTTTCAAAATTTTCATTGGCATTTTTGCGGCAGATAGAACCACTAAAAGGCCAATGTAATAAAATAATCATAGAAAGCTTGAATTATCTATATTTAGAACGCCCATATTTCTAGCTAATTTGACTTCCTCGTTGATCCAAAGCTTTATGGTTGAGTGATTTCTGTGTTAATATCTATTTTTTACTATGGATTATGGGTTTTTATTTCTTACAAATTTATTTCACTGTGCAACTTTTCAGGGTAAATTTGGAAGTCTTTGGACAGATGTTGCTTCAAAATATCTTAACAAAAACCAATACCAACGCTACGAGGTGGGATGATGTATAATAATTCGCAATCATGGTTAATGCATTTTTAAAATCCTGAGTTGAAAAGTTATAATCAACGGCATGTGATTATAGAAGAGTGGAGCATTAAAGCTTTTGGGAAAAATGTGTAATCAATACTGTTCTTAAAGCTGCATTTCAATTTTCTGGAGAATGTGTTAAAAAAACTCCTTTGAAAGATAGTGGATTCTAAATTGCAGGAGTACAGGGATAATTGTTCTACTAAAGTTACTGCTACTAGACTCTTAACTTACATGGTTCTGAATGCAAGCTTATTTTGTAAAATCTGCAACTATACATGGTGACAACAAACAAATCATTCCTAAAAAAATAGAAATATCAATCCCTGTTTATTAGGGTGAATGTCTAGGGTTTCTCCTATTAATTTGTTTTAATCTAGTTTATTATGATCACCGTTTCCTCCTTATAGGTGTCTTCCTCTATAGGCAGTTTATATTAGTGTTACTAAAATTGTGAATGACACTAAATAGCAAAAAAATGAATATTTCCAAAATAATAAAATGATTAAAATTCTTTGAAATTAAGTAGAAAAGCAAAACGTTGGAAAAAAACACAAAAAAGGCAAAAAATTCAATTTTGATGATAAAATACTTTTGGGGGAAATTTGTGATTCATTAAAAGAATCACACTTTTATGGAAATTAAAAACATAAGATGGCTGCCGAAATCATAATTGAACAGGCAAACAATGATACATCTGCTGTTATAGTAGCACTTCCTTTTAATAACAAGCTATAAACTATTTTATTTTTCAAGGAAATACTTTCGCAAAATGCAAATAGTATCAACCTTAGATCCGAAGGATTTCCGTAAACAGGTATTTGTCTCAGTCCTAATCAACTTATACATCTAGGTAGGCTGCAAAAGCCCCTCATCCAGGACTTAATAATTAATATCAATTGTAAAGAGTACTGCTGAGAAAAAGAAAACAGGAATCTATCCCTTTTCTAAAACTAAAATTATAGAGCCTATTTAAATTCTGAAATTTCATTCCAGGGGAACTGGAAAGAATTCTGTGATTATAAACAAACTCCTGCTTCCTGGATTAGCAGTCATATCCAGTGGGTCTTCACTAGACTTGATCTTAGGATCTCCTCGCAAAACTCTATCAGCTCTTCCGCAGCAACTCTCATTCCACTTCAATCTGGTATTTGATCTGCAGCTACCAAGGCTTTCATAATTTTCTTCAATCATAAACGCCAATTGAGGGGACACCCAACTGCAAGACCTATGCAGTTGCATCTGTTTTCACTCTCAAATCCGCTTTATTAACTCTCTCAGTGGCATCATTGACCATCTGCTTGACTGTATTGAAGGCATGGTTATGGTTTTTGGGACGGCAAAAAAAATCATAAATTTTAGGGATGGCTATGAAAATAATATATAAATATTTTAACTCTATTCAATGAATTTGGGGTTTAAACTTCTATTTAATGTTTTTCAAGGTACTTTTGGGATTAGGGTCCAATGTTTTGGTAAAAATAACAATTTTTCTTGGGGAGCAGGTTCTGTTTTAAAGTAAAAAGCATTAGAAAAAAATTATTTAAATTTTAAAAAATAAATTGGGGACATCACCTCCAAGTTGTCAAGTCCTCAAAACATTCGGGACATCACCAAAATCTAGGGGACGCATCCCTGCATAATACTGAAATTAGAAGATGTCTGGAATAGATTTTCTGACCCAACTTTTCCGATTGTCAATCTCCTCCCTGAGAGAGTGCAATCTTATCATCAGCTTTGTCTGTCCACATTCCTAACAATGTCTCAAGGGTTTGAATTCTAGCATCTTTTGCCCTCATAGAATCTTTGATCCAAGAGGATCTGACACTTTCATCCATCTCGTGGTGTAATGATTGTGCTCTGTGCCACATGCCGTCTTCACCAAGAACTTTCTGAGAACATGTGGTCAAATTTCAAAGCCCTGACTCTTATTCTATGCCGCATAACTCCAATAGTGACAACTTTGTTTTGCACAGTCATTGAGCAGAGTTTCAAGAAAACGAAAAAAAAGAGGGGACTCAAAGTAGCAGAAGGCAAGCGGTTACATTTCTTGCAAGAATTCAAGTGTCTCTGTCTTCCCCACTTGTATTTTGATGTACACAAGTCATTCTTCGAATGGGTGTTGGAGAGATGAAGTAGATATTCTGCAACATATATCCGATCTTTTGGATCTTTGTGCACACAACTTGCATAATATAATTGTGGATTCTAGTTCTAGCATAGTGTTCTATTGTTCTTGTGCTCTCTTTGCCTAAAAACTCTTAATATTGTAATTTGTACTATTATCATGCTCATTTGCACCCGTTCATAACACTTTTGAATCTATTTGAGCTTGTTGCCCCCCAGGTATCTCTGGCCGTGAATAAGAGGTATCAGATATTTTTTTTTTCTTTATCATGCCTTGTGGTATTTGTACTTTCTCATCTAAATCCCTTGTATTTGTAATCCCACTCACATGAGGTCTGACTATAGGAAGCTTAGTCTTGAAACTCATGGCCCTTTGTCTTACCTCCATCACAATTTCATTAGATGAACTTTAGAGACATTTCAAAAGACGATATTGAATGCTTTGCAATGAAGGAGATGATTTGGGGCAACAATATGCACGGGAAAATCCAGGATCATTGACCACTTTGCTCAAGTTCTACAGCCTGTTCGATCCCCTTCGGATTCGTTGACTTCATCAATAGATTGACCGGTTGGTGGTCAAAAACACTGTATAAGTTGTTTTGGATATCCATGTTTTCACAGGCAAAATAGATGTTGATGCTCTTGATAGTTGGCTGAACCTCATTTGCTCTTATTATGTGGTCAATCAGTTTTCTTATTCAGATTAGATAACCTCTTTTGAGAGTTCCTTGTTTGTAAATGAAATTTAGAATAATTACTGCACTAGACATGAGGATGACCCTACACCTGTAGGTACTAGGATTGGTTTTGATAGAAGCCTTGGAAACCACAATGATAAATATATCAAGCTTTCCCAAATTTGCCGAGATAGTAACCAATCTGTCAGAATTTGATGACATCTTTCATACTTTGGTTGCTAATTTGAATGTTCAAGAGTTGGAGAAAAATATCATTTTGAAATATAGGATAGGCTTGAGCCCATACATCCAAACTGACATGGACTTCCTTGGTATATCTTCCCTAGGAGAAGTCTACAGGCATGCTTGCAAATTTGAAGCAAAAGCTAAGCATAAGTCTAAGACTGAAGATTCCAAGTCCCACGATAAGTCACATAATAAGAAGTCCAAGTTTGGATCAAAACCAAACTCAAAGCAACCTCTGTGTCATTCCTAGAACTCACCACTTGAAGAGAAAAAGAAAGCATAGTACATAATTTTAATGGACACTCTATTGAGGAATGGTGGCCTTGGAAAGCTTTGCTTGCACAAATGGAAATGTCGAGTTCTACCCAAGTGGCACTAGATAAAGGCAAACAAATCATGGACCATGAGCCTCACGCCATGGTAGCATCCACCAATGTTGCCTTCTTGTCCAATTTAGATACAGAGGAAGCAAAGATATTGTTCCATCCTCAAGTGTGGGTCAATGGACAACTAGTAGACTTCATTGTTGACAATGGGAGTCATACGAACTTGATTTCTCTTGAAGCAGTTTGAAGATTGAACTTGTCATTGATGCCTCACCAACAACCATACACCATTGGATGGTTTGGAGTGGGTTCTGAGAAGTACATAACTCATCAATGTCATTTGCTGTACAAAATCAAGCTTTTCCAAGATGCAATCCTTTGTGATGTAGCGTCATTAGAGGTATGTGATGTTTAACTTGGACAACTATATCTTTATCATTGACATGCAATCTCTGAAGAAAATCTTTGGAATGTTATCATAAATGTTGGCAAGAATAGATATCAAATAACAAAAGTAGTCCCTAAGCCTTTATTCATCAATGACAAGTAATGCAAGAATCCAGTCAATTCTAGTAAAAACATTGTGCTCTTGATCATGAAACCTGAATGCAAGAAAGACATCCCTGTGGTACTAGCTTATCTGCACCTTCATTAGTAGAAAAATAATAGTTGAACAAAATATTGGTGGAATTCAAGGATCTTTTCCAATCCCTCAATGGAGTGCCAAAGCTTTGTGTGGTGAAGGACACTATTGATCTGATTCCAAGACTAACTTTTTCTAATGCTCCTCTATATCGTAGCTCATTGCTAGAGAATGAAGAGATCAAATGGCTGATCCAGGATCTTGTGGAAACAGGACAGTTAGGCCTTACTCTTGGGCTGGTGGCGATCCAATTGTGATAGCACTAAAGTAGGATGGCACATGGAGGCTGTGCATGTATTATAAGCTCTTAACAAGGTCAACATGAAGAACCACTGTCCTCTTCCCAGGATTGAGTACCTAATGGACTTGCTTTGTGGTGCCAAATTCTTCTCAAAAATAGATCCTAAGTGAGGGTAGCATCAAATTCTAGTTGAACTCTCATATGTCTATGAGACAACCTTCAAAGCCAAAGAAGGTTTATTTGAAGGGTTGGTTATGCCTTTCCGTGTGATCAACACACCCATGACATTGATGCGTATGTTGAATGACATCCTTCAACCATTCACAAATTCATTCATTTTTGTCTATCTTGATGACATCGCCATCTTTAAGAAAACATGGCAAGACCGTTTGCACCATATTGATGTGAGGTTTGACTACAAGAAGTTTGGTCTCAAATCTATGAAGAATTGTATAGCAGTACGTCAATTCCATATTACTTGCAGGATGTACTCTTGTATTATCTAGGACAATTGTGTTTATTGCACGAGGCAGAATGCCAAAAGCGGATATGGGAGGTTTTCTTTCACAAGGCTGCAAATCACTTTGGAGTTGAAAAGACACTCGTGGCTTTGAGGATATATTTATTTTGGCCACATTTTAGATTCAATGTTGTAAAATACATTAGCTCATGTATCATCTATACTTATAGCAAAACTGACCAAAGAGAAGCAAGAACGAGATGTTTATTTTGGCCACATCTCAAATCCAATGTTGTAAAATACATTAGTTCATGTATTGTCCATCCTTATAGCAAAGCCGACCAAAATAATGCAAGGAATGTATACTCCTTTGCTGGTACCAAACAAGCCTAGGAATAAATTTCCATTGATCTAATTTTAGGCTTACCTACTACCAATTATGGCAATGATTGCGTGTATGTAGTAGTGGATAGGTTCTCAAAGATGGCAATTCTTGCACCTAGACTATCTCATCTCTAGAAACAACTCAATTGTACTTTCAAAATGTATGGATTCACTCTGGGTTACCATCCACCATCATATATAATAAAGACATTGGATTCTTTAGCCATTTATGGAAAGTGCTTTGGTTGATGATGGACACAAGGCTAAACAAGTATATCGCATTCCATTTGCAAATTGATGGACAAACAGAGGTAAAGAATAGGATGACCTTACATGTCTTCAGAGTGTACAATTCCAAGAAGCATAACACTTGGGATAAAATCCTACCTTTTATTCAACACCACTACAATGTTACTCCACACATCTCTACAACACAATCCTTTTTAGATTTGCTCCATTGATGTAGCTTTTCTTATGCCGCCATCCATAATATCAACTCCTTCAAATCAAAAGGAAGTTGAAAAAGTTGCCAAATTAACCAAGCATATCTAGCACATGTAGAAGCAAGCAAAACATTGTGCAGAATTTATAAATTTAAGTACAAGCAACCTTGTGATCATTATCGAGCATCACACCTTCAAAATTGGTGATAGAGTATGGCATCATTTGTAGAAATAAAGACCCACAAGACCTTGTTGCAAGATCCATCCTCTTTGGTATGTCCCGTACACCATTATGAAGAAGAAAGGAGATAACACCTTTGAGCTTAATCTTCCTTTTTATCCTAGTCTTCATCCAATATTCAATATAGAACTCCTGAGCCTTTTTTAACACCTTTGTTGGACACAACAGATGTTGCAGAAGAACTTCAAGCATCAGAAATAATTCTTGATTGTTGCATGCTATAAAAAATGGATCAACTCATTGATTCTAGGGTCAAATGCACAAGGAAACAAGAGATTCCTCTCTATCGAATCGTCAAAATAGGTCAAGTTCCTTCCCAAGGAAAATGGCTCATAGAAGCTCAAGTTGCCAACAATTCTCTGCATCGTCTTCCACAACTTCTTGTGATGGGGACCATTGCTTCTTAAGGAGGGGCAATTGATTCAGGAGGATCTGACACTTAGATCATCTCATGATTTTACATCGATCATCTCGTAGTATAACAATGGTGCTCTATGGGACATGCCATCTTCACCACAAGCTTTAGGTCTTTCCCAAGCACACATTGTCAAAACGTGAAGTTCTAACTCTTTTTTTATGCCACATAGCTCCGACATTGTCAACCTTGTTTGGTGCATCTGTCTCACAGAGTGTCTCAAAAATGAAAAAATAGAGCAACCTTCACCTTGTCTTTTCAGACTTGTATATTAATGTATACTAGATATTTTTTAAATGGGTATCAAATAGATGAAGTAGATAGACATTTTGCTAAATACATTCAATCTTTTTGATCCCTGTACATAGAACTTACATAATATAACTTTGTATTACAGTTCTAGCATAGTTTTCTATTGTTCTTGTGCTATCTTTGTCTAAGCCCTATGAGTATTGTCGATATGAGTCTCAATAGGTATTCATTGGACAACACTCTAATGAGAATCTAGATGTGTTATATGTGTGTGCGAAAGCAATATGAAACAATACTCAATATAGAGAAAATAATAGAACTGTAATATAATTTTTTATTAAAACTTGCATTTTGTACACAACATCACCTCGAGGGAGTTGTATGTTTGTCTATCTTCTACTATTAGATACTTTTTTGATGCTAACTACTTATGCATATATGTATACACAATACTACAAAGCCCTGGAGGATCAAGAACCTTTATGGAAGTTGAAATGCATGAGCTTCCTCATGTGACTCTTCATCTTCTGACGATTGAGTTGCATGGCATGAAAATGTAATGGTCAAGATATGACTCCTCAAGTCATATTGGGGGCTCTGCCCTCATAAGAACGAAGGCAACAATGTTGTCAACACTTGGTGATACCACGCATTGTGAGTAAACCTTAGCAATGTGGTTAGGGACCTTGAGAAAGTTATCGATGAGGACTGCATAAGGTTTGGTGCATGCATATAAGAACGAAGGCAACAATGTTGTTAGCACTTGGTTGTACCGCCCTTTGTGAGTAAACCTTAGCAATGTGGTTCGAGACCTTGAGAAAGCCATCAATGAGGACGGCATAAGGTTTGGTGCTTGCATGGATGGCGCCACATCTAATCGGCCTAGATTGCATTCTGCTATTGTAGCAATGTGCACAACATTTGGTTGAGATGGATCGATGGTCTTGGACATACCACAAACCTCTGAATGTGGCTAGGAAGTATTGCAGACAATCAAACATGAACCATCATTCATGTAA
This sequence comes from Torreya grandis, assembly GCA_037957365.1. NCBI lineage: Eukaryota > Viridiplantae > Streptophyta > Pinopsida > Cupressales > Taxaceae > Torreya > Torreya grandis. Next base: position 997,695 of record JARHVA010000430.1, read on the forward strand.
GTTATGAAGATGGACTTGACGACATCATTAGAACTATTTTTTTTTAATCCACCTGGATGAATTGTTATTCTTGCACTCTATCATTCTCCTTAACTGCTAGCGTGTATTGGGATATGGTTGGCTGACTTGTGACAAGCATAACCTTTTTACTTGGTCATATGATAATTTCACTATCTTCATGTTGATATTAGTGTCGACCTATGGAATATCCATAGCCTTAGTAGAGTTTATATAGAAGTTAATGGTTAGTATTAGAGGTTTATATTATGAATTTTATTTTTACTACAAGGTGGCGGAGGTTGCCCTCTCAAAGTGGCTTAGTCATATTTCTAGTATTCTACTCTATGATTAGTCTTTGGTGTGGATTTGCTCTATTTTGATTTTGTTGCGATATATTGTTGCTTCTTTGTTCTCGACATCTATATTTCCATCCCATGCTATGAATCTGCTTTATCTAAGTAATTTCATTACAAGTGGTATCAAAATCTTCGATTAGGGCAATATTTTTTTACTACATTATTTTGGGGTCGAGATCAGCTTTTGTTCAGTGTTGTGGAAGGATAGAAAAAACATTACTTTTGATCTGGAAGGAGGAACTTAAAATTTTCGTTGGCATAGTTTTGTTTTAGTTTTTTTTTTTTTTTTTAAATATGGAAATAAAAAAAAATCTTTGTGCAATATAGTAGCTGTTGGAATCATCTTGGCGAGGTGATCGCTATGACATATTTCTGTCAACCTTATTTTTCAGCTTTTTTGGGTTTTTTGGTACCCTTGAGCAATATACCAGTCATCAGTTTCATCTCAGTGAGAAGATCGCAAAGGTATAATTCTCCAATAACCCTGTTTTTGAGCCTTGAACTCTTAAATCTTCGCAAAGTTGGTCAACACACTAGGGGTTGAGGCAAGGGTTTTGACACTAGGAAAATCACCTAATAAAGAAGAGAAGTCTGAAATCAGTGGATTTTCAGTTCTACGATTTTCTATGATGGATCACAGGGTGAGCGAAATTGATTACAATGTGCAAAACTTACAAAACGAAATGGCCAATAAAGGACATCTAGATAAATCAATCAACAATTGGATGAGATTGGACAAAGATTTGTTCTACTATTTTTTTGTGCAACCAAATCTACAAAAGTAGCTCTAGTTCACCGATGCACAACCCAACCAAGGTGAATCTTCTGCTCAACCTTTTCCAAATCCAAATACAACACAGCCCCTGCCCTTGACTGGTTCCAATTTGGGTACTTGGAACATGTTGCCCGAAGTGGACATGCATAAGTTCGATGGAAAAGATCCATTCACCTTGATCAATCATACAAAGATTTTTTGTGATATACATCAAATCCCATGTGGACATAAGGTTACAATGGCATCCTTGTATTTGGAATTTGAACAATTCATTTGATATCAATGGTTGTGTGCTCAAATAAGAAGACTCTCAGTGTCGTATGGTCTGTTTTTACTGAGGGATTGCAGATGCACTATCAATTGGTTTGTTTTTACTAAGGAATGGCATATGCACTATTGTAATAGTGTGACAGAATTATTTCAGCTAGTTAGGCAAACTGTGTCAAACAAGATCGGTTAGGGATTATATTGAGCAATTCCAAAATCTTTCCTTCCATATGGAAATTATCACATATGAGAACTTGAACGATCTATTCTTTGGGGACTCAAGGATCGCATCAAACATGAGGTATGCATGTTTAATCTGCTTACTAAATTTGATTTTATTATAATGGCCCATAGGGCGGAGGAAAGAGCACTAGCCAACATAGGGTAGGACTTCACAGGCATCAAATATCAGAGCACTCCAACACCATCATTCCCTCAACCTACCATATTGACTCCTCGACAAATTGACGATAAATGGGCCAAAGGGTTATGATTTAATTGTGATAGCAAATGCAGTCGCAGGCATAAATGTGTTGAAAAGAAGTTGTTCTACATTGAAGGCACTAATCAAGAGGAAGAAGGTGAAGCAGAATTAGAGGGTATTGACAACCCACATGAGGAGTTAATAGATATCCAACCAACTATTTTTTCACTATGTATGTGCGGGCTAGGATGACCAATAACAATCCTCTTTCTCTGTAGACTAGGATATAAACAAACATCATAACAATAGAACCTACGTATATTTGGAGGGTACAATGACAGTGCTTGGGGTGGTCGTAGATCTAGTAGAGGGCAATCAACACTCAATAGCAAGGGTATAGGGTTCCAAAGCCTATGCCTAAGATACGAGGTATGGCTCTAGCTAGACCCCAAAGTAAATCAAATGATATAACAATGGTAACAAAGGGCTCTATCAAGGATATAATAAGGATCCCACATGCAAGGAACAGACAAACAAGGGTAACCTAGATCCAAGATAGCTATAACATACTAAACTAAGTAAGAATTAAGTGGTGCAATGGTGAACCAATGGACGGTCTATGCAACCTAAGGTGATAAATGACAAACCGAAGAGCCCTATAACTTACCGGTTAATTCGGTATAAGGAAGACTTAAGCAAGGACAAACAATATGCATTTACTATAACAAAAAGCAAAGTAGATCTATCTACTAAGCAAATAAATGGAGAGAAATGATAGAGATACTTACCTTTGAGGTGACTCGTTAGCGCATCAATCTCTCATTTGGCCCAAGTGGCACTTTGCAAGAGATGTTGTAGGATGAAGACCTCAAATGAAAAGATGAAGACCTAGGTATCCCTAGTTGGGGACTCCAAAGACTAGGTGTACCTTCCCGGTTCGACTTCTATCGAGTTTTAAAGACCTTTAGCAAGACTTGACCTCCAAAAATAAGACTTCAAACTATAATTCCTCCTTGTACTACTTAAAGGTAGAAATATGAGAGCAAGCAGAGCATATGAATGTTGTGTTATGTGAGAAATAACAAATATCCCTAATATATACGGCTCCAAACCTAGAAATAACCCTGAAGTCTAAGTTTATGGTATCATGCATGTCTATATAGTAAAAAAGGATGTTGGCTAAAACAAAACTATATCTGGCAAGCTGATATAGTACAATTGATAGGGACAAGACTCAAAATTGTATCGGCCAGGTTGACACAGTATAAATATAGGTGGCTAGTAAAATTAGACATAAAGTAGATGGAGAGGTAAGATGGGAAGAGACTCAAAGGAGGTCAGTCTGATAGTAATTAAGGTATGACAAAATAATATGCAAACATCTCTTGTAAAGTACGATGAGCCGATCCCACCCCATTCTCAATGCACTCCTTAGGACATGCACTCAGGGAGATTGATGCACCGACAAGCCCTTGCAAGAGAAACCATCAGTAAAGTGATAGTGAAAAATATCAGTTGTAGACATATGCCCCACCCAAAGCTCATTACATGTCACAATAGTGTTACGTGGGATGGTGCTTTGAGAAAGATACATAACAACACAAAATAACATAATTGAAAAGAATGTTGAAAGAACTATTGGTAAATGAATAATTGAAAGTAACATATACAGACCTTAACTCACCTTTCTACATAAATAGTGCATGCTCATACCATAGTCTTGATCGTGGCGAGCACAAAAATTACATTTGTAAACCTTAGAGATACAAAAGGCTAAAAATGGAATAAAAGCAATGTGCGTGTATATAAGATAGTCAATAAATGGAAGTAAATGAAAAAAATCTCAGAAGTCTGAAAAACTTGCATTTATTGGCAAGTCGAGATTGATAAGGCTAAATTAGAACCAAAAGATTCAAGGAAGCAGATAAAAAAAGGGAAAATCAGAAAGCCATCATGTTAGGGCTTAAATAGAACCAAAGAACCCGAGAAAACAAGAAAATAGAAAATGGACCGAATGGCTTGTAAAAAGGCGAATAAAAAGCTCAAGCTCCCAAAAATAACTAAGAGAAATCCTAGAAAGATAAGACAATGACCACAACAACTCAAAAAGATGGAACTTCTATTCAAAAATGGAAAATGTGAAAGCTTGTTAAAGTTATAATTAACTATTAGTTAATGACTAACTAATGGATGGTTATGAAACCTTCCCAATTGATGTAACCACTTTGTGATTAATAAAAAGAAGACTACACAAGTGAGTAAGCATGCCACATATTTCCATTTTATCTTCATTCTCTTAGCATGCATTTGCTAACATTGGTATCAGAGCCAATCGCTCCAGGAAGCCCTAGTTAGGTATGAGCGAAGCATGTTGTTTAAGAAAACCTGGTTAGAAGGGTACGAACAACAAGTTGCCATGAAGAAGAGGTGTCTTGCAACAAACTCAGAAGGCAAAGAGGGCATCGCGGGAATAACGCGAAAGCATAGTCAGATTAATTGTGGAAAAGCAGAGGGAAGTGAAAACGTAGAATGCAGATCACAAAGGACAATGCAAAGTAGAACACCATTAATGGTTTGTGAACGAAAAGGCAAAGTCATCGTGGAAAATCAAAGAACATGCAAAGGAATTGTTTTAGGGTTTGTAGTTGATGAAATGCATAAAAACACAATAAAAACCCTTAGAAACACGTGTAGTCATGGAAAAATGTTGTGGAAACCCTAAAAACCGCATCGTAGTAGTAAAAAAATGCAATGAAAGCCACCGTGAAAACCACGGGATTTGCACGAGATTTATCAATCCATGGAGTTCGGGTAGTGAAATCAATTGATGTTAGGGCACGAAGTCCAAACTTCAAACTATAAGTGATACTATACTAATAAGAACAAGTCTTTGATCTTTGCAATTCCTTGCATAAAGCAAAATCTAAAAATCTGAAGTGTACAAAATTGTACCTCATCAAAAATTTGTACTTTTCCTAGTGAATTAAAATATGGATCAGAAAAATCTAGTTGCATAGATTTTTGGGTCAAAAAACAATATTTTGCTTCATTAAATTTCATGTTGAAATTGTACTTTCCCTATTTTATTTGATTTCCAAGTATAAAATGGCCAACATGCAAAACCTGGTTCTGGTGGAAGTGTAGAAGTTAATTGGCCATAACTATAATGTGTGGAGTCATAAGATTTTGACAATTGTAGAATGTCATGATTGTGACAAAATCATTCTCGGCACATAAACAAGACTTACAACAAATTTTGCAGATTATGACAAATGTCATAAGGAGGCCTTGTTATTAAAACTATCTATGTCAGAGGACATGATTCTTGAAGTCTGGAATGCCACTGTGGCAAGTGTGTTGTGGACCAATTTGCAAAATAAATACTAAACCTTGGAGAAAAGTTGAGTTCTATACTTGAAATTTTTGTTATTTTCCACAAAGATGTCAGAATACGAGTCTTTGTTAGAACACCTACTTCGGATGAAATATTTTCAAGACCAACTATCACCCATCAACAAAAAGGTGGATGATGATGATATGGTGGCACTGGTTCTAATTCCTATGAATCTTTTGTGGAGACTCTAAACCCCATGACATAAAGTAACAACTCAATGTTTGATCAAGTTAGTACTTATTTGTTGCAGAAAGAATGCAAACACACATAGAATAAGTCCAGTGTTGGACAAGCAGAGAGTGCATTAGCTACTTAGTCAAAGGTTAGTGGAAATGTAACTCTATTGATTCATCTTCAAATATCAATGAAAGTGTTTTTACTATCATAAGGTAGGGCATCTTAAGAAGGATTGTCGGGAGCGACAGTACACACTTTCACAACAAAACAGTCAAGTAGCAAATGTTGCAACAGTTGGTGAAGGACAAGATTTTGAATAAGATTTTGCCCTTGTGGCATTATACTCAAAGCATAGCACTACCATTTGCTAGTTCATGGATTATGGTGCATCCCGACATTTCACATGTTGTAAGGATTGGTATGTCAAATTTACTGCAAGTAAAAATCTTTTCGATTCGATTTTACTCACTGATGGTCAGTGATATGTAATAGAGGAATAGTAGACTAATATTAGCATTGTACTGAATAATGCTAGAAAGATCACAATAAGGAATGCTAGGTATGTTATTATCTATTAGCCAGTTAACAGAGAATCCTGAGATTGTTGTACATTCCTTTGGGAAACAGTGTATTGTCATTGATGCCAAACAAGGCAAAGTGGTTGCCCTAGGCATTCAACAAGATGGCTTTTATAGGCTCATTGACCCAGCCATAGTTAATGTAAATGCATGTGTGGAGGGATCCCTCATCTTGTACACCATCCAAGTCAAGCAAAGAGTATGCTATCTATCAAAGCACGACAAGATGAGGGATCGGTCATTAAAAGGTGGTCGTAAAGTGGGAGGTTGAAGCACGAATTTCTTCATGTTGTCAAAAGCTTGTTGACAAGCATTGGTCCACTCAAGATTAACAACTTTCTTAAGAAGGGTGTTTACTGAATGTGTATAGTAAACCGGCTCGAGAAGAAATCTGCAAATTTCCCCATAGTTTCCTAAGATAAGTGTGAATATGAGGGATGAATTGAGGTATATACATGTCAATAATAACATTGATCTTAGAAGAATCCACATCAATCCCTCATATTGAGACCAAGAATCCTAAAAGCTTGTTGAAGGTAACATCACAGACATTTTTTTAGGATTAAGCTAACTTTATATCTAAAAAAAGTCAAGGATGATAGCTAAGTCACAAGGATGATCTTTGCGATGTTTGTATTTGGCTATGAGATCATCCACATAGGTTCAACTATTTTGTGGATAAGATCGTGAAAAATATGGGTAATTGCACATTCGTTGATAAGTTGCCCCAATGTTTTTAAGGCCAAACAACATCTTAATGTTGCAATATGTGCCCCACTCAGTTTTAAAGGTAGCCTTATGTTGATTTTCGGCGGCGATGTCACTCTGATTATACTCTGAAAAAATCTCCATGAGGGAAAGCATCTCATAGCTAACTGTAGAATAAACAATGGCATTTATGGAAGGTAGGGGAAAATTGTCTTTAGGGCATGCTAAGTTAAGATTACGAGAGTTGATACAAATGCAAATGGCCATAGTTATTCTTACGAACAAGTACCATGTTCCAGACCCATTCAAGGTATTGTACGGATTTTATGAACTTAGCATCTAGGAGTTTAATGATTTCCTTATGACAAAGCTTAGAAACCTCAAGAGGGAATTTTAGTTGCTTGTGGCGATAGGTTTTGCATTGAGATAGGTAACGATGTTATGAACAACTACGCTATGGTCGATACTAGGCATGTCCTCATATGACCATGTGAAAGCCTCCGTGAACTTGTCAAGGATCAAGCGAAAGTTGTTTGTTTCTTCAAGGTAGAGCTCTTTAGAGATGAGGACCAGTCGAGGATCTACAAATGTTTCTAAGTTGACTTCACTAATAACTTCGATGAGTATGGCATTTTCGTCTTGGAAATGATATGGTGCAGGAGGAAGTTTAGAAGGAGGTTCAGGTTTAAGATCAACATTCTATTGTGCTGACCAATACAGTTAGTTGGAATAGGAATGGGTTTGACTGTATCAGGGAGTCCAATACAATTGGCTGAAATAGAGACAAAATGGTCGATGCACTTAGGGATATGAGGAAGTACTGGAAGTACTTTATCAACACTATTCAAGTGTTGGGCGATACAATTATAAGTGTCTAAAAGCGATGCTATAACTATATAGGCACTTGGTAGTTGATCGCTGATATTGTTAGCTTCTCCATGAGAATCCCCATAATGGACTCCAACTAATCAAGCTGCTCATATAAAGAGAGATGATTGCCTCTCCTTATTTAAGCTTGTGAAAACGCTCTTTTGATGTATGGGAATTATCTTTATCAAAATTAACCATACTTATAATCTCTTGCTTTTGCATCCTTGTGTAAATGTCTATTTTCAAGGAGCTCATTATGTTGAAATTTCTTGTAAGTTGCTAAGGCTATTTTCAAGGAGCTCATTATGTCGAAATTTCTTAACTAGAAAATTAACTAAATCCTCTAGTGTAATGGAATGAGTCAGAAATTGATTATACATTTCTAATGCATCTCCAACAAAGGTTGTGGTTGGAAGCTTGTAGTTGCATAGGTGTTAGTTTGAGTCCATTCTTTATAGAGATTACCAAATGCTTTAAGCTGTAGTGCATGATCGGTAGTTTCATCATATGTGATGGAAGGAGAAATGCTTCCAATATCCATAGACACAATGAAGGGAGCTAGCGGTTCGTTTTAAAGGTGTTGAAGCATTTTGTTTTGAATTGGAGGTTGAAGGATAAGATTTCCATTGGCATCTCTAAGAGAAGGAATGTAATTCTGATTTGGTTGAGATATGGTGACTTGTTGAGATTGATTGGCCATTTCCAAAATATGATTTTGCATTTGGAAAATTTGGTTGCTGCTAGAAGCTTGCATAAGGGCCTTTTGTTTGACCACTTGTGCAAGGACTTGGGAACTATCAAGAGGAGGATTTTGATTTGAATTGTCTGAATTGTCGAGGGGAGGAGGACCACTAGGGGGAGGATTCCCAACATTGGTGTTAAGAGGTGAACCATTGTTGGTTGCCCCAATTGTTGTAGTGGAGGGATCAATAGGACTAAGACTCTCATTCTTGTTTGGGATATAAATGGTATTAGTGTCAAGATTTTTGATAAGCTGATTAGGATCTCCAAGGTCCAATTTTTGGTTGGTTTGAACCATGTTACATTTGATAGACTTAGGTCAAGATTGAGAGAAACTACAACATGAGGAGTTGTCGTCAATGGTGGGCAAAGAAGGAATGAGAGAAAAACCCATGCAAAATTTGAACGGATTGAGATTCACCATAAAAATCCTAAGAGGCAACATCACGATGAAAATGTGGAAAAGAGAAGTATGGTAATATAGTCAGGAAACTATATCGACCCAATCGATGTAGTTGAAGACACAAAATCACAGAAACAAATTGTATTGGGATGGCATATATAGTAGAAATAGAACTAAGAAAGATAAGATTGTATCGGGCTAGCCAGTATAGTTGGATCTGAAAGCAAACTTTATTGGGTTGATCGATACAGTAGCAGAGACATAGAATTGTATTGGGTTGGCCGATACACCTAGGTAAACAAGAAAAATTGTATCTGGTTGGCTGATACAATTGCGGACACAGAGAACTATATTGAGTTAGTCGATACAGTTGGGCAAAAGAGCTTTACCAAAGTGTAAACAAGAAAAATTGTATCGGGTTGGCCGATACAATTGCAAACACAGAAAATTGTATTGACCAGGGTGATATAATTGAAAAGGTTGTCAACTAGTATAAAATTGTATCGGCTAGGCCGATACAGTACAACTGATAGGGACAAGACTCAAACATGTATGAACCATCCTGATATAGTACAAGGAAAGACATGCATGAAAGAAATTATATCGGCTTGGCCAATACAGTAGAAATATAGGGTGGCTAGCAAAATTGGACATAAAGTAGATGAAGAGGTAAGACGAAAAGAGACTTAGAGGAGGTTAGACTAGTAGTGATGAAGGTATGATAGAATAATATGCAAATATCTCTTGCAAAGTACCATGAGTCTATCCCACTCCATTCCCAGTGCACTTCTTAGGACATGCATTTAGGGAGATTGATGTGTGGACAAGCTCGTGCCAAAGAAACCATTAGTAAAGTGATAAAGTGAAAAATATTAGATGTATACACCATGCACTTTAAGGCATTAGCATCCCACAAACCCTCGAGGTAGTGGGTTTCTTTAAAAAATTGAAGGTGACAATATTGATTGACTCAAGAAATACCCACAACTTCATCAACAATAAGCTGGTTGCGTGCTTGAACTATTTTGTTTATCCAACTTCAAAATTTTAGGTCCTGATTGTAGATGGTGGTAAAATCAGATGCATAGGGAAGTGTCATAGTATTTAACTCACCATGGGAGACTACATATTGGATTGCCTTATGTTCGTCATTCCCATGGGCAATCTTGGCATTGTGTTGGGAATCCAATGACTCACTACTCTGGGAACAATTAAGATGAATTTTTATGAGTTGTTCATGCATTTTCATTTAGAAGGAAGAACATTTGAACTGTGTGGGCTACATGCAAAGTCCTCATGGTTAGCTTTTATCGGATGCAAAAGATTTTTAAAAGGGAGTGGATGGGTTTGTGGCACAACATTTCTCATTAGAAGCATTACCAACAAAGGTTCCTACACCGTTAGATTTATAGGGAATTGTAGAGGGGCACTCATTTGTTTTTGGAAATATGCCAAAAGGACTACCACCCAAAAGGGAATCATGATCATGTCATTCAGCTGGTACTAGGGATCCATCCACCCAACATCCAACTTTATAGGTATCCATATGTACAAAAGAGTAAGATTGAGAAGATGGTATTGGAAATGCTCGAGGTAGGAATAATTCGGCATAGCTATAGTGCTTATTCCTCTTTAGTGGTGATGGTGCATAAGAAGGAAAACCCTTGGTGCATGTGACCAGACTATAAAGAACTCAACAAGTACACCATCAAAGATGAGTTTCAAAGAACTATTATTGTTGATTTTCTAGATGTGTTACATAGTGTTGTATACTTCATGAAACTTGATCTTCACTCAGGTTATCATTAGATCACAATTAAGATTGAGGATGGACATAAGATAGCCTTCAAACCCCATGAGGGCCACTAAATTTCTGGTGATGCTCTTTGGCCTCACAAATGCACCATCTACATTTTAGAATTTGATGAACTTTGTCTTTCGGCCATTTTTGCAGAAATTTATTTTGGTGTTTTTTTATGACATTTTAATATACAACAAAACATGGGCAAAACATCTTCAACATGTGAGTCAGATTTTTAATATTTTGGCACAACATTAGTTGTATGCCAAGCCTTCCAAGTGTGTGTTTGGAGTCAAGATGGTGGAGTACTTGAGGCAATTGTTTTCTTATGAAGGCATAATGTTGAACCCTCACAGGTTCAAGGCCATGGTTGGATGGCAAGTGCCTTAAACACTCAAGCACCTATGATGCTACTTAGGGCTCACAAGTTGCTATTGGCGATTTGTCAAAAATTACGATAGCATAGCAACGTTACATCTTTATCGAAGGAAGACTCCTTCCAAAGGAATGAGGCAACCACCAAGGCATTTGAGAAGCTGAAGAAGGCCATGTGCACTAATCTAGTTCTAGCTACCCCAAATTTTCCTAAAACTTATATTGTTGAATGTGATGCTTTAAGGTTTGGCATGGGGTTAGTGTTCATGTAAGAAGAAAGACCTATTGCTTTTGAGAGTTGTCATCAACTAAAGGGCAAGAATTTGTTGAAGCCCATTTATGAGAAGAAAATTATGGCTATCCTTCATACCATCAAACAATGGAGACTTTATTTGATGGGAAGACACTTTAAGGTGAAGACAAATCATGAGTCTCAAATATTTTTTAAAACATAGGTTATCATCAAAAGAACAATAAAAATGGGTCACAAAGATGTTGGGATATGACTTTGAGATCATTTACAAGAAATGAAGGGAGAATTAGTGGCTGATGCACTATCCAAGAAGGACGAGTCCACATAAGCACTCTTGTGTGTCATATCAATAGTATAGGGAGATTTGGTAGAGGCGGCAAAATCAAAATCGCTGAATGACAGATACATAGACCCTTGTTAAAAAGCTTAAACATAATATGAGCATGGTAGACAAATTTGTATGGGCAGGGAATGCTCTATGGTACAAGGATCAGCTATACCTATTCCAGATTTCAACCCTTAAGCAAAAGGTTCTTGTGGAGCTACATGCTTTACTATTAGGGGGCACTCAGGGTTCTTGAAGGCTTCTCATAGAATCAAGCATAAATTATTCTCGAAAGGGCTCAAAGGGGAAGTCTAGAATTTTTTGGCAGAATGCATGGTGTGTCAGCGAAATAAGGGTGAGGAAATTAAAACTGTGGGTTTTTTACAACTTTTGCCTATTTCTAGCTAGAGATGGGAGGAGTGGTCCAAGTCTGAAGGGAAAAATGTCACCATGGTTGTTGTGGATAGGCTCACCAAAGATGCTCATTTTTGTGCCTTGTTACGCTCTTTTGTAACAATTATAGTAGCATCAATTTTCATGGATACAATTAAGAAATTATATGGGACCTCACAGATATAGTAATTGATCATGATCCTATATTTATCTTAATTTTTGGACTTATTTTATTGCTTGGGTACTCAATTGGCTTGTATCTCGTTATATCATCCCTAATGTAATGGCCAAATTGAGGTGGTTAACAAGTGTTTGGAGGGTTATCTCCTATTTTTTGCTTTGGATAAACATGTGAAATGGGTTCAATTGTTATCACTAGCAAAATGGTGGTATAACACTTATTTCTATACTTGATCCAAATTTTCTCCGTTTTTGGCATTGTATGGATACGAGCCACCATCCTTCACTTTATCTATGAGGGTTTAGCCAAAGGCTTGGGCAGTCGAAGACCACATTCAACACCAACAAGAGGTACTCTCTAATCTCAAAGAGAATTTGGCAATGACACAAAACCGAATGAAGGAGCAAACTGACCAACACTGCACAGAAAGACATTTTGAAGTAGGAGATTGGGTTTTTGTACTATTACAACCATATAAAAAATTGTCCTTGAAACAACAGATGAAGGATAACAAGCTTTCACCTAAGTACTATGGGCCCTACCAAGGCTTGTAAAAGATAGGCAATGTAACATACAAATTGGAGTTATCCCATTCAGTGAAAATACATCTAGTCTTTTATGTTTCCTGCTTGAAGGTCGTTGCACAGAGTTTTAGCCTAGATAGAGTTACTAGAGCTTGATGAGGAGGGAAGAATCATTTTGTAATCTGAGAAAATGCTTTAGATACACACAAAGGTTGTGGACGAGGGTGATTATAAAGTATCCAATCAAATGGTGAATTTGGACAGTGAGGATGAAACATTCCTACAGAAACATCCAACAATCGTTAAACATTGAGTACAACATTGGTTTGAAGGGGAGGGGCATGCTATGTCCTTAACCACTAGAATGTATTGGGATATGTGTCACTAACTCATGGCTAGCATAACCTTTTCCTTAGTTATAAGATAATTTTTATATCTTTGTGTTGGTAGTAGTGTCAATGTATGGAGTATCCATAGCTTTCTTATAGTATATATATATATAGGAGGTAGTGGTTAGTATTAGAGGATTGTATTATGAATTTTGTTACTACAACAAGGTTGTGGAGGTTTCCCCCTCAAAGTGGCTCAATCATATATTTCTAGAATTTTGCTTTGCTATCAATCTTTGGTGTCAATCTACTCTATTATGCTCTTATTAGTGCGATACAATGATGTTTCTCTGCTCTTGATATTTATACTTCCATCCCTTTCTTTGAATCTGCTTGATCTATCTTAAGTAATTTCATTACAATTTGTTTTAAGTGTGTTGTCCCTAGGCACCCTTCATCCCTGGATCAATCTCCCATTATTTTTTACATATTTTAATGGGTTGTTTTCTATTTGGCCTTTTAGGAAGTCGTCCTCTAGAGATCTTATTTTTACCATAACCACTTTCATAAACATGTCTATTTTTATTAATCTGTTAGTGTTAGAATTGAATGGCCTACTAGTTATTCCATAATGATTTGGCCCGTTAAAGTCTCCAAATGTGTGTTGTGCAAGGGAAGAGGGGAATTGAAATTGCTTCCCTTTAGAAAATGGGCCATCTAGGCTAGAGTTGGGAGTTGACGCTGGGTTTGAAATTACTTTGGCAATCTCCTCCCAAACAACTCGTCACTTGGAGTCCATCGCCACATCCGAACTATCCTTACTCAATGCAACCAAAATGCTTTTAATGGTTTTGCAAACCTTCAAGGCGGGTCTTTTGTTGGGCATCCAATTATGTCCAATATGTTTGTCAATGTTCATGAAAAAACATTTGGCAGCTTCTTATGTGTTCCTATTGAGATTGGCCCCATCATTATCCATTTTGGGCTAGTCCATGTCCTCCATAGCAAGGTCATTCTCCCCCTTAGCAAGCTTGCCACGTAAGTCCATATTTTTAACTTCTTCTCACTGCAAGTTATCAAATTGAAGCTTCTAAGTTCCTTCACATGTTTCATAGAGGTGGGCAATCATGGTTCTTTGTTGTTTTTCATAAGAAGAGCTTCTCACCATGATGATGGTAGTTGCAAAGCAGTGAATCAAGTAGCTTCTTAGAAGATGGATAAAAAGTTACAAGGCAGCGTTTCAAGGAATGGTTTACCCAAAACCATAGAATTAGGTCAAGAAAGAAGATTGTAGTAGAAGCTGTAAATAGTAATCATTGTCAGAAGTGATTGGGATACCTGGGGGCTGGTTTTGATAAGGCACTTTGTCACACACGTGTTCGACCCACAATGGTGCAATAAGCTGCAACTAATCTTGGGCTTGATGGGATGTAATAGCATCTCCCAAATCAATTTCCCGAGATTCAAAAATCATTGTGGTATTTATGTCATGTCTTCCAAGGTGGTCCCTTCAAGATTCTTATAATTTCTTAATAAGTAGTTGATGGTAGTTTTGAAGAGAAAACAAATATCGATAGACCTTTGCAGGAGAAGCAATGCTATTTTGAATATAGCGAAAAGAAAATAGAACACACAATATACACAAGATTAAACTTTGGAAAACCTTTCTGGGGAAATGTTGGGCATTAGCTTGTGGCACAATATACAAATGCAGAGGAGATATTTGCTAATGCAAATCTAACATAGGGAGTGAGAAGATGACAAGCACACAGACACAAAAGAGAATTTCATGTAGGAAAACCCTTTTGGATTTAAAAACCCAGTGCAACAACCTACTTGAATTATAAGATAAATTGAATCACTTGCAATGCTATGATCAAGTCACAAGGTTTTGTAACCTTCATACAATGGTTTGTTGTATATTTGAATGCACACACTTCACTATGTGTATCCAACATTCAACAACCTTTGTTACACATCCTATATAACTATGATCTCTTGACTCTTTTTTCCTTTGAAGAATAGTGTCTTATATCAGATGTACTTCACTTGCAACGTTTGCATTGTAGAACAATCTGCATGCACCAATTATTGCACCAAGTGAACATATAACACTCCATAACAGGGTCGTGTCAGAGCACTGCTAGGACTTTGCTAACTCCTCTTTACTCAGATACAATTAGACAAGTGTTTAGAATGCCTTCATTAATCTGCGTGGTGTACAACTTGTTGCAGCACCTTGCTGCGACTCAACCACTAAGCACCACTTTGTAATATCTCAAAGTGCATTGAAACTACACAGAGTGCCTTCCACAACTTTTCCATTATCCTTGCATGCTAACAACCTTGCACAACTGCCAAAGGTAATCTCCACACATGGTTGCGCAACTGACTTATGCAACACCCTGTGCAACCAAGTACTTGTGCAAAACACATTGCACAAACGTGCACACAATTACAATTGCATAGTTTCATGCAAAGTTGAGACATTTCCCAACAATTCCCACTTGAACACTTTGCATGAGCGAACACGTATTCATCATTTTACAACTTTGGGCAGTCATTCCCAGCTCCTTTCTACACCAAGAGAACTTCTCAATATTTACTGCCTTGGTTAATGAATCCACAACATTTTCCTTTGTGTCTAGCTTTTTCAAAGAAAACTTCCTATTTTCCACCATTTCCTTCACAAAATGATATCACACATCCATGGGCTTTGTCCAAGAATGATACTTAAAGTTCTTTCCTTGACAAATTACACTTTCATTGTCATGACTTATCTTTATTGCTTTCGGCTTGAACCCAATAGTCATCCACATAGAGGACTATGATGACAAAATGATCACCATCTTCCTTGTAATAGATATAAGGATTAGCATTGTTGCACACATGCCCATCAATGCATTAGAACTCAGTAATAGTTGAAGCTTACTCCAATAGTAGAACACCGTCTTCCTTGTTGTCTTTACTACTGCTTCCTACGTGAACCTAATAGTAGAACATAGTAGAACACAGTAATAATTGAAGCTTACTCCAGGGTTTGTCCATCAATGCCTTGTTCATCTGCTCCGCAACTCCATTTTTTGTAGTGTATGGAGTTGTCTTCTATCTTTGAATACCGCTCTACTCACAAAATTTGTAAAACTCTTCAGATCAGTACTCATCCCCATTTTCCATGTGCAGAACTTGATCCGCTTCTCTACTGGTTCTCCACAAGAGTTTTGAACTCCTTGATTTTTTTGAGAACTTCGAATTTCTTCAAGATGAAGTATATCCAAGTCTTGTGAGTGTAGTCATCCATGAAATTCACATATAAGAGAGAATTGTTTAGTGATGGGATGTCTACCAATCCAAACACATCATTGTGGATCACCTGCAAGATTTCACTTGCTTGTGCAACACCTTTGGGGAACTTTACCCGACTCTGCTTTCCATAGATGCTATGTTTGCAGAATTCGAAATCCAAGGGACAATTCTCCATCCCCTTCGCCATATCCTCAATCCATAACATGCATGGGGATTTCTCACCATTATGGCCTAGCTTTTGATGCTAGAGCATTATCTCTTCCGTTGGAGGTAATGCGCATGTTCTTGCTTCAACCTTGGGCTCAAGAGCAATAGAGTTATTACATGCACTGCTTATCACAGTCTAATCAAGCTTGAACAAATTACTTGTGAGCATGCTCCTTGCTAGTACCATGGCTCTGCGTGCCATTTTACACCCGTCTTTGCTGAATGAGACCTAGATGTGAGCATCATTCATTTTGCTCAAAGATCAAATTCCTCACAAGGTTGAGAATGTACAAAACACTTGTGAGAGTCTTGATTCTCCCATCACAAAATCTTAGCTTCATTCATCCTCTCCCTATGATCTAGTAGGTTGATTTGTCTCCCAAAAAGACATCACCACCATCATATTCTTCATATTCACATAACCACTTCTTTACATGTGTCATATGATAGAAGGCTCCAAAGTCGATCAGCCATGCATCATTGCATGAGTGTGAGCTTGAGGTTATGAGACATACATTACCATCTCTATTGCTAGAGACCTTCTCACTTGAGTATTCTGCAGTATCTGGGAGTCTGCCCTTCTCCTTCTTCGCTCTATAGTCGTCCTTGAAATACCTTGTCTTGCCATAGTTCCATCATTTATTCAAGGATCTCTCTGGAATATTTGATCTACCCTTTAGACTTCGAGTGCTTCTCCCTAGTGTTTCACTTGCCTCATTCTTGGAAGTGGCCTTGCACGTTTAGGCCATCGTTAGTCTGATAACTTTCCATATACTTGTGCCTCATCTCCTCTGATAACAAAGCCGTCACTACATCATTTGACTTTAGCTCCAATGTAGTGTTGGTGATTGCCATCACCAAATTATCCCACGAGTTTGGCAAAGAGCATAATAGTGTGATACACCTTTTTTCATCATCCATTTTCACGTCTAAAATGTCAACTGACTTACCACAGCATTAAGGGCATTCAGGTGCAATGCAATTGAGTCACCATCATTCATTTGCATCAAATACAACTTTCACAGGGAATGTTTGTTTATCAACAACTTGGCCTAGTACAATGTGCCCAACTTGTCCCACAAAAGTTTTTCAGCCTTTTTAGCCAATACATTCAATAAAATTGAATCGCACATAGTATGATAGAGCTTCACACTTTTCTATTGACTTTCTCCCACTCATTTGGTTTCATTCCAGTAGGTGCAACCTCTGTTATGGCAGTTCATTGATATCTATCCACCAAGAGATCTTCCATTTTGAGCTTCCAGAAATCAAAGTTTTGACCATTGATTTTTTCAATTTCCACTTTGGTGCTCCCAGTCATCTTGTTCGCACAAGATTCTCCTGCAAAACTCCTACTACAAGGAAACCGTTTATTGCAAGCTATTCAAACTTCTACAAAGCTTACTATTGAGCTCTGATATCAAATGTTGGGTGTTAGCTTGTGACACTACACAAATGAGAGTCTTGCTAATGTGAATCTAACACAAGCAACAAGAAGATAACAAACACACAGACACGAGAAATTCACCTTGGAAAACCCTTTCAGGGAAAAAACCTAGCATAACAACTTACTTGAATTATAACATAAACTGACTGTCTTACAATGCTATGATCAAGTTGCAAGGTTTTGTAACCTTCATATAGCGCTTTACTGTTTATTTGAATGCACACTTGACCATATGTATTCAGCATTTGGCAACCTCTGTTACACATCCTATGTAACTATGATTTCTCAACTCTTTTTTTCTTTCGAAGAACAATGTCTTATACCAAACACTTCACTTGCAACACCTACATGACAGAGGAATGTTCATGCACCAACCACTGCACCAAGTGAACATGTAACATTCCATAACAGGTTTTTGTTAGAGTGCCACCAAGATGTTCCAAACACCTCTTTAGTCTAACATATGCAATTAGACAAGCATTAAGAATGCCTTCAAATCACCTTGCATTGCTCTGCATGTTGCACAGCTCCTTGTAGCACCTCACTACAATTCAATCACTAAGTACCACTTCACGATTTCCTAAAGTGCATTGAAACTATGTAGAGTGCCTTGTGTAGCTTTCCATCATCCTTACACGCCAACAACCTTGCTCGATTGCCAAAGGAAATCTCCATGTAAGATTGTGCAACCATCCCCGCTTGCGCAACCAACCTGTGCCACATCCTACACAACCAAGTACATGTGCAAAACACCTTGCACAAACGTGTGCACAATTAAATTTGCACAGATTCATTCAAAGATGAGACATTTCCCAACAGGGAAAACTCAACAAAACAATAGTGACTTATTGTATTAAACTCAATTATTCACAATACAATAAGGTATTTATTTGTAGTCTATTGGAGCGTAATCCATTTGCGTATCTATATAGGCACATTGCCGCTAAGTAGTATTACAGTACAATGGGTATAAAACCATGTGCCAAAACCACCAATGAGGACCTTTTCAATAATTCTCTATGATTTACACCCCCAAAACCCTGCATGGGTCCCCCACATTCCTAGCTGGAGGATCCCCACTTTGTGGCAGGGTGTACAGTTTACAAGGGGTGTAAATCATGCAAAGTATACAATACATATCCCAACATTCTTCCACTTGTTGAATACTCTGCATAGGGGGCCACACATGCATAAAATCTGCTGCTAAAGGCAGTTATGCCTGTTGATTTCCTGCACAAATTATTTTCTCAGTATTGATAGACATTGTTAATGAGTCAACAATATTCTTCAAGGTATCAATTGTATTCAATAAAAACTTTTTTGTCGTCAACCGTGTCTCGAACAAATTTGTATTGCACATAGATATGCTTTGTTTAAGCAAGATACCTAGGATTCTTTGCCAAACAGATTGCACTTTGACTGTTGCAATCTATCCATACACTTTTTTGTAAGAAGCCAACACCTGAACATAGCGTCTGTAACCATGTAGATTCCTTACATGCACGAGTGGTTTCCATGTATTCTGCAATTAAGAGTGCAACAGCTGCTTGCCTCTTGGTCATCCAACTGATTGCTCCAACAAATAAGTTGAAAACAACCAATTGTAGATCTTCAGTAAGGAAGGTCTCCAACCCAATGTACGTCAACAAGACCCTTTTCCTTCATTGTAAACCTCTGTAATTTCATCTCAATATGATTCCTTTGATTTAACCATAGTTTCCTGTTTAAATGATCCCTTTTAATTTCTGTGCCCAATTTAAAATTTGTAGCACCAAGATACCTCTTATCAAACTAAAATGACAGTTGAGATTTAACATCCTTGATCAGTTCCTTGTTTCTAATTAGCAACATATAATACCACGATAACAAAGTGGGCACTAGCCTGTTTGAAATATACACTGATCAGCTTTGCTTCGTGCAAATCCAAATTCCAACACATAAGCATCAAACTTCTGAATATCACATCCTTGGTGATTGCTCTAGGCCATAAAGGGTCTTCTTCACCTGCAAACCATGTCCTCCTTTCCTTTATACTGTAAAACCTTCTGGCGACTTCATATAGATTTCGTCTTCAAGATCCTCATGTGGGAATGTTGATTTTATATCCCTCTGTTCCACTTCCAGACCAAAAGCAACAGCAACAGCAACAGCCAAAAGAAATCTAATAGAAACATGGGTTGCAAATACTGTGTTTTTCTGAGTGCTCCAGTTTCTTCTTCCTTATTTTGCTGGATTATGAAATTGTAACCAGAACTTGGAGGTGAAATCTAAATTTAGTGAAATGGGTTTGCAGAGAAGCATGATTTATGAAAGACACATTTACTGGTGTCATGCTTTAGATATTTATGTTATTTATAGCTGTTAGATGGTATAATAAATGGTCTCCAAACAGAAAACATGTGTGTATATGGTTTTTTCAAAAAAATCGTAAGAATACTTTGGTGTCTAATTGAATAATTGACTAGGCTAAACCCTTTTATAACTAATTTCTTTCTACAAAATCAAGCTCTTCGGTGACATTTATTTGAGTGTACTGACTGATGCTTTTGCATTGGTGTGCTACCGGCTTAGCTATTTATATAAATCAATTACAAAGTGAAAAGGACTTGTCTGAGGATAACTTTGGGAAAAATGTTTATTGTTGATTTGTGTAATATTTCTTAAAAGCATTTTTATGTTACAACTTAGTATGTAAATTTATGAAAATTTGTTGCTTGCAGTTTAAGGAAGAGTACAATACAGAGAAAAAGATCCTTGCTGCATTGAAGGCAAAAGAAGAGACACGGGAAGGGTTGCAAAGAGCAGAACAGCTAAGTGCGGGCCTGTTTGACCTACTACATGTAGGTCATTCTATCACATCCCTTATTCTCACAGTTTGTAAGGCATGAGAAATACAAGTGGATAGTTTACAGAAAAGATAAAATAAGAATGGGAAAGTGGAAACCATAATTGATCTTGGTTCCACTTATAGCATTTTCTGATTTTAGCAGCTTGTCAGATGTTACTTTTCTTCTTCTCAACTTCCATATTCTTAACAGTATGTGCCATTTTGGATGGACACTTCTCATTATTTTTGTTCTCACCTTTCCCTACATGAAATCATTTTCTGTTTGCACGTTATATGCTGTATATATGCACATTTACAGGTATTTCTGCATCTACCCATCCATTAACTTGTGCTTATATATACTTATAATTTCAGGAGATTGTTCTAATTAGAGATCCAGAAGATCCAAGGAAATTTTATCCTCGATTCAATCTTGAGGAAACTACCAATTTCAGAGAATTAGACGATCACAGGTATTATGGAACTTGCGACTTTAGATCTGGAACTTGAAAGTTTCTTACATGTTGCTGCAACTTGCTATTATGTCGCTCTTTGTGGCATTTTTCCTAAGCAGATAAATTGAGATGCATTTCTGGAATTGAAAGAATGCTCATTCATTAGGGCCCAATAAAGTTTTAAATCTATTCATATCACTTGAATTCTGGGACCATCTCAAATTAATAACCGATTTATTTTTTTTCTTCTCAGTAAAAATGTTTTAAAAAGGCTGTACTATGACTATTACTTTCATCGGCAAGAGAAGCTTTGGCGGCAAAATGCATTGAAGACTCTTCCTGTTCTACTAAATTCATCAGACATGCTGGCATGTGGAGAAGACCTTGGGTTGATTCCCGCTTGTGTGCATCCTGTATGTCATTATGATCTGGGATATGGTTTATTTGCACCTTTAAAGAGTAGCTTTATGAACTTCTTATCCTGCTATCAAATATAGGATCAACCTATTTATTCTACACTTTGTTCAGGTTATGCAAGAATTGGGTTTAATTGGCCTACGCATTCAACGAATGCCTAGTGAATCTGATCTGGAATTTGGTATCCCTGCAAATTACGATTATATGACGGTAAAATATTAGTTAAATATCAAATTACAGTTTGAGCTGGTCTTAAGATATGGTGAAGTATCAATAATGTTTGTTCAGCATTTTTAAATGAAGCCATGCTTTTCTTTCAACAATGTTGATATGCTCTAATATGATGCGCTAGGTTTGTGCTCCATCATGTCATGATTGTTCTACGCTACGTGCTTGGTGGGAAGAAGATGAGGGAAGACGCATTCGTTTCTTCAGGAATGTGCTAGGATACAGTGAAGCACCACCTGCTCAATGTAACCCTAAAGTGGCACTTGCAATAATTCAGCAGCATGTTGAAGCTCCCTCTATGTGGGCAATTTTTCCACTTCAGGTAAAACTGTATTTAGTTTTACCAAATGTTTCATATTTTGATACGTAAACTAGTTGGATATTCCACACTAAGCTTTTTCAATACGGATCTTATAATCCTAGCTTAACAGAAGATTGAATTATTATTGTTCTAGGCTATTTACAATGCTAAAACAGAGATAGAAAAGTGCTGGAAATGAAATGCACAGCATACTGAACATGAATACGAAACATGAAAATAAGACAAATCATGAGAACACAAGGATTGACCCGGCGAAACCTAGTGTGGGAAAAACTCTAGTGGGTGAGGCAAATGCACTCTCCTTCCACTATGTAATTCAGAAAAAGTAAGGTTACTGCCAAGCATGGCCTTCATGGACAGATTTTCACTAATATCCTATCCAAAGCTTGCACCTCAAACTGCTTTGCATTTCTCAGATATTTGACAAAACCTTAACACAGCTGAAACAACCATAGACAACTAGGAAACAATGAGATAATATGAATAAAGACTCAAACTTGCAAATTGCAATGCGAATGGAGCTTCACAACTCCTCACTGACTTCTTTGATGTCTTCTGCCTTCCACAAGGTCTGTATTTATGCCCTCTCACTTTGGAATCAACCAAGAAACTCAACTAAACCGTCGTCGAGCAGAGGAAATGTGTGCAACCATTCCCATGCCCAATGGTGGCAAAACTGCGGTCTATGCAGACCGGCAGTTGCGCAACCGCCACTTGCATATAGCAGCAGTTTCGCTATCTATGACAAACCCCTCCAATTCAAGAGCTAAAGAACACTGACTTTATCACTCTGAAGATGTCTGAATCATCCCTATACTGACTCTACCATTGCAACTTATCTGAATTGATGTTTTAGCATGAAGCGTATTACATTAGTGTCTATCAAACATGAATTTTATACATTGGGAATAGTGGAACCATCTAGCAAACATAGCTAGTACATTAGATGCATATTTGGATCATAATTTGGCAAAAAAAACAAATTGATATTTTCTTAATTATATACATGTTTTATTTGTTTTCTTTTTGTAAAATGGGGCTGGATTGCATCTCTAGCTTTATCTACCTTTAAAGATTCAATAGTATTTTCAATATGTACTTCAATGTGAATATATTTTAATTCTTTTTCCTCCTCAGGACATTTTAGCACTAAAGGAAGAGTATAGCAAACGCCCCGCAGTGGAGGAGACGATCAATGACCCAACAAATCCCAAACACTACTGGCGTTTTCGTAAGTATAATGTTCAATTTTCCTTTGGCTACTGCTTCAACTTTTTGTATTCTTTGCCATGCCCTGTCCTGTGAGAATGTATATAGCAAAGGAATTATGTTTACAATATACAAAAGACATTAGATTGATACATATTTTGAAGGAGTCATGTTTACTATATGAAATGCAAATATACATAACTTCTTTACAACATACCTTCTCACATGATGTGAATCTAATCCAATCAACAAAATATTTATCATTATGATTTAGCAACTATTCTTAAAAAAGGGAGCCGGGAAGATGGTAGTGGGGAAAATTTAGGTGAACGCAGTTGCTTGGTGGTCTGACAACTTCAGCCTAGCCTCTGCTTTATAGAAGCAATCCTTTTCCTTAGCCCTGGCAATGTTATCCTGGATTTGATACATTCTCTGAAGCCAAAAACAAATCTAAACATCCTCAAAGAATCTAGTCAATGTATCTCGTGCATGGAAATCATGTCATTGATCTTATACATTTTTAGACTACAAAGAATTAGATCTATCTAGAAAGTGGGGTCACTGTGGCACTGTACATCCCAAAATTTAAAGATTACATTTCATTGCAGATGTCTTTGCCTAACTGCTTGATCTGTATTTGTGTTACATTTGCAACATATGCCTCAATTGAGACTTAAAGAGTACATTTCATTGTAGGTGTTTTTGCAGCACTGCTTGATAGTTATCCTTTGATTTGCAAGAGATGTCCTAATCAAGATTTAAGGAATACATTTGTTTGAAGCACTGTTTGATCTGTATGTGTTATATTTGCAAGATTGATAAGCTGAGACTAGAGGGAGGAACTTCTTAGCATCATGCCTCAAAATTATTTTATTCTATGAATGCTTAAGAATTTTGTTTGGGCTGCTGAAATTTGTCGAGGTGCTTCGGGAAGCAAAAGCTTATTTGTTTCCCTCTAATTCATTGCAGGTGCACATGTCAGCTTGGAGATGGTGCTGGCAGATGAAAATCTTCAAACAATTATAAAAGACCTAATAAAGAGTAGTGGAAGATCATACCCTACAGGGAAAAAAAGTATTCTCCAAGGTAACCTAGATGAAGTTACAAAATCAATAGAAGAGGCGAAGCTAATGGAGAGTGCATGTGGGAATGGTTATGCATCTTCGAATTTCATAGGTGGCCACAAAATCCACCAAGTTTCTGAAAAGGAGGGAGTCATTTTTTGAACGTAATTATGACTTTTTTTATCCATCAACTTATTGTATCAATATCATTCAATATTATTTGAGCAGAGATGTCTTCTTATATGCAGTGTAAGTTCATAATGAACAAATACTGCATTAAAAAATGCAAGGAAATAGGTGGTTAACCCATGGGACAATTCGTACAGAGAACTAGCGGTCAACTAGGCAGTCTTGGAGGGAGTTTTTCGTCAATAGCCAGCAGTTCAAGGTCTTCAACTTGGGTTGGTTGATGGTCATTATTCCAAATTTATTTGTTCCATTTGATTTGGCCCTTGGTCAGAGTTAATTATACCTACCATTATTAGAGCTCTGTTCAATTCATATGGTATATATTTTGATAGCAAATAAATTTGTTCCAGAGCACAACACTGTGGTCTACATTGCATCACCAATTTCCTTCGTGGTAGACAAATTCATCGTAAACCGGACACCAAAGCAATACCATTCTAGATCACGCAGAATGCATTGCACTTTAAGCTGCAATGCTTAACAATCTGTTATATTTGCAACCGTATGAGACTCAACTCCTCATGTATTTGGTTAATTGCCCCTGATGGCTGTTCTATTCTTCCAGAATGATGGGAATGGAAGGAGGCTGAATTGTTTAATGCGAGTTTTGAATTTCTATGCATGAGCAGAACAATAACGAGTATTAAAGTTGAGATGGTCAAAGTGATTCCAAGGAAGTTTTATTTATAAAGCTCTAAGCTATTAGCTACGGGGAGTATGGGATGGTTTCATATGCTAGAAGCTACCCTGCAGGTAGGCAGGGTGCCTGGCATTGTGGACCTTGAAATTGTCTTTCATTTCCTTTCCTTATCTAAACGAATGGGAATTCTTTGCCTATAAATTACTCAATACATAAAAACCCTGCTTTGAAGCAACTCTAAGATGCATTGAAGAGGCATATACGACTTGAGGTAGTAATATATGATATTTTTTGTTGGGGATTATGAAGCCACAAAGGAGGAGAGGGGAAGGTTGGGCAAGCAAACATATTATATCTGTAATTAATCAACCATTATGTTAGCTGAGTGCCACTATAATTGTGGCTTCACCCCAATTGACATAATGATCATGGTCTATTGGGCTTATATATTGCCGTGGCCCAAGATTGCCAACCAATGTGAGATTAATTTTTTGAATGATTGAGGATTTGTGTTGTGGAAGCAATTTCAAGATGCATTGAAGAGGCATACCCGACTTGAGGTAATAAAACATAAATATTTTTCTTGGGAACTATGAAGCCATAAAGGAGGTTGAGCAAACAAACATATTCATCCCACAACCAATCAACTATTATGTTAATAGGAGTGTCACTTTCATTGTGGCATCAACCCCATTGGCATAAGGATCATGGTCTATTGGGTTTATATGTTGACACAAACCATGTTTATCATCTAATGTAAGATTAATTATTTGAATGAATGAGGATTTTAGAGTTGTCAAAGGTATTCAAAGATTCATTGAAAGGGCATATCTGAGTTGAGGTAGTAAGACATGAGTTTCATTTTTTAGGATTATAAAGCCACAAAAGAGTAGAGGGAAAGGCCGAGTAAGAACGCATACTCATTTCACAACCAATCAACCAATATGTTAGTAGGGGGCTTTTTTTGGGGATATTTAGCACAAGAGGAGGTTGGGCATTGCAAACTTGTGGTAGTATTCTTTATTCGATTCTGTATAATATTCTTGTATATTGTGGAAGCCTTAATTGTACTGAGGCATCATTAGTTGCACTAGACAAACATGATAGAGTAGTTCCACTTTGTGCCTTGTACGGTATTTTATAGAGCTTCAAGACATCTTTTGCATGCTTGGATGGAGAATAGACATGTAATTTAATAGTGATGAACGTGGGAGTTATATATGTCGTTGCAAGATTTTTTAACATACCATATGAGAGAGTAGAGATGTCAATAGGAGATAAAAAGAGCAAATGACATCGTGTAATAGCTATTTATATTGAATATGTTGAGACATGGACCAGCCAGGACTCGAACCTAGGACCCTCCATATGCTGTTGGAGTGCTCTACCACTGAGCTACTGGCCCCTCTTGGACCAATGCATATTCGGTCTGAGTGTGGCTTAACACCAACACCCCCCCTTAAGCCACACCTCTCGTGTGCTTGGGGCTCCTAGCCTGGGCCTGGCTCTAATACCATGTTGAGACATGGACCAGTTAGGAGCCCCAAACACATGAGAAGTGTGGCTTAAGGGGGGGTGTTGGTGTTAAGCCACACTCGGACCGAAGATGGACTGGTCCAAGAGGGGCCAGTAGCTCAGTGGTAGAGCACTCCAGCAGCATATGGAAGGTCCTAGGTTCGAGTCCTAGCTCTGACATGGACCAACTAGGACTCGAACCTAGGACCTTCCAACGCTGCTGGAGTGCTCTACCACTGAGCTACTGGCCCCTCTTGGACCAGTCCATCTTCGGTCCGAGTCTGGCTTAACACCAACACCCCCCCTTAAGCCACACCTTTCGTGTGCTTGGGGCTCCTACCCTGGTCCTGGCTCTGATACCATGTTGAGACATGGACCAGCTAGGACTCGAACCTAGGACCTTCCAACGTTGTTGGAGTGCTCTACCACTGAGCTACTGGCCCCTCTTGGACCAGTCCATCTTCAGTCTGAGTGTGGCTTAACACCAACAGAATAGTGTTAAGAGTAGAGATTGAAGGTGTATTGTGTTGTGTGGAATCTTGTACCCCCTTTGATCTATTAAGTAGGTTGCAATAATTTATGTGCGCATATATTTAATCTCTATTGTGTAGTATCAACTTTAACCAAGTTTGTGAATCTTCTAAATCAGGGAATGACATCTATTTCATGTTAACATGGTGTTGCTTGGACTTAGGCTAATTGATGCCTAGCGGACATTATCATGCTCTTTTGGAAACCAACATTGAAATAATTAGAAGATTGGTAAGTATTGTCGATTCTTGCTTAATAAGCATATTGTGTGGACCCCAAAGAAAATACAGAAACTCGAAGAAAAAGATGAACCTTGGACTCAAACTATAGACTATTGGCTATGGAATTCTCTAGATTCATTCTTAATAATGTGGCCTACATAATGTTTGGGACAGTTTCGATGCTAAGAAGATGCAATTTTGGAAGAAGATAGAGGAAGATTTATAGAAAAAGTTCCACTATTGATCCACATTTTTTTTGGGAAGAAAGAGGAAGATTTATAGAAAAAGTTCCACTATTGATCCACATTTTTTTTTGGAAAAGAATATTTCACGAAGCTGCGGTAGTTCTAAGGGGAAAGGCACCTAAGGATGGCACATGGAATGAGGGGGGAATACTTGAAGAGATGTACCTAACAAAAAATCAAGGATGATGGTTGGGGGAGGATATGGAAGTACATGATGAGATGATAAATTAGAAATTAGTAATAGTAAGAAAGGAAAGAAGAGAAATAATTATAAGAGAATTAAGAAAAAAGATTTGTGAAAATCAACCATCAATAACATATATTGAAAAGTCAGAAAAAGTAGTTGACCAAGAAAAAATAGTACACCCAGATAATTAAAAAATATATGGAAAAAGTAGTTAAGAAAAATCAACAAATCATATCAACAAAAAAATTACAATTGATGTCTTTCATGATAAGAAGATAAGAAGCACCAAGTGAATACAAATAGAGGATGAGATATAAGAGGGTACATTAGAAGAGGTGAATTCAAAAAAGTGGATTAATAAGAGGCATGAGGGAAGTTTTCATAGAAATTGCACTAATACTAGGGCAAGAGGAGATTGTTTGAGCCTTGGAAGGGGAAGACCAAGGTGAGATACAATCTAGTACTCAAAGTTTTATTGAATAAAAGATAAAGTCGAAGTCGACAAAGAACAAATAACACTAGGAGATGATTTAGAAATGAATGAAGAAGAAAATAGAGAATTAGTAGAATGGGAAGATAATGTTAATGTAAGGATAAAGAAGCAGAAAATTAGTTATTGTATAAACTTAATTTTGCTATGGGATAGTTTTAGGTCTTAGTTTGGATTGAATTAAGGTATTTGTGTGTTTATTGATTATCAATTCATATTAAGTTCTTATTTGTGTGTTCCTTGTGGTTTGGGCCCCATTTGCTTCTTCCCTTTATTTTTTCTCCTCTCCGATCTACCTCATTTTTTATTATTTTCTTGATTTGCCTAGGAACATAGTACTATGCTTTTGGTTGACCAAGAGCATAGTAGTACGATCCTAATTCCTTGTTCTTTTGGGGCCCATTTGACCTTTATCTCTAGTTTCCTTGAGTTTGTGATTTTTTTTGTTAGTGTCCTTGTGAGTTGTGTGTGAGCTTGTGCACCAATAGGGTCATAATTTGAATTTGAGAAGTTTATATATCCATATATGCATTAGTGCATATAGAATAAATGAATGAAAAAATAAAAGAATGAAAGAAATAAATGAGTGATGAGATTTCTAAGAAGTGGTCAAGAGTGATAAATAGAGGTATAAAAGTAGAATTGAAGAGTTGAGGGAAATTTTCATTGCGAGTCTCATGTTGCATTATTATCGGTTATTTATGTAGTGAAAAGTCATATAAGGAGTAGGGTTTGCATCACCATAGTTGCTTGTTGAATTGTATCGAGTGATGGTTTCCAACTTTTCCAAGGGTAGGGGTATGATTAATTGATTCACTTTAGGCTCTTATTGGCATGTGTTCCTTGTTTTTAAGGCCCCATTTGCTACTTCTCTTTGCTTTCTCTCTCCTCATTTTGTTCTTGTTTTCCCATTGTTTTCTTTTGTTTCCTTGGTTTGACAAAAAGTGTGGTACTGCACCCTTGGTTGACCAAGAGCATAGTAGTACATCCCTGGTCCCTTTTTCTTTTGAGTCTCTTTGACCATTCTCTCTAGTTTCCCTGGGTTTGCGCTTCATTTTGTTGGATTTCTTATCTTTTGTGTGTTGACTTGTATGCCAATAGGGTCCTAATTTGATTTTGAGTAGTCTATATATACATAGGTGCATATAGAATAAAGGAATGATTCAAATAAGTGATAAGAGTTCTAAGTTGTTATCAAGAGTGATAATCGGAAGTCTAAAATTAGACTTGAAGTGTTGACAGAAGAATTTCATTTGGAGTCTTTATGTTGCATCACTGTCAATTATTCATGTAGTGAAAATTCATGTAAGGATTAGGGCTTACATCAACACTGTTGCTTGTTGAATTATATTGGGTGATGTTTTCCAACTTTTCCAAGAGCAAGGGTCTTATTGAGACAAACCGTTCAAAGACCACCATTTCTAAAAGTTTGGTAAGTTGATTAGGGTTTCAAGAAAGGAGAGTTTTCATGGTGACTCGCAATGAATTCTAAGAAATTGAGCAAGGTTTTTGAAAATCAAAAGCAGAGGCTCAGAGTCATAAAAATTAGTTTAGAAATAATTTGACCAAGGGCATACCTTAGCTCTAAGGCACATAGCTGGCTACCAGGGGTGTAACACTCCACTCTTGGTCAAAAATACAATTTTTTCAGTTTACAAAATGATTTATGGGTTTTGTTTGCCTATGTTTCTAGTCATGCTTCCAATTGAGTTTAGCTCACAAAAAATCTACATTTTTTCTACAATTCAGTATTCTTCTAATAATCGTAGCTTTGCACATTTCAATTATTCTAGAACATTTTTTTATTGTAATTAGTTATGTTTTAACTATTTATCTAGGTAAAAATGTTCCAATATGAATTGTGCATTGCTTATGGTTATGTGTAGTGCATTATTGACGTAAAACCACTTTACCATACTTAATTTTGGTGAAAAACGTGCCCTCACACCCCTTTAGGGTTAGATTATGCTTTCCTTGTGATATATTTGATTTTTTTAGAGCTTCTTCTATTCGTTGCAATCATTAGCCCTAGCCCTTCTATGTTTTTGTAAACCTTAGTTTGTTGTGATTGTATATATTTCAAACCCTAGGGTATCGTCATACATCATCATTGTGTTGTGTCCTTTCCCTAGAGCTAGATCTCGTTTCTCTTTGTATTTATTTAGGCTTGTGTTATACTATGTTCACTTTCATTATCCTTAGTCTCTCACCTACTTGTTCCTCCCTAAAGTTTTGCTTTGTGTCACATCTCTTTCGCCCCAGTTATTCAATTTGTTATAAATGTTGTATCTTTATGTGTATCGTAGCATTTTTATGGATAGGAATATTCCTAGATGTGATTTAATCATGGCATGCTCTATAACGATGTTATTTACACAATGAGTTCATAGATTGTGTATATTATTGTGTATCATGATGTTGTTAGCATGCAAAATTTTATTAATGATCAATTTTATATTTACAGTGATATATTATAGAATAATAACATATGAGAATTCATAGTACGCAGTAAAAATATTAATAAACCTCCGAAACTGTGTTGAAATAAAAAATCCACTCAACGTTTTGGGCCTCACGTTGAGCCCATCATCAGGGGATGAAAAAGATAAATGTTTTGCTCGGCTTGAGCCCTGAAATGTTGAGTGGATTTCTATTTTCAACACAGTTTTCGAGGTTTATTAATAATAACATATGGTTTGAGACATGATAGGGTTGTGTGTGATGATGATAATGCATTTGTGTTGATACCCTTTCTATTGATAGATTCCTCTATGAGATACATACTTAGAGATGATGTAGATTGCGAGATATGGATTTCCCAAAAAAATCTTGGTAATTCCCACACAACTGGGGCTATTCATTGATATTTTACATTTTTTGTCTTTGATTTCAACATTTACTTGATTTTCTATGTATATAGACATTGATTCATTTGAAAATGTTTCCCTTACATTTTTAGATACTTCGATTTCATATTCCAGACACAAAAGCATGGATGTTTGTACTAGGGTCTTCATGACTTTCATGGTGGAAATTAACACATTTACGTAGATCCCAAGGAGCGCAAATTTTCTTTTTTTTCCAAGTCACATGAGCGGGTCTCTTAGATGAGGTGAGATCTTTTTTCCTTTTGACTTCCAAATCATTATCATTTCCTCCATTGACTTTCAAGATCTCTTATAGGTTTTAGCCGCATCAACTTCTACGAGCTCTCCTAAGTACAGTTGCTTGTTTTAGTTTGACATTTAGATATTTACGCATGCATGCACATCAAAATAGGGCATTATGTAGATACATATTTGGTTAGGGGGTAATTTTAGGTCTTTTTGCATTGATTTAGGGTACTTGCATGTTTATCGATTATCAACTTGGTGGTGTAAAATTGGGTTACCTTGGTTTTGTGACTCGCTCAACAAGGAGCGATGCAAACTCACCAATAGTTAGAGATTTTACTGTACAAAATCGTGATTCTCCTCTGCGTTTGAGAGGGGCAATTCCCTCATAGGATATGAATAATTTGGGGTTTTTGTGTACTTTTTATCCGAAAGCATGAAAGGAAACAAAAAAAAAATTAAAATGAAAAAAGAAGAGAAACCCACAGTGGGATAAAAATGGAAAACCACTAGGAAAACTTGAGATTAAATAACAGAAATAAAAATCTTTTCTCTCACACAAAAATGAACATAAGAGCAACATGGATTTTGGAAACAAAAGGGGATCCCTGGAAGCACAAAGTCTCCTCACAAACTAGATTACACACGGTACAAAGTTTATTTGAGATCAAACACGCAAAAAATTGTGGACATCAAGAAAGTTTATATATGGGGGGTTTCAACACAAAGTTTGGACACTGTACAAGTTGCATATAATCAAGTAGGTACATAATTTTAATGGAGTCTTAATTTAAAAAATAAAAACCAGAATTCATAACCAAAGGATATTAAATTCTACAAAACTCAAGAACAATCTCACCCACTTGTTTGTATTTCGTTGTTTTAATGTAAAAATTACATAGCTCCACACCAAGGTGCAGCAAGCTCTATCCAAGAACTTGCAAGAAAGCACGTTTACAAGACAATAGGCAAAATAATGGAAAAATAATATAAATGAAGTAGCAAAATTTGGGTGGTCAAATTTTTACTACAAAAGCTAGCTTCGACTACGGGACCGCATTCCCTAGTGGAATGCAAGAGAACTCTAGAAACCACTAGTGCCCTGTGTCTCATCTACTTTATAAGTGCAATCAAATATCCCAATCCGAAATTGACAACCAATTCACCTATCCCAATTATATGGGAATGAACATAAGTTGTCGGGTTAAATCATACTTGCTCAAACTACTTGCAAATTGTTATGTATTACACACTCTCATTCCATGACTCAGCAAACTGAGATCGAGTTCGCCTATCCCAATCGTATAAAAATGAACACGAGCTGTCGGGCCAAATCTTTACATATGAAAATTATGTGTTTGCTTAAATTCGTATGAGATTTTATACTTTTAATAAACATTGTAAATGACATTGAATATTTTCCATGCTTATAATTGTCTTCGCTTGAATTTTATCTTCCACGAGAATGGTCTTCATAGAAACATATCCACATGCAACATACTGTACATATATTAGATTGTGTAGCTGGGTTTACTTGTACTCAAATCGCATAGAGAAATGATTGAAAGCTATCAACAAAATGTGAAGCATTCCTCAATAGGCTCTATATTGTTTTGTTCCCTTGCCAATTATATTTTGAATTTTCCTGTACATAAAACACAGTCACGGCTACTACGCCACTTGAATCTAGATTCTTATAGAAATAGTCTATTTGACCGATCACGTTCAGTATTCCAACTAGGTAACATGTAAGTAACCTTTGAATCAATGGGCTCTATTTGTGATGTAAATTGATCCCATTGAGAAAGGTATCCATTTACACAAATCAAGAATTCAACAGATCCATTTATTACAAAACATTTCCCAAGTAGAAGAGAGGGATGACTCGTTTTTCTTCAATGCTGTTACGGGTTGGGAGAGTGCTTACAAGGGTTTTGGACTTAATCAAATTTAACCTTCAATAATTGGTGAGGCGCACAACTGTTTGACGAAACAATTCAAAGAAATGCATTCGAAGTGGCAACCGTCGGCCCCTGGAAAATACCCAAATTATTTTGGGTTGGAAAGCTCTCAAAAGAATTGTAATCAAGGCATGAATCACCAGATGATCTTGAGTTTCCCTTGCCAAGCAGCGTCGTTGCACTTTTATCCATTTCTATGCGTGTCCTTCTAACTGTTTGGCGAAATGCATCAATTAATTTTGATCTCAAACACGCAGACAGGAATCGATCCACACTTAGCTCCATCTCCCGAAGGTGCGAGTGATAAGGATTAAGCAACAGAGCATGTGCACAAGGACCGTCTCCAAGTTTACAAAGGACAAAACCATACCTTTTTTAAGTTCGGGACCACGAATTCTGGGTTGTTTAATCGATGTGAACGAATTGCTCTGCAAGACTAACCTTCCACTCAAAAAGAACGGATTGAAATTTATTTATCCTTTGCTCAGTTATGATATCCATACTATTTCTCTCTTGCATCATTGACTCAGCCTCTTCTGCATCTACATAGCCTGGACTTTCTGCTTTCATAGTTTCTAATTCACTCTTCATCAATTACCTTAAGAGGATAATTTTCAATTTTCTTTCCCTAAGTTGTGCATTACTTTCTCTTAACAAGTTCATTTCTATCACTTGGCAATGCAGAGACCTAAATTCTTCATCCATATAGATATTAGTCTGTAGGTTTTTGCGTTCCTTCTCTATTATGCTTATATGTATGGCTTCCAAGCGATCAAGTAAAAACTTGTTCTGCTCATCACTTTCTTTATATTTTTACTGAGCGTCGGCTTTTAGAGACTTTAACGATGCTTTTTTCCCATGAAACCTTTAAAGATTAGTATTCATATTTTGACTGGCCTAACAGAGATGAAAATGGGTACATGTTTGTACCTATGCCCAGCCGACGCCGTGTTTCCTTGCCTATAACTAGCTGATCCCCTATAATCATTTTAACATTGACACCCAGGTTGAGAGCCCATCTTATTGTGTCTGCACTATCATGCCATGGAGGATCGAAGAGACGCATGAGACCAACAAACTGCGAGAGTCCTCCTGGACTTTCCATCCTGCCATCGGGTACCTCCTAATATGCAACCTTGCGAACTCTATGCATTCTAGCTTAACCATCCTAGGGAGTGAAAAAAAACGATCAAATTTGAATTCCCATTAAGACGAATGCACAATTCATTCTACTTGGATGTATCAAAATTCACCATTGAAAAAGCTCCCTCAATTGAAAAGATTGGCCCTCTACAACTCGTCAATTTTTCTTTTAACCCTATTGTTATGGTTGCACCCTTGGAGGAGGTTCTTCAAGCCCCTTCTAATTGAGCCATAATATTGGGACAACCTTAGGTTGTAGGTAACCTATGGTGGGGTTGAACCTTCGAAGCAAGCCGACTTGCTCTTGATGCTCACGTAAACTAATGTTTGCACAGGGAAAAGGGTTAGAAAGGGGATAAGGGCTCCTAAGAAAGTTACCCAAGGTGATGCACCAAACTTAAATGGACACTCACAAAAGCTTGAACCCACACTAGATCAGCGTAAGACAACCATAGCTCACACAACCTCACAATATTACTAATTGCATAAGTATTTCATAGAAGAGATTCAGGGAGAACACTAATCTAGATCTGCAATAGCTTGAAAACGCTTTCAAGGAGGCAAGTAGAAGGACAATGAACTAGGAAGATTCTCCTTCACGAATTTATCATGTACAAACATACTTAAGCACTAAGCAAAGGCAAGAGATAGACAAAGAGTCAATCCTATTACTTCAAGAGGTAGTTCTTACAATATTTTGATAGGGTTTAATCATATCAAATGAGCACACCCTTTTGGAAGAATTTCAATGAGTATCCTTGTCTCCCAAAAAGATGAAAATTTTAAAATCTGAGAAACCTTTTCATGGAGAAGAGAATGGGATATATAAGAGAAGGGAGAGAGAGAGAGAATGTAGTAGCACACCATCCGAAAGGGAACACACCGTCCCGGATCATTAATTGAGCTTGAGTTGCCACCTTTTTCTCCAATGAATGCCTTGCCACCTTTTTGATCAATCAGGACACTTCTCATGGCTTACCAAGTGGGAAAGTCTCCAAAAGTTCTAAGGATGCATTGAATGCACCTAGCTGCAAGTTCCAACCACCAGATCATTTTCTTTGATCCCCTACACCATCTACCATTTGAAGATAAAACTTCATACTCATGGATCTGACATAATCATGGCTTTCCCTGCTTTGGGTGGTTGTTTGTCGAAGATACAGCTACGTCAAAGGACGAAGAACCTCTTCAATATCATGGATATCTACCCTTGATCAAATCTGAACCAGATCTTTTTTATAGACGGAAAACCAATTTCCTTTATTAGTTTTCCTATAGCCACATATATCGATGCAGACCTATAGATTGCATAGCTTTGCTCTTGATCTCTATTAGGTCTATAAGACCTATTTTTTGCCTCTAAGTATCTATAGAAAATGAGAACTTCGTCATATATAGGTTTGCTTTAAAGAATGGCGAACACAGTCACAGAATGAACCCTGTATGCCACGAATCTTTGAACTAGAGGTCTATATTTAGCTTTAATGGTGCCCTTTTATATTCTTTTAACCTGACTGCATCATTGTGCCCTTTTCATGGCATTTGATCAAGCTTTAATGGCAATATATCCCCTTTGAAAAGCTTGCCTTGGTTCGACCTTGGTCATGCGTTTGGTCTCCATGAAACCCCTTAACTTCTTGACCTTTAATTTCATTGGTTGTCGATACCGGTTTGGGTCAATCAAATAGCTCCAAACTGCCTTTACTCCCATTGATCTCACAGATCTTTGCTATCAGATCTTAACCTGTTGACCTCCTGCGCACCGTAGGATCAAGTTGTGCGAACAAACACTACCCTTTGATTTCTTGCCACGAAGATCCTTTGACATGTTGACTTTCACTCGCACCATTGGATCAATGTGTACAAAGCAACGAGAGCCTTTGATCTCATTGGGTCCACTCTCCTGCCAGTCAAGCTTACACCATTGGATCATCGATACGATTGGATGTTGATCGTTGATTTTGCTTGGACCCACGTCCTTATCAGTCAAGCTTGCACCATTGATCTTTGTTTGGTTGATCCGCACCGTTAGATCTTGTCTAACTTATAGCTCTTTAAAAGACTTTAATCCAGGGACCTTTTGACTTGTTTGACTCCCGCACAAACCGTTGGATCTTGCCTGTTAGTATGTGAGCTCATGCAGACCACTAGATCTTGATCAACTTTAAACCTTTTAAGGGATTTCAAACCCAAACAGTTATTTCATAAATCATAAATTTGACATTCGCACGTTCGTCGTTTGACGTTTATGCGACTATCATTGACGTCCACATGACCGTCAATCTTTTGGACCCCAATAGATAAATGTTGAGCTTTACTTTGACGTCTGCGTGAACATCTTGTTCTACAAATCAATCTTTGAAAACTTATATCTTGAGTTAGAAACCTCATCAAGACACAAAATTTGCAAAGTATATTCCCAGCATGAAAAACTTTGTGGCACTGCATTCTTTTGGCTCACGAAGCTTTCTAGGGTGCATTTATAAAATGCTCAAACAGGTTGCTTTGCTCATTTTTGCATGATGTCCTGGTGACAGTTTGGTCCTTCAAACTTGCACAATTCATCTTTTGATCATTTCTTCAAGATTATGATGAATTTCTAAGATTTGTGCAACCTAGTTCATGCCTCTGAACACTTATGAACCTCATGAGGACTTGGTTGGATCCCTCCATTTGCAATGTTGAACCTGATTCAAACCTTTGGTCCACTCAAACTATCAAACCATGCAAAAGCTTTATATGTGGGCCAAATTTGGCCAACATCTTTGGCGACTCAAAGGGTTTGCATGCCTGTCTATGCAAGAAAACCCAAACCATTTTGCCTTGTCTAGTCCATTGGGCATGGAGTTCCTCTCTAGTTTAATATATTGATCTGAAGCTGAGAACAATGCTGACCCTTTCCAAAACCTCTATATAACTCATTTCTTGAAACAACAAGAACAAAAAGAAACAAGACAACAAGGGCAAGTGCATGCAGGCCCTTGCAGGAAAGAAAGAACAACTAACCTACTAAACAAATGTGCACAAAGGCACTTAGAGAAAAGCATGAACCTACTTTAATATATATAGGGCTGTAATTTACAAGTATCTTCCTTCTGTATCAAATGGAAAAGATTTAGCATCACTTACTTGTGATGGATTAGGATGGAAAACACATTGCCTTTGCGAGCTCATAATATGTGAGCTTAGATGCTTGACTGCTGAGTCTTTTGGCATGCTCTCAAATGGATGAAGTGGGACAAACATGTCTCCAATGTAGACATGCTAGTCCATTTCTTCAAGGCTTGCTCCAAAATGGACTATAGGAGCACCTGTAACCTTCTCTTTTGATGACTCAATTTTGTGCTCTGAAATAAGCACATGTGATGGCTCCTCTTTGTCGTCTTATAACCAAGCTAAGTACTTGATAGGGCATCCTTTTGTTAACACAAATGTTGAGCAATCAGATTTTATCTGGC
This sequence comes from Torreya grandis, assembly GCA_037957365.1. Taxonomy (NCBI): domain Eukaryota; kingdom Viridiplantae; phylum Streptophyta; class Pinopsida; order Cupressales; family Taxaceae; genus Torreya; species Torreya grandis. The sequence goes on from JARHVA010000430.1 coordinate 1,035,744, forward strand.
TCCTATGTTTTGATGCCCCATCATTATGTTCTTCAGGCATAATCAGATCATAGTCTCCTTGGGGAGAAAATTAGTCCTTCAATGTGACCAAAGTTGCAATTGCAACCTCTGAAGACTCGCTAGGATCATGTTTAAAATGCACATTGTGATCAGCTGCTTTTTGGCCCTGCTTACTTGAAGGTACAATTGTGTCACCCAAACTTAAACAGAAATCTTCAAGTTCATCCCAGAAGGTAGCCTCCTCTTGGTCATTGGAAAGGATGTCAATCTCAACCTCATGAAGACTCAATCTATAGTAGCTAGATTGGTCTTCTTCTTCTAAAAAGAGGGGAGGCTCATCTTTGCAAACAAGGTCTAACTCATCATGCCTTTGATGTTCTTCATTGGCATGTTCACCAAATTGCATCACTTGAGCATTTGAGATGTCTTCTACATCAACCTCACTCAAGGTTTCATCTCATTCTTTAACTGTAAATGAGGGTTGATCTGACCAACCAGGATCCAAAATGTTACACTTGTCTTGCTCAAGCTCTGGTTTGTTTTCCTCTTGCTCCAAACTATCAAGGCTATCTTCATTTGGCACCTCATTTTGAAGTGTACCCACTTCAGACACTTGGTCTTGATCCTCTTTTTGATCTATGTAGATTGGACCTTCAATAGTCCATTAAAAATTTGCTCTATTTTTAACTTGACTATTGTCCTCATCAAGATCCAGTTCATTTTTGTCAAAGCCATGTCAAGAAGGTTGATCCCAACTTGAATTTTTCCCTTTTGGATGAAGTGGGCTGCCTATTATGATCTCCTCATCATAGAGACTTGCATTGTCTTCTTCAGACTCACCCATAACTGCATGTTCCTCCTCTATTCTTTGTAAAACATATTCTTCCTTTATGAGGGAGATGGTGGGAGGGTGAAGAAGTTCACCTTGCTTGCAACTTGGGAGAGTATCCTTCCAATTAGGAGCCTTGAAGGCTCTCTTTGGTGGCTCTTGAGGGAATGAGAGAGAGAGAGTCTCAGAACTCTTGTACACCAAGCTCATTGAGCTGAACTGTGGTTGCTTGATTCATTTCTTGCACAACTAACCCTTCCTCTACCAGGACTGGTTCTTGGACTGCCTCAACTAACACCTCCTCCTTTATGCCCTTTTAAACTAATTTCCATGATAGAAATGAGTATGGAACAAACACTTTAGCTTCCTTTTGAATGGTTATAGGAGAGGGTGGTCTCACAAGTGAAGGCATGACATAGCCAGGGTCAAAAGTTTTGGAGAATATCCATGATGGAATAGCTTCAGGCTCTTGAGTGGGAATGGGCATAAGGGTAGGAGAGGGCAAACTGATTGGCTTAGGCTTGACATACTCTTTCTCCCATTGCCCAAACGCTTTTCCAATGGACAATACCCACCCTTTCATCTCTTGCTTCTCAACATGTGGATAATCAGTGTCTTCAATGAATGCCCATACATTCCAAAACTCTTGCAAGAAGATCTTTATCCCCTCCATGGCATGAATAGGGAATTCTTGTCAAAGCTTAACCTTCTCATTGATCTTCAAGATTGTTCTTATTTGGTCCAATATTGCCTCGTTGAGTTTTGACAAGGATGGACTTTGACTAGGGGGTTGATCAGGAACTCTTGAAGGTTGTGTTTGAGGCTCCTGGAGAGAAGAGGGCACAGAACACTGATCCAAATGATCATGTTGCTCTTCATAAGATATTAACATATTGTCTGCACTTTGGACCATGTTTCTCATCATTGATATGTCCTCATTCTTACAAGATGACCATTGTTCACTCTCACAAACTGACCATCTGTTCTTGACTAACTGAAGAGCACTCCTTGCTTTTTGTAGAACATGGAGAGGGATGATTGGAGAAAACTCTAAACCCTTACCAATCTCCCTTCTCAACTCAATATAAACTGATAAAGCTTGCTTGACTCCTGACAAAGATGTAACAGAGTAAGCCTAGTCTTGGCAAGGGGAAAAAGAGGACTCATTTGAATGCAAAAGATGTTGACCTTGGTCATATGCAGAGGTGGGAGGACAAAGGCCATGATAGGGCTGATAGGCTATTTGAGGGCCACTTGGGGGGAACACAAACATTATTCCCCTAATAATTGTGGTGTTGAGGTAAAGAATAAGCATATTGATCAAAAGATGATTGATTGTACATACCAGATTAAGATGACTAAGCCCCTAGGCTGCTTAAACCAACTGATGAATGCTCAAAGTCACCATTGATGTTTGTACACTTGCCTCCAAAGCTTGATTGAATGAAGAGAACACCAAAACTCTTCATTTAGTGCATGATAAACTTTGTTCCACTGAGCATGCCAGAAATTGTTATGGTTCTCAATTTGCACCCATGGAGTGGGTTCTTCAGGCCCCTTCTAATTGAGCCATAATATTGAGACAACTCTAGGTTATGGGTAATCTATGGTGGGGTTGAACCTCCGGAGAAGGCCAACTTCCTCTTGATGCTTACCTAAACTAATGCTTGCACAGGGAAAAGGGTTAGAAAGGGGATAAGGGCTCCGAAAAAAGTTAATCAGGGTGATGCACCAAACTTAAATGGGCAATCACAAAATATTGAACCCATACTAGATCAACATAAGACAACCATAACTCACACAACCTCACAATCTTACTAATTGCATAAGTATTTCATAGAAGAGGTTCAGGGAAAACACTAATCTAGACCTACAATAGCTTGAAAACACCTTCAAGGAGGCAAGCAGAAGGACAATGAACTAGGAAGATTCTCCTTCACGAATTCATCATGCACAAACATACTTAAGCACTAATCAAAGGCAAGAGATAGGCAAAGAGTCAATCCTATTACTTCAAGAGGTAGGTCTTACAATATTTTAACAGGGTTTAATCATATCAAACTATCACCTTTTTGCAAGAGTCTCAATGAGTATCCTTGTCTCCCAAAAAGATGAAAATTCTAAAATCTGAAAACCCTTTTAATGGAGAAGAGAATGGGATATATAGGAGAAGGGAGAGAGAAACAATGTGGGAGCATGCCATATGGAAGGGAACACACCATCCCGGATCATTAATTGAGCTTGCGCTGCCACCTTTTTCTCTAATGAATGCCTTGCCACCTTTTTGATCAATCAGGACACTACTCACGACTTACCAAGTGGGAAAGTCCCCAAAGGTTCTAAGGATGCATTGAATGCACCTAGCTGTAAGTTCCAACCACCAGATCCTTTTATTTGATCCTTCGGCATAGCTATAACTTCGATAAAAAGTCATCCAAAGCAAGCAAAGCCATGATTCTGTCAGATCCATGAGTATGAAGTTTTGTCTTCAAATGGGAGATGGTGTGAAGTACCCACACCTACACTTCAATTTTTTACCACTCCTTGCTCAGTATATTTGAAAATTCACAACTTCTTCAATTGCATTGCCCTTCACCACATCTAGGGTTCATTTGAGGCTCTCACATCATCCAACTATATGAGGTTATGTTTGTGTACCCAATAATAGGGGTGCCTTTCTGAAAGAAAATTCCACAAACAATAGGATTGTGAATAACACTTTGGAATCTCACTATCAATTTACCACTTTCAACAATCTTTGTTTTTGCATCCATCAAAACGAGTGGAGTGTATGAACCCACATAGGCATATATATATCCATCTCAAGGAGAATCTTATAATATTGTATTAATACTTCAAAAACCCTCATCTTGGGAGACCCATTGGTAAACACTACCTTAGCGAAATGAAGATCCACAAAATAATTTTCACAGGAAGGTTTTTAATAGTGTAACAAAAATCTCCATAAAGAGCAGACTTGATTATTGAAATTTGATCCTTAGAATCAGAGATAAGAGTGGCTATTGGCTCATTGTAGTCGTCATCCTGAAAATCAAAATATATATTTTTGTTCCTTGATGTAAGACGAATGGGTTATTCTTCAAAAGCTCAACCCATATGTTATTTCAATTGAGTTTCCTAAAACATACACTACATTTGTCTTTGAATGCATACATCTCCTTGTTCTATTGATTTTTAGAACACAAATGATGGTTATGGACAAATTGAGCACCAAGCAGACAACTTCAAAACCAATATATGTATCAAATTCTTGCTGCAATTTTGTCAAAATAGTAGGTCCTCCAGCAAAGAGCACAACTACCCAAACATCTCGTAGGCTCAAGAGATAAACACAGGGCGAAGGAAAACCACCATAATGTCAACTTTGTGTTTTATTGATACACACACAATGAAAAAATGGAAAGGAAAAGAACACAAGACAAAATTGTGCAGAAAGGGAAACTATTTACAAAGGAATGGAAAACACAACACTAAACAAATCCATTTACGGGTTGGGAAAAATATGAGCCTTTTTGGGATAAAATTTGGTATGGTGAAGACATCATTTGCAAAGACAAGAGTAAGGACAACATGTTTTTAATTGTGTCCATGGGATAGACATGAGGCATGGGAGGAAAGATAAACACGGATTCAAACACTTGATCTTGCACAATCAGAATGTAGAAATTATTTACGTTTTTCTCATGAATGTAAGAGGTTTGATTTGACTTGAGATTTAAAATACAAACATGAGATATACCTCCAACACCTTCACCTCTTGATTTTTGTGACTCTTCAACCATGAATGACTTAACCGAATCTCCCATAAGCACCTACAAATGTGAGTTTGAGACTAAAACCTCTTGGCACTAAAAATGGCTAGAAAATTATTGTTGATTGCCTCTTATTTCTTATTCAAACCCTGTTATGTGCTCATGATCAATATTATTACATAGCTTATCTTAACCAATATGAAGCCCACTACCTTCGTAACTCATCTCATGCTCTTGAAATGTGGTTAAATTTTCCTTTTCCGTGCATTCTTCCACTTGAGATGAACTTTGAATTAGGCACTCTTTTTTTCTTATTACTTGTACAGCTCCATGAATTTTTTTCAAAAATTGAACTATTTTATTATCAACTTATTGGATTGTATTTTCTTTTAATGTTGGTATGAAGAGGAAGACATTTTTTATTGTATCATCATTTGCATAAACCCAATTAGCCCCTAATCTGGGCTCATTTGAAACATTTATCTCTTTTTTTTCCTTCCTTTTGCCACTCAATGTTTACAAGGTATACATATTCTTTTTTCAACGGCAATCTCTTCATCCCTGCAACCAAAATTTGACCATGAATAACAATAGAAAAATTTAGAAAATTAGAAGCATGGGTTGTGTTCCATCATTTCCATGCATATTTTCAATGGAGTCACCAATCTTCTTTTTCAAGGGGAAGATTCCTTTTAAATTGTAGGAATCAAAGGCACTTTTTCGATCTCCAGCGGAGTCACTAAAAACAGTTGATGTAAAATTTGGTCAGCTTGGTTTTGTAACTCGCCCAATAGGAAGCGATGCAAACTCACCAACAGTTAGAGATATCACTGTAGAGAATGGTTATTCTCCTTTGCATTTGAGAGGGTCAGTTCCCTCGTAGGATATGAATAATTTGGGATTTTGTTTATTTTTTACCGAAAAGCATGAAAGGAAACAAAACAAAAATTAACATGAGAAAATAGGAGAAACCCACAGCGGGATAAAAGTGGAGAATCACTAGAATAACTTGAGAGTAGATAACAGAAATGGAAATCTTTTTTTTCACACAAAAATGAATATAAAAGCAATTTGGATTTTGAGAACAAAAGGGAATTCCTGGAAGTATAAAATATCCTCACAAACTAGATTACACACACTTGGTACCAAATTTCCTTTATATCAAACACGTAGAAACTCATAGACATCAAGAAAACTCATACATGGAGTTTTCAACATAAAGTTTGAAAACACTGTAGACTGCACATAATCAAGAAGATGCATAATTTTAATGGAGTCTTCATATACAAATAGAAATCAGAATTCATAAACAAAGGATATTAAATTCTATAAAACCCAAGAACAATCTCACCCACTTGCTTGTATTTTATGGCTCCAATCTAAAAATTACATATCTCGACATCAATTTGCAGTTAGCTCTCTTCAAGAGCTTGCAAGAAAGAAGAGCCCTTACAAAATCTCATTGTTTTTCGTTTTATTCAAAATTTCCTCCACTAAGGAAGATGAAAAGCCATCCATTTGCCTCTTTTTTTGATTTTATTATTTAGGCAAATGTACAATACAATTTATGTTTTACAAAAATATTAATTCTAAAAAGAAATAATCTATCAAATGACCAAAAATGAATAGTCATTTAATGACTTTAATTAACATTAATTAATTATAAAATAATTAATAACATAATTATGTCAATTAATATCTCTTTGAGCCCACAACATCAAATCAACAAATTACTCCATGTGGGCTAATAAAAAAGGTTGCCTTGTCCATTGGGCTATGGGGTCCCATAAAATATCACAGAAAACAAGACAATAGACAGATTGACGGGAAAATGATAAAAAAGGAGTAACAAAATTTGGATGGCCAAATTTCACAACAACACAACTCATAAAAGACTTACTAGCACATGTTCTTGGTGTTTTGGGCCCTATTTGTTGCTTTTTTCCTATGTTTTCTCTCTCCTCAGTTTTATTTGTTTCCCCTTTATTCTTTGTTGTCTCTTGGATTTGACTAGGAGCATAGTATTACACTTCTGATTTGACCAAGAGCATACCACTACGCTCTTGGTCCCCTATTTTTTAGGTTGCTTTAACCTTTCTCTCATGTTTCGTTAAAGGTTATGCTTCTTATTGTTAGCTTATACCTTTGTGTGTCGTCTTTCTTGCCAATAGGGCCCTGATATGAATGTGTGTGTGTGTGCGCGCACACGCACGTGCATGAACATGAGAATGAAGGAATCAAGTAAGTGATGAGATTTTTAAGAAGTGGTCAAGAGTGGGGAAAATATAAAATAAGAATGGAAGTGCCTAATGCAAAATTTCATCTAAAGTCTTCATATTGCATTATTACCAATTGTTCACGTAGTGAGAAGTTATATAACGATTAAGGATTTCATCACCACGATTGCTTGTTGAAATGCATTGAGTGTTGGTCAAGGACAGGGTTTTGATTAAGATAGACCCCTCAATTACTACATTTTTTATGGTTTTGCAAGGTTTTGTGCTTGGATTAGGGTTTCAATAAAAAAGAAGGATTTCTCAGTGACTCAATGAATTTTTAGAAATTGAGCAATTTTTTTAAAGCCTAGGAGCAAAGGAAAAGAATTTTGAAATGTATCAAAAAAAGACATAATGGATAGGAGCATAGCTTAGTTCTAAGGTATGCACTTGGCAACAACTAGGAGTATAACACTCCACTCCTAGTCAAAATTTCAAAGTTGTCAATTTGCATAATGGCTCATGGGTTTTGTTCACCTTGATTTTTGGACTTATTTCCAACTAATTTCAACTTTCCACAACTTACGCATTTTCTATAATTCATTATTCTTCTAAGAACCTATCGTAGTTGTGAAAATTCATCTACGAGGATCTAATATGCAAGCCATTACCACAATTGAAGATCCAATTAATCAACTACACAACAAGAATATGTTAACAAATATAATGCACAAATAAATGAGTCTTTGTATATTATCTCTCATCTCAATCTTGTAAAATCTGCATAATTGTCTTTGTCTGAATGTTTATAAAGGGAGGGTATTGTAGACACCCCATTCTGGGCACAACTGGTCTCCAACCAGACTTCAAATTGATTTCTATCAAGCAATGCAAATTAAACTTAGGAATCACTGGATGTCTTAATTTCATCTACACATCATACATTAGTGCTCAGAATCATGTTGAGGCATCCCTATTTGGGGTATTATCATGTATGTAATAGTAACCTCTCACGGATTTATCTACAGTCAACTTGCAATCTAACAATGTGACAGTTTGGCTTTTGGACCCATTAAATAGGGAACTTGAACAATTCTTAAAGTGCTAAAATGCTAAGCAGAATGAATTAACAAACTAAATCAAATTAAATGTTTAAGTGTAATTTTCATGTACAATTAGTGAAATTGAATTTTGTAAAAGGAAATTTCAATAAAAATTAGGTCATGATGATGTCATCATCCTCAGAGTCATGGAATTAAAATATATCCCTAAATGCCATAAATTCAAAAATGGAGAGCCATGCCTAATAAATGGGATCTCTATCCCAAATATTAATTACATGTCCCCTCCTTAACTCAACTAAGGTTAGTTCGAACTCAATCGTGATTAACTTTAACTTAACTACACTTGGGTTAAAGTTAGTTTGAGAAGCAATAAATACAAGGCCTCATCCATTGATAAATAAGTTTTTTTATTTAATGTTATTGTGCCAAAATACCTTCAAAAAGCTTTGAAAGTGCAATGTTATTATGCCGGATTTCCCTCAAAGCTCTCTTGATGTAAAGTTATCATGCTCATTTGCTAAGCTAAGCCAATCCAAAACCAACACCAACATTACCAAGGTGATAAGGAGAGGTGGTGTAAGGAGCTCAATTGCCTAAGATTTCTTGATCACACAACGGAGCACATCAATTCATTGCTAACACACAACATTTGCTTTCATTGAAGGTAAATTAGTTTTACTTGCTTTCATTTGTTAGTTACTTGTGTAGTTCACTAGCTCCTTGAGTGTCTAGGCTAGAGGCGTAAGTTTTTATTAGTGTGTTTTGTTTGATTTTCTTTCATACTAACACAATACTAATCTCACCTCGACATAATTTTGTTGATCACATAATGGCATGGCTTTGGGTAAATCAGTGTCCCACTCTATACTATTGATTATAACCACCTATGAAAAAATTAGTACCACTGACCCTTTGTCGTTATTTCCTAATTATAACCACCTATGGGTAGATTAAAAACAACACCTTTACATTGCTGCATCACCTTGCCATTATTATTACCATTTGCCTAAATTCATGAACTTGTTGTTACTTAGTCGTATTTCTCTGCTACAATGTGGAACTACAGTGACTTGAGGTCTATCAAGATTTTTGTAGGCAATCCTCAATTTTTGTCATCTCAATCACCCCTTTTCCAATGCTCTTTCCATTTTGCGAGCAATTTAAGTTTGAACGCTCTTGTCATTTTACGAGCAACCTAAGCCAATGCTCTCTCCATTTTATGAGTTGTATCTTGTCAATCTATAACGAGTTAAGATACTCCAAAAATTATAAAAACATTCAAAACATTTCAAAATATTAAAAATTAGAAAATTGACTTATAATCTCCTAGAGAGATATAAAGCCTCAAAATCCAAAAACATTTGTCCTGTCTAAACCTAGTCAGCCATTCTCTATCTGCCATATTGGGGCAAATCCATTGTTGGTTCCAATCCATTTCACTATCATTAGAGGGCGTGACCTTCCCTTTGCATGTATTCTTGCTTAGGGGCACCATCCAATTCGCAAATTTAGGCCAAGTTTGCAGCTTTCACCCTATTGGGGAAACATCAAAGCGTATAGCTTATATCAGGATATCTTATCACTACATGTTGTTCCCTTGCATATAGTCTTGCTTGGGGGAAACATCTGTTTATCATTTTGTTGAGCCTTCAAGGGTAGGTATTTGACTTGGTTGACGACATGATGCTTTCTGTTTCTTTTACTTTCAAGCTTTATGTGTGTTTGATTGCTTACTATTTGTTTGTTATTTATTTGTCCGTTTATTTGCTTTCATTGTTGTGCCTTGACTCAATCTATATGGGTTAATTGGGTGATTGCTTGCACATTGTACTTGAGTCCATCCATATTCATATGTCAATATTGTCATCGTGGTTTTTATCATTGGTGCATTATTTTCTATTATTTATTGGATCGAGAGTCAGTCCTTATGCACATTATGGCCAGGTCATCATGGTGTTTTATATCATGATGCATATTGTCATGTGATATAACAAAAATTAGTTCGGTGGAGCTTAAAAACATTGGTGCCACATAAACTTCTCCTTGTTCACCTTGGCAAATTCTCCCACCTTCCTTGATCAAATCAACCCATTGGCCATTATGATTGTATCAATGCTAATAAGGATGAGCATCTCCACATTAGAAGGTAGAACTAAATCATTCATACTGATCAATTCTTATTCTTCTTTCATATTCCTCAATCCATTTTCTCCCACTTTTAGGTGAACTACATTGGCATGAGGTCTATTTAGACTATGTAAGCAGCGCTTAGATACATGATGTAGTCAGCTCAATCAGTCTTTTTCTTCCAATCATATCTTTCATCACTTTGTACATCCTCATGTGCCTGGTTGTTTATGGCTTCTTCAATCACTAGACCATCACATCTACATTTGCATCCACTTGTCTTTAATTTGTGCAGCAGGTTATATACTTGAGTTACGCTTGCCAACTCGCCCTACTGAGCCACGATAATTTATCACGATCAAATATTCCCTACTAGGGTAAAATCATTATTCAATTTAAGTTATCTTAATGATTATAACCACCTTTAGGCAAATCATTCTTTCAACCCATCCGCCTTGTTGGGGCACATCCCTGTGTCACTGATTATAACCACCTTTGAGCAAATAAGTGTCTCAAATTTTGTTATTGATTATAACCACCTTTGGGCAAATCAGTACTTTTAATTCAAAGCATACAAGCACTATCACATTTGGATTAATCTCACTCATGAATTAATTTCATTCTTCTTGTTTCTTTTTGAGGGACCGTCCATCAATCCTATGTGTCAGTGACTCCCTCGAGGGGGCATTATAGGCTTCCCAAACTCTATTTAGAGCATTATTCTTCAATCATTTTCTTTTTCTTCTTAACATATTTTTTATTCTTTGAAAAGAAATTATTGTACCTATGTCTCGCAATGCCTTCTCAAAAATAGGCAAACTATAGACACTCCTTTTTTACTACTTTTATGTCTAAATAGACACTGGAGCGACTTCTTGCAAACAATGCAAGGTAAATCTAAAAATCACTGAAATGCTCTAATTCATCAGCGCACATCACTTGTATTTTCTAAACCACATTAATGTATCCCTAACTAAGGCAATGCACTGTATGCAATCATTTTCATCTCTAGTCAAGTTGTGACCTAATAAATTAACATTTTCGACCATGTGTGAGGGACAACTTGTCAAAATTTAAAAATGGCAATTAACTTGAGCTAGATTGTTTAATTTGTTAAACCCAATTAAATGCATAGGTGAAAATCCCATGGATAATTAATTTCTAAATTTCTATTTTCAAAAATTCATAAATATGATTTGATGACATCATCATGACATCACTTATATATATATATATATATATATATATATATATATATATATATATATATATATATGCAATGATGACATCACCATGACATCATTTTTTTGAGTTGTCAAGCACTCACAAAATATCAAATAAATATTTGGATTTGTGAGCCATGCCTATTAATTAAAAATATTAATGGTTTGTTCCATCCCAAAGCTAACCACAGTTAACTCTAACTTAACTACACAAGTTAGAGTTAGTTTTGGAGGCTATAATTACAAGGCCTCACCCATTGATAAATAAGTTTTTTTATTTAATGTTATTATGCCAAAATACCTTCAAAAATCTTTGAAAGTGTTATGTTATTATGCAAAATTTGCCTCAAATCTATCTTGATGTAAAATTATCATGCCCATTTGCTAAGCCAAGCCAAGCCAAAGCCAACAACAACATTACCAAGGTGACAACGAGATGTGGTGCAAGGAGCTCCATTGCTAAATATTTCTTGATCACATAACAGAGTACGTCATTTCATTGCCAACACACAACTCTTGCTCTCATGGAAGGTAAACTTGTATTTTTTGCTTTCATTTGTTAGTTACTTGTGTAATTCACTAACTTTTTCATGATACTAATATCCCCTCTGCATATTCCTATTTATCATAGGTACAAGTCAAATCTAGCTTGGAAGGTTTGTTTCATTCCAACCACTCGATTGTTGTGAGAAACCTAGAAAATAAGAGAATCAACTAAATATGTGCACTCAATGTACTTGCACATAAAATTTATTACTCCAACATAACATACTCTTTAATTAAGCTTAACTCTCATGAAGTGTGAACAAATAGATAATCTAGACTAGTTAAATAAACACCTAGGCTAATGTGAACACTCCAACACCCTCTCGTAAGCACAAAAATAGGGAAAGAGAAAAGAGAAAAAAAAGAGATTAATCCTCATATACGGTTCTGGGTAACTAGGCCAAATTAAGTACCCATGTACACAAGAATAAGAAAAAAGAATTACCATGGGTAAAATGTGTCATTGCAAGGTACTAAAAAATCTAGTAACAACAATGAAAGTGGAGAGAGCAAACATATGTTGCAAGGCATCCCAAGAAAGTAAATGGATCGATACTCGAACATAATGTTGAAGAGGGTGTGCTAAATGGAATGAAGGCCATCAAACACAAATGCAATAGATGGAATTGAAAGTCACAAAGGAACTCAATCCTACATGAGTGGTCTAGATTCACTTTGCGATCTCTTAAAAAAAATTGACATTGTAGATTAAAAAAATAACTCTATGAAAAGAAGATTGTTAGAGGTGTCGAAAGTGCAAAGGAGTTCACTAAATTGAATATGATCAATTGCATGAAATAGAATATGCAGTGCACCAAGGGTTAGCAAGGGACACAACACTCGAATAGGAAAGATCTACACACACCCCTTGTTGGCAGTTCTAGTGGTCCCCTGTGCTTTAGTCCATTAGTGCATTCTAAAAATTAACTTTATAACCTTATGTGTTAGCACATCACATGAGTTTGGTCTCATGTGATCATCAAGACACAGAGAGGAAAAATAGGGCTAGGTCTAGGGTAGTTACGTGAAGTGGTGGTAGATGCATTGTTTTGTGTGCCATATTTACCTACATGTTGCTACTTACGCACATCGATACCTAAAGTGTAATGAGCACCAAAAATGATTAAATTTATAACCTCGTGTGCACTCCTTGCACAGTCTAGGGGTACTTAATTTTTTGTTGGTTTGCTCGAGGCCATCTACCCTACCATTCCTTAATTGTTTGTCAAGATTAGTGGTCAGTCATAAATCCCATCATTTATCCCTGTGTTCTTTATTGTGGTTCATGGATTCATGTGGTTTTGTTTGTCTTGATCTTCTTGTTATTTCATTTGTGCACATGGACTTGATTTTCATTTGCTCGCACCTGCATTGCCAACAGTTTATGATGGGCATGTGTGCAAATAAAATAGGTTGTTCAGCACATGCCACTTACCACTTTCTTTGGTTAATGGCATTGTTATCTCCTTTCACTAGTCATGTGTGCTTCAAGGCTTGGTGGTACTTAGCTAATTTATGTTGTCAACATCACCTCGCACTAACATGGTTGTCCATCCTCAAACAACTCACTTATTTATTTGGCTTGCTTTTCTTATTCAATTTAGTTGTCAACAAAGTTGCACTATAAGCAATTGCTTTGTTTGGATTTACCCTTTTTGGCAATCTCTTAGACTGCACACTTCCTTTCGAGGCACTTTTCCTTTTTTTTGCAGCAAGTAAAACTTGTTTGCTCTTTCTTAGCTTTACTTTGGATGGGTGGATCCATACCTTGTGCCTTATTTTACACTACTTGTTCAGCTTCCACTAACCCCTATTATGAAGTACATGCTCCTATTTTGCTTCCTTGTTGATTTTTCCCCTCGCACATCTTTCATTCTTGCGTATTGACTCTGATTCTTCTTAGGGTACATGTATTTTGCTTGCCGCCTACAGGTCCTAGTTGCACTCACGACAACCTTCATCTATGCATCCTCTACGCTTCACTCTGACACACTTGTGCCACCTTTGCTCCTTTGCCTCCGTGTGTGCACTTACTTATGTAAGATCATTTATATCTTCATGTTGACATTTCCCTTTGTGCATATTGCATTCTTGCACTTTAGGTTTGGCTCCTTCGTTGAGGGTGTGTGGATAGAAAAATGTTTTTATAAACTCGTGATCTTCTACCTTGACATCCAAACAAAACATTGAGTTTTTCCATTTTATTTTTAATTGAAAAACTTTTTTCTTTTAAGTTTTTTATTTCTATGTTCTTTACAAGCGGTTTGTACATTCCTATTCATTCCAATACTTATAAAATTGTTTAAATTTTTCTAACTACTCAGTTGTCATTTTCATCATTTTCTTTAATCCCATCATTTCTTCTTATTTGAAATATATTTGTTTCTCATTTTCCCTCTGCTGAGATTTTTCAATTATACTTTTTGCTTTGTTGTAGTATCTTGTCATGGGTCTTAGGATGGGGGTAGTTTTTTTTATCACTTTCATCACTCAATACATCCCCCCAAGGTGTCCCATTTAGGTTCTTTCCAAAACCACTATATGTTAGTACAATTGTTCTACCATTGTCCATGGTTTTGTTTGTATTCATTTTATTTATGATTTTTTGGTTCCAATTGTCTCTTAGCTCTTCGTTTGATTTTTAACTTTTCTTATATAATTGCACCTTGTTTATAAGTTTTTGGTTGTTCTTTTTTATTCTTCCTTACTTTCTCTCGGTACTTTATTTAGATGTTGAGCTACTTTAGAGGCGTCATTTAGAGCATTTGTCATTGTATCACAAGTTTTTAAAATTTGGATAGCTTTGGGACAAGTATATACGTCATGTGTACCCTTATCATGGCAAAAATTACATTATTTTTGGTCTACAATGCAAATACGTGCAATATGTCCTTATTTTCCACATTTGTAGCAGGCAAGTGAACCTGTTTTTTATCCTCCTTGTCTTCCATGGTAATTTTTCCCTTAGTATCCTTGGTAATTTTCCCCCTAGTAACCTTGATACCCTTGATCATTTTTTATTGATACCCTTGGTATTTGCGACCTCTTCCTTGATAAATATTTCCCTGATAGCCCCCTTGGTAGCCCCCGTTATATCATGGTATATAGTTATTGCATTGGTAACCCCCATAATATCATCCACAGTATCCCCCATGATACCATCCTTGATAGTTGTTGAAGTTGTATTCAGGAGGATCGATTATATTTTTTGGTGCCATAGGTAGTTGGTCGGGGGTTCCTATGTGTTGCATAAGATTTGGGCTTGTTGTTTCTGTTAGGGTAGTGGGTGATTTTATTTGTTTGGCTATCATAGATGCCCTCACTATTACTTATTTAAGATCTTATAATTCTTCAACTCCAGGGAAAGCTTGTTGGTAGTGTCCAAATGATCTACACATCATACAATATCTTAATTGGTTTGTAGGGGGAGTTACTTCCGTTAATGGGTACATGTTCTGACTATGTTGATTGTATAGACTACAAATTTTGCACCATAGTCTATCCTTTACAATGGGTAGTGTGTCATCCTTATAGGGTTGGCTTGAGCTAATGTTGTCTTTCTAATATTTTCAACATAGAGACATTGTATCTTACTATGGCCTTCCTCACAACATATTGTACACTAAATTTTGGGTCGTGTTGTTGAGTTTGTGGGTGAATCATTTTTTATTTTTGGTTTCACTTATATTTCCTATCTCAATCTTAGTTTTTCCAGTTCTTTTTCTATTTTATTAAACTTTGTTTGCATCACTATATCCTTTTCTCTCCATGTTTTCACTTTTAACCGATCCACCATTTCTAATGCTTTAGTAAACATTTCAAATTTTTCATCATCAATAATTGCTCTTAGGTGTGGAAGCAACCCAAAGATAAAACATTCAATTTTCTATTTTTATGTTAAATGTGTTAGTAATTTCCTTACTACCTATATAAATATTTTATCAAATTCTTTCATTGTTTCTTTGTCTCCTTGAATTAATTCTTGCATTTTACTTACACTTTATGTGGGAGTCTCTAGATAATACAAATCGATTTCAAACACATCTTTGCTCTCATCCCATGTCTTCCTCTAAGTATGACTAATTTTCATATACCATTTTAACATATCATCTTTTAATATACACGAAAAATAAAAGCTTAGAAAAAGTTTTTTGAGATCTTTGGTGAGTCTTTGGTGTTTTTTCCATAGGCATTCCATATTTAGAGTTTCTAAGCTAGACATATTTCTATGCCTATGTGCATATTGTGGGAGTTTCGAGCCTTCTCAGCACTGTAGGAGTTCTGACATTCCTGGCACTACCTAGAACTTTGGATAATCTTGGCACTGTCAAAACTTTGTCTCATCCCAGTACTATGAGAACTTATAACCGTCCTTATACTGCGGGAAATCTTGACATCCCCGACACTACCTAAACTCCAATGACTGCAGCAAGGGGCTACAACTTCAACTCATATCTTTCCTATAGAAAATGTTTATGGTCCTAGCATTGGGATTTTTTGGTGAACATGGATCCTCAAACCCCACTTCGAGAACTCTCTTAAGTTCTACTAACTATAGAAGGGCGTTGCAACTTCGATGTGCAACCCCAACATGCAAAAGTGAGGGGGAGAGCACCCACAATAAACCTTAGCCCTATGATCATATGGTGTGGTAAAAGGAGGGAAGTACCCATCTTAGCTCTTATCCTTTGGTCATATATAAATTAAGCCCATGGTCACTTCTAACTCAAAAATGCTTAACTTTTACTCCATGGAGGCATAAGTTTTCTTTTGAGGAAATTGATTCACAAATTTTTTCAAGCTTTGCTCCAAGGGGCCTCAATTTTTTTTGGGGTAAGTTGATTAAAAAATTTCCACCACTATTTTGCACCCAAATTTTTCATGCGAACTCAGATTTTCAAACAGCCATAACTTTTGATCAGTAACTTGGATTTGAGTGTCATCTACTTCAAAAGTGCTTATTTTTTCATGCTATATGAATTGGTGCTATTTTTAGGCCCTCTACACTCCTTTAAATATTATACACTCTTAGATGCATTATCAGTTAATTTTGACATCCTTCTAGTTTTTTCATCCTTACGCACAAATTGCTAAAGGCATATTCTAAACTATATCTGATGTTTATATGAGCGTGCTTATATTTACAACTTTAGTGGGGTCACTCTAATATTTATGAGGTACTATGTAATGTTTTGTACTTTTTTTTTGCATTTCTTATTTACTTTCAACAACAACCTCTTTTCTTGCATCATAGAATTCTTGTCATTTTCCTCTTCTTACGGCATTTAATTATCACGAATGGAAAAAGAACGTACTACTTGCTCTAAGAAAACAAGGCTTCTATAGGATAACTATGAACAAAAAAATTGAATCTGTAGTAGATGCAGATAAAAATAAATGGTTTAACAGATGGGATCAAGCACATGATTATCTTATTTTATCTTGTATGCACTAAATTATACTCGCCTCGCTAATTATACTAACTTTCTCTAAGCTAGTCTAATTTCTATATTTCCTAGCTAAATTAACTAATGGCCTAATAACCCACATCCCACTCTCATAATCTATAAACCTTTACCCCATCCTAAAACCAATTAATCCTCTCATTAAATCCCTAATAGAGCCTATTACCCACTAACCTACTTCCTAAGCCAACTAGCTAATTTAAAATTTCAAAGAATTTTACCTACCCAACCACCACCCTATCCTAGCCTCTCTTAAAACCTTAAACCCTATGGGGATATTTCTAGAATTGGAGGATTCTATAAATCTTCCCCAATCTAGCCCCCTTCTCTAGAATTCTTTAATTCTAGAGATTTCCATGGAATTAAAAAATCCATTGAAAATTTCTAGCCCTTGATATCAATGGCCCAAATTTGAATATGAGTCATTGATCTTCTCCCTCCATGCTTATTTAAACAACCTCTCCCTCCAGCCTCAAACTAACTTACAAATCCATCAAGCCATCATATTTATACTATCTTGCATCCATAAAATCTCTTTTGCATCCATCCATAACCCTTATCAATCTCATTCAATCACTTGGAAGCCATTATCAACACTTAGCAAGCAATCCAACATTTCAAGTTTTGGACATCCAATAATCCATATGCAAATCTTGGAGTGGATCTATAAGGAGGTAAAAATTATGGTGAGAATGTTCTTATTATTCTGATTTGCCTCTTTTATCCATTCTTACTTATGTGTTTAGGTTTTAGATTTGTATTACTCAAATTCGTAATATAGGTTGAATTTGAATCTAGTGCACATATCTTTTCTCTTGATTTATGTTTTCACATTGAATCTGCTAAAACAATGAATGATGGATCACATTGAAAAAACTCTTTGGGATATAGGATGTGATGAGAGGTTATGAACTAGAGAATAAGCTCATTAGTTTGAGCTTGCGTGACTTTGACACACTACAAGATTTTTGCACTAAGTTCAAATCTTTGAGGTTTTAGTTAAAAGAATGTGGAATTGATAAGAAAGATGATCAACTTTTTATGTCTATACTCTTTATACTGGGTCCAAAATATTATGTGTTTGTGTCCACTTTCCATGCTATAAAAAGTGCTCTTTCAACCACATGGAAGATGTCTTCTTTAGATACATTTATTGCTGACTTGACTCTGGAGTAAGTATGTTGATACAAATGGGCATAGTCAAGTCTTTAAAATATCATGCTTTCTTTGCTAAGAAAGAGAAGGCTTCAAACAATAAAGAGAAGAAAGAGTTTTATAAAGATCAAGAGAAGGATGCAAATCCTCCCACCTACAAATCAAATCATGAGACTTCTTCTTCCAATCCTTAGCCTAAGAAAGATTGGATCAAATGTGGGTTTTGCTTAGGAAAGCATGATGACTGTAAATGTTTGAATAAATAGATTGACCAATTGACTAAGATGCTCAAGAAACACAACATCATTGTCCATGATTCTACCATTCAGAACTCATCAACCCATGAATCCTCCAAGGCAAATGACCATGGTAAAGAAAAGGCAAAAGAGAAAATATTGTAAAAGGAAATCAAAGGGCAAGGCCCTAGTTGTAGTTGTACCTCTGACTCCTACACGGGTCATTGACTCTGTTGCTTCACATCACATGGCCTCTTCATAGATAGAGTTTAATTCTTTAGAACCATATGACATGTCCTCTATACAATTGGGTGATGACACTTCTAAAAAGGTTCTTGAGAGAGGGTCTATTGAAGCAAGTGGTAAAACATTCAATAATGTTTTAAGTGTTTCCTTACTTTCAACTAATCTCCTATCAATTTACTAGATCACTCACATTAGTTCAGACATGGAAGTTGAGTTCACTCCAGATTTAGTATATGTTAGAGAGCTACACTGTGATACTATATTGGCAGAGGAAATGGTCGATCATTAGACTCGATTATATAACTTCTGCCACTTTGTACCTGACTCTCCTTCAGATTATTCTTCTTGAGGATCACTTGAACTTGATGACATTTCTAAGCCTAAGCACACCTCTAACATTGATGACTCTTCTTTTATAGATGACTACAGTAGTGATGGGGATACAACCCCACCATATTCTTATCACCTCCTAGATATTGAGGAGTTATTCTCTGATCAACCTACTCCTAGTCTACTTCAGACATTATAGGGAATAGGTATACTGATCTAGGACACATCAGACATTAGGTAGTCTATCCCACAATTTTAAGGTATTGAACAGTCCTTCATTGCCTTTGATCTCATTACACCATCTTTGCATAGAGAATTTGGCCCTCCTACCTTGCATGAGGATAACAATTCGTTATATAGGAATCACACCTTTATTGAAGATGTATCAGGAACTTGGCAGACACATTCACTATTCCATGGTGATCTACTCTTCTCTACATCTACTTCTAATTTATAGTCACTTTCAGGAACTATATTGCAGGATATAGGATGGCTACATGAAGTTACAGATTCTAGTGGGGCTTTTTAACTCCTTTATCTTCTTTGCTCTCTTTTAAGTGAGGAGTTTCGTCCTATGGGTTTTCTCTTTTCCCCTACTTTATGGGAGTTGCATTGCATTTGGATACCTTATTAGGCCTTGTTGTTGGGGCCCAATTCTTCTACCCACCTAAGTTACGCTTCAGGGGGTGTTAGTGTAGGTTTTTTTTTCATTTTCGATTTTACCTACATAGTTGTTAGTCAACTTGCTTAGGGTTGTTAAGTTCATTAAGGGAAATACACGTAATGTATTTTCTAATTATAAGTTGAGTTTTTACCTATATGGTGACCTAATATCTCACTATATAATTTACTCATTTATATTTTTTGGATAATGAATCAAATAATCAATTAATGAAGCTCTCTTTTGCTTTACATTTGCTCTCACCTAATACTAAGATTTTCATGTAATCTGCGTCATTCAGATATCTTGGAGTAATCCGACACTTATCATTTTTTTTTCATCTTCCTCTTAATCTTTTTCTTCTCTATTATTTTTAATTAATCTTTCTTCATCATATTCATATCTATTGTCCATTCCTTCTATTCCACTTTTTTCTTTTTCTAATCATGTTTCTCATTTATATTTTATAATATCTTCTTTTACTATTTTTTTAACTGAATTCTCCAAATCTACTTCTCCTTATTTACTATTTATTCCTTCTACTTCCATTCTTTCCTCTTTATATTTCATCTCACTAATTTCTTCTTCACCGCTTTTTATACTTTCTACTCTCTCCTTTTGTCCAATTAAGTCTTTTTATACTCGACAAGGGTCTTCTTTGGCCTTCTGCTTCCAAAGATTCATACTTATGTATTTCATCTAAAATATTTATTATATATTCTAATGATTTCAATGATGTGTTTGTCTATTCTTTTAAGTTAGTGTGTTTATTATGTGCCTCTTGCATCCATTTTCTATCTATTTCTAATCTTCTTTGTATTCCTATGGTTGGTTTAGGTGTTATCAAAGCTAGTTCTAAATTTTGTGTTATATTTGATTGTTCTATAATGTCTTTTTCTTTATATTTTCCTTCCCTTATTTCCACAGCAACTCCATGTGATGCCACCCTTGAATTTCATTTCTTTAAATTTAATTGTCTCAGTCTCTCATCCCTTTCTAATTGTTATTTTCCATCTTCTCTTCTAATTTTATTTTATGTTGCCAATATTATCTATTCTTCTACTTTTCCCATTACTACTTCTTTGTATGTCCTAATTTTATCATTTACTTCTACCCAGTATTGTTCTTTTCTCTACTTTATTTCCTTTTCTTTACTTTTTTTTCTCTTTTCTTCCTATTTATTTATTTCTTTCTTTATTTTCTCATCTCTTTTCTCTTATCTTATCTAATTTCATTCTTAACGTTGATCCTTGATCTAATATTTTGTTAATTTCCTCTAATCTTATTTCTACTATTTATCCCCCTCACTGTCACATATGTATATTTTAATAATTATCTCTCCTCGAATCCCCCTCTTACCTTGTATCATCCCCAAAATGTTTGTACTCGACATAAATTGTTTACCACTTCTTATCAATCCACCTTCGATCAATAACATATGAATTTATATTTGAACTTTTTCAATGAATCTCCAACTTGTAGCTTCTAATAACTATGCTATCTTTGCATCAAAACTTGTCCACCCTTGTATTTCCCACTATATTATAAATGCATATAACATAGTTTCAAATTAATAATTTATCATTTGCATCCACATTTCATCTACTTCCTCAAGTTTATTTAATTTATCCTTCATCCACTGAATAGGTTTCGTAATATATAACCTTGAACCCTATGTTGTTTTATCTAGTCATAGAATCCAAGGCCACAATAGTTTTCAGAATTCACCCAAAATTCTTCGTCTTGTGGTTGATATAACTCGTGCTCAACTTGATCAACTGTGGTTTCCATTATTTTTGCCTCCTATTGAATATATCATTTTATTTTCATTTCCCACCTACGTTCTATTTTTATTATAGTCTACTTCTAGAATTCTAGTGCGTACTTTTCCCTAGACATTAGTTATATGAAACCTAGGCTGATACATCAAATTTTGACATAATCTCTACATCAAGTTGTGAGTACATAGTTCAAATATTTTAAATGTGAATTGTTACATAGGGGAAGTGTCTTTACCACACTAATTTATTGAGCATTATTAATTAAACATAAATTAATAGAATATTGATAACGCATAACATATGTAATGACACAATATTCACTTCTCGTTAATATATTGCACAAAATTACATATTTTAAGCTAAGTTCAAATATCAAGAGATAAGCTCAAGATGGTATATATTCCCTAAAATTCATTGTTAATATTAAATACAATACAATGTCTCAATATACACATCTTTTCTTTGTGACTATACAATTTTATCATTATCTGTAAGATGCCATGAAGTATAGTCGATACCGCAAAATATAAATGTATAATTTTATTGTCATGGTATGATCATAAGCTTCCATGATTTTACCTTTTTGCTAATATCTCCAATGAATAAGTATGCCAACACGTTTTACCCACCATGGAGTACTAAAAGACACAAAGTATGGTGTATGATGTGTTGCACTTATGGACACATAGTTATAAAGTGTCCACATTTTGAGATGGAAAAAATAGTGACTGGAATAAGAAAATAATTTATAGGGGTGATGGTGCCCACTCAATAACTAATATACAAAGATAGGGTGTGGTGTATAATTCATATAACATCATACCAACATAAGCATAACATGTGTCCATTGATGGAGGTGGCACCAAAGAAATCAATTGATATACTATATGACATATGGATCATTCAAACACAATAATCATTTATGCCTAGGGAGAGATGCAATGGATACATTAAGGTAGCATAGAGGGAAAGTTGACATGATACAACATATAACATAAGTAGTTCCAAATTACATTGCAACTTCAGTGTTTAGGGGTATTAATCCCAAACCAAATATCAAATTTTGCCTCCCCCAGAGCCAAGCACGTGA
The DNA here is from genome assembly GCA_037957365.1 of Torreya grandis. Classification (NCBI taxonomy): domain Eukaryota; kingdom Viridiplantae; phylum Streptophyta; class Pinopsida; order Cupressales; family Taxaceae; genus Torreya; species Torreya grandis. The sequence continues at coordinate 1,058,486 of JARHVA010000430.1, forward strand.
CTTTAGTGTCCATAAAATTAGTTATATAATGGGTACTAAGGTCGGTACTAGAGAAGAAACCAAGGAGGCTATTGTGGAGGATACCACAGAAATAATAGAGGTGGATATAAAGGGTGATACTAAGGAGAATGGGACTACAATCAAGATGAAACACCGCCCACATATTTTGAATGTGGTAAATTAAAGCACATTGTCATGAATTGCATGAATGGAGATAAAAATTAGTATTTATTTTTTCATGAGCATGGGACACATGAATCATTCAACTATCCAAGATCTACACAATATTATAAGAATGGTAGAATTAAAATGAATGAAATTGTAGGCATGCTACTTCCTAAAGGAGCACACCATCTCAAAAAAGATACCATGTTTACCAAAACCAATGGGGAGATGTCTTGAGATGCACATACCTTAATCCCCTAAGGTTTAAACCATTAGAATTGAAGAGACTTAGAAGAGAGAAAAAAATCAAATAAATCCAAGAATATTAAGAAGTGATTGAATATTGGAAGGAGCTACATAAAAGTAAGTCATTATGTGACCTAGATGAAGAAGAGAAATTACGATTTAAATTAACCACCATGAAAGGTACAAAGACATGGGATGATTTAAAATAATGAATGAAGAAGAGGATGTAGAGGGTAGAGAATATTTATAAACTATCCTAGCACAAAAAACATGATAAAATAGCAGAGGATTATTAAAATAATATAGAAAAGTTAGAAATAAATAAAAATAAAAAATAACATATTTTTAGGTGCAAGAAGTGATAGGGGTGAATTTTTTTTAAAATGGTGGATTCCAAAAACTCATTAAAAAAATTAGCACAATTTTGAAAATACTGAAATAAAAAAAAATTGTGAAAAGAGATGGTACAAAGATTAGGAAAAGGGAAAAGACCAACAAGGATAAATATCGTTAGGATGAAAATAAAATTAAAAAATAAAGCAACTTTTCTATATGTAAAATTAAATGGTATGGAATTCAAAGATGGATTACTAGATTTGGGTATGGACATCAATGTGATACTTCAAAGCACTTGGGAGGCACTAGAAACCACTATTACAAGAAACAAATTATGACATTGCACTAGAAAATGGTACCCCAAGGTCTCCAATAGGATCACTTGTAGAAGTGGAAGGAGACTTCATGAGAATCAAGATAAAAAATACTTTGAAGTTATTGACACCTATGAAAAAAATACATTATATCTTATACTTTAAGATTTATAATGGTTCATAGATTGTTACCAAGTATTCAATTTTGAAGAAGAAAAAACATTGTTTGAATTAAATGGTTTGATAACACACTTGTCATTAGAGACATACATGGGTGTTGAATGGACACAAATGATATAATAAGTATAAAGTGATTATGAAGACTTTCAGGGAGTATATGCAACAAGAAAAACTCTTGTCCTTAATAGATACTACGAGTGTATTGAGGATGGATAAATTAGAACTGAAAGTGAGGAATTGGAATCATATACTGAGGAGGATATTCAGACATGGATGCATGAAGAACTGAAAATAAAAGCAAGAAAGTTGTCATACTTTCAGAGGAAGATTATAAAACACACCGTAAAACCACAACCACACTAGGAATACTTCTAACCCATGCAAGATGTGTATACCATATCACAAGTAGATTTTTATGTTTTCATGTGAATAGGAGTGTCAAAATAGAGTCTTGTTACAATAGAATTTTTTTGTGGCTTGACACAACGTTTTGTGACATAATTTGCGTCGAAGATTCTGATACAAACCATCATTTAGCATCAAACAACTTGGATGGCTTGTAAAATATTGGATAGAGCTCTCATTGACACTATGCATCATCAAAATTTCTGATCATGAAACTAGGTGTATATTCCACTCTAATCTTCACCAACATGAACCCTTTCAAGACATTGGGTTGTCTCCAAGTTCTATGCCATAGAACAACACCCAAAATGATATTGTAATATGTATTCCAACACTTATGACTGTCATGTATAGCATATAAAAGAATATGCAATCCTTCACATGCAATCCCCACATGCCACATCCATTGTATACATTCCTTCACACTTTATCCATACTGCTACTCCATACAAGACTACAATTCAATGTGTTTACATAAAAGTGAAAAATAAATGTGAAATTATCTAACCTTTAAGAATAAGTATTATGCTTGTGATAGATGATTTTTGAGCTCTCTTAAGAGTTTAAGATAATATAATAATTGTACGAATTGAAAACATTCAATAAAAGTAAACAAACACATAGACAAAGAGAGATAACAAAAGACATTAACCTGGAGCTACTTGATGTGAGGAAACTATAGCAAGAGTGAAGCCATGCATTTTCATCTTCACTATGTTTTATAGTTTACAAGCTCATGCCTTCTTGGGCTTACAAGGACACCAACTCCTCAATGGCTCCTATACTATAATGATCTATGCACTATTCAAGGGATGACTTGCTTCTTTAACAACATAAATTATTGCACTCAGGCATCTCAGTTGTGTAGTTCTCAACCCAGCAGTTCATGGAGTTCCCATTCACGCAATTTTCTTCCTCTATTGTCAATTACACTTATCTAATGAAATCTCTTGAATGCACTCAACATTAAGTGAATCCACTTAGTCACTCAATGAATACATGATGATCGTTGTCTTTGAACCCCCATGGGCTCATAAATGTACAATACCCCTTATTTGAGCTAAAAAAATAATCCAAAGACTTGGAAAGTGAAGCCTAAACAAGTTTTTATCTATTAAACTTTTCATGCATTACTCGTAATAAAATCACTGATTTATGAAATTCAAAACCACTGTAATGGTTATGAAACTATGAATTAACATTGAAAAACACTTAGGGCAGTTACAAAAATGCCATTCAACATTTCAAAACCATCAGAGTGGTTACGAAAGTGTCACTTAACATTACAAAACAATCGAGGCATTTGCGAAACCACCACTTGCATAAACTAATGGTCTCACAACCTTTAAAAATCCTCTAACTTCTAGAGGCCATAACTTTTATCTGTGAATTCGAAATCACATGTCATTTTTATAAACTTGCATATTTTTTTGAGAGGAACCCAAATATGTAATTAAAAGGTTATTTTGATGCAAACTCTACTCGATTTAATCCCTTACAATAGAAACTAGCTCTTTTTCCAAGACTTGACATGTTGTTTACCCCTACTTGATGGTTAATTATCTTAACAACTGAATTAGATGATCTTATTGATTCAAATTGTTGATAAATTTGTGTCAAGAAGTGCATAAGTATTTTTGCATCAAATTTGTTGACTTCTACAAAATTTAATTTTAATAAATTTAATGTATTGGAGGGAAATAACTACGAGAAATGAAAAAGTGACACTTTTTACGTCAAAGTTGAAACTTTTTTACATTAGAAAGTGACACTTTCTTTCACTAGTCTATTTTAATTTGAAATTTAAATTTAATTAAAATTTATCTATTTTTTCAGTAGTTATGTTTGAATTACCATTAATTATTTATAACATTATTTGGATATATATACATATATATTATAAATATATTAAAATAATACACACACACACACATATTATTTTAATATATATGTATTAAAATTATATATATATATATATATATATATATATAATTTTAATACATATATGTTAAAATATTATGTGTGTGTATATATATTATTTTAATATATTTATGTGTGTGTGTTAAAATTATATATGTGTGTGTGTGTGTGTGCGTGCATGTGCATGCGTGCACGCACGCACGTGCACGCGCGCACACACACACACATATGTATGTGTGTATGTATATACATATACACATAGTTATCATCAACAAGGATATTGTCATCGTCATCAACACCCATTGCCCTTATGATTATTCTTTTCATCATCTTTCTCATTGCAACTCATTGCCTAAAAATATACCCAACATCATAAATCATGTTTTGAACTAAAAAATATATAAATTAAAACATAGTAATAGATTTTGTTTCATAATAACATAGTAATAGATTTTGTTTCATAATAGTGATCACGATGAGTGATGGAACGCAGAGTGACAAAAAATGTTGAAAAAGGTTTTGGGTGGGAAGTCTTAGTAATGGAGTATGATGATGGAGATCCTAACGACCCCGATGGATTTGGAGCAGACAAGGTCAACAAAGATGGAGGAAAGTAGAACCCACAAAGGGCCCCAAAAATCATAGAATAAAATATCATGTGAGATCGCATATCTTGGGCGTAAAGGTTAGTAAGAAAAATAAAAATTTGTTTCCTAGTCCCATGAGTTTCAAGTGTTTAATCCTTCAATAGAAGATGAAGGTGTCTATTTAATATTCCTAAATAAGCTTGTTGAGTGAGCTAGTTTCAATATGGAAAACACTATGATAGGCAAATTCATTGGAAATCGACTTAACATTGATGTTTTTAGAGAATGGTTAAATAGAAAATGGAGGCCTAAAGGCCACCTAAAAATTTTAGCCAATGGAAAATAGTTTTTTCCTAATATCCCTCTCGAACCAATAAGATTGTGCTATAATTCTGCTAGGGGTACCCTAGTTTCTAAGGAAACCCGATCTGGTACTAAAAAAGTGGAAACTTGGTTTCGATCCACACAAGGAATCCTTCAAAGTTTCCCCTCTTTGGGTCAAGCTGATATGATTTCCCTTGGAGTTATAGGAAGAATAAATCTTGATGGGAATAACTAGAGTTATAGGTCAGCATATAGCTTTTGACACATTAACCAAATAAGAAAAATATTGGTCTATGTCAGATCTCGTGTCAATGCCCCTTATGAGAAGGCTCTCCCAAATTTTATAAAGCTAAAATCTAAGTATGGAGATTGGATTCAAGAGATTGAATATGAGAGAACAATGGAGATATGTATTAAGTGCAATAAGTTAGGTAATGAGCTCAGAAATTACCATGACAACAAGATTTAGGATCAGGCCTGGAAAAGAAAAGAGGAATCAGTTCATCCCCATAAAACCAACGAGGAGGTCAAAGACCTTGAAGAGAATAAAAAGAAAATATATAAGCTAAGACAAGAGTTGAGGCAAGATGAAGAACATAGAAAGAAAAAAAAATGAGCTCAGTAAAGAGTTAAGGGTAGACAACAATTAATAAAAAAAGGACGAGAACCCATGGATCTTTACCCCATTTCTTTAACCAAGAAAATACCTCCAAAAATAAAGCTAATCTTAAGCATCTCATAAGAGGAAAGTCTGGAGGAGAAAGCCAAAAAAAAAATTCCCAAATTTGGGGATAATGTTTTATAAGGGGGTAAATTCATTAGTAAAGGAAAGGTGTAAGAAGGAGAATTAGTCTCTAAGGAGGGATAATTCGTAGTTGAGGAGGAAGTGGTCCTATGCTCACTTCAAATCTTAGAAGTTAAATCTCCCAACTTAGAACATAAACGCAGTTCTAGAAGTACAAGAAGTACCAAGAAGAAAGTTGATGTGAGGATGCACAACAAAACAAGTAAACCAAATCTGAGAGATGTCTGAGTTGAAGAAACAACCAAAAAAGTAGCAAATTGCACCCAAAAAATCTTAGAGGTGAGCAAGTTTTATTCATAATTCAAAAATTAAAAATCAACATATGGAAAGGGAAGGAAAGAGGATTCAAGAGGTCTAAGCTTGAAAAGGAGATTAAGTAGAGCCTGATAGGAGGGATGACAGGTAGAGGAAGAAACAAAAGAAAAATAAACAGACAAAGATTATCTTCAAGGCTTTTGCAAGTTGATTCAGTGTGGGGCTGAGGTTTTGTTAATCTAGTGGTCCCTTTGGTAGATTTGTCTATTTGTTAGTTCCATGATATTGGTTAGATGATGTTATGTTGATGTTTTATCATGTGTTAATTCAGTCTACTGCTGAGTGGACCCTTCTTTTTTTTCCAAACTTTCTTGCTTTATCTATTTGTCATTGTAATAAGTTTTGGGATTTTGTCAAAACCCTTTATTTACCCTTATAAAAAAAATCATAATCTGATACAAGATTAAATTTCTTCATGGAGAAAATATACATATTTAAAAATATAAATGTTTTATTTTTTCAAAACCTAAATCTATAGTTGAAAAAATACAACACTAGGTTTTAATAAATGGATTGCCCAACTTTTTAAATGAAAAAACATAAAAATATAGATAAATTTAATAGCATAGGATAAAATCTAAACAAATATCAAAAAATAAAAGAAATGATTTTTAGACCTATTTCATTTTATAAAAATCTAAACAAATAATGATATACAAAACTTACAAAATATTATTTTTCTTCTTCCTTTTCATCTTCTCATTATCTCATATTTTAGTTATTTGTCTTTTCTTTTTATTCTTCTTCTTCTTTTTTTTAATTTCTCTACAATTTTAAACACAAACATTAAAAATATAATATAGATGAATTTGGTAATATAAGATAAAATTAAAACAAATCTCAAACAATAATAGTAATTGGCCCTTTCAAAAATGTTTATTTTTCTATTCATTATTATTTTCTAACTTATAAAAGACACATGAATGTGTTCTTTTTCCTTTAGTATGCTCTTGGGGTTTTTGTTTTGTAATCTATGTTGTGGTTTGACACAATGCCTAATGCACTTGCATCATATTTATTTTTGACTTTTCTAAAATTTTGAATGGGCCAAATTTAAACTTTTGGAGGGAGTTTCTTGAAAAATATATGAAAAATACTTGCATCAATGTTTGTGCTAGGTATTTTTTCGAATTTCATGTCAATGCCTTGGTTAAATTTGGAGGTTTACCACCATTTTAGAGGTGCATTGTATTTCATTATTGCAAATTACATTATTGCTAATGTAAATTGTGTCAACGAATTTCTCCGATGCTAATAACATCAAGGTTCATGAAAAATATGCAAAATTTAGAGGATTGCCACCAATTTAGAGCATTTTACTTTAAAAATCGTGTTTTAAATTACTTCAGGGAAAATTGATGATGCAAACCTGCATCAAAAATCATAAAAAATGAAAATTTGATACAAAAAGTGTCACAAATTCATCAAAATATACTAATGTATTAAAATAGGAGTTTCACATGTGAAGCTTCTGAAATTCAATAGTTTAAGAGACTTCGAATATTATCTGTTACAAATGAAAAAGGTATTTTTGAATGAAGCTAAAAAGATGGTGACAAAAGAGGATACCATCATAATCAATGTTGAAAAGTGGAAAATTATAAGGAAAACGTCACTTCTTGGAGAGTGGTAGAAATTATTTTTAAAACTCAGTATATAAATAAATAGGGGTACTTTAGAGATATAATGCAGTTTGTAGGGACTGAGATTAGAGAGACATATATGAGATTGTGGGTGTAATATTTCTACTTGACATCAGAAGCACTAATGTGAGCATGGTACATACATCAATAATTGAGGGTAAAATTTTTATGTGAGGAACTAAAAAATAAATTCTACGGATATTTAAATTTCTAGTATCTTGATAAATGACTCTGCATAGTTCTTAAAAGAATCAAAATATTATTACGAATGTTAGAAGATAGATCGATAGTTAGATTCAATATGATTGAGAAGGAATAAGTACTAATAGAAAGTGTTGATGTCTAGGAAGCCATGTTGACCATTACGTGGCAAAAAGAGATAGAAAATATGGCACACTATCGTTACTACATGAAGTGTAATTTACACCATCAATTGGGTCATTTTCGCATCATTTTCATTTTTCAATTTTTTCATTTAGTTTTTATTGTGTGATACTAAACTGGGGGGAAATATGGAACTAATATTTTCACCTCTAGGAAAAAGGTAAGTAATGAATAATAAATTTTCCTGTTCACGTAATACAAAATTAGAGCAAATCACAAACTCATTTTACACTTGATATGACAATTCATAATTATTATGGAAAATAAGTGTTATAAAATTTATAAGGAAATGTAATAGGTTGAATTTTGGGATGATGAGGTGATGATCTGGAGGATCCTCACGAAGGTTTCGATCAAATAACTTTAAGGATGATATGGCAATATGTTGAAAGGACAAGTGTCACAATTCAAAAAAAATGACCCGTGGCAAAAATATATGGGGATTAAGAGTTTATTACGCTGGACTTTGATAAGTATGAAGGTCAAAATGGACCCCGCTATTTACTAGTTGGGGGCCCTTAACCAGGATCGACTCACTCTTTTATCAAAGGGGAGTCTTTTTCACTATATTTTAAATCTCTTTATATTAGAATTAATTACTTGTTGTTATGGTTGTAGATGTGGCACTATCTAACCAATAATATGACACCTCCACCCATACTATTTACAAACCTTCCTATTTGATTGCCACTAAGATATTTTAATATATCTTTTATTCATATATTGTCATATTATTCCATTTGAGATAATCCTTTACAAGCCTGAAGTTGCATGGTTATTAATATCCATCGTATTTTATTCAAAGAGTTGCATGTGTATTTGTTCAAAGATAGTCAAAATCTATTCTTGTGTGGTAGTTCTAACCAATGAACAGCCAAACATTGTTAAGTAATCTAGACTTAGCAAGTAATCTTGGCACTAACGTGTAGACTATCAGCCCATGGTCAATGTGTAAACTGCTAAGCCACATAGGCAATGCATGGAGGGGACTCCCATGTCTAATTAGACAATTCAAAATAGAATGACAACCCAAAATAAATTCTTGAACTCGCCTTCCTCCTGATATATGTGGGATTTTAGCTTCAGATAAGAACGATGACCCCAAATAAGAACGTCAAACTGTTAGAAGGAATCAGGGACTGTAGATAAGACAACAAACACATCTAGCCAATGCCAAAAGCATTGAGAAATATAAACCGCAACATTGTATTTGCACAGGGGGCGAAAAACAAATTATTATTGGAAAGACAGAAGAAATTTTGTATTTTTGCACCGGCATCAAGGATGTCTACATTCTTTTGGAAGCTATTTTGCTTGAATGTATAGGATACATGGTATAGATTTATTTGTGATCATACTCAACAGAATTTTGTAAATATTCATATGAGTTTTAATTGATCAGAACACTTAAAGAGTGGACCCAGGGACGTAGCCATTTGGTGAGTGAAAATATTATCTGTTTCATTACCATTTATTCTCTATTTTTAGAATTTCTAATTTTCAAAATTAAATTGTTGGATTTAAAACCAATTTGGATTAAATTAAGATAAATTGGGAATAATCATTCAATTATGTATCCAATTTAAGTATACTGTAAATTTTAATAACTTGAATTTTTGGATCAATTTGGTATCAGAGTCAGTGATCAAGGCTATATAACATTGTCTGGAAATTATAGTATATTCTTGTATGTTAACTAAGTCTAAATCATGATGTGGTGAAGGAGAAATTGCAAAGTTTGATCTTGAAATTGGTACAAGATGTGCAAGCCAACAGTCAAGTATGGGAGATGATATGTCTAAGCCAGAATTCTAGCATGAAAACCATGGTTGAATAATTGTATGAGGAATGTAAGAAGGAGAAAGCAAAGGAAGATAAAGTTGAAAGAGAAGAAATTCCTCTTTCACCTTCCAAAAAAGGCTCTTCTTATGTAGATGGTAAAATTATCCCACACTTGAAATTAGATGTTAAATTTGATTTTGCAATTTATAATTATGAGCTAAGTGTAGAGAAATTGGATAACTGGGTCAATAAGATTGAGATATATTGCAGGATTTCGAATATTGATAGTGAAAAATCCAAAATCCAGTTGGCTACTCTCTGTATGAGCGGTACATCACTCATCTGATAGGAGAGTAAGATTCAGGAGGATCTCAAACAACATGGTAAGGTGATTTCTTCTTAGAATGATTTTATTTCTTAGTTGAGAAAACAATTTTATCCTTTGGGTTATATGCAACAAACTATTATGGATTGGCAAAGATTAAGACAAAATAAAGGTCAGAGTGTACAAGACTATACTCGGGAGTTTAGAAAGAAGGCATTAATGTTAGACATTCCTCTTTATAGTCCATAAACATTGTTGAAGTATATTGGAGGTTTGCATAACTATTTGAGACATACTATTCTCATGTTTAGTCCCTATAATCTTGATGAAGTCTATGTGTAAGCTACCCATATGGAATCCAGGGGTAAGATGACCAAGGAAGGTTATAGAAAGAAGTCTCATAAGCCATTTGAAAGCAAAGGCAAAGGTAAAAGAAAGAGTAAGAGTAAATCTACTTACACTATTAAGAAAGAGGAAGGAAAACCTTTTTGTAATCATTGTAAGAAAAATCATGATGAGGATAAGTGTTGGAAACCCCATCCAGAACTCAAACCAAAGAGGTTCTAGAATAAAAAGGAAAAGAAGGCTAATGATGTGGTTCAATAGGACCTAGGATCATATTCTAGTGATGAAATAAAGGTGACTGCCATGGGTCTGCAAGGTTTAACTTCTTCCTCATCCAACACTAAACATTTTGTTATTGCTTCTTCTTCTAAAACTAAATCTAAGCATGCTGAAAAGAAAAGGAATGAGCTTTTCCACATAAGAGTTATATCTAAACATACTAAAATATACACTCTTTTTTATAGTGGATCACAAGTTAATCTTATTTCTAAAGAGGATGTTAAAAAGTCAGGACTCAAAGCTAAACTACATCCAAAACCATATCCTTTAGGATGGGTGTTTGATGATGTAAAATTGCAAGTCACAAAATCATGCACCTTGAGGTTTGTTATTACTTCTAAATTCATTAATGAAGTAGAACTAAATGTGGTTCCTTTGGATATATGTGGAATTATTTTGGGTAGTCCTTACTTATATGGTAGAAGGGCAATCTTTTATAGAGAGGAGAATAAATATGTGATTGTAAAGGATGGGATTGAATAAATAGTAAGATCCCATCATGTTAAAGCCAATTTGACTCTTGTATCTGTAGGGAAAATGAAAAGACTTGTAAACTCAAGTAAGAGTTTTGTTCTAATGATTATAAAAGCCGAGGATAATGAAAAATCCAAGGCCTTAGAGGATTGTGATCCTAAACATAAGTTTGAGATAGAAAAGATTATTTCTAACTATAATGGTGTTTTTTAAGAGCCACAAGGTTTACCTCGTAAGAGGGAAATTCAGCATGAGATTCAATTGCAGCAGGATGCCTCTCTTCCTAACATTGACATGTATAGGTTGTCCATAGTAGAGAATAAAGAAATAAAGAAGCAAGTGATGGAGTTACTTGAGAAAGGAGTCATTCAAGCAAGTATCTCCCCATGTGGTCCGCTTATTGTCTTGGTACCAAAAAAGGATGGTAAATGGCAGATGTGCATGGACTTCAAATCTTTAAATAAAATAACAGTTAAAAATCACTACCCTCTTCCTCATATTGATGATTTATTAAATCAGTTGAAAAATGCAAAGTATTTACTAAGTTAAATTGGAGAAGTGGTTATCACCAAATAAGAATAAGTGACGGTGATAGTTATAAAAGTGATTTTCAACCTAAGCAAGGTCTTTTTGAGTGGCTTGTTATGCCTTTTGGGCTTTGTAATGCACCTGCCACAGTTATGTAGGTTATGAATGATTTGTTAAGACCATTTTTGGATGATTTTGTAATTGTGTACTTAGATGATATTTTAATCTTTAGTAACACATGGGAAGATCATCTTAAACACATCAGAAAAGTTTTAGTTTCAAAAGGAAAAACTATTTTTAAAGATGTCAAAAGGTGAATTTGTAAGAACATCTTTGGTTCATTTGGGCTATGTTGTAGGGAATGGTTCATTAAAAATAAACCTTGCAAAATTTTCAGCCATAGTAAATTGGACAAGGCCTTATAATGCAACAGAAATTAGGAGTTTTCTTAGAGCAATTCATTTTTGAAGGAAATTTATTGCTAACTTTTCTTACGTTGCATCTCCTTTACATGCTTTAACAAGTGTTAAGCAAGTTTTTCAGTGGGGACGAAAGCATGAAAAATATTTTAACACTCTAAAAGAAAAAATAAGTACAACCCCAATTCTTGCACTTCTTGATTTATGATAATCTTTTGGGATAGAAATTGATGCTAGTGGGTATGCAATGGGGGCACTATTGATGCAAAACCGAAAACCAATGTGTTTTCATTTGAAAACATTTACAAGTGCAGTAAAAAATTATCCTACTTGTGATATAAAGTTGTTTGCTTTGGTGCAGAGTGTGAAAAAGTGGAAACACTATTTTATGGGCAAAGAGACAATCATCCATACGGATCATCAGCCTTTGCAGTATCTTCAATCACAATCCAAGCTACAACAATCATGGCACTTTCAATGGATGGGATTTTTATAGCAGTTCTATCTTGTTATAAGGTATAAAAAGAGAACACATAATAAGGTTGTTGATATGCTTTTTAGACCTCCTATTATAGCACATACTATTTTGCAGCATAGTCCTTTTGTTAATAAAATTTATAAACAACAATATGTTGGAGATGTTGATTTTAAGGATGTCTATGAAGATTTGATAAATGGTAAATCAGTAGAAGTACTTGACTAACACGTGCATAATGGAATGTTATAACATCTTGGAAAAATATGTATTCCATGGGATGAGAGAGTGCACATGATTAGAGAATCTCACACTTCTCTTGTTTCAATTCATTTTGGCATTGGTAAGACAATTGCATAGCTACAAAGATATTTTTATTGGCCTCGTATGACAGAAAATGTATCTAAATATATTAAAGGTTATATTCTTTGTTCTACAAGTAAACCTAGTAATTGGAAGTTATGATTGTATACACCTCTTCATGTTCCTAACCATCCTTGGGAAAGTATTTTTATGGATTTTGTAGGAGGTTTACCTATGTCACGAAGAAAGCATGATTATCTATATGTGGTTGTGGATAGGTTCAATAAAATGTGTATTTTGGTTCCTTGTACTAAACAAGTTACAGGCAAGAATACTGCACATTTATTCTTCAAAAATGTTTGGATCCATTTTGGGTTGCCCACTTCTATTATATCTTATCATGATTCTTGATTTATTAGTGAGTTCTGGTTAGCTTTGTTGGACTTGATGAATACTAAATAAAATCACAACCTTTCATCAACAAATCAATGGACAAATAGAAGTGGTCAACTGAACGGTGGTACATTTACTCATGGGGTATTGTGGTAAACATCTTAAATTATGGGATGAACATTTATATTATGTGCAACATTCTTATAATCATGATTTACATTCTTCTACTTTAAAGTCTCTTTTTGAGACTTATTTTGGTTATTTGCCTAAGTCTTTTTTGGACTTCTCTTTTAGAAAATAACCTGACTCAACAGTGGATGGAAACAGTGATGTCAAGAAGGTTAAAAATTTCATTCAGAGAATTCAGATGATTCAGAAATTTGTTCAAGAACAATTAGAGAAGAGCCAAGCTATATATAAGGCTAGGCACAATAAACATCGATTTGATCATTAATTCAAGGTTGATGATCAAGTTTGGCTTCACATCAACAAGGAAAGACTGAAAGGTGAAGGTAGAAAATTAAAACCAATCAGGTATGGTCCATTTAGGATTTTGAAAAAGATTGGTACAAATGTTTTTCGATTAGATTCCTCTTCTTATATGTAAATCTATTTAGTGGTTAATGTGAAAAAATTGAAATTGTATGAACCTGCCATGATCATGGATGAAGATGATGGTATTCAAGTTCCTAATATTGATGATTTTGCTCCTGAATCTCTTCATGAAGATTTTATTATTGACAGGAAAACCAAGACTATGCGAAGAGGTGATGTTGAATATCTTCGTTTTGGTTTGAAAAGAATGCATCTGAATAAGGCAAAATGGATGGAAATCATAAAGGTGAGGGAAAAATACCCTCACTTGGTTGATAATTAAGTCAATTTTTGGATGTCCAAAAGCTCTCAGTGGGGAGGAGTGATCCGAAGTATCCTCACAAAGGTTCTGATCAAATAACTTCAAGGATGATATGGCAATATGCTAAAAGGACAAGTGTCACAATGTAAAACAATGACATGTGGAAAAAATATATGGAGATTAAAATTTTATTGCATCAAACTTCTATAAGCCTGAAGGTCAAAACGGATCTTGCTATTTACTGGTTGGGGCCCCTCAACTAGGATTGACTCGCTCTTTTATCAGAGGGGAGTCTTTTGTCATCATATTTTAAATCTCTTTATATTGGAATTAATTACTTGTTGTTATGGTTACAGATGTGGCACTATCTGGCCAATAATACGTAACCTCCACCCATACTATTTGCAAACATTCTCATTTGATTGCCACTAAGATGTTTTAATATATCTTTTATTCACATATTCCCATATTATTCCATTCGATATAATACTTTACCAACCTAGAGTTGCATTGTTATTAATATCCATCGTATTAATCTTTATTCAAGGAGATGCATGTGTATTTGTTCAAAGATAGTCGAAGTCTATTTTTGCATGGTAGTTATAACTAACGAATATCCAAACATTGTTAAGTAATCTAGACTTAGCAAGTAATCTTGGTGCCAATGTATAGACTGCAAGCCCATGGCCAACGTGTAAACTGCCAAGCCACATAGGCAATGCATGGAGGGGACTCACATGTCAAATTAGACAATTCAAAATAGAATGGCAACCCAAAATAAATTCTTGAACTTGCCTTCCTCCCAATATATGTGAGATTTTAACCTCAAATAAGAATGGTAACCCCAAATAAGAATACAGAGCTATTGGAAGGAACCAGGGGTTGCAAATAAGAAAACAAACATTTCTGGCCAATGCCAAAAGCATTGAGAAATATAAACAACAATGTTGTATTTACATAGGGGTTGAAGAACATATTATGATTGGGAAGACATAAGAAATTTTGTATTTTGGCACAGGCAGCAAGGAAGTCTACATTCTTGTGGAAGCTATTTTACTTACCTGTACAGGATAAATGGTACAGATGTATCTGTGATCATACTCAACAAATTTTTTTAAATATTCTTATGAGTTTTAATTGATTGGAACACTCAGGGACATAGCCAATTGGTGAACCCCGTAAACAAATTATTTGTGTCATTACCATTTATTCTTTGTTTTCAAAATTTATGATTTTTAGAATAAAATTATTGGATTTAAAACCATTTTGGATTAAATTAAGAGAAATTGGGAATAATCATTCAATTTTTTATCAAATTCAAGTATACTATAAAGTTTTATAACTTGGATTTTTGGATTAGGCAAGGATTCTTTTTTGACACGTGATTTTTTAAGACCATTTTTAAAAGCTTACAAATTAGAATAGCTAAATATATATATAACTTTTATGTAAACCAACAATTGTTTAAGCAATTGGTCTTTTGTCTTACAGATAATATGTCATCATCAATTAGGTATGTGTCATCACCTGTAAAGAGCTTTTATTTTAATCTAAGCTATAATTCAAAAGGAAAAAGATCTTCATCAGTGAGCATATTTACAACATTGGTTGATAAATAAGTCAACTTTTGGAGGTCCAAAAGCTCTCAATAGGGAGGAGTGATCTGGAGGATCCTCACGAAGGTTTTGATCAGATAAATTCATGGATGATATGGTAATATGTTGAAAGAACAAGTGTCACAACGTAAAAATGGCATGTGGCAAAAATATATGGAGATTAAAAGTTTATTGCACTGGACTTCGACAAGCATGAAGGTCAAAATGGACCCCGCTATTTACTGGCTGGGGGCCTTTAGCTAGGATCGACTCACTCTTTTATTGATGGGGAGTCTTTTGCCACCGTATTTTAAATCTCTTTATATTGGAATTAATTACTTATTGTTATGGTTGCATATGTGGCACTATCTAGACAATAATACCACACCTCCACCCATACTATTTGCAAACATTCATATTTGATTACCACTAAGATATTTTAATATATCTTTTATTCACATATTCCCATATTATTCCATTCAAGATAATCCTTTACCAACCTGAAGTTGCATGGTTATTAAATCCATCATATTAATCTTTATTCAAGGAGTTGCATGTGTATTTGTTCAAAGATAGTCAAAGTCTATTTTTGTGTGGTAGTTCTAACCAATGAACAACCAAACATTGTTAAATAATCTAGACTTGGCAAGTAATATTGGTGTCAACGTGAAAACTGCCAAGCCACATGGGCAATGTGTGGAGGGGACTCACATGTCCAATTAGACAATTCAAAATAGAATGATGACCCAAAATAAATTTTGAACTCGCCTTCCTCCTGATATATGTGGGATTTCAACCTTAGATAAGAATGGTGACCCCAAATAAAAATGCAGAGCTATTGGAAGGAACCGAGGACTACGGATAAGACAACAAACACATCTAGCCAACACTAAAAGTGTTGAGAAATATAATTAGCAACATTGTATTTGCACAGGGGGTGGAAAATAAATTATTATTGGGAAGACAGATGAAATTTTGTATTTTTACACAGGCAGCAAAGATGTCTACATTCTTATGGAAGCTATTTTGCTTGCATGTATAGGATAAATGGTATGGATTTATCTGTGAACATACTCATCAGAATTTTGTAAATTTTCTTATGAGATTTAATTGATCAGAACACTCAGAGAGTGGACCCAGGGATGTAGCCAATTGGTGAACCCCATAAACAAATTATCTATGTCAATACCATGTATTCCATATTTTTAGAATTTTTTATTTTCAAAATTAAATTGTTGGATTTAAAACCAATTTGGATTAAGTTAAGAGAAATTGGGAATAATCATTCAATTATTTATCCAATTCAAGTATACTATAAAGTTTTATAACTTGGATTTTTGGATCACGCAAGGATTCTTTTTTGACACGTGATTTTTTTAAGACCATTTTTTAAAAGCTTATAAATTTGAATAGCTAAATATATATAACTTTTGTGTGAACCAAAAATTGTTTAAGCAATCGGTCTTTTGTCTTATACATAGTATCCCATCATCAATTAGGTATGTGTCATCACCTGTAAACAACTTTTATTCTGTTCTAAGATATAATTCAAAAGGAAAAAGATCATCTATGAGTATATCTACAACAAATGGTTTGTGTGCAATCCTAACATTGCACAAAAAATTTGAATTTTTTTGTTAATATTTATTTCTATTTTTTAATATTTATAACAAATATAAAAAACTACTTTTTTTTCATTTTATGTATTGGGAGAGTCATCTCAACCTCATCATTGAAAATAGGGTTTGAAACAAAAGAAGTATGAGAGGAGGATGACACATTGGCAGAGACCACTTCCATCAGACAAGGGTTTATTTGAGGTAAATGAAAGTTTTGTATGTTGTGTCAAATGAAGTCATCTTAATGTTGATTTGTATGGATATCACTCTAATATTAAGTTAATATGAAAATATATAATACTAAATATTCAAATAGTGACTTTGATATTCAGCTTTGGCTTTGACCAATAAAAAGGCAAAGTATATCTTCCCATCGTGCCATCCTAAAGATGAAATTCATCCTAATAACATCACAAGGAGTCATATAGATAATCTTAAAACTATTTATTCAAAATAAATGTTGGAACGCTGGAAGAAAAAAATACCTTTTCAAGGATATTCTGATGAAGATTTTCCAATTTTAGAAGAGGGCATTGGACTTCAAAATATGGTAGACCATTTATTTTACAATAAACATGATCATCATGATCATTATGATAATGATGTGAAGGATCGATTTTGTGATGTTTATCATGAAGATTAACCTAATATGGATGATAATAGTGAGGAAATTAAACATGATATATATATTTTGAAATTTTCTCAAATTCCTTTGTCGGGTGATATACTATCAAAGATGGATTTGAAAGCAATGTGTGGTTCGTTAAACATCAATGTCAAAGCTTTAATAAGGTTAGATGACAATTTACTAACTATATATTATGTTTGATATATATTTTATTTGTTTTATCTTATGTTTGATTTATCTTTTTTGTGTATGTTTTTTATTATAATCTACTAAAAACTAGTTTGTTTCATTGAAATAACCCACTCCACTCCTCAAATTAGGAGGAGTAACAAATATCATCAAATTTGGGTGTTTTCTATGCCAATTATGATGCATGAAAAAGTGATTACATTCTATTTAGGAAGGAATATGAGCTTGATGTGAGTTGTCCCAAATGCAGGGCACCATGATGTTGATAAGGAGTTAGAGGCACTACCATTCCAAATAAGGTATTGTGGCATTTTACAATAATTCCTAGACTCATGCATCTTTTTTGTTGCAAATCAATTGAAGAGTTCATGTCATGAAATTACAAGAATAGAAGAAATGATGGAGTTTCGCGTGTTCCTTTGGATTCAAATGAAATGAAACACATTGAATAGTTGTGGCTCAAGAAGTTTAGAGACAAGTCATGCATTGTAAGGTTTGGTTTGGAAATGGATGTGTTAATCCATTTTTGAGTATGTCAACTAGCTACTCCGTTTGGCTAATAGTGTTGGCAAATTATAATATTTATCCATGTTGATGATTTGTAAGGAGAATTTAATGTTGTCATTATTGGTGTTTGGTAAGGATCAAGTAAAAAATATGGAAGTATACCTTAAGCCTCTAATTGATGCATTGTGAGCATTATGTGATTATATTACAATGGATGACCTTTCAAATCCCATTGGTCAAAGGTAGTTCACTTGTTATGGTATCTTATGCTAAACTATTAAATATTTTATTGAAATGATGATTTGCAAGGAGCATTTGATGTTGTCATTATTGGTGCTTGGTAAGGATCAAGTAGAAAATATGGACGTATACCTTTAACTTTTAATTGATGCATTGTGAACATAATGTGATTATATTACAATGGATGACCTTTCAAATCCCATTGGTTAAAGGTAGTTCACTTGTTATGGTATGTTATGCTAAACTATTAAATATTTTCTTGAAATGACTATTTATTCAGGTATTTATCGTATGTGGAAATTTTAAAAGAAAAATATCATATATATTTCTATTTCCTCTCATTATATATTTAGTTTTTAGATTATTTGTATATGCAAGTCTTTCAACAAAAATAAATTATGTATGTCCAAGGTGTGGTGATCAACCATGTGGAAGGTCATGTAAATATCTCAAAAATGTTGTATATGAATGCCATCAAAGGTTATTTCCTGATCTATAAACTCTCAAGTCACTAACTTTATAGAATTCACAAATCATAGCCTACTATTATAATATGAATTTCTCTAAAATGATAAACTAATTCAAAAAATGATATGGAATTAGTGATACATATTCATTATGAGGTCATCCACAACTTCTACAAATATGGGGAGTGGATCCACTAAGCCAAGTATGGCTTTCTACGAGTGGCCTTGCCTCACCCTTGGGAAGACGTGTGTTTACAAATCATGTGATACATCACTATAGAGGGTAAGCATCACCTTTTGTATTCACACTAATTTTTTATTTTAAATCACTTCAGACATAAGAAGATCATTAACATTCCTTTTTACCTTTTGAGATCCTTAGAGAACTCAGTTTTAGCATATGAAATGGATAGGTTGGATATTATTTTGCACCAAGCCCTTATTTACCTATTAATTAAAGTGGTCCAGACAACTATTTATCCTTGGGTGGGGAAGTCATCACTAAGGTATTGGTGGGTGAAGACATTGTTTCTCATGGGGAGCTGGGGGATAATTTAGCCAAAGTTATAAAGGCGAATGAGGAATTTTTTTCCTAGGTTGTTAGTATGATGAAGAAGGTCAAGGGGAAGGGTATAAATGAGCCTAATGGGTCTTATAACCCATTGCACTTATTATTTGAATTTGCCCAATCTAAGAAAGCCACAAATGGGCAAAAGCAAATAGTTGAGGTGCTTAAGGAAATACTATTAGATATGTGACAACAAAGTTTAATTTTGGATCCCTTTGTGGCATAGTTTGTAGCCCACATCTCGATAGGGAGGGTGTTGAGGAAGCAATTCCCCCCTTGCTATTATCATAGGGGGTCTAGGGGGTGTCAAAGCCCTGTTTCTAGGAAGACAAATTCCACTAAATTCTATTTTTATAAGGAAAGTCCTAATGGTGTTTTTCCACTCTATTTTTGAGAGGAGGAATCCTAACGGTGCTTTGTCGATTTGGGCATACTTATCTTTGTACAATTCACATGTAATCTACACAACAACTTTGCATGTAATATGTTCATATTGGAACTAATAAAGCTTTATATCTTGCACCGTGGATGTTTCCTTAGCGTTGCTAAGGTTTTACCACATAAATATCGTGTTTTGTCTCATGCATGTTGTGTATTTTGACTGTTTAATTATCTTTATTATTGCATTCTATTATTATTTTTTGTTGTAGAGCGTGAGGTTTCTTAACAATTGGTATCAGAGTGAGGTTACTATTATAGCAACTATTTTCTAAATTTAGCATTATTTTTTGTAGCATCAAATGATGAAATTTTCAAATGCAAAATTTGAGGTGGAGAAGTTTAACGGCAAGAACAATTTTGAGTTATGGAAACTCAAAACACATGATTTATTGGTGAAGCAGGGGTTGCACAAAGCCCTGGCAAATAAACCTATGGGGATGGCTGACGAAGACTGGGAAGAGATGGATTCAAAATCTCTGTGTAATATGACTATGTTTAGCAAATGAGGTTCTTTTTAACATTATTGGAGAAAAGACTGCGACAGGCTTATGGACCAGATTAGAAATCATGTACATGAAAAAAATTGTAACAAACTATATTTACTTGAAGAGGTAGTTGTATACATTGTGAATGAAGGAAGGTATGAAATTATTTGATCATTTAAATACTTTGTTATGGTAGTTGACTAGTATTGGTGTGAAAGTGGATGAAGAAGACAAGGAAGTCACCTTGTTATGTACATTTTCAGATTATTGGGATCATATAGTAACCTATATTATCTTCAGTAATGTTGATGATCTTGATTACGATTCTATTGTGAGAGCCTTATTGGCTGAGGAGATGAGGAAAAAATCTCGTCTAGAGACCTCTACTCTTGAAGCCATGACTGCTAGGGGAAGATCTAAAGAAAGAGGGCAAAGTCCAAAGTCACATCAAGATCTAAGTCACAAGCCAGGAAGAGTAAGGCAAGCTAATGGCACTATGGTAAAGCAGGGCATCTTAAGAAGGATTGTTGGAAGAGAAAATAAATTGAAAAGAAGGAATAATCTGCCAAGGAAGCAAATTAGGTAGAAACAAGTGAAGGTATGAGTGTTGAAGTTTTGTTTATTTATAAGGTTTCCTCTTATCATCATGAATGGTTATTGGATTTAGGTTCTACACATCACATGTGTCCTTATAGGAATTGGTTTTCTTCTTACCAAACCCTTGATGGAAGTTCTATTCTTTTGGAAAATAATGTTTCTTATAAGACTGAAAGGATTGGCAACATTAAGATAAAAATGTTTGATGGCATAGTAAGGACTCTAACAGAAGTAAGACATGTACCAAAACTTAAATGAAATTTGATTTCTTTGAGTGAATTAGATTCCTGCGGTTATAAGTTCACAAGTCAAGGTGGAGCTCTTAAGGTGTCTAAGGGTGCCTTAGTTGTAATGAAGGCATTAATGGTTGCAAACCTTTACACATTGTAAGGAAGTGCATAGATATCAATCAAGTAGTTGTGGTATATAAAATAGAAAAAGATCATGCTCGTTTATGGCATCTATGTTTGGGTTAATGAGCGAGAAAGGGTTAAAGGTACTAAAAATAATGAGTTACTACCTGGTTTAAAATATCTGCAAGCACTATGTTTTTGGGAAACAATGTAAATGGAATATTAGTGCAGGAAGTCATGTAGGTAAATGTTTTTTTTTTTAATATTCATTATGATTTGTGGGGTCTAACCCCTATAATTTTGTATGTATGATTATTGTATTTTGTTATGTTTATAGATGATTACTCCAAAAACTTATGGGTATACTATCTTAAAAGAAAGTCTGATGTTTTTAGTGTATTTAACTAGTTTAGAGTTTTGGTTGAGAAGAAAACTAGTTGGTCAATCAAATGTTTAAGAACAGCTAATGGAGGTGAATTAGCATCCTTGGAGTTTCAAAACTATTACAAGTAAGTTGGGATTGAAAGGCATAAAACCACCAGATATACACCACAACAAAATGGGGTTGTTAAAACATGAATAGGACTCTTCTAGAGATAGCAAGGAGTTATAATATCCCTTAATTATATTTACTACAAATTTTTGAAACCTTTGATAATAACACCAAATGCAAGCAATCATGAAACTCAAAATCTCTAAAAACTGATATAATCCTCCAAATCTAATATTCACTTAATAACAGTAAATTACATATAAAATCACTGATAATACATATGAGAAATAAATACAACAATATGATTACTTACATATAAACTCTTGAAGCACATATGGAGTTTCAAAATGAAACTACCACTAGCCAGCCAGGGTGGATCTCTCACCACTGAACCTAATAGATCTAAGAGGGGTTTTGTCCTAAAAACTCTTCACTTCAAGGGATTCATCTTGAAAGTGGCTTACGTATGAACCAAGTCCAAACTTACAAAGAGGAGGTTTAATTATAATCAGCGTAATATTTACAAAGGAAAGGCTCTCCATATATATGATTTTACAAGAATATAAGAGAGGAGAGAGAATGGAATGAGAGAGAGAGGAAATTTTGACCCATAATAGTACCCCATGTGAAGAGTGATGTAAGTTAGTCAAAAATAGTAAGATAAGATCAATCACTCCCATGTGGCACCAACTTTTTCACCCCACCTTCACACATGTGCAAATCTAGAATAGTGCAGTCTCATGTGCTTTCAAAATGAGTGGGAATATATTTTTTATTTGTTCCCCACTTCAATCAAGAATAGTGGTTTGATGAACCATTATCTCATGTGCCTACAAAATGGCATCACATGCCAAAAACACTATTCCTCCAAAGGTGGCTCCTAAACTATTCCTCCTTATCTTATTCAAGTATGTGATTTCTAAAAGACAAAAAAACTTGTCTTTTGGTCCCACTCCTTCACATGCATAAGATACCCTTGTGAGGTCATATCACATCATCCACAAGCCACCTCACCTATTGCATCATCAGTTGCATCACATATCACATCACCATGAATAGTGATGGTGAATAGTAACCTATGAATAGTGACCCTCACACTAGTGTTCCCTGACATCACCCTAAATGGCCTATGGGAACCAAATAGGCTAACGTTCCTATTTTAAAAGTTTACTATGAATAAGGGGACATTACATTCCTCCCTCCATGGAATTGCTTATCCCCAAGCAATGACAAATCTAAATGCTAAATTATATATTCGCTCTTCCAAGTAGCATTCTCAACTGGCAAGTCCTTCCACTTCACTAAGTACTCCCTAATAGTTATCCCTTTCAGAATATGCTCTCTGGAGTCAATTATAGCCTCTATAATGATAATGAGTTTTCCTTCCTCATCTAATGGTGGCAGCTTAGAAGAAGGAACTACATTATGCCCAAGTGCCTTATTAAGGCATCATACATGGAAGACATTATACACCCTGCTACTCGCTAGTAGCTCCAACTCATAAGTCACTTCTCTAATCCTTTTGTAGATCTTGAATGGGCCATAAAACCATGGATTCAACTTCTCTGACTCACTCTTATTGAGACTAGACTGCCTATAGGGCTGCAACCTCAAATAAACCATATCACCCACTTCGAATGTACTCTCACTACGGTGTTGATCTGCATATAATTTTTTCCTGTTTTGAGCTTGTTGCAAATTTTCCTTCAAGGACTTCATTATATTCTGTTGCAAATTTTCCTTCAAGGACTTCATTATATTTTAACATTTTTCCAATAAATCCTTGGCTCTAGGCACCCTAATATCCCCTAACATCAAGTGAATGAAGCTAGGAGCTTCATAGCCATATAATGCCATGAATGGTGGCATATTAATTGACATGTGGGGTAGAGTTATAGAAATACTTTCCTATATGCAACCATTTTACCCAGGCATTTTGCTACCCTAAAATGTAATTTTGGAGATATCCTTATACTGAATTATTCACAATCTTGATTTGTCTATATGTCTATGGGTGGTAACTGGTATTGGGAGAGAGCTCAGTCCTGCTCAATCTGAAAAGTTCCTGCCAAAATAAGAACAAGAACTTACTATCTCTGTCACTGACTATGTTCCTAGGCATCCCATGCAACTTGAATATCTCCCTAAAGATTAAATATGCTACTCGTGCTATGAAAAAAGTTGTTGAAGTGGCAAATAAATAAGCAAATTTGGTTTATCTATCCACCACCACATCTATGCAATCCTTACCTTGCACCTTAGGTAACCTTGTGATGAAGACCATAGAGATACTTTCCCATTTTTGACCGAGAATGGGCAGAGGCTAAAACAAACCTACAGGATAAGTATGCTCATTCTTATTCTATTGACAGGTGGAAAATTCTTGAACATACTTAAGAACTTCATTCTTAAGTCCTTTCAATGTAAACCTCTCTCAAACATGCCTGTATGTTTTGAAGAATCCCGGGTGACCAGCCATAGGTAATCATGAAAAAAACTCATAACCTTCATCTTGAACTCTAAACCTAGTACCAAATAGATCCTTTCTTTGTACATGATAATTTCATTGACCACAATGTACCTATCATCTTGTAGAGTAACCTCAGTGATACTAATAGCCCAAGAGTTCTTAACATATTCTGTTGAAATCTGCTCTCTCCAATATGTTTTAATTTCCATCCAAGAACATAAATGTGGTTTCTTATATAAAGCATCAACCATAATGTTTCTTTGTCCTTTAACATACACAATATCAAAGTCATAAGCTTGAAGCTTACTCACTCATTTTTGTTGTCTATCATTTAGATCTTTTTGATCTAAGAAGTACTTGAGGTTGTTGTTGTTGGTTTTGAAAATGAACTTACCACCCACAAATATGGTCTAATTTTGGCCAAAGCATGCATAATGGTTAGTATCTCCTTATCATATATAGAGTAGCTCCTCTCGACACCCCTCAATTTTATGCTCTCAAATGCAATGAGATGCTTGTCTTGCATCAAGACAACACCTACTCCTTCTCTGAAAGCATCACACTCAAGCTCAAAAGGATTAGAGAAATCAGGGATAGCTAAGACTGGGCATGAACTCATAATCTTCTTAAACTGATCAAAACATTATTGTGATGCATTAAACCAAACAAAAGTACCCTTTTTGGTCAAATCAGTATGTAGGGCAGCCACCTGTGAAAACCCCTTAACAAACCTTCTGTAAAAACCACACAGACTCAAAAATCCCTTAAGTTGTGAAAGATTAGTGGGTGGTAGCCAATCTAAAATTGCTTTGATCTTTTTTGGATCCATTCTAACACCCTTGGAGCTGAATATGTGACCAAGGTAAATAAGCTATGTGATACCAAATTCATATTTGGACTCTTTGGCATATAAAGATTCCATCTCAAGGATGCTTAGAATCTCATCTAAATGCCTCATGTGTTCTTCCCATGTTTTGCTAAATATTAAAATATCATCAAAAAAAATCAAAACAAACCTGCATAGTTGTTTATTGAATACCTTGTTCATGCAATACTGAAAAGTGGTAGGAGCGTTGGTTAGACCAAATGGCATGACCAAGAACTCATAGTGTTCAAAATGACACTTGAAAGTAGTCTTCTCCACATCTTCTTCATGGACTCATATCTGGTGATAGCTTGTCTTCAAATCAATCTTGGATAAGTAGCATGCACCATGTAGTTCATCTATGAGCTCATCTATCTATGGAATGGGATACCTAGTTTTTATTGTCTTTTTATTCAGATCCTTGTAGTCTATACATATTCGCATAGTCCCATCCTTTTTCTTTACAAACACTATTGAAGATGCGAAGGGACTCTGACTAGGCCTAATGTGTCCCATGTCAATCAAATCCTTGATGGCTTTCTCTATCTCATCTTTATGCCCCTTTGGATGTTTATAGGGGGTGGTGATAATGGGTTTGGCACCCTCCTCCAACTCAATAACATGATCCATGCCTTGCTTAAGAGGCCTCCCAGGAAGTATGCTACCAAAAAACCTATTGTGTTTGGACAATAAAATTTATACCTCTAGATGGTAACTCTTCTTATATTGCTCTATAATGGATGGCATTATGAGGCTTTTCACTGCCCACTCTACTTGGTCATGTTTGATAAGTCTCTCCATTGTTTTGAAAGAGACTATATGTATTCCACCATTTGACTTGCCTCTGAGCACAATCTATTTTCCAATGGCTTCAAATTTAATTTCCGTGGTCTAAAAGTTTAGGTAAAACTCTCCAATAGACCACAACCACTATATTCCAAGAACTACATCTGCATCTCCTATGCTTACCACATAAAATTCATCTTTAAGCTCATATTGTCCCAACTGAATGCTCATGTTAAGAATCTTACTAGTGCATGTGAGGGTGAATCCATATAATACCATGACCTTGAACCTATCAAATTATTCTATTTTGATTCCCCTTCTGGGCATAATTTCTTCATCAATAAAATTTTGTGTAGCAACTGTGTCAATGAGAGTGACTATACGTTGTCCACATAACACTCCTTTGACTCTGAAAGAAATATTTTTTTAGAAACTAGAGAATTGGTCAAGTGTTCCCACTTCCTTGATTCTTTTATTCATCTGAGGATCTTTCTTTCTCCTAATCAAATTGTGGATTTGATTCTTTAGCAACAGATTCATCTGTCGAATAGTACTCAATTTGATTGACTTTGGCCTTATGTGAGAACTTATGATCTAGACCCCTTGGATCCTTACATGTGAAGCACAATTTATTCCTCTAGATTTCATTAATTTTATCTACACTTAAACTTATATGCTCCTTCTTAGCTATATTTCAATCTTTGTGGATGTGTTTCTTGCCCTTGTCTTGTTGGAATCCTTTTGACTGAGATTTTCTCTTGGAGATAGAGGACTCCATGTCTCTTGTCATTTTAATTATTTCCTATAATGTGGATGAGATAAGAGCCTTAATCCAACCTCTCAAGGGGTCAGAGAGCCCATTGACAAAAATCATGATCCATATTCTTTCTGAAATGTCAATCACTAGCACTGACAATCTTTGGAAATCAACAATGTAATTATCTACCAAACTCCATTGCTTCAACTGTGCCAACTCCTTGAAGTGCAACTCTGGATCTTTCTTGTCAAACCTATCGATCAACCTCTCTATGAATTCATCATAACTATTGATATGATCATGGCCCAAGGTAATCAACCCATGGTACCACCATTTGTGTGCACAACCTTCCAAATGGAGAGTTGCATACTTAACTGCATCAATTTTAACCATAGGATTAAGCTAAAAATAAGTGTCAAATTTTGACACCCAATCTCTAGTAGTGATCTTTCCCACCATAAAAGTATGTATTGGACAACTTACCCACCTTTCTCTGCAACTCATTTCTTTGTGATCTTCCACCCACATCTTTACAGGGTTTATGCCTTTGTCTGAATTCTAAATACTGATTATACAACATTGTTTCCTAGAGACCTACATCAAATGTCAGCCAATCATCCCAAACTTGAGCCATTAATTCTATATCATTGGTATTATCATCCTCTTTTGGAGGATTACCCACTGGAATGAGGGTAGGCATGGAGGGCCTAATGTTGACTATGTATACAATCATAAATGCATCATGTCTATAAATCAATCCTAACTCAAAGAAGATAGATCATACTTACACTTATGATTGGGGATACATTAGATAATCAAGAACATGACCAATATGGGGATCTGTTAGGCCCAATTAGGAGATATTTTATCATAATACACAATGTTAGGGAGGGTTCCAAATCTGTCAGTCAAGCACAATCATGCAATAAACCTAATTAAGTCTTATGTTTTCATAGCTCACTAAACTCATGATAAGTAAAATAAAGTCTAATATGGCGCTCACTAAATCTTATGGCACAAAGTGGAGGTTAGAAATACTAATATTAATCATGCATAAGAGACATATGCTCACATCAATGTGTATGGAATCTTAATGCATGGAAGAAAAGTATAAATGCATATTTATCCACTCTTACAAAGGATAAACAAAGTTAGGAATACTTACCTTTGAAGATGAACTTGTTGAGCCTCAATATCTCCCTTGGCCAAGGTGCTTCACAAGAGATTAGTGTGGTATGTAAGGATGACAAGGATAAATCAACTTTAGGCTACACAACCTATCAATGCATCCAAAATACTTCTCCACAAGACAAGATCTGTATCTCCAAATAAAGTATGAAACCCTAATCTTGCTCCTCAAGTATAATGGTGGATAAGCAGATGTGCAGTAGCTCTTACTTGTTCTTCTCTTCTTTAAATAATAGAAAAATGATCTTGTATATATAGGCAAATTTAACCCTAAGCCCTTTTGAAAGTTTTGACCGATAGGGTCGACCCAAATGACCTAGTATAATTATGGACAAGAATTCATTAGGTCATAGGCTAGGTCGGCCAAGAGCCAACCTAGACACAATATGCATTTTACTTACAATAGTACAAGGTTGACCTAGTTGACCTAGTATAATAAACAATTGAAATGGGATTAAGGCTAGGAAAAAGGGGGAAAAGGGTAGGAAACAATTGAGGAGTGTGTGATAAAGAATAACACGCTTATGAAAATGGTTTTAAGAGATAAGTGTGTAAATAACAAGTGGTAAAAGGGATAACAATCTTGTGAAGCACCAATGGTCTTCCCACCCTTTTTTTGGTGCACCCCATAGGGCATGCACTCAGAGAAATTGAGACTCAATGGGTTCCTAAAAGATAAAGAGCATCAGTAAGTGATAAAAGTTTGAAAATATTATGTGTATACATATACCCCACTTGAAGCTCATCACGTGCCACATTGTAACATGGGATGGTGCTTTGGGAATAGAACATGATAACACATAACGTTGATGCTAAGTAAAATGTAATAAGGATAAAATAATATAAATGAAAGTATAGAATTGAAAAATATATACCTTTACTTACCTTGGTGCTATAGATAAATAAGGAGACAATGAGAGAAGTGAAGGTGTCCAATGTGAAGAACATTAGGTGAAACTATAGAGATTAGTGCAAAAAAGAGTGAAAAATCAAAATGTTTGGAATATAGGCATATAATAGTGAAAAATGAGTTAGTAGAGAGAAAGATATGAGGGTATTAGGAGAATTGACAAATTAGGATTGTTAAGGCAAGGTTAGAACAAAAAGATTGAGGGTAAATGAATGACAAATGATTGTAGAACACAACAAATCATATTGGAAAGCATGTAAAACATAAATGGAAAAAAGGAATGATGTAGAACATACTAAATCATGTTGGAAAACATGTAAAATATAAATGGCAAAAAGGAATGTCGATGCAAGAAAACTTGAACAAAGATATGTAAGTAAGTGACAAGTAATTCCATGTAAGATAGGCATGTTGAATGAAACATAAAGAAAGCAAGAATGCTTGAAAAATGGAATGTAAGGCAAGATGGAAGACAAACATGAAGAAGTCATATATAAAGAGAAACATGTAAGAATGCTAAATGCCATATTTAAGATAAGTGAAGTCCTAAAAAATCAAATAAGAACATGATGGAGAAATGAAAATCAAAAACTCTAAAGGCTAAAAACTCAAACTTAGTGCTTGTTCTGATATGTAAGAAAACACTACCATCTAATGACATAACTAGTATGACAATGTGATGGTGTGGTAAGCAAATGGTGTACAAGTGTTTGTGAGGAAGGCCTGGTCCTATCCAAGGTCTTACAATGTAACTCACAAACTATAAACCAAGCGGCGTAATAATGTAGATGTGATCAGCTAAAAATAATATCCAACAAGGGGAATATAAGTAAAATGTGATGTAAATAAGGAATGTGAGGCACCACATGGGTGATGTGAACATCCTTAATCAGAATGAGACACACTAGGCAAGTGAGAAAGGCTAAGAACTATCAACACCAAGGACATAGGACATTTTGACTAATGAACGTAAAGCTTGGGCTAACAAGTGAAGTATATAGATCACCCATGAAAGCTATATACATGAAAATTAAAATGGACCTACCTTCCCACAATGTGTTCCCTATTCCTCAAGACCCCTTGCAGAGCTATCAATCTACTACAAAGATTGGGTACTTACATGAGAAAGTAGGTAGCACTAAAATATTTTTTTATTCTCCTTTTCTAATTTAATGGCCTACCGCACCCCAATGGACCTTGGATCTATCGTGAGGCCAATTGTGGAGTTTAAGATTTGACTATAAAAATGAGATGTGCTTAGAATCACATCTTTTAGTGTGATTTGACTTTCATGAATTTTGAATGTTGCATTTTGGATCATTGCCTTTTGTTTGTATTTTATGATTTGGCTTTTAACTTGTCTTTGTTATTTCTATTCCTCCTCCTCCATATGGATTCAGAGAACCAAACATGAGTGAAATAGGTGACAAACAAAAGAGAGCTTACACTTGGTCACTATAGAAAAGGACCTAAAGACCAAGGTGTCTAAAGACTCCTAGACTTGCCCACAAGTAAGTGTGCAATCTTAAAATTGACTAATGTGAGCCTCAAATGAAAGAAAATAAGGGAAATATGGGGATCATGAGAGATACATCTATGTAATAAGTGATAAAATGATGTATATACTTTTAGCTAATCATAAGGAGGTAAAATAGTGATATGAAAGAGATGGGTGATGCTTATGACAGTCATGTCTAGAGAAGCCATGCTAGCCTACAACGAATCTAGTAGAAGCACTAATGAATGTAGTAGTCACCCCAAAAAGTGGTTTAAAGATGTTTTAATGTGGTAATTTGTGAAGAAGGCTAGGTCATATCCATGGTCTTGCATTGAAACTCACAAGGTGAACACCAATGAGGTGAATGCTAAATAAGGGGGAAAATAATCATAAAGCTACTAAGGCAAAAAAATAACAAAAAAAAGACAAAAATGAAAGAGATATATAAGAACCAAAATGAAAACAAATGCCAAATGTAATGTGTAATAAAACCAAAGAACCCAAAGATGATCATGATGCTTAGTAAAGTGAAACTAAAATAAGTAAGGTGCATAAAAACAAAGAAACATGAAACAAAAGATAACAAGTAAGATATATGCTAATGTTTGTATAAAAGATGAACATGTGAAATACAAGTCTATAAGTCTCAGAAGGTTTCTTGAAGCTGAAATTGGTTGTTATTATGCATTATAGAATAATAATGGGCATCATAAAATGCCCCATTGGGTAAGTGGATGTATGGATGGGCATCACAAGATGCCCCAACATGTGAGCTGGAGTAAGGTGACATTGAACTATTAAAATGATTTGCATTGGGTTGGCAGGTGCATTTGGAGATAGGTAAATGTGTTGGATTTCTAAATTTTAGGGATGTTGAATGTGACATAGGATGTGTAGGAGAGATATGAAGAGGTAAAGGAGGACCGTGTATGATATGCTTTGGAGTAGGCATTTGAACTAGGTACTCTTTTGGTTCACGTGACTTAAGAGGTTGAGGTTCAATGGATGAAATGATATGTTTAAATTTGTTCATGTTAGTTATATTTTCCTTATTGGTGTAGGAAAAAAGATTAATTGTGGTTTGAACAACATTAGTGGATGAGGTGTAGGTATGGGATAATTGTTGTTGTTCCTTAGTTAGTTGATGTTGATGTGATTGTGATTCTTGAGATTTAATTTGAGAAGCTTGAAGATAGTCCTGATAACGTCGTTTTGTGAGAGTATTAAGATTGCAATGTGGACCAAGCAAGGAAAAAAGAAGAATTTGGTGAAGATCATGACAAGATTCATGAGAATGACCTATAGTAGCATGCCACAAACAAAACTTATCAATATCGTACCATTTTGGAGGAGGTTTAGAAGGATCAAAGCTCATGGGTTTAGAGGGTGGAAATTTCTTATTAAGTTGTTCTAGACTCAAGGGAGGGTGGGTTGGGTTAAAATTGGTTGAATTGGATGCTCCATTTTGAGGTTGGGGAGGATTGGATGAATCAGTACTATGAGAAAATGATTGGAAAGGTTCATTGGTAGTTATTTGAGATGTTTGAAATTGAGTCATAAGAAAGTCTTGCCTTTTTTTATTGGTTTAAGGCTTCTTCTAAAGTGTTAGGTGAAAATATTCAAACTTTGTATTGAAGGGGAGCTTTAAGAGCAGTAACAAATAATGTTAAAAGAATATCATCATTCATGTTATGGTCCACTTTATGAGCTAGAGACTTCCATCATTTAATGAAAGTGTGAACATATTCATTAAGAAGTTTCTTAGCATTGATGAAATTGCTAAGGTAATTTTCAGAAAGGTCATCATGTTGGAATTCCTTCACTAGAGCATTGACTAAATCCTCTATTTGTGAGATGGAATGTCTAGAAAGTTGGTTTTACCGGTCAAGTGCATCACCAACAAAAGTTTTGGCTAATATCTTGGTGGTAGCAAAGGTGTTAATTTGGATCCATTCCTTATATAGATTACCAAAAGGCTTTAAAAAGATAGTAGGGTCCTTAGTCCCATTATATGTGATAGTTGGAGAAATGTTTCCAATATCAATAGATGCAATGAATGGAGATAAAGGTTCATTTTGAATATGTTGAAGCATTTTGTGATTCACTAGAGGTTGAGGGATGATATTCCCATTGGCATCTCTAAGAGGTGGGACAAAATTTTGATTTGGTTGAGACATGATGACTTGAGGGGGTTGACTAGTTATGTGTAATAAATGTTGTTGTAGTTACATCATTTGGGAATGATTAGTTGTTTGCATGATGTTCATTTTTTGAACTGTTTGTGCAAGAATTTAAGTTGTGTCAATTTATGAATTAGTATTTGAAGGTGGGGTATTAGTGTTTCTAGGAGGAGGATTATTTATAGGTGGAATATTAGTAACATTAGTGTTCGTTGTCTTAAGTGTGGTAGAAGAAGAAGGAATCTTGGTAAATCCACCATTCTTACTAAGAGTGTAAATAGTATTATCATCAAGGTTTTTGAATAATTGGGAATCATCTTGATTTTCAATTTGATTGGTTTCAACCATGTTACTTTGGGAAGTGACAAGGCTTGGTGATCTTGTTATGGGTGTAACAAGAGGATTATGAACATTGGTTGTAAGAGGTGGAACATAATATGAGGTTCCAACATTTTTTGTAGATGGGTTGATGAGTTTACTTCTTCTAGGTTTAGAAGGTGTAAAAGTGGTATAAGGTATATAAAATTCATGGTTTGGGATTTTTATAATAGGATTCTTTATATCTACTATATGGTATGGGGTAGATCGAGATTGAGAAGATTTAGAACCATGTGATGAAGAGATGCACCATAAAGGGTTGTCTTCTATGGTGGATAGGGGGGTAGGAGAGAACAACTCATGTACATTCAGAATGGGTTGAGACTTTCAAGAAATAATTTGATAAGAGGCTTCATGATGCCAAGCAGGAGTGGATATCAGAAAGCTAAGAGGAAATATAAGGGAAAAATTGGCCAAAAAGAGGGATAGTGCTGAATGATATTATGTCGACATAGTCAACCTAGCACTTTAGGGAGACAGTTTTGAATGATACTAAGTCAACACAGTCCACTTAGTATTCAAAGAACATAATTTTGAATGATACTAAGATGACACAATCGACTTAGTATGCTTGGGAGATAGGTAAATTAGTCTATAAGAGACTGTATCGATAGAAATAATAGTGTTCTTAAAATAGGAAAAAAAAATCAATGTACTTTGAAATCAAGAAATGGAAATAAACACATAATCAATTGGGTCAATTAAGATGATCCAATTGAGGCGCATGGTACAAAAGCTTGCACCAATGTTGGCCAATGCATTTTTTTCATTACAACATATAATTGAGCAAAGAACAAGCAGTCAACTTGGAAAGTAAATGCTAACTAAGTGGTCATCATGAATGTTATTAGATTATTAGAGTATGATTTTAGATGTGATATAAAGTTGGTTGTAAGCAAGGAACTAGAAAATAATCTATGGATGGTTTCAGGACGTTTAGGCTGAAAGAGATTTGTGTTGGCAATGGTATTGGCTTGGTATTGGGGCCTACCCCCTCACTTCATATGCCATAGTGATAAGGGTGTCAGATGCTTTGCCAATATATACCATTAACCACATGTTTATACTTGGCCAGAAAACCAAGTTAGCGTCCCCCTTGGTGATGAAATCCAAGTAGGTAGGCCTTGGGTAGACAAATGTTTAAATATGTTTTAAGATTATGTGATTTTTTTAGTGTGTGCATAAAAGAGAAAAATAATGCAACTAAACAATATATTGAAAAACCACCTAATTAGACTATGTGATCTATTCTAAGCATGCAAGCAACTGAAAGTGAAAGTGTAAAGTAATTACTAGCATATGAGTGTTAATTCCAACTTTGAAACATAGTACAATGTCGATTCAGATGATAGTGTATGCAAAGATTACAGAATAGAGTCGATAGTGTCGCTACTTTACTACCTAAGCAAGGGTCTGTTAAAAAACTATGTCGACAGTGTCGACCTAGTCTTCTATATAAAAGATAAAATATAAAACTAGGTCGACAAAGTGGACCTAGTTTGCTATATAGAGGTAGTTTTTAAAGACTGCAAACTATAGAAAATATAATTATAATGAATAATGGAATGATAGAGAAAGAGAGAAAGGAACCTTGGTGGGTTGGAAGATGCAAAGAAAAGTGAGATTGTTGTTGAAGTGCCTTGATTTTTACTTGTAAATTATGTCAACTATGTCGACTGGGTCGACCTAGTTCTACAGTTCTTTGTTTGCTAAAGCTTGTAAAAATGACTAAGTCAATAATGTCAACATAGTTTTCTAACTGGATGTTGATTGCAATACTAAGTTGACAGTGTTGGCCTAGTTTGTTATCTAAAAACTGATTGTAATACTAAGTCGATAGTGTCAACCTAGTTTGTTATTTGGAAGTAAAAAAGAATATCGTGTCGACTTGTTCGATCCAGTAACCTATATTTTATAAAGACCTACATAAAAATAACAGTCACCTTGATGCGACTGTGTGTTAAACCTGCACACAAAAGTTAGAAACTATACCGGCCCTATCCACCTAGTATCACAAATATAGAAAAATATAAAATAAAATGATAAAATAATGAAAAATGTGAAAGAAAACTTGCAAGGGTTAGATTCATGTCAGGTTCACCAGAATGTATGCAATCAAAAATGCATCATTTCTATAAATCAATCCTAACTTGAAGAAGATAGATCATACTTACACTTCCGATTGGGGATACATTAGATAATCGAGAACATGACATTATAGGGATTTACTAGACCTAATTAGGGGATCTCTTATCACAATACACAATGCTAGGGAGGGTTCCAAAGCCTCCAGTAAAGCATAATCACACAATGATGCTAATTAAGTCCTATGTTTTCATATCTCACTAAACTAATAACAAGTCAAGTAAATTCTAATCTAATGCTCACCAAAGCTTGTGGCATAAAGTGGGGGTTAGAAATAATAAAAGTAAACATGCAAAAGAGACATATACTCATGTCAATGTATATGAAATCTTAATGCATGGAAAATAAGTAAAAATGCATATCTATCTACTCTTACAAAAGAGAAACAAAGTTAGGAATACTTACCTTTGAAGATGAACTCATCAAGCCTCAATCTCTCCCTTGGCCAAAATGCTTTGTAAGAGGTTTTTGTGGTCTGTAAGGATGACATTGATAAATCAGCTCTAGGCTACACAACCTATCAATGCATCTAAAAGACTTCTCCACAAGACAAGATCCGTATCTCCAAAGAAAGTATGAAACCCTAAGCTTGTTCCTCAAGTAGAATGGTGGATAAGTAGATGTGCAATAATTCTTACTTCTTATTCTCTTCTTTAAATAATGAAAAAATGTTCTTATATGTATAGGCAAATTTAACCCTAAGCTCTTCCAAATATTTTGGCTGGAAGGATCGACCTAGTACAGTTATGGATAAGAATTCACTAGGTCACAGGCGAGGTTGGCCAAGAGCCGACCTAGACCCTAAATGAATTTTACCCACAACAGTACAGGGTTGACCTAGTATAGTAAATAGTTGAAAGGGGATTAAGGCTAGTAAAAGGGGTACAAAAGGTAGGAAATGATTGAGGAGTGTGCAATAGAGAAGAACAAGCTTAGAGAAATGGTTTTTAGGAGATAAGTGTGTAGATAACAAGTGGTAAAAGGGACAATGATCTTGAAAATGACCAATGGTCTGCCCAACCCTTTCTCGGTGTACCCTTTAAGGTGTGCACTTAGAGAGATTAAGACTTGATGGGTTCCTTCAAGATAAAGAGTGTCAGTAAGTGATAAAATTTTGAAAATATTATGTGTATATAGACTGAACCTTTAAAGGTTCATGTATGGACAAATTCATTGTTGACTATATTGGACCTTTCTACTTCATTATTACCATTGTTCCTTTCATCACCGTTATTGCCATCATTGTTGTTGTTAAACATTTGAGCAAACATCTAAATCATTTTCTATTGAAATTGAGTCATTTATTGTGCCAAATTACCCATCAAATTCTCAATTCTATCCCCCCTTTCAATTGGGTCTCTATTGGCTCTTTCATCTATTTCTCCCATTGGATCAACAAGTTCTTCTAATTGCAATCTCCTTTGCACTCTTTACAAATACCTCAATTCCTTTTCACTAAGAAACATCAAAATCATAAGACCTATAGGCTAGCAAGATCACCAGCTCTGATACCATGATGATATCCCTCAAGGAAATTTACTACAATTTTTTGAAATTTTTAATAACACCAAAAGCAAGCACTCATGAAACTAAAATATCTAAAAATTGATAAGCTCCTCCAACTCTAATATTCACTCAATAACAAGAAATTACATAGAAAATCACTAATAATACATATGAGAAACAAATACAATAATATAATTGCTTATATATAAACTCTTGAAGCACATATGCAATTTCAGAATGAAATTACCACCAGCCACCCAGGGTGGATCTCTCACCACCGAACCTAGCAGATCTAAGAGGGTTTTCATCCTAAAAAATCTCTTCACTTCAAGGGACTCATCCTTGGGAGAGGATTAAGTATGAACCAAGTCCAAACATACAAAAAGGGGGTTTAATTATAATAAACATAATATTTATAAAGGAGAGGCTCTCCATATATATGATTTTATAAGAATAGATGAGAGGAGAGAGAGGAAATTTTGACCCATAATCGTACCCCATGTAAAGAGTGATGTAAGTTAGTCAAAAAGAGGAAGACAAGATCAATCACTCCCGTGTGGCACCAACTTTTGCACCACACCTTTACACATATGCAAATCTGGAAAAGTGCAGTCCCATGTGCTTTCAAAATGAGTTGGAATCTCTTTTTTTATTTTTCCCCCACTTCAATCAAGAATAGTGGTTTGATGACCCACTATCCCATGTGCCTAAAAAAGGACATCACATGCCAAAAACACTATTCCTCCAAAGGTGGTGCCTAAACTATTTTCCCCTGTCTTATTAAAGCATGTGATTTCCAAAAGATGTTAGTGGGAAAGTATGCACATAAGATGTCATCGCAACATAAGTACATGTCAGCAATCTACCAGGTCAGCATACATGGGATGATTAGTCATCAATTGCATTCTCTTTTAAACATATTGCATGGATTTGTGTTTCTCTAACTTGGGAAGTCTATAATGGGGTTATAGTTGTTGAAGATTCCAAACGTAGTTTGTTATAACCATGTGCCTAAGATAGAGATAGTGAATTATGTATATATGTAAGCTGTGAAGAGTTGAGAGAGGTTAGATATTAAAAAACTAGGTACTGGATCCATAAAATAAAGGCCTCTTGTAAAACACAGTGTAATAGGTTGATCCCTGTTTGGTATTGATAAGTTTTTATGGTGTTGTAATTGAATGTCTATTGTAACATCACTGCAGACTTTATGGATTGTATATGATAATGTTTTCAATATATATGAGGTTTCTTAAGCAATGGGCTATTATGGATTGTGTAATGAATGTTGAATTTATATTTCTATCTTAATGAACTTTATATGAGAATCACAGTAGCTTGAATATCTAGGTCTTTTATATCTCTCCGATAAGTCTTTAAGAATTTATGTTTCTATAAATTAGGGACCCGTCACCTCTCCCACTGTTTTCCTTGTAATTAGAAAGTTATAAGAAACTAGGAACTTCTGCTAACAATGGTATGGTGAGTGTGGAACTGTTATGGATGGATAAAAAAAAGATATGCTTTGGTGGTTACCAAGTTAGAGGGATTTGGAAGAATGGTGGGATCGAAAAATATCTGAGTTTGCACAAAAAGAGGTGAGAAGGGTAGGGTATACTAAAAAATAATTTATAGAGAATCATTTTTATGGTGATGTACATGAAATCTTTTGGTGTGAATTTTTAATCTTGCTTGTTGCATGGTTAGCGAGATTAGAGCATTTTTATTTTTAGGCCAGATCTACCCCTGACATTTAGTGGATTGATGATCTAATTAGATAGTTACAAAGCTTTGAGGTTGTTTGGACTCATGTGATTGATCACTGGACACAAACCATCATAGATGGATATATATAATAGAATTCACAATTCAAGATTATATTGATTTTGACGTTACACAAGATCTATTCATGCGGGCGACTAGAGGAAAGTTTCTATAGTAAATACCAATTCTTATCAAGATGTTGGTCATTGAAAAATCCATAGTGCCATACCCGTTCATGATGGAGTAGTCTTTCTAGGCATTATGGGGATGTGTGCAATCAGGATGTGAGATGGTGTGGAGATGATTTGGAAAGTTGGCCAGTAGAAATCGGATGAGGAGACCAAATGAAAGGGATCAGAAGAAGCTTGTAGATACAAAATGAGAACTACAACAACAAAAGAGGTGGAATATATCAAAGACCTCACGAGTGACTGTGAGTAGACGTAGAGGTAGAAGTAAGAGTAGAGGCTGAAAAACTATAGGATATCAAAAGAAGGAAGAATGAGTTGATGAAAGGGTAAGAGAGGAAAGACTTGATGAGAGAGAAGATGGACCTAGGATTAGTGAGATCAAAGAGCAAATAACTAAGCAAGTAGAAGATGATGATAAGGGAAAAATCATAGAGGAAGGTAGTTTGATAGCTAGTAATAGAGCATAGTCGCTCAGGGAGACATCTTTCACTTTTTTAGGAGAGTTACCTAATTTTGGAGGCATGGTCAACTGCAGGCACAATACTAGCTCAACTTTCTACATAAGGAGAATCAGACAAAGAGATATTTCACCCCCTCAATGCACATCCCCTGAGCCCATATTTTATAAAATTACTCTTATTTATATTTATCCACAAATATTTGTAAGTCAGAGAGAGTGGGAGGTCAAGGAATCAAGAAGAAGTATTAGAGAGTTAGTATATTCCAATTTTGAAAGGACAACTCAAGGATTCATTGAATCATAAAAGAATTATTTAAGAGAAGTGTTAGCTAATTTGATTGACCCCTTATTGATTGAATAGGTTGATGATTGGGTGTCATAGATTGAAATTTTCATTGATAAATGAAGAACGTAAATAAACGCCATTACAAAGATCAAAGACGAGTCAAAGGCATTTTTATCACCTCTATGATCATAAGAATATTTTCTATTTTAGCAAAGTTTACCATTGTTGACAACTACACTAGTACTTGGAAATAGTCCAACTGGGTTTGCAAGACCATCACCACAGACACCACCAGTGAACACTCCTCCTCAAGTGACCATACCGCTTCCAACACCAAGAGGTTCTTAGGTATCAATTCCACTAGTTACAATATCATTACCACCATTTAGAGGAGTATAGGTTACGCTTCCTTTGCAATTGAACCTAAGTAATATGGCTTTATAGTTAGGTGATTTCATTGCACTGATGCCTTATGATGGAACTGTAGATCCAGAGTAATTCTTGCTTATGTGTGACATGAAATGGTAGGCAAAAGGCATTGTCGATGAAAATATTAAGAAGTATGAACTCATTTGTGCTTTGTCTAGAAGGGAATTGGAGTTCATGTTTCATAAGGAATCAAGAGCAACAAGTTTTGACGATGTGAGGAAATGGTTGATTACAGAGTTCAAAGTTAAGAAAAACACAAGACAAACCATATAGTACCTGAAGGATGCCAAGGTCCAAGGGAAAGTGTTCATGATTATGACCACATATTTTTTGATGTGGTCAACAACGTTGAATTTGCCTTGGAAGATAAGGATAAGGCCACTTGGTTTGTCAAAGGACTGCAACCTAAGATCCAGTTTATGATAGTGAAAAATGAATTTATTAATAAAGCAAAAGCTATAATAGCTATAATAAGAGTGAAGCAAATAGAGGATTATGTTACCTTGATAGAGAACAAAACACAGTTAGAAAACATACTCCAAGCTATTTTCTAGAGGTTAGAGGCCCCTTAGAATATTGTTGAGCGACCTAGAATAGGTCTCTAGTGTATTTAATTTGAATAAGAAAGCCACTATAGGAATGAATGCTTGAAAGTACATATGTAGTTTTTTGAATTTTATCACATAGTGGGACACTCAACAACTCATTGTCACTTGTTACAATAGTATGTTAGAAATCTACAAAGTGTGTATTATAAATTCTACAAATCTACTAATCATGAAAATAGGGATTGTAGGGCTCTACAAGAGTTGAAGGAAGACATTACTAAGAATTTATTTGTAGTAGCTACATAACAAGCACCAATGTCATCACAAGCTATTTTGAGAGTAGAAACCTCTCCCACCAGTGTAGCATGGACTAGGTTAATATGGGCTTAAAATGCACAGCCATTTCAATTACAAGGATTAGCTAGTGGAGTTCAAGCTGCACAAATATTGTAATATGCTTACCAATCTACTTGGAATCATGTGCTTCCCCAAGCACAACAAGCTAGCTGGGCACCACATATAAATCAACCCCAATATAATGGTTATAACACCCAACAGTACCAACAAGGGTAGAATATGCCACAAATTACAATAAACTTTAGGCCACAATACGCAGATGGTTGCGGATACCAAGGGAATAGAGGTGGACTCAGAGATGGATACCATGGAGGTGCATAGCGAGGATGTGAAAATGGTCCTAAAGGCCTTATTAGATGTTATTTGTTTGGTGAACTCAATCATGTGTAGCATAACTACCCTACAAATCCACAATGACAATCCTACTATACTTATTATTGAATATCTAAATAACATGATACTCATGACTGTCCTATTTTAGAAGCACAATATAGAGACCGAGCAGTGCGAAATGTAAATTGAGTTGGTTCCAAACCTAATCGCAATGTATTTATGCAAGCAGTTACAAGAATGCAATATGCACAACAAGGATTACCTCCTTTAGAGATGCCAATAGATTTTGGCATACACAAAGCTAAAATAGACACCTATCTAGAACTGGTAAAGAAGAAGGGACTCATTCAAGAAGATATGCAAATTTTGGAAAGTATTCAACAGTAAGGTTTAGTTGTAACAGATGAAGCCGCACCGATGCATAGATGTATGGCCAGATTGTGTGAATCATGAAATAAGAGGGGGTTGAAACAACATTGATAGACTTGATGAAATTATTCAATACTCTACAAAATGAAGATAGATCATAGAATATTACCAATCTCTTGCACAATTTGATTGAATACACATAGAAGGGAAAGGAAAGGCCTAAGAAGATGGTTTGGTTTGTCAAGACTAAGAAACCATGGGATGTCGATGTTAGGGTAGCTATAGAATTAACAGGGTGTGAGATACTAAACAATGTGTTTGATTTTGGGAGCGCAATGAATATGATCCCACGATCTACTTGGGAGGTGATTGACAAACCTTTTTTGAGTTACAATTCCATAACATTCAATTTGGTGGACTATGGTAGGGTAGAGCCCATAGGATGTTTGGAAGACGTGGAGATTAAAATCATAAAGTTAACTCTACATGGTGACTTTGAAGTAATAGATATGAAGACAAATGAAACTCACTACCTAGCTTTGTTGTGGAAAAAGTGGGCCTATGATGGTAAGATGACCATCAACATGGTAATGAATCAAATAGAATCATACCAGGATGATCGTCTAATCATCATTCCTCTTAATAGAGACTCCAAGTCATATATAATTCTTAGAGAACCTGATTCTCCTTATGTAGCGAGAGGGAACAACTGGATGCAAATTATGATGTAGAGTGTACTTGATATGCAACACAAAATGCCAATAAACTAGTACAACTCTCTTTTAGTAGAGCCATAAACCATCAAATTATGGGGTAAGGGTTCTTTCAAACCTTTGAGTATTTATACATATGAAGAAGACGATATGTGATCTCTATCTGTACCCTCACCTACACAGTTATATATAGAGTTGTTATATTAAGTTGTTTTTATAGATCATGACTACATTGAGCCTACTGTTGAAGGTATGCTTCCATGAGACCGAGCTTCTTCTATCAGTGGTGATTCCAATACTTACATGCTAAATTGGGCTAGAAATGATCATGAACTTAAACCCTTATGCATGGTTTATGTGACTGAATGAAAAATCCCTTAGTAATTCACCACTAAAGACGTTTGTGACTTTATAGTGAATTTCCAAATGCATGTACCTAAGGATAGCCAAAGGGTAAGTGCCCTCAACTACACATTAAAAGGAGTTACAACTAACAGGTGGGCAGTACATCACATCAGTAGTAAGACATGGGCAAAAGTGTGTGAATTGCTCATCGCATGGTTTCAATTGCCTATGAAAGTATGGAAAGAATGGCCCATATTTCAAGAAGGGGAATGTCCCCATAACCAAATTCAGTAGTGCATTGAAGTATGGATGGCTGAATAAATCAATTTAAAGTATTGGCCACATTGCTTTATTTACGCATTAGGGTTTTTTCTTACTACTTGGTACATTCACCAAGAATGTCATAGAGAGGTAAAACACTGGATTCAGTTGTAGAATTAATTTATTCAAACTTTCCTATTTGAAAGTGAGAGTCTGCTCGTTCACAGTGCGCTACAAAAGATGAAAATATTCTTATGCCATGGACGAGTGGAAGATTTATGCAATGACCATTATTCGAAGCTAGAGGAGATGGAGGCTTGTGAACTTATTGATGTTGTCACCATGAAACTCAAGCACAATCAACAAGATGCCTAGGACCTTATTGATGCTATGACTATAGAGACTTAGCACAAAGGTGAAGCAAAGATTGAAATTCAACCTTACCATTGTATTCAATAAGAGTTTGTTGATGACTCTGATTCAGTTAGTGAATATTTTTTATAACTCATTGAGTTTTCAAGCTTGAACTGGACTATGAAATATTACCTGAACCCATAGATGAAGAAGACTAACTATGTCAAATATAATTTCTAGAGCAAGAGGGTGATCGGGCCATTCAACAGTCCATTTTGGAAGATGAGCGCAAAGTGTATTAGGAACCTCTAAAAGAACAAATTGTGAACATTAGGTTGGAAAACACACCTAAATTGGCACATGTCAGTGACTATTGGGAACAAAATGACATTTTGGAAGTATTATTGCTTCTACGAGATTACGCAGATGTGTTTCCTATTAGTTTTGTAAAAGTCAAAAGGGTGGATCCTTCTTTAGGGGAAATGCATATAGAACTTAAGGAAGGTGCATGCCCCATCAAGAAGAGGCCTTAACATATACATCCTAATATGAAGATGAAAGTTAACACTAAATTGAATTATATGCAAGATGCAGGAATAATATTTCCTATGGAAAAATTAGACTGGGTGAGTCCTATGGTCATGCAACCAAAGAAAATAGGTGAGATTCGTATCTGCAGAGACTACTACATTTTAAATGATGTATGTGTTAATGAGCCCTTTACAATACCATTTATGGATGAAGTGTTGGAATTTGTAGCTAGACATGAAGTATATTCCTTCACTGATGGATTTAGTGGGTATCATCAGATACCCATCACAATTGAGGACAAAACTAAGATGATATTTGTTTCAGAATAGGGGTCATTAGCATATAAAGTAATGTCATCTAGTCTAAAGAATGCACCTGTAGTTTTTTTAGGGTCATAGTAACTATGTTCAAGGACTTCATATGATTGGGCAATGTTCTCATTATTTGAGAACACTTATCAAAACTAAGACTAATGTTGGAAAGATGTAGAGCACTCAGAATTGCACT
Source organism: Torreya grandis (assembly GCA_037957365.1). Lineage (NCBI taxonomy): Eukaryota > Viridiplantae > Streptophyta > Pinopsida > Cupressales > Taxaceae > Torreya > Torreya grandis. Next base: position 1,102,602 of record JARHVA010000430.1, read on the forward strand.
TAAAAAAATGTTTGTTTTTCACACCATTTGGTGTTCTATTAAGCCATGTAGTGTGTAGCAAAGGAATTTTGGTGGATCAAGCCAAGATTGCATTAATAGTGAGTATGCCACTGCCAAATTCCTCCACAGAAGTGCAATCCTTTTTAAGACACATGGGGTATTATAAAAATTTCATAAAAGGATACACATCTATCTCAGCCTCACTAAAGAAATTACTGCACAAAGGTGTTCCCTTTGTATCAATAGAAGAGTGTTAAATAGCTTTAATGTATCTCAACTACCAGTTGGTTATTATGTCGATCCTTATTTTTCTTGACTGGGCTAAACCTTTCGATGTGCATGTTTATGCATTAGGTACTTTAGTTGGTGCAATGCTTGTGTAGCCCAATGAAAGAGGATTGGACCATCCAATCCATTTTGCAAGTCAAAAACTGTCTATGACCAAAAATGATTATACCACAATCGAGAGGGAAGCTCTAATGATTTTATTTTCTCTACAAAAATTTAGACATTATTTGTTGGCTACACCATTTTAATTATTTACAGATCATCAAGCTCTGCAATATTTGGTAAAAAAACCAATGTTGGGTGGATGGATATCTCATTGGTTAATGTTTTTCTAGGAATTCTACATTCGTATTAATCTTAAGCCAGGGTGGGAGAATGTTGGTCCTAATCATCTCGACAAATTGCATAATGGTGAGGACCCAAAAGATATCCCTAATGAGTCTCTTAATGCCCATCTATTCAGAGTTTCTATGATTCTTGAATAACTAGCAGAAATCGTACACTTCTTGAAGTAGGGACATTGCTCGCATACTATACCAAAAGAGAAAAGTGTTAGGGTGTGGAGCTAAAAGCTTCAACCGTTTGCACACACATGAAGAAAGGATGCTGAAGAACCAGAGCCACCGGCGTCAGCAGTATGACCGACGTCGGTCAGATGCAGTGGAGAAGGAGACCGGCGACGGTAGAGAGTCGGCCGACGTCGGCAGCACCAGACAAGCAGGGACCGACGTCGGTCGCTTGTGCAGTCCAGAACTGCTGTTTACGAACAGTCAGTTAGTTAAACCGAGTGTTTGCATGCTAAGAGACTATTTTAAGTCGCGAGCTGTGTGTCTAATTTTAGTAGTTAGAGGTCTATTTTTGTAACCATGGGATTTTATTTAAAGAACCTTGAGGCATGTATTGTAATCATCATATTGATCAAGTAAGAGCATTGAAGCAAGCAAGGTCAAGGAGATCTACAGGTGTAAGGTCAAGGAGATCAGCTATAGCATTCAAGGAGGGATTGTAACTCAGGCTTTAGAGTTGGTTTTGTGTTGAGCAAGAGAGAGGGAAGAAGGTCTTGAGGTGTGGCAAGCCTTTGAGGTGGAGGGAGAAGTGGCATCTTCCTTATTTGTATTTTCTTCTAGTATTATCTAATACAAGTGTGTGTATTGTCTCTCAAATTCTTTGCTGTCTCATGTTTCTAGTTTCTTAATCATTCTAGTATAATTTTCGTGTTCAATTGCTCATATATAAGTAATCAATTGTGCTACCGTTGGATAAGGGGCCTCCTAACAAAAAGAAGCAAATCTTGACCAAGGTACTTCCCTTTAGTATTGTAAATGGATTTCTTTATCACATGGGGAAAGATGAGGTTTTACTATGAGTAGAATTAGAGCACAAACAACCATAAGTCCTGGAAGAGGTGCATCAAGGCATTGTAGGTGGACATTTTGTGGGAGAAGCTACCACAAGAAAAATACTACAAAGTGGTATTTGGTAGCCACACCTTTTTGAGGATGCACAAAGGGTTGCACAACAGTGTGATGTTTACCAATGTATGGGTAAACCCACTCAGAGAGATGAGATGCCTCTTCATCTAATCTGGAGGATATTTTAAAAAATTATCTAGTTTTCTTTAATTGTGGTCCATTGTGTAGATCTCATCCAGAGCTTTCTGGTGACTGTTGGAGTGCAAAAAATGGAGATCGTATGCTCCAATTATCATTGGTCAAAGTTTGGTCAATAAGTGGTCAAATATGGTCAAACTATAAAAAATGATGGTTATGGAACATTTCTAAACCAATTCTATAATGTAGAGCTCATCAGAAAATTTTTGATGCATTTTATGATTCAAAAAATAGAGTCCGTATGAAAAAGTTATGGCCAATCAAAGTTATGGTTGACGCCGGTAAAAGTGATGTTGTGGCAACATGGACCAATTAAATGCTGGCACGTGAAAAAATTAGCATGAGATATGTGGACAAATTTGTAGTTGACACATGCGATTAAGGAAAATTATAAAGGTAAAGAAAGACATTTTTAAAGATGTCTAAAATAATTTCTATGTGGAATAAAACCCCATAACCTAGGCCAACTTATGGCTTATTAATTCACCCATTCCTCATATATTAGAATTAATTGGCATTTTGGTCTTAATAATTATGTGGAAGCCCATGAATTAAATATGTGGGATATTATCAAAATTCCATATAAAATTGTAAAGGGATAATATAAATCCCATAAAACATGGTGGAATGGGATATTATTCAATCCCATCAAAAAAGGTGGAGATAAATGTCAATCCCATTATTATTGGAAAGGGGATAATGATTAATATCACTATTTGTGCACCTCAAAAAGTATATAAAAGGGTAAGGGGTTATTTGGAAATTATTGAAGTTGAAATTTAGTGAATTCATTCAAAAGCTCAAGACCCAGAGTTAAGAGCTGAGAGCCAGAGCCAAGAGCTAAGCACTGAGAGCCAAGAGACAAAGCCGAGAGCTAAGAGCTGAGAGTCAAAAGTCAAAGCTGAGAGTTGAGAGCCAGACCTAGAGCCAATTGCCAAAGCTAGAACCAATAGCATTAAAACATTTATTTACAAATTGAGAACCCCTATTGGGGATAAGGTGATGTACAAAGAAATTTTGCATCAATAATCAATCAATTCTGCCTTTGAGTAGGACTCAAAGATGTAGCCCAGATCAGGTGAACTATTAACAATGATAGTGTTTGTGTTTTTGTTGTTTCGCATTCAGTTCTTTCTATAGATTTGATTCAATTATTAAAATGTGGATGCAAGTTTTAAACAACCACAATTTTTTTTAAAAAATCAATTAAATGGATAATGATCATTTGAAGGTGTAATTGGAAGGAATTAACACATAGATATTCATATTCACTTTTAATAAAAAATTTAAACACTTTAAATCAATTTTTGATCATTTATTTAAAAGCCATTATTCAATATCCGTTATAAATTGAAAGTGAACTTGAATGGTTTGAAAGGGGTTTACAGATCTTCATCCCATGTTAGCATAACAACCATTTGAGCAGCGGAGATTTGATTTTGTTGGCCCGATTAATCCATCAAGTAAATGTAGTAATTTCATATACATAATCACTATGACATATTATTTTGCCAAATGGGTCGAGGTGTTGCTACACCAAGCTGCAAAGCTGACACTGCTAATTTTTTGTATGAGAACAACATTACTTGGTTCAGGGGCCCACTGTGATTGGTAAGTGGCCGGGGTACGCATTTTTTGAACAAAACCATCAAGATAATAACTGAAGAATTTATAAATTCCCATCATAAAAGTACAACCTATCATCCACAAGTGAATGGCCAAATAGAGGTTATGAACAAAGTCATTGGTAAGCTACTGACAAAGGTTTATGATGTTAAGAAAGATGATTGAGAGGATCAAATTCTTGTGGTAGTCTAGGATTATCATATTCATTTTAAGCATGCATCAGGGTTTACTCCATTCCAATTGGTTTATGGGATGGAAGCTATTATGCCAATGGAATATGCCATGCCTAGCTTGTGAGTTGCTAATGCAATGCATCTCGGTAATGTGGAATCACTTACAAATTAATTGTTGGACCTCAATCACATGGATGAAGTAAGGCACAGAGTCGTATGGGCATAGGAAGTTAATAAAGGAAGCCAAAAGGCATGGCACAACAAGAATCTCCACACGAAAAAAATTCATTGTGAGCAATTGGTTTTGCTATACGACAGCAAGTTTCATGCATTTCCTGGTAAACTTACCATTTGATAGAAAGGTCTATATGTTATTCATGAGATTTTGCAAAATGGGATTGTAGTCTTGCAGGACCTGGAAGGTAATGTTTTACCAGGAAAGGTTAATGGATGTAGACTCAAAGTCTACAACTGTTAGGCTAAAATTTGCAAAAAGAAAGTCTAGGTTCACACACCCCTCTTAGTTTAGGAAAGTTACATTCATGCAAATTCTTTGAAGTTTGGTTTGAATTTTTTGTGTGTTGTGTGTTTTAGTAAGTTGTTATTAGTAGAGTGAAGGATCAATCACATTCGATAAAGATACAAGATAGGCATGGTACAACTGGACTAGCACAAGCTGGCTATCTAGTCACTGCAAGTGGATAAGATTCTAAGTGATGTTCTCGAAGACAGATAGGTGTGGGTCACCTATTAAGTCTGGTAACCATACTTGAATAGATCTTGGGTTATGATTACGAATAACAGTTTCTAAAAAGAAGTTATGTCCAAATCATGTAGGGAAGTAGTTATAATGTCATTGTCAAAGTTTTATGTCATAATTAGGATCAACTATCTAATAGGTATGAACAATTAAAATATGATGACATGTCCCATCAGACATTCTCCAACAGCCAGATTGGTGTCACATCGACCGCATTAAATGCCACATCTGTTGAGCTGAGTTTTCATCATGCACAAAATAATGGGGGTATAGAATCAATTTAAATTTGAAGGTAGCTCACACAAGTGAGGGATTTTAAGATCCCAAATAATAAATGCAAAAATTTGAAGGGCAAGTGAACCAAAAGTGTATAAATAATTCAATTCATGGCATTATAGACCACTCGCCTTTGCTAAAATTGAGTTCTGTAATTGCTATTTCATGTTTATTTTATCTGCTTTGTGAGCTTCCAATTTTTCTCAGCAAGTAGTCATGGTCATTCTTCTTAGTACCATAGAGTTTGAACATAATTTCAAAAATAGACTTGTTGCTTTGAAGGAGGATTTGGGGATAGGGGTCTCACTTCAACAAATAAAGTTTTCTGATCCTCATAGTAGTGTCATGGCACAAAATGCACAAAATAAACTATTTGCATATAATGGATTGGTACCTCATTTAACTGGCTTAGACGCCGAGTGTCTAATGCAATTACCCACTTTTGGGGATTGACCCAGCATAATGCAGTTATTATTGGCACAATACAACCAACATTGTATTTATTTATTACATGATGTAATAGTGTATCTGTCCACTGAAGTAATGGCTTGCATAGTCAGAATGTCTGCCCGAAACAAATCCCTCATGGATTACAAAACTAAAGTGCCACCAATCTCTACCAAAATTAAAGCTACTACGATTAGAGGGAACCATGGTATTATGTTGGCATCTTTCCCTGATGAACCATTGCATTTGTTAGCAAAATGTATTTCTCAACGGTTCTAGTAGACTACCAAGGCCACGACCGAGGCTACCAAGGGTATGGTAGATATCGCACATCAAATGATCTGTGGTGGGGAAGAATTCAATTGGATTGAATTACTTCTAGAAAAATTGGAGTATAACATTGCCAAGGTATCAGGCATGGTGAAGCACACCTTCCAATACCAATTTATGGTATTTCTTCTCATGCTCACTCAATGGAAATCATTGGTGGCACAAATCCACCCAGACATCAACTATTGGCTTGATGAGCAATTTACCAATTTGGTTGTTTCTTCCATAAATTGATATCAAGATCAAGCTCATTTATTCAATAATCAGGAGAAAGATCTCATTTAAATGGTAGTTACGCATCCCTCAATCCCACCTAGTGTCTTGAATTTTTTAGGGCAACATGTTATGGTCCAATGACTCCTAGAGGGTACATCTATTTGGATCCATGAGCTCCACCAATGACAACCACTCCATTGGGGTTCTTCTTGGACATGTCTATAAAACAATGAGAGGTGGCATTATAAAAAGCTCAAGCTGCACAATGGGCTATTCCTATTCAGGTTGTTCCTCATAAAGTAGCAGCTCTAAGTTTGTCTGCTAAACCAATGAAGATCCATTCAAGTAAAAAGGGTAAACATCCAACTGAACGCAACACACCATCACCACCACGATGCAAAACTAGGAGTCAATTTTCTTGGTACGATGATCCTCATGTCTCAAATATTGTATCTCAGTGCGATTGGCCTAAGCTGCAAATTAATGAAATAGTGGCACATTGCCTAATGTTGGAAGACATGGCAGGTAATTTGTATGAGGATGAGAATGAAAAGAAATTTTTATTTTGGAAGGCTATGCATACCATGAAAATCCACAACAAGTTATCACCAAAGTTATGAATTTCCCTTCTGCCTTGTCCACCATCCATTGTGGTGGACCCCTTGGGTGAAGCAACAAAGATTCAGCATGCTCAGTTGGATCCTGCACATGGTATTTTCTTTAGAGGTGCACCTTTGCCATAACCTCTGGATGTACTACTAGAAATTTCATCAAAGTCTACCCTTTGGTGCAAGCGGTCCATGCACAGGTTTTGTATGGCAAAGGAGGATCCAGATGACTCAAACATCATTGAAATGGATGCCCCTAGATCTACCACAACTTCTTCCCAACCTTTGACTTCGACTAGTGCATGGATCAAGATAATGTTTTTACAGGTGGCTGCATAGGATGTTTCCCTGGGTCATTTAAGGAAGGGCTCAATTTTTTGCTTATAGATTCAGATCGCTACATGATCCTCCTCACTATCATAATCTAATGAACCACCTACATATATTGATGAAGTTATGCTTGAGTCCCTGATGGAGGAAGACAAATAAACTACATGCGAAGAAGTTGATCGAGCCATTACACATCAATGATGTCAAGAGGACAAGAAAAGGGCCAAGGCTGAAGATACGTAAAAGATGTAGGATACACATGAACAGGCTCAAGATCCAACCAATCACAATGTTTAGGAGATAAACACTGTAACATAGGTTGTCATCGCTATCAGCCAATAAGCTATTGACGAAGAACAATGTCAACAAGCTACCACTAAGATAACATGATAGTGACGTGTTGAGACAGAGAAGGAAGCCCAATGCTCAAAGTTAGAAGATATCATAGCTATGCAAAAGGATGTTGAAGATGTTGTCATCGCTCGACCAATGCTTCTAGATTCTCACACTTTAGCCCTATCTACAGAGTAACCACCATCAACCACTGTTAGGACTTAGCCTTCCACTATATGAGATGCTGCTTCATTTCAAACATCTTTGGATCCTTCAACAAAAACTACAACATAGCTAGTTACGCAATCACCGCCTACATTGACAAGTTTATCTTTGATGTCCATGTTGGATGCACCTATACCACAAGTTCAGAGAATGACATTTTTGTTACCACTTGCTCCTCTTCAATGTGCATCAGCCACTATTTCGACAACTTCTTTGGGTAGCACACCAGTCTTAACAAATCTTTCCTTAGGTGTTACTCAACTTTCATTGAGTAAACAAATTGAAGGTGTGGCTGCATTTCAAGAATCTTTGTCACTTAAGGCTCAATCCTTGGACTAGAAGGTTTCACAATTGGAAGCCGAGAATATTCATTTACATCAAGCCCTAAAACATGCATGTTATGTTATATAGACTACTTGCTCGGACCTTGTTCAGTAGGTCACTATTGATCTAGCTAGTCTTATGCGGATTGACTTCCTTTACTTCTCAATCAACTTGTCAAGGATTGATAGCACAGTAAATTACATATCAAGTACGCTCAACAAGGCCCAACGATCAAAGTTAAGACTCTAAAATTATGTGAGTTGCTTCTCGAGTATCAGATACAACTCGGTGTTACTACACAACAAATTGGGCATATTACTCGCAACCCGTTGGATTGATGCCAACAACTCCAAGGCATTTGGATTGGTCTTCAACGCAATTTTGCTACTACATAGACAACCTCTGCCAAATTATTAAACTCATAAGCTACTCCATAATCCATGGATGATGCATTGAATGCCTCAATCAATGCATGAGACACAATTATGGATCAACTTGTATGGTGGCATACTCAAGTTAAACACAATAACTTTGTTGTATTTCAAGCACATAGATATGTGGATCGCCTTGCCCTGATTTTTGGTGATATTGATGCAAAAGTTGTGATTGTGAAGACTAATACTGCTACCTGTGATGATGTTGATTTGTAGAATTTGATATATGCTCAGGGTCCTCTGTGTGTGCTGGTTCAGATGGTCCAAGAAGCTTTATTGGAATGGTAAACATATAAGCAAGACTTGGCTATGTTAGATGCCTCCATTGCTCCTATGGTCAATGAGCTTGTTTTGTTCCTCCTAGTCAACTCCTAGTGATTCTTCGATAGTGAAAGAATATCAATTCTTTAGTGATGTAGTCTTCCACCATTTCTCTACCTCCTTTTGCATAGTATTAGGTGCACTGTAGGTTTTTTTGTTGACAACTTTAGTTTCCTCTATTATTTTGTTTCCCAGAGATTTGATTGGTTGAAAATACAAAAGGGCAACCAATTGGTCTTGTTATCCTATTGAAACCTGAAAGGGCAATAGGTTATCTTGCACTCTTTTGTTAAGGATTCTATGATTTTGAATTTTGCTACTTTTTGGTTGTATTGCTTTTGCATTGTCTCAAGATGAGATGATTAATTAAGTTTGGGAAAGTGTTAGTGGGAAAGTATGCACATAAGATGCCATCACAACATAAGTACATGTCAACAGTCTACCAAGTCAGCATACACAAGATGATTAGTCATCAACTGTATTCTCTTTTGAATGGATTATGTGGATTTGGGTTTCTCTAACTTGGGAAGTCTATAATGGGGTTATAGTTGTTGAATATTCAAAACACAGTTTGTTGTAACCATGTACCTAAGATAGAGATAGTGAATTATGTATATATGTAAGTTGTGAAGAGTTGAGAGAGGTTAGACATTAAATAACTAGGTACGGGATCCATGAAATAGAGGCCTCTTGTAAAACACAGTGTAATAGGTTGATCCCTATTTAATATTGATAAGTTTTTATGGTGCTGTAATTGAATGTGTGTTGTAACATCACCGCAGACTTTATGTATTGTATATGATAATGTTTTTAATATATATGAGGTTTCTTTAGCAATGGGCTATCATGGATTGTGTAATGAATATTGAATCTATATTTTTGTCTTAATGAACTTCAGATGAGAATCACACTAGCTTGAATATTTGGGTCTTTTGTATCTCTATGATAAGTCTTTAAGAATTTGTGTTTCTGTAAGTTAGGGACCTGTTACCTCTCCCATAATTGTCCTCATAATTAGCAAGTTCTAGGAAACTAGGAACCTCTACTAACAAAAGATAAAGAAACTTGTCTTTTGGTTTCCCACTCCTTCACATGCATAAGATACCCTTATGGGGTCACACCACATCATCCCCGAGCCACTTCACCTTCTGTATCACTTGCCACATCACCATGAATAGTGCCAATGAATAGTAACACATGAATAGTGACCTCCACACTAATGTTCCCTAACATCACCTGAAATAGCCTACGAGAACCAAATAGGCTAACGATCTTCTTTCAAAGGTCTACTATGAAGAAGGGGACATTATAAGAACATGCTCAACAATACAAATTTGGACAAGCATTTATGGGTAGAAGTAGTTTGTACAACATGTTATCTGGTAAATCGCTCACCATCGGTTAAAATAGACTGTAAGATTCTTGAAGAGGTATGGACAGGTCATCCATGTGATTATTTAGATTTAACTTTTTTTTGTTGCAATGCTTATGCACTTACTAATAAGAATCCACATTCAAAGTTAGACCCAATATCTAAGAATTACATCTTTGTTGGGTACAGTGAAGGAGATGTTGTTAAGGGATACAGAATGTGGGATCCTACTGCCTACAAAATCATTATTAGCAGAGGTGTATAATTTGATGAATCACCTTTTCTAAAATTAGATGCAAAAATAAAATAAAAATAAGAACCTAAACATCAACATGTAAAGGTTGAAATCGAGCCATTTTTAGATTCTGAAAAGGAGGAAATTCAACTATTTTTTTATGGTGAAGATGTTGAAGTTTCACAACAACCTGAAGAAACACCTCAACATGAAACAAATCCACAACCAGTATGGATATCTACATGGGTGAGGTAAGCTCCTAGTAAGTATAGTCCCAATATTTCAATTGCAATGATTTTTAATGATGGGGAACCTAGTTGTTATTAAGACACATTGGAAGATGTAGATAATGTCAAATGAAAAAAGACAATGCAGGGGGAAATGGATGGCTTGGATAAGAACAAGTCATGGGACCTAGTAGAAATTCCAAAACGCATAAAACTAGTTGGCTACAAATGGGTTTACAGATGAAAGATAGGTGTCGATGATACAGTTGAAAGGTATAGGGCCAGATTGGTGGCAAAAGGATTTGCACAAGAAAAAGGTATTGCTCACCATGAAATCTTTCCACTAGTTGTTAAACTTGTTTCAATTCGAGTTGTTTTGACATTAGTGGTTTTACTTGATTTAGAGTTGGAGCAATTAGATGTTAAAACAACATTCTTGCATGGAGATTTAGAAGAAGATGTATATATGGAACACCCCGAAGATTTGGAAAGGATAGAAAAAAGGGATTTGTTTGCAAGCTCAAGATATCATTAAATGGCTTGAAATAGTCACCCAAGCAATGGTACAAGAAGTTTGATTCCTTCATGGGAAGTCATAATTTTGTTAAGAAAGAGTAGGATCATTGTGTTTACTTCGAGTTTTTGGACAATAGCTTATTGATTATATTGGCATTGTATGTTATTGATATGCTTGTAGCAAGCAAAAACATGGCATATATTAACAGTGTAAAGGCTCATCTAGCTAGGACATTTGATATGAAGGATCTAAGAGCAATAAAACAAATCTTAGGCATGGAGATACACAGAGATAGGACAAATGGTGAGCTTTGGTTATCACAACATAGGTATTTGGAAAATATACTAACCGGATTTGGTATGAAGAATGTGAAACCAGTTAGTATCCCTTTTGTTTCCCATTTCAAACTTTCTTCAAGTTTATATCCTATTAATGATGAAGAAAAGGAGTATATGTCTCATGTACCATATGCTAGTGCAATAGGAAGTTTAATGTATGTTATGGTATGTATAAGGCCTGACATTTTACATGTAGTTGGAGTTGTCAGTAGATATATGATAAATATGGGTAAACAACATTAGGCAATAGTGAAGTGGGTGTTCTGCTACTTGCGAGGCATAAGTGATTATTGCATCACCTACAATAATAATAGTGATTTTATTTGTGGATATGTTGATTCAAATATTGTAGGTGATTTAGATAAAAGAAGATCGAATTTTGGTTATGTTTTTACACTTTCAAGTGGACCTATTAGTTGGATGTCAAAGCTTCTAAAGATTGTTGTTGCATCAACTACTAAGGCAAAATATGTCGATGCCTATCATGCTTGTCAAGAGGCAATTTGGCTAAAGGGGCTAATGGGTGAGTTTGGAAGAGAACAATCCAAAATGAAGGTATTATGTGATAGTCAGGGTGCAATTTATTTGGCCAAGAATCTAATTTATCATAGTAAGCCAAGGCATATTGTTTTAAAGTACCATCTTGTCAAATAGGTGATTGATGAAGTAAAAGTAGCCCTTAAAAAGGATCACACAGGAAAATAGTGTTGATATGTTCACAAAACCAGTATTATTAGAAAAGTTAAAATGGTTTTTGGCTTCTCTTGACTTACAGAAAAAGGTGATGAGTTGGTCAACAAGGATTAAGTAGAAATTGTTGTTAAGGTGGAGATTGTTGGATATGTGACAACAAAGTTAAATTTTAGATCCCTTTGCGATGCAGTTTGTCATCCATGCCTCGATAGGGGATGTGTGGGGGGGAAACTCCCCCCCCCCCATTACTATTGTAGGGGGTCCAGAGGGCATCTATTTTTAGAAGGAGATCCCTAATGACATTTTTCCACTCAATTTTTAGGAAGAGGAATCCTAACGGTGCTTTACCAATTCAACGTATTTATATTTGTAGAGTTTGTATGTAATCTATACATCGAGTTGCATATAATTTGTTCATATTAGAATTAATAAAGCTTGATATCTTATACCGTGGATGTTGCCTTAGCATTTCTAAGGTTTTACCACATAAATTTTTTATTTTGTCTCATGTATGTTGAGTATTTTGTCTATTTAATTATATCTATTATTGCATTATGTTGTTTTTCTGTTGCTATCGAGTGTGTGTTTTCCTAATAAAAACTAGATAAATTCGAATTGACCATTATTAAGCAAAAAGACCTAGTTAAGAATATGGTTTTAGAATCCATTATGATTATGGAGATTCAATTCCTTCAAGCTAAGGAAAAGGGAAAAGGATTTGAGGCTAAGAAGAAACCTACTAATGTGTTGAACCCACTCCTTGCAAAAAAATCTTAGGCAAGATCAAGCTAAGCCTAAATTCAACCCAAAAATGCAAAAGGAGAAGCAAGGGAAGGCAAGAGAGTTGGGACAAAGAATATTAAGAATCTTGATAAGAGTAACAAGGCAATACAAGATAACCAAAAGAATTTATCTAGTGAAATCAGTTATGATGGGCTAAACAAGAGGATAAGAGGGAGCAAGAAGACCAACAAAGTACTAGGAAATGAAGAAAGTTAAGGAACCTTGAGGAGAGTTGGAGGAGTTTTCAGATTATCTATAATGGTATGTCTTTCTGGTGTTTCTCTGTGGAACATTGTGGGATGTTTTTCTAACCTTTTTGCTAAAGTTAGTGGATTTGTAGTTAGCTTTCATTGTGAAGGCATGTAGTTGGTTTTGGTTCTTGTTGAGTTGAATTGATATATGTGTTCTTTTGTTAAGGTTGAGGGATCCTCTAAAACCCTCTTTTTACCATTCTTAAAAAAAAAATGTATATTCATTATGATGGAAGATTAAAAAAACTTAACTTAATATAACTTAATACAGCGGGCAAAGCCTATATATTCGTCTCAAGTGATGATAAAATGATATATTCCATTGTTAACAGCCTGGTTTTGAATGGTCATGGTTTGGGGGAGGTGGTGGTGTAGAGTGGTTTAGTAGCACATTTGTTGATTGTTAAACGTAGGAAACATACGTGAAGTGTCTCGCATATGTCCTATCCAGACATGGATATAAACACATATTTATAGTATGTTGAAATTGTAGAGGGGATTTTTGTGACCGTTGAAATCCTTGACTGAAATGGAATGCGGTTCTGATTGAGTTGAAACAACTGAGATAAATATAATGGTGTCAATGTTGCTCTTGGGTTGAGTTAAAGAAAATAAAAGAACAAAACTTGATATGGCAACAATGTTAATGCTGTTGGATGAAAAGGATGCTTCGAGAGGTTTGAATAATTGTATGGCGTATGTATCATCGTATGGATATGGAAGGCCACCTGGGGCATATTCTTTTCTCAGGCAACATCATCATCATCAATCGAAATAGTTGCCTGCATGTTCATCCAATAGAAATATGTTTGGTTTGCAGCAGGTCTCTTGTTAGAATCATGAGAGAAGCATTTTAAGTGTCGATTCTGTGGCTCAATTATCACCTTCTTATGCCTAAGTTGGGGGATTTTTCAGTGGAAGAAAAAATGTGTGAGGCGATTTGAGTCACAGAGAGGATTTTTTAGAGGTGGTTAGGATGGCCAGAATGTCGAGTAAGACGGTGGCCTTTATATTTTCTTTTATATAAAGGAAATATCATTCATTTTAATTCTATTATAAGAGACGCTGAAGAATGATATTTTTGTTATAAGAGAAGCTGAAGGGAAAAACAAAAGAAGAATACATGGATTTAGAGAATAAGGAAGAACCATTTGTTGAAAAATTCTAAGATGTTAAAATAAAATTCAACTAGAAAGAACAAAGCAAGATCCATTTATTGAACATCAATAGAGGACGACAACATGAATATATTGGTGTAGAAGAATTCCATGTCCGCAATTTAACAATAGATCAACTTGCAGATCACGAAAAAGTTCAAAACATTAGGTTTGGAGAAGATATATTGAGAGGACAACTTGCAGATAGAGAAGGTGATTTGGAGAAATATGGGCCATACTCCCTTTCTAAAAGTGAATATTCTCAGGTTGAGTAATCTTCTCTGTTTGTGTCGCCTGCTAGTTTCTATGCTTACAATTGTAATTTCCTCTGGTGGTTGGAGAAGATATATTGAGAGGACAACTTGCAGATAGAGAAGGCGATTTGGAGAAATATGGGCCATACTCCCTTTCTAAAAGTGAATATTCTTAGGTCGAGTAATCTTCTCTGTTTGCGCTGCCTGCTAGTTTTTATGCTTACAATTGTAATTTCCTCTGGTGGTTGATATCATAAAGCATTAGCTCGGCTTCCATGACAATCTGTGTTGGAATTGAAATGCCCAAAAGGAGGAAATGAAACTTTTTGTAGAGTTTTCAAAGACAGAACAAATGATATGAAGGGGGCTACTTCACCACTATTATAATTATTATTATTAATTATATATATATATATATATATATATATATATATATATATATATATATATATATATATATATATATATATATATATATATATATATATATATATATATATTAATATATATATATTACAAACTATAATATTATATATTATATGTTGTTCTCCATGCATGGTGGTGGCGTGGATACATGAGGATCGGTTGAAATTTTGAAGGTAGTCAAGTTGGTATTTCTTGTGGTAGTCAACTGTTATAACCGATGAGATGAGATGCGTGTTATTATTACGGTGAGCAAGGAACCTAAATGAAATAAGTTTAGATAACTTCATTTTTATTCTCCTCTTGAAACATGTCATGCAATAGCTGTAATATGGGTTGAAGTTGTCCATAATAACTGCTAACAAACTAAGCAACAGAGCATGGCAAGATAAATGCTATGAAAGTCACTGTTTTGAATACGCATTTATTGAAAGAATGTTGAAGTTGTAAAAAGGTCAGGTTGAATCTCTATGGTTTGATTTTGTATTTTGTATACAGGGCAACTCAAAAATCTTTAACATTATTGATTTGAAGAGGGTCTATATTATTTCTAATTTTTGTACTGTTTATAATTTTTATTTATTTTATTTAAGTGTCATGGATACCCTTCAATTTCTTTCATTTTGTTTTTCCTTTTTCCTTGGCGAGATGAAGTAAGCAGAAGGATGAATCGCTTTATTTTGTTTTAAAACCTTTGCTATAAAATTCAGTACTGATTCAATGCCAAAAAACATTTGACTTCTGTAAGTTTTACTATTAAATAATTAAGAATTGTCAAGCATAAGTGAGTTAGAAAATTGCAGAGAGAAAAAACATATGCAGCCTCGCAGGGCAAGAATATATGCAATCTTTGTGTATAACAAAATGTTTTTGACGTCCCTGTTTCTTGATCCCAACACACAACAATTTTTGATGGAATGAATACTTGATAAGACCTATAATTTCTATGTCTGGTCCATATTCTATAACTTGTTAACCAACTAAAATCAACGTATGTAATATATCTGCTTTGTGCTAAAAAAAAATATTACACTGAGATTAAAAACTGATAGATTATGTAATAAGAAAATACCAACATTATATAAACAAGACTATGGCAGATCCTACAAATGGGGTTGTCCATGATATCTGTTCATCTTTATGAAGATACTGACACATGTTTATGATGTATTTGAAAATTAATCTATTTTTGCATGGTCATGATTTTCAGTATATAAGTATATGGACATCGCATACTCAACATCTATTTTTATAATTATATACATATATATTGTAACCAATGTTTACAATACATTAAAATAAATATTATAATATATTACAATTAAAAAATAAAATCTTAAAATAATATAATATAATAGTTATGAGATATCGCGAAAAAATAATTCCTTCAATGCAACTGCTAGTTCTGTTTGGACGAAAAATGGGAGCGTTTTGCCATATCACATAAAAGAGAGAGTGGAAGCATTTGAATAGAAGACAACGTCATGAATGAGGTAAAATCATGTTACGTGACTTACTGAAATGAAATGAAATGAAATGAGATAACGTGACATTATGGGACCAAGTGTCAAACCATTAGAGATTCTTCATATCTATGAATTCTACAAACAGCCATGTTTGTGTAGCCTCTCCTCCTCATAATTCACTAAAACTGCCCACATTCACGCTGTTAACCTGCTGCATACGAAATCCTTGTATGCATCGCACTCCCTAATGAAGTGTCGTTCAGTTTCAACCACTCTATCATGCAAAAAATTCCTATCTTCCCATCTTTCCTTGGGAACCATCCACAGTTTACACCTAAGATTACCGGTCATCAATTGTGCCATTTCTAGCATACCTTTAAGTTCGGCATAAGTATTTTCCCATAGTGGGATTATATACAATATTTTGTTACAATTGTTTACGTCCAATTTGATTTGTCCACACAGTCGTAAATTTTTTAACACAAACTTTTTTATTTGCTCTTTGGAGTTAGGACACTCATGTAACTTAATTATACTTGATGTTTTGCTTCATACGTCTTCTTCCTCCGATCTAGCACCTCGTTCACCACCATTTTGGGCCACTGGTGATTATGTTTTCAAATGTAGCTTAGTACATGTGAAATCGCCACAACTTATTCGGAAACTACCGGTTTAATATCATATGGAACAATGCTTTAACTTTAAACTACTGGTGATAAAAATCCAACTGTCTCCATCTTATGAGATATCACAACCGTAGGGGACAATCGGTGTGACCAGCAAAAAAATGCCAGTCCCAAATACATCTGTTCTGGAGAAGGTAAGAATCTCTCCAACCTCCTTGAATCCTTTTCGCCCTGCAAGTTTCTCCACTGAGCCTGTTATGAAAAACAATACCAAGATACTTGTATTCTTTGACGATTTCCAACGGGCTACCTTCGAACATAAAATTAGTTTGTTGTTGTTTCCTTTTTAGAGAGAAGATCATGACTTTAGTCTTGCTAATGTTCACTTGCATCCCGACATCTTGGCAAAATAGCTCTAAACCCTTCAAATGATCCCTCAAACCATGGGCAGTTTTTGCTATAAGAATAAGATCATCTGCATATAAAAATAGCTTTACTACAACACTGGTCAAGTGAATGCCACCTCCTTCAGTGTTATTTATCCATTCCTCAATTGATGAATGAAAAGTAGAGTTCAATGTTGCTGCGAAGCACTCAGATATTTCTGTTCTAATTTTTGCTCTAACACGCTCATAAAGGTGGACCGCTGCTCTAAACTGAAAACCCCTACTTCTTCCATCCTTTTCCAAAATTTGTCTCTCGATTTTAATTCCACACCAGTTCAATGCGGTTTTGTTTACAAGGTAGGTTTTAATTCCACCAAATTTTAGCGGTTCGTCGAATCAGAGATGGAACGATGTCGACCTGCACGCACGACAACATGAATCACCACACTTAACGTCGGCGGCCACACACGCATCTTGACCGTCGACCGCCGTATCAAAAATTCCGACAATGATTTCCCAGCTTTCTACCCTGTGGGGTTCTGCCGCATCTTTCAAGACCAGCTGCCCAAATGCATTGCTCTCTGTTACGAATAAGTCGTCGTATAAATACTGGAGGCTGAGGTTTTGCCGAACAAACCCGCTCGCCGACGGGTCGACATTAAAGCATAATGTATGTATTGTAATAGTTTAATACGAATAGAGCTGTTAAAACGAGTTGGTTATGTGGCGGTTAGTCACTTTGCTCAATACATAGATACGCATTGTTTGAAGTTGGGAAGAGGAGTTGATGTTGTGTGGGTAACGCAGCTGTGCTTTTCATCCTCCGCGCACCCCACACAACATCTGCTCTGCTCTTTTTTCCTTTACCCAATAACAATGGCATCCCAACAAGCCCTTAAAACAACCCTTCAGGATGCCCTGACAGCCCTCTACCATCACCCCGACGCCCCTGTTCGCAGAGAAGCTAACAGATGGTTGCAGGAGTTCCAGAGAAATATTGAGGCTTGGCAGGTACTTTTTCTTGCATGGTCCATCTCATTCTCTATAATTGCACGGAAATACTGACCAACACACACTTTTTTTAACCATATCAGGTGTCCGATGGTCTCCTCCATGAGCCAAACACTAACTTGGAAACTCTTATATTTTGTTCTCAGAGTCTAAAGGCAAAGGTATACTGCTCACTACTTTACAGGCCTGTTTCTTCAAGTTCACCTTAATTCAAAATTACATTGTCATTTACTTTCTTTCCCTTTTTCTAATGTCAGGTCCAGCGGGACTTTGAGGAACTCCCTGTAGAAGCTTTTCTACCATTGCGTGAATCATTGAAGGCAACTATAACCAACCTATTTTAATTTTCCTACATTTGCCAGAGCCTATTACTAAATTCAAGTTTTTTTTAAAATAAAAAAATGAGTAATTTTTATTTTATGAAATGAAAAGATTTGCGAATTACTGTAAAAAAGCTCCAGACCTTAAACTTTACCCTGGCTGTGAAGCAAATGCTTACCTGAGAACAGATTAAGATTTTCAACTGTGCATAGTTGTGATGAATTCTATGACATTTGGATTGGTTTAGTCATCTGGGTTCAATGTGCCAATTACCTCCAGTACTAGCAAGATAACTTGTTTTAAAAATATAAGATTTTCAGAAAAATTGCGCCACAAGATTTTAATCTAGTCTTGAAGAAAAGGGCCCTGGGTCCCTCCTTGCAGGGCAACAGTTAAAATCTCGTGTCTCAATTTTTCCGAATATCTTATCTTTTCAACATTATGGATTGTGGAAGCTTGAAGTTTTAATAAATTTTTTGATTTAGTACCATCTATAAGAGTGCGACAAGAGAGTTTGAAGACGAGGTGGAAGACATTTAAGACCAATTAACAAAGACACTGTTTCGAATGAGACAAACTGTTTACTTGCAATTTGAATGCAAAGGCACTGTTTCAAATAAAACAAATTGTTTATTTGCAATTTTGAATCTTAAGGCAAGGTTTACAATCCTTGTGTTCAATAGTGTATTCCTAAATCTAGAAGTGTCGTTTATGGTGGTCTGAGTTTAGGAAGCTCTCTGGATTTTTATACACCCATTCCTTTTTGTTGATTTGCAGAATTTGCTGAAAATGTTTTGCAAAGGTCCCAACAAAGTCAGAACACAGGTATAAGCAACAATCTGGGAGCTGTGAAACATCATATTTTCTGATTTCTGATGTTTGTGTTCTTAATTATTTGTCATCTGTTTGCAGATTAGTATTGCAATGGCATCACTAGCAGTTCATGTCTCTGCACAAGACTGGGGCAGTGGTGGTCATTTGAATTGGCTGAGAGATGAGCTGGGTACTACACCTGAATTTATTCCTAGCTTTTTGGAGGTACTTACAGTCATGCCACAGGTAATTCTTTATCACCATAACATAGTTTCTGGTTTGCAGTCAAATCTTGAATTAAAAATTTATAATTTATTGCATTTTATTTTTTCTCGATACTAGCCTTGGTTAAAACTTGCACCACAATAATATGCATATGAGATTACATTGCTTCCGATTACTTCTGTGTTATCCATTATCACTCTGCTTACGTTTGCAGATATAGACCATATATAGACACACATCCAGTCTTGATTGCATTTGCAGGTGTATACCCATGGACCATAACTATACATGATATGCAT
This sequence comes from Torreya grandis, assembly GCA_037957365.1. NCBI lineage: Eukaryota > Viridiplantae > Streptophyta > Pinopsida > Cupressales > Taxaceae > Torreya > Torreya grandis. The sequence goes on from JARHVA010000430.1 coordinate 1,122,300, forward strand.
AACCTTAAAAATTCGTAACAATCTTTACTAACTTTTAGAAAAAAAAGTAGGTTACTAACTACCTGCATTTATGGTGTCTTTCAATCTCCCATTTTGGTAGTTTAATAGATGAACTTATCTATCACGTTTGCATGGCTCTTTATCGTTTTGTTAATTTGTTCTAAAAGAAATTTTACGGGATCACTACAATTGTTAACCTGGTTTACTAGGACATTATGGCCTTGCTTTAATCCTTCATACTGCAAGGGTTACTCCAGATGCATGTTCTTATTTTCTTGCTGAAACTTATCTATCATTGTTTATTTTTTAAATATTGAAAGTGTAACCATTTGTCATGATGGAAAATTCTTCATTCATTTCAAGAGATTTTTAATAGACACTATTCCTTGATAGTTTTCTCCCAGGATCTGGACGATAATTTTCCAGATTGATAGGCAAATTGGAAGTTCCTTTCCATTTATGGTCCTGGTACCAGTCAACCACACTCACAGATTCCGTAGTTTCCATTCTAATTCCTATCTATGTTGATCTTCCCAGAAATTCTAATAGTCTCACTCTCTTACCTTTCAGGTGCCTCCATCTCAGTACTTAAGTTCTCTTTTTCTTTTTTCATGATTTCTGTTCTGAGCATATACACTTTTTTATACAAGCCCGGGAAGATACAAGAAAAAGTATACCCAAAACAAGCAGTGGTGATTTTCCTTTTGGTGATGGGAGTAAAATCTTGCATACAAATGATAGGGACAATACCTTAGGGTGGAATACTGCACCACTGTTAGCTTTACTTGTCTCATTTTGGCTTTTGGTTACTTTCCTTTCCTGCATGCAAACAATAGGGACAGTGCCCTGGGATGACGTTAGCTTTAATTACTTCTCTCAATTTGGCCTTGGTCTTACTCTAGGCTACCAAAGTTTCCCAGAACTTATGCCATTTATGATATTATCTTGGAAGTGTTTCTTCATTCGCAGCAAAGTATCTTAAACAGTTGCATGCAATTCTCCAATTAATTTATCTATTATTTTCCATTCAGAATTTGTATGTCCACATAGAATGTGTTCTTATTTTTGCCACCGAACCCCTTTGCGTCCCTGTAAACTGTCCAATGTAGTGAATGGGAATCGATCAAATCTGTTGTAGAGGTTTACATGATGCCCCACCATTTCATAATGCTACATTCGTGTCAGGGTTATGGTCCTATCAATGCTGCAAGAGACTATTTTTTCCTTCCTCTAGAAAAAATTCATAACTTCATATTAATAATTAATTGAAATTACATTCCGTAGATGCAGCAACATTCCAAAGGAAAAAAGACAAGGAAAGAAAGTGAACAAAGGCCCACTACCACAAAGCTCAGCACGGAGCAATCCTGACAAACGAAGGCCAGAATACAAACAAGCCCCAAAAAGTGCGGAAAGAGACCGCAAAATAGCAAAGAGAGGACAACAATGAAAAATAAAACCAAATAGCAAAGAGAGACTAGAAGTTTATGGGTGATATGTCCCAAAAAATCTTCAAGCGTGCCCTTTTTACCTTTCTTCTTCTTGACATCCTGCCACGCCCCGTTAGAGGGCTCCATCGTGACTATCTGCAGATCTGTACTCGGGTAATCAGAAGGTGAGTTAGAAGTCAAGAGTTCCGAATTCGGATGGGTCATCAACTCCTTATCAGAGTTTGAGTTCTATGATTCATGTACTCTCTTCACTCCCCTTGATGGAGTCTCATTCGGAACAATCCTTGAATAGGTGTTCTGATCTTCTTCTCCTTCCTTTGTGGCAGGGATAAATTCCTCCAGCTGGACATATAGTTCTGCATCTTTATTCTTTTTTGATTCTGCTGGCTGCTGTTTTTCCTCCGTTTGATTCTCATCTTCCTCTACTTCCTCTTGCTCCGGAAAACTCCATCTTTTCAATGTTGTTTTCAACCCTTCCTTTTTTTAAAGGATGTGTTCTTGCTTGAGAGCAGGTGGCATTTAAATGTCCAGGAAGCTTACATATACGACATCGAAAAGTGGTATTCTCATAATCCAATGTCTGAATATGTTGTAGTTTCTCACATTGGATAATCAGTTTATCTGGTAGACCCTTGCTGAGATCTATCTCCACACAAATGTGGGAGAATGTGCATAATCCTGCTGCCGTTCTCTCTGTATCAGCTTTGATAAAGACACCCAAGGAATTTCCTATCTCTGTGAAGGTACCACAGAGATAAAGGGGAAGATTGGGGAGCCGAACCGAAATTGGCATTTTGGTAATTGAGTGTGAATTTGGGTCGAATTTTGGAAACCAAGGAGTAATGTAGATACCCGCAGTTCCCCAGAACCAAGGACTGTCTGCAAAGACTCATTGATAGGCTTCCTCATCAAAAGAGTGGATTATGAAAAAGCCCTTGGAGCAGAGAGAGATCTCACACTGCTTTGTCCAGGTGGAATAAACCCATTGAAATAATGCCTGGGTTGTTGGCCAAAAACCTTTAAATCTGTAGATAATTGCCTCTTTTTCTAGATTTGACTTATATTGGATCACTTCTTCCCTTTTAATCTCCACAATCGACACCTCTTCTGCATGCTTCACAATGTAGGCACTAGGGATGGACGAAGGTTTCAGAGCACTTGGTTTGTTTTGATACTGATTTTTTTGCTGCTTCCTTGAATGACCCAGGTTTAGAGGAAGATGGCTTCCCAGCATCTGCAGCTCCTCCTCGAAGTTGCAGCACCATAGAAAGAGTGGAGTCCTTGCCTATATCATATTCTGATAGAGGGATATGATCCTCAAGTTGTTTTCCTGCATATAAGAGACGTTGATGGTCCACAGGTATCCCTTTAGAATATTCGAGTTTGTGTTTAAGATCACCCACAATATCTGCCAGATGCACCCATAAGCAAAAGGTTTTTCCAGAGTAGATAAATATCATAATTTGATATCCTAACTGCTTTTCATTATCAGACTTGCCTGCAGTATTTTTGTCAGAATTTTTGTATATCTTCATTTTGTCAAGCAATTTCCAGACTACCTCTGATCCTTGACTATAGTGCTACAATCCAAAGGCATATGGAGACTCCCATCTATTTATATCCTGTTCAGAGACATTCCAAATGAAAGAGAGCTGCTTATCTAGTCGACCTTGCTGTGAGAGTGCTACATACATAGCGTTCCAAAACACAACTACTCATTCAGGCATAATGTCAGACACTTGTCCTGCTACTTCCATATCCACCCATTTTGTATACAAGAACACATTGGCATTCCGGGCAGTTGACTTGGAGGTTCCCAACCCCTGCTCCAGGCCCTCTTTTGTGACACCGTGGGCAAGACGAAGGGCCTGTCCAATGACCTTGACGAGTGCCGAGATGGCCAAAAAGCTCTGAGCGTGGGTGAGTTTGGGATTGCCCCAAAACTTGAGTTCACCTTTGTTTTAAATTTGTGACCCTGCTTTGAACCACTTGGCATCGCCGCATTTGACCCCATTTTAGGCTGAGTTTTCATGGAGGACGCAGCCCAAGGCATCTAATAGAGCCCAGCGGCAGTGAAAGACTTCAAAAACTCTGTTTCTGGCGTCACCTGGATTCTCACCAGTCTGGAATGTGGATATTTTCTCTAAGAATGGATCCAAGAACTTGGGGTGGTCTGATTCATACCAAAGGCTCTCAGAGATGCTCTTGATGGATTGGATGAAGCTAATGTGAGACTCCATTTTTCCCCCTTTGTAGAGGGCCATTTTTATGCTTTTTTACTGCTAGAGACTATTCCCTACGTTGTGCCATTCATTTGTTGTTTGGAGGATAGTTCTCCCTTAGAAAAGCTTCTGGCCTATCAGTTTACCTCCTATAATCCATCTACTTATAAAAGGCTAAACCCTGTTTTCTCCTTTTAATTGATGCCTGCAGTTGCCAAAAGGTCTGCGGGTTTATTGTTTCCTCTGAATATTGAAGCAACACTTAGACGTTCTACCAGGATATCCTTGGTATTGAATTTCCATTTTCAGTCCAACTGTTATTGTTCCTCAGCTATTTTGTTTAAGATAAAGTTAAAGTCAGCAGCAAAGAAGCCTACGATGATCCATTTCCATCTTTGGTGAAGCCACTTCCTTCAGCAGTGCCTGGATTCCCTCTAGTCGCTCCATTGATTTTTAGTATTGCCAACCCATAGGAGGATGGGACCATGTATTTTTAGAGTTAATTAGCTTTAAGGTCTAACCCCTTTATTGGAGGTTAAATTTGTTCCTTGAAAGTTTCCAAGAGATAGTGAAATTGGAAGTTTTTCATAACATAATGTCAATGAAATTAATGTGACTTGCGAGGTGCTTGAGCTGCATACCTCATTGTATGATGAAAGTGGATTGGTTACATACACATGGATGAACTAAAATAAAAAATAACAGTGGTTTCTGAGCGAGTTCTGCGTAATGATGCTTCTAGAATGTTACTGCACGATGCCCCTGAAGACACATCACTTGAAGAAAAATAGCAGGAACAGGTCTTGTACTAACTAAATTGCAAGTTGGAATAAAGGAGACTAAGTTGTTTTCTAGATTTTACAAAGTCAAGTACATGTCTATCATTGCCATTTGTGGATGCAGCTAATGCACAAATTCTAACAGCTTACCAAGTTCAGATGTGCTTAATAGTGATTTTAGGATTACATAAATTAGAAGGATACAATTTACTGTTTGTGGGTAATTTTGTTTTTGACAGAAACTAAAGCATACTAAAATTACACTTTGCTGTTTGTGGGTGTATTATATTTTGTCAGAAATTAATGCATACTAACAATTTGTTAGATCATAACATCAAAAAACAAATGTAACTTAAATTAAGAAGTTGCTGTCAAGTATTATGTAAACTAAGCAAGAATAATAAAAACTTGTAGAAAAGTTGGTGATTAACGAGTTTTTTTTGCATTCGTTTCACATGGACCATTAAATTTGAGACTCTTGAATCAGTTTGTGAAAATTTTAGATATGCTACTTGTTTAACTGGTATTTTCTTGGCTGTTTTATTTCATTATATTTAAAATTTTAAGTTGGAATGAGTTACATGTCATTAAAGAGATATTCATTCTGCATTAATGTCTCACTAGAAAATGGAGCTATATATAGAGTTATATATTATATTTTTTTCTTCTAAATTGATATGGATCTCATTTAAAATCCAAATCAATCTGAGTTATATATTATCTCAGAGTTATATTGTATGTCTGTCTTTCAAATTTATATATTTGCTTTTCTAATCACCACTGATCATTTCAAACTAGCGACTTTTGTTTGTATCATTTAGACATGGCTTATTTTAGACATGACTCTCACTTAGCTTGTAAGCACTAAAACTTAATTGCTTGACTCCTATAATATAGATTCATATTGGATTTCCTTAAGTAGTTATGTACTGTTCACTAATGGCTTCTGACTTAATCTGGAACTTTTTTAGGAGTAATGGATTGCTGAGTAGTTTTAGTGTATAGGAGTGTCACTTTAGTAGCTATAGTTTCATCCACCAAAATTGTTTTTTCAGGAGGCATACAGCTATAAAATTGCAGCTCGTCCAGAACGGCGTCGGCAATTTCAGAAAGAACTTGTGGCATCAGTTGAAGTTGCTTTTAATTTGTTGAGTTCATGCCTGGCTGTTGAAGAACTTTGTGAGCAGGTAGGCCTAATTGCATCCTCCATGTTTATTTTCAGTGCTTTAGTTCTTTTTTTATTAAAGTTTTTGATCCTAGGGTCCTTTTACCCTAGCACTTTCTATTGTAATTGGATGTATTCTTGAGTCCCATTGACCTACTTTTGGTCATTTGTGGTTAATATAATTTTTTTCTTTCTTTCTATGTCTTTATTGCTTTGGATCGGAGGGTTCTGAATGCTATTTTAAGTTTTTCATTGTTTATTAAAACATAAATTCTGAGGTGGTTTTTCATTGTTTAATAAAACCTAATGTGTCAATAACACCTAATAAGGTAACTTAAAAGAGAGAAATACTTGCCCAAAGGCTGAAGATGTTCTTTATATGAATGGGCAAACATGGCTACTGATGATTTACCTTCGACAAGCAATGCCAATTAAAACGCGATTACACCGGGCAGGGCAGCGACTTAGCATTAATATCTTCAACTCCCCTAGGTTGAGTGAGGAGTCTCTTCTTGAAACATCATCTGACATGAATATGTTTCTTCTGGAGTTAACTGCGTAAATTTATTTATATCCGCCATTTCGGATCCCATGGCTGGATCCATCTTCAGGGAAGAGAGAGAAGCCAATGCTTGACTCTAGCTGACATTTTGATTTCCAAAAAAGCTTATAGCTGTTAACTGCCCCATGTGCCATAACAGCTTGCAGCTTGATCATTGAAGAGTCCCCAAGTAGGGGGGCCTCCAATAGAGGGTTGCACTAAGAATTAAATTAAATAATGCTTTAAACTAATCCCAAAATGACTTGGTGGACCTGAGGCTGAGCAATGGTTTTTTCTTTGCTACATAGCATATACGTAGAATTTGTAATATCAACCTTTTGAATCCTTTCCTTAATTGCCAACCTGTGGTGGAGCATCAACCATCCCAAAACCTTGTGCTTAAATGCAGCTTGTGAATTCCAAATAGATTTTGTGGCACCAATTTTTCCATCGAACTTCAGGATCTCTCACACCCCACTTCTTGTTCGATAATGGAGCAGGCACCGATGTGTCACACTGATTCATAGAGGCTCTCTCTCACATAATCTACAAAATCCTTCCCATTGCACCATTTCCAGCCTCTCTGAATTGAATCAGACCCCTGAAACTGCAATTTAAAAAGGATGGAGTTTTGGAATCATTCTAGAAAGGTCTAGACGAGCTATCTCATCCACCCCGGTAAGTTTTTAGGTGGGGTTTAAATCATGCGAAGTGTGCCACTTTTGCACTTCACGATCCCCCAACTATCCCAACCAAAGCAATCCTTTCCTAGACAGCCAATTGCCGGCAAACCTTGGTTTGAGACATTTATATTTTGGTGGGATGAAAGTGATCATGGATTGGGATATATGTGCTTTTCCAAGAGGGCAAGGTGGGTTGGGAATCCCCCACATAAGAGCTCATGGTGCAGCCTGGCATGCCAATAGGTAGTTTGAAAGCTTATCTATCACTACATCCAAGCTTTTCAACATATTCAGGGTATTAGGCGGTCCTTTTGAGCTATGTGATATCATTGCCAATGCAAAGGCATTCACAATTTCAGGTTTGATTCAAGAGTGGAAAACTTGGCAGTTAGTTTTTGTTTTTCTTCATTAAAATTTTGAGGAGCTGTTAGGTGTTAGAATCCGGTCGCCCCCAACTTTCATGACTTCTTTTAAGAAATACAGTTGTTATTTCACAATTTCAGGTTTGATTCAAGAGTGGAAAACTTGGCAGTTAGTTTTTGTTTTTCTTCATTAAAATTTTGAGGAGCTGTTAGGTGTTAGAATCTGGTCGCCCCCAACTTTCATGACTTCTTTTAAGAAATACAGTTGTTATTTCTATCTTAAAAAGCTACAGTAAATTGCACACTCTAGATAGATAATCTTAAGAAAACACTTTTCTCTTCTAGGTAGCTATTTTGGCATGTACTCCCATGTTGTGGGTGAGTGATTTTCTATTTAATACTTTTCTTCTAATGCGCTTGGAGATTTGTTGACTGCTCCTCTTGGCTATTCTAAGCTGGCTGTGCTTTTACAGTCCCATTGACATATTATGGTCATTTTTGAACATCAGTATATACTTTCTTTCTTTATATGATGGAATTTGACACCCTTCAGATGCTTCCATTTTTTTCTTGTAATTTTTTTGGTGTCTGCAGTATATACACAAGGCAATATTTTGAAACAAATAAACGACTTACAATTCAAAAAGGCTACTGTGCAACTGGTCTTACTGTATGATTGCTAAATGCTATATACTTTCTCTTTTGGCTAGCTATTTTGGCATGTTCTCCCATATTGCAGGTGAATGATTTTCTATTTTTCTTTTAATGCTCTTTGAGATGTGTCAAGCGCTTCTCTTGTCTATTCTAAGCTTGCTGTACTTTTACAGTCCCATTGACATATTATGGTCATTTTTGGACTAATATGCTTTCTTTATATGATGGAAACTGACAGCCTTCAAGTTTTAGATGCTGCCATTTTTTTCTTGTACTTTTTGTGATGTCTGCAGTATATACACAAGGCATTTATTTTGAAACAAATAAAAGTCTTGCAATTTAAAAAGGTTATTGTGCGGCTGGTCTTATTTTATGAATGCTAAATACTATTAACTTTGTGGTTCCCAGGTTTTAGATGCTTTTTCATCTTGGCTGAGACTAAGTAATGGGTAAGTCTCACTTTCACTATGATGCTGTAAATTCAATTTACATATTTTTGGTCAATGTTTGTGATGGACTTTAGAAAATAATGCTGATATGATATGTTATTTTGTCAGAATTCCAGCTAGCACACTTGCTTCTCATAATCTAGTGCAAGTATCCTTTGCTGGTTTAGCTTCAGATGAACTTTTCGACACAGCGGTGAATGGTACGGCATGAAATTTTATCAGCTCTCATAACCTTTAGATTTTTTCACCAGCCAAAAGCTTTGTTGGAAGTTTTAGGCCTCGTAGAATCAATGAGTTTTAATTTTGCCTTGATTTCATTCATAGATGGTAATTCAGTCAATGTACTGCCTTTCTTGGCAAGGCATTGACTGGTATTTTCTTGCATTCAAAAATTCTTTAGATGTGATTGTGGCTGCTTGGTAAAGGAAATGTGTGGATGATCTTTATGCAGCTATTTGTGAGTTGATACATTACACAGTTTCAGGGAGTCCTGGTGGCATTCAGGCACAAATGCCTTTGATTCAGGTACTTGTGTCTCATGTCATGGGACTGAGATCACGATTTGGGGCTTTATTAAAGGTATATTTTTTCGTTTTTGTCTACTATTATCATTGAGCATATTTCAATGCTTCCTTACTTTGATATTTGTAAGTCATAAGGACCTTACTCACACTGTTTTCAAAATTCATGCAGAGTGCCCAAGGGGAATCTGGAATGGATCAAACAAACATAGAGGTGGATTTCTCTTAAATATTGAATTCCATAGCTTTCTGTTGTGTTTTTATGGCTGTATGCCCATGGCCGTATCTTTGTTTTTGTTGTACATGTATTTACCTGAAATGCATTATTTATGCAGGCATTTTAATCCTTTTCTGATGATGTGAGACTTCTTTGCAGGATGAAGAGATAATGAAAGGCATGGCCCGCTTATTTGCAGAAATGGGTGATGCATATGCTGAGATGATTGCCACTGGTATGCATAAGTCCAATTTGGGTTTGTTTGGTACCACCAGTCTGTAAATGTTTATCCTGCAAGCTGATTGGATTGTATTTTGGTATTCAGGATCTCAAGAGTCAATGATGATAGTAAATGCCCTTCTAGAAGTTACGTCACACCCAGATTATGATATTGCTGCAATGACTTTCAACTTCTGGCATAGCCTCCAACTTATCTTGACAAGAAGGTAAATTTTGCAGTAGTGACTTGAACACATTTTAATAAATTCCCAAAAAAGCTTATGGTGGAACTCGAGACTAACTAGTCTTTTGTTTAGTGTTATGTTTGATACCATATAGGTTTTGTTTGGGCTCTAATTTGAAAACCATGTACAGGGAATATTATGTGTCTTTTCAGAATGACACAGCTTTTGATGCTGAAAAGGAAAGGAGACTGAGTATTTTCCGTCCAATATTTGAGTTATTAGTGTCACTGGCAAGTTAATTTCTTTTATTCTTGCTGGATGGATTTTTAGTTGATAAACTTTCCTTCCATTCCTGATCAAGGGAGATATTAGTTCATTTTTTGTGGGTTTTAAAATCTCTGATTACTTGATTTTCAATTATGTGGCTTATGGAAATTGCTTTGAAACCTATTTCCCTGCAGGTTTGTTTCCGAGTAACTTATCCCCAAAATTATAATCAGTGGTCAATGGAAAATCTCACAGATTTCAAACGAACCAGATATGGTAAGATTTTTTATCTAGCGGATAACACCATTATGATGTTTATTGCTTTTGTTCTCATGTGATCAGTATTCTGTCTTCCCCAGCTTGATTTTGTTTGGTTTGGAGTTGCTTTTTGGTTGATAAATGCATCATATAATTGAGCAGATTTTCTGGTTGTCGCATTCCAGTGTATTCTTTCATAAGCTTGACTGCCACACGTTATTTATCTAGCACACCTACTGCATCAAATTTTTAGGAAGTTCTTTATTTTGGTTTTTCTTACGCAAGAGTTTGAGGCAATATCGAAAAATGTAACGCACCTAGAGAGAGGATATTATGATGTATATTGGTGGATGGAGATGCCGACATGTGGAACACATCCTCTTAGTGGGTATAATATATGGAGTCATATGGATAACTTCTGATATTTATTGTATTGAGCAATGAGTCGGCCTACATAGGAATTATGAGACTCCATATAATATACCCACTACCCACTAAGAGGATGTGTGTCACATGTCGGGCATCTCCAGCTACCAATAAACATCATAATATCATCTCTCTAGGTACATTACTAATAAATCACGAATCTCATTTTTTTTGTGAGGGCCTAAATGAATATTCAGAAAACAAAGGGAAGAAATGCAAAGAGAAACTTTTGAAATTCCTGAAATTTAGGCACGAATACCTTTTCCTAACTTCATTGCATTTTTTATAAACGATGGTAACTTTTAGTTACATTTTTGCTTTTGAACTACGTTGCAGGAAATGTCCCTTCCCCCTCCCTCCCCGTTTCCTATATGGAAATGCCCCGGAAATGCTGGGGAAATGCCTTGGAAATGTTCGGGACATTTCCAAGGGGAATCCGGTGGTAACACAATCAAAGTCAACTGATTTTTATTTATTTATTTTTATTTTTTGTAAAACTAGCCCTGAACTAGACAATATAAAATGTCGGGACGTTTCTGGGCATTTCCCGAGCATTTCCAAGGGGAATCCGGTGGAAACACAATCAAAGTCAACCAATTTTTTAAAAAAAAAAATGTAAAACTAGCCTGAACTAGACAATATATATGTATATATAAAATAAAACGTTTACATTTAGATAGGGACATCTAGTTTCTTATGCTTTAAGTTATATTTTTTATATATACAGATGTTTGAGAGTGGTTTTGGACCTCTAGGAGCTATAATGCAAATTCTAGGTTTTGGAGGATCTTATCATAGTTTAGGGTTTCAGACTTAGCCATTTTTCAGTGTTTAAAGATTTCAAGGAGACATCATAGGAAGTATGAAGGCTACATGTAAGTATGTAGGTATGATATAATAGTATGAGAACATCTCATGCAAAGTGCCACAAGCTGATCCCACCCCATTCCTTGTGTACTCCTTAAGGCATGCACGTAGGGAGATTAATTACACTGGAGAGTCCTTGCGAGAGAAAGCGTCAGTAAATGATAAAGTTGAAAAATAGTGGGAGTGGCATTCATTATTTTGAGGGCAATCTACATAATTTATTCTAGATATGAATTTATATTTCATCTTTGAAGTAATGAATGAACGAATACTATATATTTTCAAATGTTTTATCTTTTATACACTAAAAATGAGTAATATGCATTGTTTATATATATATATATATATATAGAGTACATGGGTTTCCATGGCATTTCCAAATCAAGGGTTTTTGAAAATTGGCATTTCCGCATTTAGGAAACGGACCAGACAACTTAGCTTTTGAAAAATGCCAAAAAGCTGGTGTGTGAGTGTTGAATATGACTGATTTTTGTTTTGTTTCTTTTTTCTTTCATTCATATTTGTGAGGGGGCTTTGGGCTGGTGGCCGAACTTCAATCAATGCAATCACCTTTGTTTAATTTTTACTTGGTAGATGCATTTACAGTCAAAGGAGTGAATAGAGGGTGGAATCGTTTCAATTTCATCGAAATAGTTTTTCTTTTGTTTACTTTTTATTGTTCACTGTTTTTATGGTTTGTTGTTATATTGTTCAAGGGCATTTATTTATCCTCGATCAATTAGTTGAAGTGTATATTCTCCTTTGGAGAACACACAGCTTTCTTAGTATCTTATTTAGTTTTGTAATTGTGAAGTGGGGCAAGGGACTTTGACTCATCGAAAGCTGAGCTATGGGAAAGAAACTTAAACATGTTAAATAAGTGGGTGCTTGTGTGCTAATTGGTTCCTCTTAGCTTGTGATTATTACCAAAAATGCAAGAAAAAATGTGATTAGGGTAATGATTACTCATGGAGGTCACCTTGAGATGACTTAAACACATAGTAAAATCCCACGAAAACAAATAATCTAATGTTAAATAATGTTTGTTGACGTGGTTCATAAAAGATCAGGCCCATTTTTATATGGATTTATGCTAGTCTCTAGTCTTTTATGATAAATAAACAATGCCAAGATTTAATTTAATAGACCTTTTGAGGGAATCCTTGTTAAATGGATTCATATTGTTGAATGGATGTTTCTATGATCCTATTCATTTTACCTGGTTTTTACTTTGTTTTAGCTTAATAACAATATTTAATTTAGTTAGCAGATGGATTCTCTTTGATAATACGTAGTCATTTGTTACTCTAGTTAGACAGGTGAATTGTGAGCTCAAATTGCCTAATCTTGTAGCACAAGATTGCTAGTTCTTTCTTATCCAGAAAAGCATCCATACTCCTATATTAGAGATTTCAATTGGAAAAATGCCTCAAGAGTTTTTTAGCATATATTTTAAAATTCAATATAGAGTCGAAAGGTGGTTAGAACCTCCGAAAGGATTGTATTACATCTCTCTACAAATTGCTTTTTAATTTGATTGATTTTGTCCATGGCTTAATCTGTATTTAAACCATTTATGATTTTTCTTAAACCATATTTGAAGCGATTATGATGTTTGAATGAAGTGATCATGATGTTTGAACGATGAATAACATATAACATTATTTATTTGGTTTTTGTGGATACTAGGAAAATTCTAATAACTTTCTGTTGGAGGCAATCATGCCATTCTTACCTAAGTTATTCTGGTCCCATCTGGTATATTTAATCTTTCTAGAGTCTTCTTTGAGTGATTTTAATTCTGCTTGGTCCCACCTAGAAATTTCTTACTAGGGTCTGCTTTGTAATTCTTGTTTGGGGTTTTTCTTGGCATTTTCTTGGGGTCAACTTGGCTTCTACCCAAGGGGCTTCATGAAGTCCACCTTTGTTTTACTTGGGGCCAGGCAGGGTCTGCTTAGGGGTCAGTGGTCATGTCTCAAATCTACCTGGTCCCATTCAATAATCTGATTTCCAGCAATCTGCCTTTTTTTCTCATAGAACAGTTCTCCCTTGAACCTCGTCATGTTTGCATATATACCGAAGTCCCCTTGCAGGTTTCTCATGGCTTTCCTGGGTTGAGTCTAACATCATCCATCTACGGTTCAAATTAGTGCCCATGGAGACCGCATTGCCTGGGATGAGTCAGGGCCTCCTACTTATTAATAGCCTTTGACAATAAGTTGTGTCTTGCATCCATGAGGTTTATATTTGATTCAGCTTTAGATCTTTTTTGTTAGTTTTTTTTATCTCAAACACACTGTTAAAAAAAAAAAAATCAAGTTCTTTTTTTGGCAGACTTCATATGACTTAACATGTAGTAAATGTGAGTTTTATTGTTCAACAAGACCATAGCATTCCCTTTCTCAAGCACATTGTTGAAATGATTCCAAGTTTATTTGATAGACCCCACATTACTGATGCAGCAGGATAGCTACAAGAACTCACAAGAGCACACACTTGTAATACAAAGCACAAAGATATAAATTCATAAACATAAATGTTTAAGACACACAATTCATTCCCTTTCTTAAAATATCGAAGTTATGCTCCACGTGCCTTACATCTGCAAACAATTAGGAAATGGTCCCATGGGGGGAAGGGGTGGTGTGCTGCCTCAATTCTCTCAGTGGGTGCTGCAGAAATAAATCTGGAGCCATCAGCAGGTAAAGAGGTTCCATGAAACCTGCGATTTCTTTCTATTCCATTCGATTTTATGTCTCTTCCTATTCCATAGTATCTGCAAAATATTTTTGGAAATAATTACCAACAGATAACTTCCATTTTGTAAAAACTACTCCCAAATTTTCTGCGTGGGTGCTTGAAACCTCCAGCACTCCCTTCTCTAGTACTTGCTTAAACTATCCAGCCTAAAAATGTGGGTCTCTAACTTTCAAGGAAAAGATTCCATGCATTCCTCTAAACTTGTTGCAATGCATGTATCGGACCACCTGTACCAAGAGATGTCTAACCTAAAGTTACTATTCTTTCTTCATAAGAAGTATTTACTTGAAAACAAGAGCTTTCAACTCCAGCAGCTCCTGCATCAATGAGTTATATGTAGTAAATGTATGTAGTGCTCTGCAAGATCAGCAAGAGCGATGTTGTCTGGCCTCACTTAGTACTTGTATTTTAATAATTTTTTTTTTGGTTTAATGCTCTTACCACTCAACCCTTCGCAGGCCCTTCTCCATCAGAAGCATTTTCATTTTGAGTTTTCAGAGACTGCCCGTCAAAATATTTTATAATGATGTGTATTTGCAATTGCAGCCCTTGCCTCTGCAATACACTATGCTTACATATTTTCTATTTTTTTCTTCAGTTTTTATCTATATTTAAAGGAGAACATAGAGATTGACATACCAAACAAACTAAAGACAACACAGGACTAGAAGAGATCAATTTTAACAGTTATATTGGTTACTTAACTTATATAACTATGTAGTTATACATATATGTAGTCACATGATAGTTTCACATTCAATATCTAATCATTTGAGGCAGACGGGAATGACGGGGCCAAGTTAATGACTGTCTTATTCCCCAGCATAGAGTTACACATCCTCTCCAATGGACATACATAAACACAAGAACTCAGACTTGAAACCAAATACACTCTTTATTGAATTCAAAGGCAATGCTACATAGATTTGATTACACACATACTCTCACACACTTTCCTTACTGACTTATTGAAACGTTACGTGAATAAGATACACCCATACATAGTCTCTCATGGACTGGTTCAATTTCTCACACTCACTTTACTCCTTGGAGAACTCTCAAGTTTTCTCTCTTCTCCCTTGAAGCTACTCCTTTGACCATTTTGGATGTTTCTCTGACTTCCTCGATTCCTAGAGTGCCTCTTCGAAGTCCCAAGCATCTTGAAAACATCCGACATTGAAAAATCTTGAGTTCTGGGCTGTTACTTTCTTTTTGCATTTCTTGCAAGTGAAATTGCCACTTAATGCAGAGTGGTGGTTTCGTCACAATACAAAACTCACCAACTTCTGGAGGCTATATCTTTTGCATACAAACTCGGAAGAAGATCCACTTTGTTTTTGAAAGTGCATAAATTTTAAAGGAGAATCCAAATTTGCAATCACATTCTAGTTTTAAGGTGTTCTTCATGCCCTTTTTGCCTCTACCCCAAAACCTATCGCTTTTGGGTCTTCAGTGAATGAAGGCACTTTGTGGACTGTACCGATTGTTGAAAAACTGAATCAACTCACTTGGAACCATGTTTCTACCTGAAACTAATTCTTGTAGATATACTTGATGCCCTTGAAATGTCGGAATGCTGATGCTTCCCTTGGATCAACTTATACCATGCCAAAATGATGAAGGGACTGAGTAGTCCACACAAACACACTATCTTTGGTTGATGCAAGATTGCTAGTACCCCTTGGAAGTTTCTGCATCAGAAATCCGAGGTAGAAAATTTGTGAGTTCCAACTCAAAAAGGCAGGGTGAATGGCAAAACCATAGTTACCATGTTCGACCGAACATGGCTAATGTTCGGTTCGAACCGAACAAATGGCATGGACCGAATTTGTGCGGTCGAACTTGACCGAATAACCTTTTTTTTTTCCGAACCCAACCATATATGAATAAAATAAATCTTCAAGTATAAGTTTACATTTATAATGGACATCTAGTTTCTTATACTTTAAGTTATATTTTATTTATATACTTTCAGGATGTTTGAGAGGGATTTCGGACCGCTAGGAGCTATAATGCAAATTCTAGGTTTTGGAGGATCCTATCATATTTAAGAGTTAGTCAGATTCCAGGGTTTCAGGGTTTCAAACTTAGCCATATTTCAGGGTTTCAAGATTTCAAGGAGACATCATAGGAGGTATGAAGGCTGCATGAAGGGATGTATGCGTGATAGAATAGTATGAAAATATCTCTCGCAAAGTGCCACAAGCCGATCCCACCCCATTCCCAGTGCACCCCTTAAGGCATGCACTCTGTGAGATTCAATGCACCAATGAGCCCTTGTGAGAGAAAGTGTCAGTAAATGATAAAGTTGAAAAATAATGGGAGTGGCATTCATGATTTTGTGGGCAATCGAGATGATTTATTCTAGATTTGAATGTACATTTTGTCTTTGAAGTAATGAATGAATGAATGAACGATGGTGCTAGTGCTAGTGCTAGTTTTGATTTTGAAGCTAGGTTTGATGTTGCAAATGTTTGAAACTTATGTTCTATATCAATTTTGAGCTTAGGTTCTAAACTATGAATATTTTGCTATCTTTTAATGTAATTCAAGTTTGAAATTCTTATGCATTTCTCATTTTTGCAAGTGTTAAACTTAAATTAATGTTCATTCCTTAGTAGATTGAAATATTTTGCATATATATATATAATTCCGAACTTACTGAACCGAACTTTATATATATATATATATATATATATATATAATTCCAAACTTCCGAATTTACCGAACCGAACTTTTTTCAAAATTCCAAACTTTTTCCCCCTTCCGAACAAACCGAATTTTTCGAACATGGTAACCATGGGCAAAACCATTTTTTTGGCCAATTGACTTGACTAAGGTGTCCCCTTCGACCGTATTAGGTATATTTTTTGAAGTTTTTCAATTTGTTTCTTTCTCCTTTTCCAGCCACTTGTTGAATCATAGACTATCCTCCCCCGCCTAGCTCTAATCACCCTTGTCTTTCCCTTGCCCATTGTTTGTGCATGGTCCATCCAACTCGTTCAATTGGATTAATCTTCCCTTTCCCATCCTCTTGTGGGATTTGACCTACCTCTATCCTCCACCAAGTGTCTTCAACACTATTGTCACATACTCCTTTCCAAGATTATACCTCAATAGACCATCCTTCGCTAGTTGTGATCACCCTTCTCTTTCCCTTGCCCATTGCTTGGGCATAGTCTGTCGACCTTCTCCCATTGGCTCTATCTTTCCTCTTCCATCCCCGTTCATCTCCACCAAGTGTCTTCAACACTATTATGACATACTCCTTTCCAAGAGTACAGCTTATCCTCTTCTTTTTCCTTCATAGCTTGCTTGTCAAAGAACTCAACATAGCTTTGGGCATCAATGATTGCTCATAGCCTCCAATGCTATCTCTAAGATAGTCTTCACGTCCTCTCTCTCGCTTCCCTCATTGCAATGTCAAACAACTCCACTATCTCTGCTGCAACAACATCTTCCCCACCTATTTCAGTCTTCAATATGTCTTCAAACAGTGCATCTATCTCCTTTTGGAATGCTTTCCCAACTAATCCTCCTAGTGTCTCTTCATCTTCTTCACCACTTGCTGCAATTTTGTAATGTTCTTCTTTGACTGACATCTCTGCTGCAACCTCATCCTCCTCTGCCCACACTTGGGCTGATAACAACATCAACTTCTCCAGTTTACTCTCTTCTTCCTCTTCTTCTATTCTCGCCTTATTTACATCAGCTCTAGGCTGATTGCAACATTCCTCCTTCACCTTCTTCGACATCACATGTATGTCATGCACGAATAAGCTTGCACTTCCTTTGCCCATATGAAAACAAGGAAATCCTTGAGTCATGAGAGTCTCATCTTCAATACCTATGTGGTCTGCTCCCACATAAGTGATACCTTGTGCATCATTCATTCCTTATGGTAGAAGCATGTCCACAATCTTCATCTCATTCTTGTCCTCTATGCCACATGTGACATTCTTCATCTGTCCACTCTATTTCACTTTCCCTTGTGAGAGTCTTTTCTCCCACCCTTAATTGTTGCTTCAAATGAATTCCCAATTGCATGTCTTCTTGGGAAACGTCCTTTGAGCAAAGCCATCCACTGACCACTCTCCTTTGCCTTCATGTTAACTTGAAGACAATCCTTGACTATTGTAATTTCCTTATCAACTAATTCTTCTACTGCTGCTGTAATAGTTTCTTCTTGTTCCACTTCTTCCCTTGTTTGCTCACATCTTTCCTTCTCCTTTTTGTTTTCCAAAATAGCATCGAGTTGCTCACATGGCAGCATCACTTTGTCATTGCCTTTCAAGGTAATCATCTTCTCTTTACTTACTGCAACTTTCTGCCATCTGATCTTCTACCATCTTTCTTTCTTCATGTGTTTGCGATGCTTGTAGAAACATGTCTTCAACCTCTCTTTCCTTTTCATCCACAAACTTAAATGCATCATGACCTGTGATTTCCCATTCCTTTCCACATTTGCTAGAGCTTTTTTTCTTATATTCAGATAGACCAAATGACTTTGGTACTTCTTGACTCCATTCTTTGCCTTCAATGGAAGTAAGTTACTCCTTTTTCCATTCTTCTCAACCGAAACTACACTGTTCTGTCCATCATACTCAGCTGTTAAATTTCCATGGCCTTCTTAACACAATGTGACATGCATCCATAGGCAAAACATCACACAAAACTCTTATCAAGATATGAATCTATTTTCACATCCACTTCACATTGTTCCCATATTGTAATTTCATGCCCTTCCAAAACCCATGGCTTGGGGTGTGGTGTACACTTCAATTTCAGCTTATTAGTGATTTCAAAGGATGCTAGATTATCCATACTCCCATTATCAACTATAACATTGCAGCACTTATCTCTTGTTTTACACCTTCTTCTAAAAATATGCATTCTTTGCCTTGGCTCCCCCTGATTCCTTGGTTTCTTCAATCTCCTTTTCTTCTTCACTTCTTGGTTTTTGTATGTAATTGAACCTTCCAAAGTCCCTTTCTGATCATCTTCCCACTCAATTCATTGCTGATCGGTAACAAGATTGACCTGCTGTCCCTTGGCTTCTGCTCTCATAACTTGTCTCAGCACTTCTTTGAGGACAATCAAATGCTCTATGCCCATACACTGCATTCATAGCAATCTCCATGAAATGTCCACTTATCCGCTTGAGCTTCAAAACATTTACTTTCCCATGAGGTATCAAACTCTTCATCTTCCTCCTCGTTTTCCCCATATGGAGAAGAGCTATTCTCTCCTTGCATGTTTCTATCCTCCATCACACCACTCCTAGCCTTTGTTGTTCTCAGTTTCCTTCTTGACAACCTCTCTTCCACCTTCAATGTATATTCATAGGCTTCCTCTATGAATTGCAACCTAACCATCCCAAACTCATCTTGTATGTTCAACCTCAAGCCATTTACATACCTTGCTATCTTCTCTTGATTATTTTCAACATGACCTCCTCAGATTATAAGCGTGTAGAACTCCTCTTTGTACTCTACTACACTCATATCCCTTTGCCTTAAATTATGCAACTTCTTGAACAAACTTAGCCTATAATTAGACAGTAAAAATTTACCTTTCAACTTTGCAACCATTCTTCCCATGTCTTGATTTTATCTTTGCTTCTTTAGCTGCACATAATCCCACCATAAGGATGCATACCCCTTCAACTTTGTGCAAGCAAACTTTATTGTCTTGGTGTCCTCCATTGACTCACAGTCAAAAGTAATTTTCCATCTCCATGATCCAATCAATTAGATATTTAGGACACAAACTCCCCTCCCATCTTGGAAATGGATTTCAACAATCTATCCTCTGGTTCATCTACCAAATCTTCAAACTAATTTTTTGTGGCTTCTCCTCCATCTTCATTCACATCTGCAACAACAATAGTGCCTCTACGTTGTGCAATCTCCATTGCATCCAATCTTACTTGGATTCCTCTCAACATCTTTGCCATACCTGTTACTCTTGGTGCTCTTCCTCCTCTTACAGAAGGTCTTCCTCTACGTGGCATTTCTAATCCTCACACAACTCTTTGCAATTGTAGAACTTCTACATCTGCAACAAACCCACTAGAGTCTCACATACTCAACCCACAAAGGAACAATGTTGCTTTGATACCAATTGATGCAGACGGGAATGCGGGTGGCAAGTTAATGACTACCTTATTCCCTAGCCTAGACTTACACTACCTCTCCAATGAACACACAAAGACACAAGCACTAAGACTTGAAACCAAATACACTCTCTATACTTTTTTTTTTTGAATTTGAAGACAATGCTATAATGACACACGCTCTAACACACTTGCTCTTATAGGGTTATTGAAACATTACTTGAAGAAAATAAACCTATACATAGTCTCTCATGGATTGATTTACTTTCTCACACTCACTTTTCTCCATGGAGAACTAATTCTCAAGTTAACTCTCTTTTTTGTTGAAGCTACTCCCATGACCATTGCAAATCTTTCTTTTACTTCTTTTGACTCTTGGAGTGCCTCTTCGAACTCTTAAGCATCTTGAAAATGCTCAACACTAACAAATCTTGGGTTATGGGCCATTACTCTCTTTTTTCATTCTTCGTTGGCGAAACCATTGCTTAATGCAAAAGGACGGAGGTTATGAAACTATCCAGGTGTTTATGTAACTGCCGCTTAACCCTTGGAATTCCACCTTGGAATTTTTCTCATAGTGCAAAACTACGTTACCAGATATGCCTATAAGCCCTAGCGGGTATGGGTATGGGGGACGGTATGGCAGCGCTACGCCTAGGGTACGCCCCAGCTCCCTGCGGGTACGGTTGGGTACGTTTGAGGATGTACTTGGGCATACCTGCAGGGGTTGGGGTGTACCTTGGGTGTAGGGATGGCGTACCCCCTAGAAAAAAAAGTATTTTTAATTTTTTCCTCCTTATTTTATCAGTCAAAGTCAAATATGGACCTCAAAAAATATTTTAAAGTGCATTTGCAACCCTAAAAGCCTACGTTACCAGATACGCCAGTCCAGGGTTTTAGATACGCAGGAAGCGACGATACGTTATGGAGCGGGTACGATATGCGAGGGATATGGCCAGGGCACGTCTTGCCCCCTGCGGATACGGCCGGATACGCCCCCGTGGATCGACAAATTAAAAATCATTTTAATTTTTTTTTCACTTTAAAAAATTTTAAAGTCAAAAGCGTAACCCTAAAACTTAAAAGGGTAAAACTGTTGTGACGCTCTTTGTTCCTTCCGTCTTTCGCTGCCTGTCTGCGACTTTGCGTTTGTTCCTTCCGACGAAGCGCCATTGTTGCCATCCACCGCTGTTGTTGCCGTTCGCTGCTGCCATCCACTGTTGCCGTCGTCATTGCTCGCGGGGTCCAGGTAGGTCACCATAGGTTTAATTTTTTTTTCTTTTAGTTTTAAACTTTTAAGACTTAAGTTAATAATAATAATAATAATATAAGTTTTAACTTTTAAATTAATAATAATAATATATATTAATATAGTTAATATTAATATTTTTTTTCTTTTAAGTTTTTTAATTTATAATAGATATTAATAAATAATATAGTTAATAATAATATTTATATTTTTAATATTTTAACTTTTTAATAAATTGATTATGTTTTTAATTTTAATAGTAATTGTTTTTTTTTTAGTTTTAACTTTTTACTATTAAATTTTAATAGCAATTTTTTATTTTGTACCAGGACTGGAGTTATAAGCTTATACGGATTTGTTAGAAATTAGAATGTTTCAGGGCGCAAGTGCTAGTTCGGTGGGGCAAGTGATAACCCCCAAATCTGATCCACGAATGCCCCTTTGGAAGTATGTGACAATATTAGAACAAATACCTGCTAGAGGGTGTTTTCATTGGCTTTGCTCAAAGTATAACGGTAAATTCAAGAGTTCGTATAGTCGAGTGAAAGTTCATTTGTGTGCGATCTCTGGCACCGGAATTAGAATTTGTGGTGGGCCAAGCATAGGTGGAAGGCCGGGAAAGGGCTTGCCACAGAGAAAGATCGTTGCATACATCAAAGAGCAAGAAGAGGCAGACGTTGTTGTGGGGCAAAGATCGAAGCATCCTTTGAGAAAGAAAGGATCACCACCTGTTGATCCAGCTCGTGCTAGTGTGGTGACCCCATCAAACCCCTTTATTGTAACACTCGTTGTGGCGGAAGAGGAAGAGGATTCACCTCTTGGTCGCAAGAGAACAAAAGATGCAGGCCCATTGGAGAGGGCATTCCAAAATGACTCCAGGGAGATAGCGGAGCAGAGCATCGCGCGTTGTATTTACGCATGTGGGCTGTCATTTAATACTGTTAGATCACCATACTGGCAGGAAATGGTGAGATCTATAAATGTTGCCCCTAAAGGGTTTTTCACCCTAGGTTATGAAAAGGTGCGCACCACCTTATTGACAAAAGAAAGAAAACACATTGAAGATGCATTGAAGCCCATCAGGGATTCATGGATCGAAACATGGGTGTGCATTTCCGATGGATGGAAAGATACGGCAAATAGGCCATTGATTAATGTGATTGCAATGAGCCCTAAAGGGGCAATGTTTTTGAAGGTCGTTGATTGTGAGGGGCAAGTGAAGGATGCACAATTCATTGCTAACATCCTGATAGAGTCCATTGAAGCAATGGGGCCTCAAAACATTGTTCAAGTTGTAATGGACAATGCTAAAAATTGCAGAGCTGCGGGCATGTTGGTTGAGGCAAGGTATGTGCATATATTTTGGACATCTTGTGTCGTTCATTCCCTCAACCTTATGTTGCAAAAGTTGGGGACAAAAATTGATTGGATCAAACAAGTCTATGAGGAGGCGAATGAGATCCAAATGTTCATAACCAACCATCACATGTCTCAAGCCATCTTTAAGACCTTCTCAAAATTACAGTTGTTGAAGGTAACTCTTAATTTAATTTAATATTATAACTTATACGTTTGTAATTTGTAGTGTTTTTATTTTTGAACAATTATTTAAGTTTATTAATTATTTCAATTTGTTTTTATTTTGTATTAGGTTGCTGAGACTCGATTTGCCTCACACACCATTGTCTTGAGACGACTTGTTAAGGTGCGTGAGGCATTGAGTAGCATGGTCATCAACAACTTTTGGGGCGTATGGAGGCAGACAAACAGTGAGAGGGCCACAAAGGTGAAAGGGTGGATTCTTGATGATGCATGGTGGGAACGTGTGGAGTATTTGCTGAGTTTTACTGAGCCCATCGTCAGCATGTTGAGATATATGGACATGGATCATCCATGTTTGGATGAGATTTATGATGGAATTGACTCAATGATTGAGAACATTAAATCCATCATAAATGCTAAAGAGCAAGATCCCACGGAGAAGTTCTTCAAGGAAGTGCAGTCGAATCTCATTGAAAGGTGGAACAAAATGACCACCCCATTACATCTTCTTGCTTTTGCCTTGACACCCAAATACTACAGTGTAGAGATTCTTTCTTTGCCCAGGAGGGTCGCACTGTATAAGGATGTTGAGGTTGCCGAGGGATATAAGGCAACATTCTCTAAAATCTTTTTCGATCCAGAGGTAGAAGACCAAGTTAGAGAAAAGTTTGTGCATTTCATATCCTCGGTGGGTCACTCCCTTGGTGCTATCCGTGACAAGTACAAGATGGATGCTCACTTTTGGTGGTACCTCCATGGGCAAGCATCCACCCACCTTTAATCACTTGCGATAAAAATTCTTTCACAAGTAAAATTTTAATTTTTTTATTCTACCATTCTTTTGACTTTTTCGATGTTTTGTTTTAAGTTTTAAGTTTTAGTCTTTTAATTTTTAATTTTTTATAAATTCTAATTCTCTTTGTGGCTTCAATAGGTTGTAAGTTCTTTTTCAACTGAGCGGAGTTGGGGCAGCTATGGCTTTATCCACTTAGTTAAACACAACAAGTTGGTTGTAAAAAAGGCGGAGGATTTAATTTATGTGCATTCCAACTTACGTCTTTTCTCACATAAACCTCAATACAAGGAAGGGCCAACAAAGTTGTGGGATGTGCAGCCAGAGACTGCTGATTTAGATGCCTCCTTTACATACCTTTCTTTATTTGACACGGAGCTAGACAATGCTTCACATGACTTGCATAGTGGAGCTAGTGGGAGTGGCACTGTTACTGCTTGTGGTTCTAATGAACCACATGATGATGAAGACATTGCAAGGGAAGAAGCATATACTATATAGTGAACAATGAGAACGCTGATTTGTTTCTATTTTTGTCCATACATTGTAACATTTCCACCATGTACTTGTTATAATTTATAAAACTAATATAAGTTCGACTATTGAATATTATGATATTTGGCATTGAGTTATGAGTATATATTTTGTGGTTATATAACTTATTTGAAGTTAATTTGTTTCCTCTATGCATATTATGTGGTTAATTTTGCTTATATGACTATATTTTTATATTTTTAATTATATATATATATATATATATATTTTTTTTTTTTTTTTTGTACAGTCGTATCCAAACCCCAAAAAAAAAAATTGTCGTATCCCCGTATTCGATACTCGTACCCGTATCCGTATCGGCAACTTAGCTAAAAACATGAATCACACTCATTTTATCAAAAGATAACAACACATTTACCTTTCATTGCATTTTTACCTCCCATTGCATATTTGTTCACTCTTGCTGTTTCAATGGCTGGTTGTGTTTTCAAAACGTGAACCTCAGTGGATTCATTTGTATCTTCTTTATTAGGGCTGTATATAACAGCTATGAAGGTTTGCCAGAGCAAGTCAGCAAGTCTTCCAGTTATTTGATCGTGTTTCAGCCTTGCCAAAATAAAGGGAATAAATTTCTGTAACATGATCAAGATGAGGGAGAGGTTGAAATCAATAATGTCTGTTTTTGCTTATCCTCTATGTCTTGAAAATATGGTTCTCCAAGACTCTTTTTGTGCAGTACATACAGTAAGATCATTTGCATAGGTATAATACGAAAGCTCAACTCATGAAAAAGCTCAAAGAAGAGAATAGGCCATGGTCTTAAGTTGATTTAACACCAGATCATCTCATTGTAATCTTCACCAAACTACAGAGAATGCATTTTCTTTTGTCTTTATTTTTGTCCATACATTGTAACATTTGCACTATGTACTTGTAATAAAACTAATTTACGTTCGACAATTGAATAATATGATATTTGGCATTGAATTATTAGTTTTTTTTGTGGTTATTTAACTTAGTATGTTTCCTCTATGCATATTATGTGGTTAATTTTGCTTATATGGCTATATTTTTAAATTTTTATATATTTTTTTGTACGGCTGTACCCAGCCGTACCCAAACTCCCCCCAAAAAATCCCTGTATCCATGTACCCGATACTTGTATCCGTACCCATATCGGCTACTTAGGTGCAAAACCCACCAACTTTTGGAGGTCATATCTTTGCATATGAACTTGGAATGAGATTCAATTTTTTTTGAAAGTGTATAACTATTTGAGGAGAATCCAAATCTGCAATCACATTTAGGTTTGGTTCATGCCCTTTTTGCCTATCCCCAAAACCTATCATTTTTATGCCTCAACAGACGTAGCCACTTCTTGGATTGTATTGATTCTTGAGAAACTTAACCAATCCACTTGGAACCATGTTTTTGTCTGATACTGATCTTTTCTGATATAGTTGATGCCTTTGAAGTGTTGGAGTGCCGGTGCTTCCCTTGGATCTACTTCTACCATGCCAAAACAATGAAAGGATCGACTAGTCCACACAAATATGCACCTACAATTTTTGGTTAGTGCAAGATTGGTTGTAGACCTTGGATGCCCCTGCATGATCATTGATATGCTTCGATTTTTCCTTTTGTGTCCTTTTCAGACACAAGCCTGTGCTCAAGCTTGACATGAGTACATGTGTCAAGTTATGGTTCCTAATTAATTTTATAGGTCAAGAATAGTAGAAGTGACGTCAAGATGTTCATCATCATCATTCAATTGTGCTCTAGGTGATATTGTCTTTATTAATTACACTCACACTGGATAAAGGCCTATTGTACAGCTTTCTGCATTGATGTTCAGATTCTGTACATTGTTTTGTCAGATTAGATCAGGGTTTTGTGTATCAGCACTAGTAGGCACCATTGACAACTTTCAATCAGATATTGTCCTAATTTAAAGCGTTTATTTCTTAATTAATCTTTTTCATCAGGGAGGTTGATTTGGGCGTGTTAGATGGACAGTTGACATAAGCAGTCCATGGTAACACAATGTCAACCTTTCAGTGTACTTCTATTCAGCCCATTATGTGTAAACATTTGTTTGCATATCATTATGGTCTTGTATCTGACTAGATGATTTTATATGCATGACTATATATATGATTGTAGAGTTAAATTTTGTTGAGATGAACATCTTTATTCCACAGGAAGGAGTGTATTTTATTGATTTATTTCTTTGATAATCACTGTATTGAATTTTTGACGTGTCTCTCCATCCGGAAGATGTTATTCCTTGGTATTGTTTTGTTTTAGCTACTTCATCACTAATACAGTTTGGATTATGTTCTCAGCTATTGGAGACATGCTGATGGATGCAGCTTCAGTTTTGGGAGGAGAAAACATACTCAAGATTCTGTCAAATAACCTTTTCCAAGTAAAAGCTTCTCTTTCCTATCATGGTTGAGGCTATAGGAAGTTCTTTGACAGACATCTGAATGTTTACAAAAAGGCCATTCCTCATTGTTCCATAATTTTTTGTAGCCGTATAATTTATTTTTCCAATATAGTCAAGGCACTATCAAAATTGAAGGCATCATATGCTTTAGCTGTTCCAGCTACCTTGCATTCCATAAATTCTATCAATGATTAGCGTCTCTGGAACCAAGTAGCTGATATAGAATATTGACAAAAATTACACTCCAACCTTTCCTATATGATTTGAAGCAGGCTGCAAAAAATGTTGGAAATGATGCAACTTGGGATTGGCGACCTTTAGAAGGTTCGTTATATTGTATTCGAGCTATATCAAGAGCAGTTCCTACATCAGAGGGAGTTGTAATGCCACAGGCAAGATATTCTACGTCCAGGAATTTGTTGTTTCCATGAAAAGTAATATTTTCTTAAATGGCTTCAAAACAATCAGATTCCAATGAATAATTTTTTTGAACCTCAAGTATTTTAGCTCTAATGTGCGTAAACTGTGAAAGTGAAAGGGTTATAAAGTGAACTGTAAAATTAAGTGCTTTTTTCATTTGTTCTCATGATCAAATTGTGTTCTAATGTCATTTTTGAAGTGCAGTTTTATGAGAAAAAATTCAATGAAATATTATCCTACTAAATCTGATGGTTGCAAAAACCATAGGACCTTTAGATTTAATCTACTTGGAAACTGATAGTTGATTGTAAAAAACATCCTTTACAATTGTGGCACGGATCTAGTGTTTTCTATTAATCTGAGGACATAACATAGGTTTCCCTTTCATATTCACATGTCAAATGATTATGTAGGTTATGGGCTTGCTACCAAAATTACCACTTCAGTCTCAACTTCTTCACACAGGTAAACTTTTGAGGTTATTCATGTGGTGAGCATCGGTATGATAGATATGCATATTAATATCCTTCAGGTTTCTTATTATTGATCAACAATACTATATAATTGCTTATTACAGCTTTTTGTTCAGGAGCTTCTGTCAAGACTGACTGATTGATTATGCATCTCTGGTTAAATTTTTTTGTTTGGATTGAGAGCTTACTCATGCATGATGTGATTCTACGATTGGATGCAGAATGTTTGACCATTGCGGGATATTCAAAATGGTTGGGAAGTGAACCTAGTGCACCATCATTAATGCCTTCCATTATAGAAGTTGTGATTAGAGGCATGACCACAGCACCAGATGTTTCAACTGTAGCTTCAATGGCACTGCGAAATGTTTGCGATGGTAACGCACTGGATATCTTTTTCTAGACTCTTTATTTTCGTTGTTAATGTGTAGAATGGTATCAGGTATATTGTGTCACTTGGAGACTACAAAAAAAATCCAATTGTTTGAGTGAGCTGTGCTTTGGTGCTGTTTTATACCTAGGCCCATGCCCATGTGCATAGCCTTTCTGAGTGATATGATAGAGAAATTTTATAATTTGCTGAAATATAGTCACAGGCTCACAACTAACATTTGAGATCCTCATTTCATGACCTCTGAAAGGTGCAAAAGAAAATAAAATGTTTTTCAGCCTTTAAAATCTCGTGCCATAATTATTTTCAGAATTAAAAAATGTTTCCTCTCACCAAAGAAGAAACAAGAACTTTTCTCAAGAGTTGTACTTACCGTGTTATCCTTACTGACATTTAGATAGGTGGAGAATACTTATATTCTTATTGCATCTCTGCTACTACACCTTTGATTATTTCATATTTTTAGGATTCCATTTTATCTTGTATCAGGAATTGCACTTCCTTCCAAGTCATTGTTGCAGCACTCTGTTTGCAACGATTTGACTTCCTGTAGGCCGAATTAATGTATTGAATATTTATGTGGTTAAGGATGTTCGTTTTAGGATATCAATGAATGTTGTTTCAGGTTTTGGGTTGAATCCTTAATCATGCTTGGGAATATGACAGCTTGCAGGGACAAGTTAGCTGGATCCCTAGAAGGTCTTTTAACTATTTATCACAAGGCTGTAAGTGGACAAAGTGATTATAAGCTGTCCAATGATGATACCTTGCAGCTTATTGAAGCCTTGAGGTAATGTGCTCATAAAGCCAGGATGCTAGTAGTACCAACCGCAAGTACTTCTTAATGTACTTTGGTTCCCAATTTATTTTTTCTAAGTAGCGTACTAAATTATCTTGCAGTATGGTTATAACTGCTCTTCCAGCAGAACATGCAAAAAGAGCACTGGAGTCATTATGCATGCCTGCAGTTGCTCCTTTGCAGGTAGTTTGGCATTTTATTCAAGATTTTTTTAAATTGGAAATATCTTTTTAGAATGTTCACAATGATAACAGTGAACTTTTCTAATTGCTATAGCAAGTTATAACACAACAAGCACAATCATCTCAACAATTGAGTGCAAAGCAGTACACCGTTCCCATTGATCGTATTGCAAACATTTTCAGGTATGTAGCAATGCTTTTAAGTTTTTCATGATATTTTGTTAATCTGGACCTGATTTTGATCAGCCCCATGGATGTTAAAATGTTTTTACTAAACATTTGGTAGGCCATGTTTGTAATGTTTGATTTTACAGATTTGTGAACCACCCTGAAGCAGTCACAGATGCATTTCAAAAAATGTGGCCCATATTGAAAGCACTCTTTAGCCGGTAAGTGTTGATTGGACTGAAATTTACATTTTTAGACTAAGTGAACATTTATTTTAGATTTTGATCTATTATTGTAATTTTAACTTCAGATATCTGGGTTTGCAGACAAGCTTGGGATATGACAACCATGGAGCGTCTTTGTAGGGCATGCAAGTATGCGGTGAGTAGAATTTGGGAGTGGGTAGAGAAATACATTATTGCTTAAACAGTTTCTTGGAGACAAATCTACAACAAGAATATTGAAGATTGTTTAATTGGCAACGTTTCTTCTTGCAGGTGAGAACATGTGGAAAGTCTATGGTAGTTATAATGGGTGATATGTTGCAGGAGGTCCAAATGCAGTATAAAACACACCATCAGTCTTGCTTTCTTTATCTTGCAAGTGAAGTAATTAAGGTAATTTGAAGACTTTTTTGTTATGCGAAATTTCATGCTTCTCGTTGGATCTAATAACATCCAAATCTATCAATGCACAGGTCTTTGGCAGTGACCCTTCATGTGCAAATTATCTAGGAGGTTTGATTACAGAGCTTTTTGGGCACAGCATAGGCCTCCTCAAGACAATTCAGGTTGGTTTATATTTTGCTTGCATTTACATATACAAACGATAATACTAGTGCAGCCAGGTAGAATAGTTTCTAATTTCTGGTATTTGATGAATTTTGATGTCAGGAATTTACATCAAGACCAGACATTGCAGATGATTGTTTTCTTTTGGCATCAAGATGCGCTAGATATTGCCCACATTTACTGATATTCTCAAGCATTTTTGCTTCTCTGGTTGACTGTGCAATGACTGGCATCACAATACAACACAGGTTAATTGTTAAATCCTGAATCTTAGGTGCTATCTATGTATTGCCCAGCAATGGTAGGTGAGCAATTGTGCTGGAATTTTTTTGTATATGTATCTCTAAATAGAGATGCTATTCCTACTTAATTCAAGTTTCATTGGACCATTAGATGACATATCATGCACTAGTTGTTAATACGAATATAATAGACAGTACTTCATTGCCTGTAAAAGAGAGAGAATCATCATTTAAATGAGAAGCCCTGCCATGTGGTCCTGAGCTATAAGTAGCAGAGACCCCTCTAAACCGAGGTATGACACTCTAAACAGAGATGCTAGGCCTACTTAATTCAAGTTATTTGGACCATTAGATGACATATCGTGTCCTAGTGTAAATAAGAATATAATGCACATTATTTCATTGCCTTTAAAAGAGGGAGAATTGTCATTTGAACGAGAAGCCGTAGCCGCTTCAGCCAAACTTATTTTATCTCCCTCATCAAACATGTTAGATATGTCACCTGGCTGATGGGTTTAGTTTCCCATCTGGCATCAGAAATAGAAAAATGAAGATACTCAAGAAGCGTTGTTTTGTGTTTGTTACTTGGGTGCAAGATCAAGTAGATCAGCCAAGTGAAGACTGATTTTTATGCTGTGTTTTGTTTTACAGGGAAGCATGCCAATCAATTTTGACATTTTTAACAGATATCTTTGATGTGGGAATGTCTCCTACTGGAAGTCAGTACTGCTCAGTTATTGATAATGTTATGCTGGCTCGTGGTGCAAACCTCACTAGAATTCTTGTAGCTTGTTTGGTCGGAGCTCTTCCAGAGTCTAGGCTTGAAGAGGTAGGAAAATTAACATAATTCTTTATTGAAGATTTTTTTTAATCTATTATTGAAAAATAACTAATAAAACATGGCAGGTGATATACGTGCTTTTGTCCCTGACACGGACATATGGAGGTCAAGTTATGAACTGGTCACAAGAGGCAATTAATTTGATACCAACAACGGCAATAACAAGTGAAGAAAGATCAACCTTTTTGCAATCATTATCATCTGCAGCATCTGGTCAGAATAGTCCTGGTTTTACATGCTCCCTTGAAGATTTATCAGATGTTTGCCGTCGCAACAAATCCATTCAAGATCAAGTACAAGGAGTATTGCAGCCTCTTAGACTGACTTTCTCTTGATTATTATTGTAAGCATGCAAATGACGTTGCATTTTGGTGGAAAGGAAGGCCCACTTTGGAGCAGGGGCTTTTCAAAGCTCCCTTTGCTGCCCTGCCCTGCCCTGCCCTGCCACACTCCTACGATTATTATGTGCAGCAATGGGTTGTGAAAGATTTTGGAAATTCTCATACAGTCAGCTAAGCCTACAATTCTTTAACTTATACAATCTTACCATTAATTGAAGGTCAGGAAGTGCCAAGTTCATATCTCATTTTCAAGCATTAGGTACATTTAAACTCTCTAGCTCTAATAAGGTTAATATCACTACTCGATCTCAAAATTTCTAACAACATTCATATCACTATTTCACATTATCAATCTCAAAATAAGGTTAATATCACTCTTTCACTTTTAAAACACTTCTATTTATTTGATATATTATTTTACTCTCATAGTGCATATTTTAAAGTTTATATTTGCAAATATTTGAATTTATCACAGCAGGAAATAACTTGTACTTTATTTTTTTTACAATCTTTGAAAATAATCGCTTTATAAATTGGGTCCCACCTCCTTCAAGTTGGCTAAAACTAAATTTTTAGAGGTCAAAAAGAAAATCTAAGTCTAACAAGGACAATGGCATCATTGGGAACATCGAGGGCATGCTTCATCTAGGTACTCTTCAAATGAAAGGGAGACATTCTAGTTATAATGATTTTCATCTCATTTTGGAAGTGAAAGCGAGATTCTTAAGTTATAATAATTATGGTTAAACAAACTACTCACATTGGGTACTCTTAAAGTGAAAAGGAGACTCTAGTCATAATGATTGTCATCTCATTTTGGAATGCATTTCAAGTGAAAGGGAGATTCGTAAGTTATAATAAATATTATTAAAGGACTTATTCACATTGGAAACTCAATCGATGTATCCAAGGCATTTTTTGAAAATCGCTCAAGTTAGTACATTGTTCCCTATTACCAACATTGGGAGCAGCTGTAATAAGCTAGTACTTTGCTAATACAGATGTGGTCCTAAGTGCTAACTTTGTTTATGGAGTCAAAATTTCGATAAAGCTAGTTTTAGGGTTTCAAGGGCTTCACCTTAAACTAACTTAATCTCAAAATATGCATTCAAGTAAGATGCATCGGTGCCACCCTATACCATCATATCTTTAACATTTTCTTTCTGTTTTTGAGATGGCCCACATGGTGGCCAACATGTGGCATTTTCTGTTGTGAAGGCATAGTTGTCTACTAGTTAAGGTTTTCAAGTACTATTGCTTTGTTCATCTCCCTTTGTTTCTCTTTGATTTCTTTAGCTTGGCAATTTGGGCGAGTTTTTGGAGAGTTTTTAATCTCAAAATTGGAGAATTGAAGGGTCTTTGTTCTATTCTCACCTCCTTTACGATGAAAATTTCTCTTTGTTTGATGGACCTTTTTTTGTTGTATTATCAACTCTTTGGTGTTAAGTGGTCTAATTTGAAAAACAGGAATTTCTCTTTGTATTTTTAACTTGGCAATTTGGAGAGTTTTTGAGGAGTTTTTAATGTCAAAATTGAAGAATTCAAGTCTTTGTTCTATTCTCACCTCCTCTATGAAGAATGCAAATTTCTATTTGAGTGTTGGTTTCCATGATTAAAAATAATAATTGATAGATTGTTTTTTGGTTGTATTAGTGAACTCTTTGGTGTTAAGTGCTCTGCGTCCTAAAAAGAGAAATAGTTTTGTAGAAGGCCCTGACTTTTAGATTTATTTGGTGCAATTCTGGTGGAATAGTTTCTTTACTTGTTTTGGAGTTTTCTGATGCAATTGTTGTGGAATGGTTTCTTCAATCATTTTAGAAATTTTTGGTGCAATTCTTGTGGATAGTTTCTTTATTTTTTTAGTTTTCTTGACTGAAGAAGCAAGTGGAAAACTTGGGAAGCCTCAAGATCCTTGCCACCTATACAGAAAATAACTAGGATATTCATGCATAAAATTTGTGTGAATAGTTTCTTCAATTGTTAGAGTTTTTTTTGGTATAAATCTTGGGGAATAGTTTCTTTATTTGCTTACATTTTTGACTGAAAAAGCAAGTGGAAAACTAGGAAAGCCTCAAGATCCTTGTTGCATGTACATAAAACAACCTAGCGTCTTCATGCATGAAACTTATAGACAGATTTCAAACAACAATTTGAATTCAATAAGATAACTGAAAGGAGAAAAATAATGAAATGTCTTTATAAGCTCCTCAAAAGAGAAAAATAATGAAACATAAATAATGAAATGTCTTTATAAGCTCCTCTAAAGAGGAATACAAATTCCTTTTGATGCCCTCATGCACACTCAATTCTTTCAAAGAGGTCTCCCATAAAGTGTGCAAGAATGAAATATTTATATAAAAACATTAGGAGCCTTAGAAAAGCCCTATTGGTTACATTAAATCATCTTGTTTCTCCCAGGATTTCTATTGGCTTACTTATTCAAGAATATTTTTTTTATTATCTAATTACTAAAATAAAAATGATAGAATGTTCTAAACTTAGGTTAAAATAACTATCATAAGTAAACTTAAGACTGGAGCAAATAATGCTCTACACCGACGTACCCCTTAAGTGCAACTAGGGGGGTGGATACACAAAAAGAGCTTTATACTTCACATGAGATTTATACCTCACATATAGGACTTGACAACTAGGCATCATTAGGTACCCGTGTATAGTAAAAAAAACTCTTTGAAGGAAGTTGGGCTTAAGAATACCCCCCAAAGACTACTTCATGTCAAGTGTTGAAAATGATAAAGGAAAATGAGCCAATAGTTGAGTGTTAATGACAAGGGCCTTTTCTCGAAAACTAAAGAAGGTCCACTTGCATTAAATGATGTGTCTACCTTCGGCAAGAGGAAGAGTAAAAGATGTGTATTGAAATTCTGCCGACTCAAAGACATGATAAGGAGGGAATAACATGATCTTCTAAATTGACCCGATGTTGAAGTGTGACAAAAGAAGGCTAGAAAGATCTGCACTAAGATTTGAAAGAGTTGTCACTGAGCTAGAATCGACAGATGGATGACATGGACAACGCACTGGATGAATGTCCATGTGAAGTGGAACGTGTATCACATCAACCATTTGTTGGCATAAAATGTTGTTTGCACCATAGTCATAGGTTTTTAAGGTGAGTGAGTTATCCTATAGTACCATTATTAGATATTTTCTCTATTTTCATATTAGTAAAATTAGAAAAGTGGGATATGAAGGAAGCATTCTAATTAGATTAGAGAAATTATTTGTGCCAAACATAAGTGAGTATGTTGTCACTTGGCCAATAGGAATATTTTTGGGTTTAGTCTTAGGATTCTATAAATACTTCATACTCTCTCACCTAGAAGCCATTGTAACTAGAAGCCATTGTAAATAGCTCAAACATACTCTCTCACCTGGAAGCCAATGTAAATAGCTCAAAACTATGTTAGAGGAGCTTACGAAGAGTCTTTGGTAGAGTAGATTCAATATTCTCTCTCAAAATTATGTCATTTTCATTTTGTAGTTTTTTAGTATTTGAATAAAAATTTCAAGTTTTGGGGTTGTTTCATGTACGATTTCATTGTAGTACTAGAAAATATCTTGACATGCTTTTATGTGAGTTGTGGAACTATGTGCTCTTCGTTTTATTTCTGCATGGTACCAAAGCATACTATTTGCAAGTCTCTGTCTTGTTGAATAAATCCAGTCCCTGAAGAGTGAGGAAGTCAATGCTTGAAGCATTCTGGTTGGCATCCTTCTCATTTTATGGTTTTCTCCCAAACCCTTGTTTTTCTCTAATTGTTTTGTTCATTTTCTGAAAATTGTCATAAATTTAGTTCCAAAAAATTATAGATTTTTTATGGAACATTTACGGTTTAGAATTTTAGGGGTAGCATATTTGGTTTTGTAGGCTTTCTCAAAAAAAACTAAAAGGGGTTTTTGAAGTGTTTTTTCAAGGTTTTCCAAGAGCTCTAGGAGAGGGACCAATAGTTGGGAACCCTAACTTTGGGTCCCACATCCTTCATAATATGCCACCTCATAACGTCAAATTTAGGATTTAGATAGTATAATAATTTTTTAGTATAAATATGTCATCTGGGAAGCAATTTGACTATATTTGAAGCTACGTCACCATTTCTACGTCGATATGTCATTTATAAGTCATTTTATAGGTATGACCAATAGTTGGGATTGATATGTCTAATAATTTTTTAAAATTTGACCAATAATAAAATACAAAGGAGTACATTATTTTTAAAAAAATTATGCAATGAGGGCCCCTGTGTAGTTAATATGGGTCATTAATATGCAATAGAAGGCCATGTTGGAAGAATGTGGGTCATTAATATGCAAAGAAATGAAATGTCGAAAGATACTTGGAACCCTTTGTTTCCATTAATGTGGTGAGTTAATGTTGCCATGCACGCCTTCTACAACCTGTTCATGTGCTTTTTCCAGTCACTCTCCCTAAATGTCATGGAACCCAACCACCTCTTCTACAAAATGTAACTTTTCATAAAGATTGTAGCGTCAACATGTTGGAGGGATGAAACATTACCCCTAGCGTCAACATGTTTCACATGTGTGTTTCCTATAATTGAATCCATAACTGTGTGTGTTATTGTTTTTGCATGCCTGCTATTGTTATTGTTTCTATATGTCTTTTGTTTTTGTTTGTTTGTTTGAATAGAATCGGGTTTAAACTTTGGGTGGAAGAAGGTGTGGACTACTAATGCTCCATGGGTTCTTTTACATCTAAGTCAATTTTTACAGGGATGTTGATGGTGGTTGTAACATCATGAAACAAAGATTAGCATCAGTTAGTATAAATCTAAATGAAATTGAAATATATAACTAATAGAAGCATGTGTTCTTAGATTCAACAAGACAAATAAATGCAATTACAATTGTAAAACAATACTAGTTGTACCTTTGCTTTCCTCTTGACGAATTTGGATGTGCTTGGAAGTGATGTAGTTGTAATTCTTGGTGGATGCACATGATTAAATGGACATCATAACCCCCTTGCAAATGAATGATTGGATAGGATGAGTGCTTGGCTTGATTTAAGATTGGCTCTCCAAAATGTCAGAACTTAGTTGTGTTATCAAGAACTTGCTATAAAATGGAGGAGGAACCATTTATTTATAGCTTTGGTTGATTCATGAGAGCCATTGATCTTGGTTAGAGATCAATGATGGAGGATTGGTCCTCCTCCTCATAGGATTGAGTGTTTAAAAAGAATGTTTGAGTGTGTAAGAAGATGCAATGATGAAGGCTTGGAGTCTGTAAGAGCATGTCATAGCTCTTGCTTGCACACTTGCCTCTTTGCATAGGATTTTGTGTAGATTGCCATGGAAAAGGGGAATGATGTCATGGTGTCAGGATTTATTGAATTTAGGAATTTAAATAAATATGAATTTTCAAAACCTATGGAATTTATCATTAGGGAAGGATTAGTTAATTAATTTGGATTAATTAGCTAATGGAATAGGATGTGATTTTTGGGGGGTTGAAGATATTTAAGGAATAAATGATTAATTGACTAGGGGGGATGAATAGTGAATTGTCTAGAGATGTTAGTGCAGATAGAAGACCGAATTAGATGATTGAAGGATGATGTTAGTGCAAATATAAGATTCATTAGAAATTAATCCCTAGTAATATGCAACATGATGTATTTATGTACATGTCATATTTTATCATTTTAATCTATCATATCCAAGACAAATGATCAAAACATAAATATAAGGAGGGAAAGAATTCAATAGTCTTGACTTAATACTCTCCCTCATTTTATTCCTTATCATAATCCTTGAAAAGGTCAAAAAATAAATAGCTTTTTTTACATTGTATCCTCAAGGTAAGAGGAGCTCGTCCATTTTCTAATCCCATTCCTTCATGTACTAAAATTTATGAGAAAAAGAACATCACAAGATGATAGCGTATGTTTTGTTAGCATGATTATAAAACAAGGTGATGATAGTTGAAATTGACATGAAGCATCCGATTTTAAGTGTCAACGTTCTCCCCCTCTTTGAAAAGGCATTACAAGGCACGATAGAGTAACGACTTTTCAAAGATAGAATAAGTCAAAAAAAGAGGATGAAAGTTAGATGATGATGGATGAAAGAATGTGATGGATGATGCCTCCTTGATAGAGCATACGAGGAGGAAAGATGCATATGGGATCTCAAAAAATAGAGGAAGAGGTTAGAGGGAGAGGATGTGATTGGAGAGATGAGATTTAAACCATGGATGAGATTCACTCACTTGAGCTAATGCTTGCATGCTTTGATGTTCTATGATGATGGATTGATTTACCCTAATTAGGGCAAATTTGGGAAGGATATATCCCAAGATAAGCTGCACCCTTTGATTTTATCCAAACATGGCAGAATTGGGAAGGATATATCTTGAAAATATGCGGGCTTAGATTGGGAATGATTCATCCCAATGATGAGTTGCATGCTTGATTTTCTCTAAGCAAGGTAGAAGCTACGAACTTGGATTGTATAGATGATTGATTAACTAACTTATTGATTGATTTGCAAGCATAGATCAAGGATTTGACCAATTGCATGGATTAAGGATGAGGTGATCAGGTTGAAGGGATGATAGGAAGTTGATAGGTTGATGTAGAAGTACGTAATGATGGTATAACGAATTTTCAAAAAATGAAGAAGTTGCAAAAAATTGGGCACACAAGGATGCCTCAAGCGATGTAATAACGATTGACGAATGATGTAATTAGACATAGATAATTAGTTAGAAGAAATGATGGAAAAAAGAATAAGAATGGGAATGGAAATGGACATAAGAACAAGAATGGCCAAGCTAAACTCAAAAAAATCATGTGACTGAGTGTTGCCTACATAGTCTGAATGGACCTCAGGCCGATGTAATTTTCCCAAGAAGGGAGGAATGTGATGAAGAATGATGGATATGAATTGATGATTTGAAATTGACTTGGTTGAAGATGGATATGATGATTGGAATTGGATTTTGCAAGGGGATATACTACCATTTTAGCACAGTATCCACATGATTTGCAACTTGATTTTTGATTTTGCACACGATAATATGCATCATGATATAAAACACCATGATGACCTGATCGTAATGTGTGTAACGAGTAACCCCCTATCCAACAAACAAATGACACAAATGCACCATGATATGGAAAAATCAGATGCACTATCGTCATATGTCAATGGATGGATTCAAGTACAAGTGCATGATGGGATTATGGAAAAACCATAATGAAAATGTTTAGTGCATGTAGATTGATTCAAGGTATCACATGAAAATCAAACAAATAGGTTGGCAAGCAAACACACACAAACCTAAAAACAAAATCAACATAAAGTATCTTGTCATTAATCAAGTCAAAAGTCCATGTGTGGGGTTCGATGATACTGATAGTTAGATGGTGCCCCATGAAAATATACATGCAAGGGGATGAATTTAGGAAGGGCATATCCCAGTAAAATAGGATTGATGATTCACCCCAAACAAGGTGGATGTGGGAATGAAATATCTCAAAAAGATGGAATGATTGGATCAATGATTCTGATCAGATTTAGGACAAAGACAAATGTTTTTGGATTTTGTGGATTTATATCTTTTATAGATTTTTGGCCTTTTTATTTTTTAATGATTTTTTGATGTTTTTCAATTTTTTTTATCATTTGATGTTTTGGATTTTTCTGATTTTATGATGTTTTTGGATTTTTGGATTATCTGATGTTTTGGATTTTTATGATTTTATGATATTTTCTGGATTTTTGGATTAAGTATATACAATGGGTTTTATGGATGTATATACAAGGGTAACTAGCAAAGAGGAAACCTATTCTATCACTATGATGAGAGATGATAACAACTGAAACGAATTCAACATGATGTTGGATGATTTTGGACGAAGATGAGGGACAATTAGGGATGATGAGGTATGGATTAGGGATCTCTAAGGACCATGTCACGAGGGAACAAATTGTCTAGTTGTGAAAGTGTTGGTCAGAGGATTATGCCAAAATGGGTTTATAACAAGTCTCGAGACTTCTTCCACTTCTTATCAAGGTCAAAATAGGAAGAAAGGATGGATATGAGGATGATGTAGGATGTTTAGGATGGATAAAGATGGTTGAATATGATTTGGATGAGATGTGTAGGACAAAGTATTTGGATGGGGATGGGTCTGCCCCCAAGTGTTGAGGTATGTGCAGACAATAGATTATTTACACATGGCATCAAAAACCTGGTTTTAATCATGGTACTTGCCCAAGTTTCATAAGCATGGTTTTCACAATTGGACATATTATTTCTCTTTCTCTTTTAAGATTTTTGATTTTTGATTTTTTTAAACTTTTTGACTTTATTTCTGCAACATGGTATCTTTTAGGTGTGTGCTCCAATGATGTCATCATAAACTTTGTTGATTTCCAAATTGGCTTCTTCCAAATTAATTAGGATTCCATCATAGCCCCTACACTAGAGGGTGTTTCCAAGGATGGTGAAGAGGAAGGCATATTGGATGGAGGATGTTTTTTGATTGCATGAAGGATTTGGAGGTGGGATGTGATCATGATGTGAAGGGGGATTGGGACCAACAATCTCACATTCTGAGAGACTGAGAGTATCCATAAATTGTATGTTTTGGGGATTTCATTTTGCTTGGATAGTTTATGCACCTTGTGATTTGGAATTGTCTTGAAACTATGTTGACATAGGAGGGACATTGATTTGCCCATCCATTGACGTGTTTGAAAGGTTTTCACAAATAGAATTTTCTTGTTTTTTTGGACTTTGATTTTGATTTGGATCTGATGGTGTCTCAAAGAGATTTTCATTAAAGGATATTGATTTTTTACTTTGATTTTGATATAAATTATCCCATAGTGCCTCAAGGAGGTTTTCACTAGGGGACGTTGATTTTGGATTTTAATTTGCTAGATTATGATTTTATTTTGATGGAGGAATGCTTTTTGTTCCTTGGGGTATGTTGATGTTGTTTTATGCTCTTTTCGCTAGATGCTAATCATGAATTTTACCATTCTTTGATTATTATGGAAGAAGGTAGATGGAAAGTCATTTTGTCGATCCCAATTAATGGATGTGAAAGATTGAATTTCAAGATGGTGGAAAGGATGGATGATATTTTTAAGAGGGTGGGTGGTAGGATGGTCCTCATAAGGAATATGAATGGAGCTTGTTTTAATTTTGGATGAGGCATTCTTAGAAACTGTGAAAGTGTCATACATATCTTTATGTGGATTTACATATGGTTTGTAGACGATGTCATGAGATCCTTTGTGTGCATGTACATGTATGGGTATGATGATGCCTTGCTCATGGAGGCTGAAGCCTTTCCCATTGTAGTTGATGATTTCAAGGATTATGCTTTCTATAGGATATTTATTACTTTAGAAATAAGCCACGATGTTGTTTCCATGTAACTGTTGGGGTTCTATATTTGTACCCTAGCTGAGAAGGGGATTGTTCAGGTCCTCTGCTCAAATCTAGATGAACATGGGATTTACCCTAGGCTATGGGCCACTTATCACAAGGTCAGACCTCTGGCGAAGGCTGGATTCCTTTTGGATCTATCACCTAAACTAAACTCTAACTGGGAAAAGGGAGAGAGAAATGGGTAACAAAGCATAAAAACATGTAAAGGAGGTGATGCACGAGTAATGAAATTGTTCATCCACTCTATCTAAACTTATAAAAAACACTAATGAGATCAAATCTGCAAATCCAAATGCTTGTTTATGCATTATTATTTCATGCAAAGGTTCATCAAATGATGAAAACCTAAGGGAAGTGATGGAGAGGCTTGATTCAAGGCACTAACCAGTCAGTATATCCACTTGCTAGCTTTAAACAAATGACATTTGACACTAAACATGACCTGCAAAACAATATAATCTAGTATCTAGGTGAGATCAAGATTTGACAAAGGAGAGATTTCCACCACATATGCAAATCAATCTAACATTTACACACTATACCAGAATAATAAAATATGAAAAGAGTCCTTTATTCATCTCAAGAGGTTACAAAGATCAAATCTGGGCAAAGTCTAGTCATACCCAAGAGAGGGATTGCCAAGTCATTTTCAAGGCTTAAAGGCTATATTTATAGAAAAAAGGAGAGAGGGGGAACTGTGCATTGGAAAAGGCCCAACCACTTCTGATGGATTAACACCAATTCGAGGATGTGATCTCATGACCTTATCAATAAGGAACAAATTATAAAGCTTTTGTAAAAGAATTGAATACTCCATGATCTTTATCTGGCCACCAGGTCATCATCTCGGGATTCCATGCCATTTTCACCTAATCTATTGACAAGGACCAGCCCTTCGTACCTTGGAACTGAAAGATATTCTTGGTCTATTTTGAATGGCTAGATGTACCATTTTATCAAGGTTGTAACTAAGTATAGATCTCTTTATAGATTGAAAACCAATCATATTATTGGTTTTCCTGTAGCTCAATGCTTGGTCTCATTTTGAAAACCAAATATCATCCTTTGAATGAATAGGTCTAAAAGACCATTCCTATCTTCAAGGAGATCTACTAACAATGCTTGTTTTTAAAATATTCACCTTGAATTGACCCAAATCATGCTTGATCTCTGTTTCCTTTGTATTAGCCTACTTGGGTAGAAAAAACTATCTCCTCGACCTCTATTGAAAGTCCACTAGGCTCGATCCTGCTTATTGGTTATCGAATGCTGACTCAGGCTATTGACTCTTTGACCCTATTCACTTTGTTGATCTTCTTGTGCATGGATGACCACAAGCCATCGATCTTCTTCTAGGATCCATGTGCTTTTGACACTTATCCTTGACTCATTAGCTCCTTAGATTCACTGACTTCTTGACCATCTATGCACCATCCGATCTTGATGAGCGATTAAATGCAAGCCCTTAGATCTGCCTAAGACTCACTACTTGAAACCCAATGGCTCTTTATTGTGTCTTAAAATTGATGTCTATGCGAACGTCATTTGATGTCTGCATGGATGTATTTGACATCCTACAAATTGTCAATTTTAAGCTTACATGATTTTTTCTTGAGATTTATTTTGACATCCACGCGATCATCATTTGACATTCACATGAATGTCATTGACATCCTATAGACCATCAAATTTAATCATAGATAAAAAATTTCCTGAGCTTCATTTTGATGTTAGCGCAAATGTCTTATGTTGTAGGTCCAACTTTGAAGGCCTATAACTTGAAGTGCAAAAGTCATGGAGGCACCAAAGTTTTAGGAGATGTTCTTGAAATTGAAAGGGATAAACCCATTTGATCCACTGGTCCCAAAGCCTTCTGAGTGAAGATATAAAATGCTCAAGTTGACTGGTCTATATCTAGTTTGCATGACATCTTGACGACATTCTAGCTTATTTGGCTAAGTATGGAAAACCTAGCAAAAATGCCTAGGATCCCAACTTTGCATGTTTTTTTAACTTCATTCATGTTTTAGTGAATGATTTAGAACTTGGCACATAGAAACTTGGGACCAAGATGAACAAACCCACGTGATTAATTTTCGCTATCACTATCGTACATGGATATAGAATCAGCAAACTACCTACTTAGACTTTATATCAATGGACTCAAATGTCAAGATGGACTCAAAGAAAAATTAGATGGATCCCTTGCATTTACATACTCATTCCAAGCAGTGTTGACATCTTGTAGGGATTCTAAAACTTATGGACCTGTCCTTAGAAGATGATAAATTACACTTTAAATGGACTTAAAGTGTTTCAAAAGGTTTTCACTCTGCATGGTCTGATTTGGGTCCATTTATTTAATCCATAGACCTGTTCATCTTGAGTCATTGGGCCATGCATATTTTTGGTATGTAGACCAAAATTTGGTCAACATCTTTGGTGACTTGGCTAGGTAGCATGCCTGCTATGCTTGAGAACTTGGACCATATACATGACTCTAATTCATAACAGATAATACATGGACCATTTACATGACGGTAAGCCAACCTCTTGATTTGCAAAGAGAATGGAACTCCACCAAAATAGGGGATAAAATAAAACAAAGTAGGGAAATTATCCTAACAAAGTAAATGTGCAAATAAAGCACTTATTTGGGACAAAATATAAATAAACTAATCTAATTAACCATGACAAAACATGATCCACCTAGATCAAAAGGGGAATTCATGAATTTGCTCATTACAAAAGATGATACAAGTTGCAAAGTAGGGGGTTTATTGTACATGACCTTTGAAGAGGCCCTCTTTTTGCCAATTATTTCTATTAACATCTCCTGAAATGAGCCATCAAAAACAAACCAATCACTAACAAAGACAAATTCATCTTGCATTTCTAGATCCTTTTTATGTTGTTTGTCAACTGCCACCTTGTCGAGTGACATCTTATCTATGCATTGTCCTTGAGTGACCTTATCCTTCTTATCAACTGTTGCAAGTTCATCAAGCTCTTCAAGGAGCTTTGAATAATTAACCCAACCTGTATCATGATCTTTAATAGGTGCCTCTCGATCAGATTAATGATAAACATGCTCTCTAATGGTTAACATATCTTTACAAAGTTCTTCAATCTCTTGCAAAGACTCAAAATACAACTGCCAATCATCTTTTTGTTCTTCACTTTGATCAACCTGAATAAGATCATTTTGAAAGGTATCTTGATCTTCCTCTAGTGGAGAGATCTCAACATCATTTGTGACATCAGTCTGTACCAATTTCTCATGGATTTCTTCTAAATCAAGACCATTCTTATTCTACATACCTGAGATAACTTCTTCAATATCAGCTACAGTCTCAGTTTCAACTTGGATTTCAAGTGGAGTATCAATGAATAAATCTTCATCATACACACTTGAAGCATCTTCTTCACATTCTTCAAGAACTTGATTTGTAGATGCAACCTTTTTCTCTATTTCCCATAGAACAGGTTCCTCTTAAAGAAGGGAGATGGTGGGAGGGTGATGAAATTCATTTGCTTGAGAGTAAGTATGAAGCATGGGAGATTGATTAGGATCAGATTTTGGGATCTTTGGGGCAATGGAATAATATAGGGGATCTTGAAGAGGAGGGAAAGAGAAACTTTTGAGAACTTATATATTTTGCTCCTTCCATTTGGCCATTACTTCATCAAGGTCTGAAACCTTTTTGTCCTCATGGAGAACTTGAGCTTGAGGGGTAAGTGGTGAAGAAAGGGAACTATAACTAGGTTTAGCCTCTTGAATAGGATTTTGACTCCAACTAGGAATATCCATTGGCTCACACTGAACATGGTCAAGAACTTTATGAGAATAAGGAACATAAGAAGGCTAGTAGGAGCGTTCTTGAGACAATTGATCCAACTAAATTTGTTGCCTCTC
Organism: Torreya grandis; assembly: GCA_037957365.1. NCBI lineage: Eukaryota > Viridiplantae > Streptophyta > Pinopsida > Cupressales > Taxaceae > Torreya > Torreya grandis. Next base: position 1,166,986 of record JARHVA010000430.1, read on the forward strand.
ACAAGCCTATGTTTTCTCTAATACAAATCTAAAAAATTCAAGCCTCTCCTCTACATCATCAGACACATTTTGAAACTGCTCATTCACTTCCTCATATTGGGAATCTAAACATAATTTTCTTGCATATGCTAGAAATTTAAGCTCTATTTCATCCATTCTCTCTTGGAGATAAGGATGCTCATGTACCACATCATATCCATATGGGAAAGGTGAAATCTGGTCTTGAAACTGATATGGTTCATAAGGAAGGTAAGAGTCATGCTCTTGATAATAAGGATCATGGGAAAATTGATAAGGCTCATCATAGCTTTGATAAAATTCTTGGTAAGGCTGATTTGGCTCATAAAAAGGCTCATATAGATCATGACAAGGCAAGATTATTATTGATGAGATATTCATCTGTGAGGAGGATATATTTTACAAATGAAGTCTTACCGAATTGATAAGATGTTGATGCTGATGTTCATTCTGATTCTGATGTTGATTCTAATGTTGACGCTAATTTACTATGTAGGATGGGTCTGTCCACATGGAAGGTGTTTTGATTTTGGTTGTCTACAAGTACCATTGTCACTTGGGGCATGTGATGTTGGGTGTTGGATGGTTATATATATGATAGGAGATGGGGTGATAGGCCAAGGATGGTGTTATCAAAGATGAGCTCATCAATGATTGGTAGTTCTTTGAAGACAAGTGACTAGTCAAAGATAGGTTGACCAAAGATGAATGATTGGTCAAATGATGGTTCATCAAGTATTGACTCTTAAAATATGGATCCTTCATCAAATATGGGTGGGCCAAAAATGGTTTGGGATTGGTAACAGATGGGTGATTCAACAAAAATGGATTCATTGAAGAAGAATTGGTCAAGGATGGAGTGATTATATTAAACTTTACTTAGACATGAAGGAGTTTGATTGTGATTTGGAAGGGAATCTTGGCATATCCCTAATGAATGATTTTGAGAATTGGGTGTACCTTATTCTCACATAGACATAGATCCTTGAAGGGGTGATGGTGGGATATGGTTGGTTTGATGTGGCTTAGGAGTGGGATGATTATGATGGTTAGATTATAAAGTGTTGGATTTTGGATTGGCAAATGAAGGATAAATATGGGATGTTAGGTGGGATACCTATTAGCCAAGCTATTGGAGTTGGTCGATCACATTTTGACATTGGGATGGTGATGCTAGAATTGGATTGGGATTATGGATGTCTTGGAGTCTAACTTGAATTTGGATTAAATTTTGGACTTATTAGAATTTATCAGTTAAGTTCAATTTGGATTTAGATTTGATTAGGATTTGGTTGGATTTGATTTTTTATTATGATTTGACTTGATGTTTGGATCAATTGATATTTGATGTTTGGTTGTGTTTGATTTTGATGTAGATGTGATAAAGGATGGATGTTATGATTTTGTCGGTCCCAATCGACAGGTTGTGAGAGATTGAATGGAAAGATGGGGATGGGAATTGAATTTGGATGATTTGATTTTGACTTTGAATTAACTTGGTTGTGGGCATGATTGTTTGTCATTGAATGATTGAGCTGGATGTTTGACTTTTTGAATTGGTTTAGATGTTTAAATTGATTTGACTTCAGAATGTTGGCTTAGAGTTGATTTGAATTTTGAATTGGATTTTGAATTTGATTTAGTACAAATTGGACATTTTGCCTTCAAATACTTGGTTTCAATTGTTGACTTGATTTGATTTGGTCAGAGTTGACCTTGGATGTTTGGATTTGAATGTTGGGCTTGGTCAAAGTTGACTTGATTTAGATTTAAATTTTGATGTTAGACTTGGATTGATTGAATTTGGTTGATTTTGAACTTGTTAGATCTTGACTTTAAATTTGATTTGAATTGGTCAAAGGTAGATATTTGACTTATGATTTATCTTTGACTTTGGTTGACTTCATGTTTTGATTTGAATTTTTAATTCAATTTTGACTTTGATGTTTGAATTTGGAATTGATTTAATTGTGAATGTTAGACTTGGATATTTTGACCTGATTTCAGTTTATGATGTTTGACTTGGAATTTTTTAGTTGACTTTGTTTGACTTATGGAAGTTGAATTTATTTGACTTTATGTTTGAATTTTTGATGGATTTGACATTTGACTTTGAATGTTGGACTTGGACATTTTGACTTGGCTTGGATTTATGATGTTTGACTTGGAATTTTGGAGTTGACTTTGTTTGACTTAGAAAAGTTGACTTTATTTGACTTGATGTTTGAATTTTTATGGGTTTGACTTTTGACAGATATGATGTTTGAATTTTGACACACTTAGCTTTATTTAAAGTGTTTAAGGTTTATAATCAATACAAGTCTTGAAAAAATCAAATAAAAACATGCAAATGACAAGCTTTATGCTTAATATAAAAGTCATGCAACTCAACTAACAACCTAATGATCTACTCACGTAAAGTGGTGACTAGGTTAGTCTCCCAACACTCACTCTACGTCTGTATGTAACGAGCAATTTTTAGGACTATTGTTCCCCTTGCATTGATATTTATTTACAGTCAAGGGATTTTAAGCTTAGGCATAAACAAGGCTTTCTAAGTCAGTCCCTTATATCCCATATGGCACGATGGGGTCTAAGTTCATGGAAGAGGTCGATTGACACGCTGCACGAGAGAATCTAGTCTCTTTGTGCCCACCCCATCCATAGGATTTTAGTGAAGTGCCACCAAAATATTATTCCTTAAAGGGTGCTATCTAGGGCCTATATATTGGAGCATGAAAGCCCCTCACTTCATAATGGACTTAAAACATGAAAATGCTTAGCTAGTAATGATAACTCCTCCCTCAATTTCCATACCTTTCTAGAACTTGGGGTTGGTGCTAATGTTGGGGATGAAATCCTAGTCACTGAACCCTAAATACTTATGATTGTAGATCAAGGTCCAAGTCACATAGTTGAAATAAAATAGATTCACACTATTTAAGATTACCAATATCATCCAAAAGTGAAAGGGAAGAACATACATAACCTCCATCTTGGATACAAATAATCAATCTAAGCCATTTTTTATTCCTGGGAATCACCTCACGATATAAGGGAAGATAATACATATAGTTAGATTACACAAACACACACTCACACACTCAAACAAAAGAAACAAAGCAAATAAGCTTTTATTTTATACCCAAATTGAAAATGTGTGCTCAATTTTAAAGCCTAAAAACAACTTTGAGAGTTGTTTGATTGAGTTGAATGCTTTGATGGGCAAAAACTTGTAAACAATAGATTAATAGTTTGTTTGGTATAATTTTGATAGGTGTAAAATCTTACACAAATGTGTCAGATCACAAAAAACCAATGATTCTATAAAAATCAAAATGATTTCAGAGAAACACAAGAGAATTAAGCCATTGTGCAGGAAAACATAGTCAAAAAATAGAAAAAAGATTTCATCAAAATAGAGACAATTCTGTCACTCTAAAAATGCAAACTATGAAAAAATAGAGACAATTCTACTAAAATTTCAATGATTTCATCAAAATGAATATGATTTCTCCAACTTGCAAATAAAAACTTTCAAAAAAATGATTCTACCGAAATATGAACTATTTCATTGAAATTAAGACAATTCTACCAACCTGCAAACATAGACTATCAGAAAAATAGAGACAATTCCACTGAAATTTGAATAATTTCACTGATCTGTAGGACCATTCCTCTAATCTAAAAACACATACTCTAAAAAATTAGAAATGATTGTACTAAAATAAGAAAAATTTCACCGAAATATAAGACTATTTTACCAATATGCAAAACAAATAGACAAACATTTTTGTAAAAGACAATATGTTTCTGCCAAAGTTTCTCTGATTCTACTAAAGCTTAAAAAATAGGGTTTTTATCTAGTTACAATTATGCCAATCAATAGGTCTATTTTGTTATTTTCACAGACAATAATACTAATATGTAGGATGATTTTACCAGGAATCTGAGAAAAATATTAATGATTTTTTTGAAATTTTAGCTAGAAAATGTAGAATGGTTAGTTAATTAGGCTTAGGAGACTTCAAAGGTGATTGTAATATAGTAATAGTTTACCTTTACATTCCTCTTGGCAAATATGGATGTGCTCAGAAGTGATGGAGTCATGATTCTTGATGGATGCATGTGATTAAACAAATAACATAATCTCTTTGAAAATGGATTATTAGATTAGATGAATTATTGGATTGATGTAAGATTGGCTCTTTGAAATGGCATAACTTCATTGTGTTATCAAAACTTGATGATAATGGAGGATGAGCCCTCTATGTATAACTTTGGTTGATTGAAGATAACCATTAATCTTGGTTGGAGATTAACGGTGGAGGATTGGTCCTCCTCATCATAAATGAGGAGGATTATGTGTTGAAGAATAATGTTGGAGTGTGTAAGAGGATGTAATGATGAAGGCTTGGAGTGTGTAAGAGCATGTCATAGATTTTGCTTGCACACTTGCCTCTTTTTACAATATTTTATGTAGATTGCATTGGAAAATGGGAATGATATCATGATGCAAGGATTTATTAGATTTATGAATTTAAATAAATATAAATTCCAAAAGCTATGGGATTTATCATTAGGGAAGGATTAGTTAATTAATTTAGATTAATTAGCTAATGGAATAGGATGTGATTTTTGTGGGGTTGAAGATGTTTGAGGAAGAAGAGATTAATTGATCATGGGGGATGAATAATTAATTGTATAAAGATGTTATTGTGGATAGAAGACCGAATTAGATGATTGAAGGACAATGTTAGTATGGATAAAATCTTGATTAAAAAGTGATGTGATGCTAGATTATGGTTTGTTAGAATTATTAGAAGATGAGGTGATGATAGTTAAAATTGACATGAAATGTTTGATTTTAAGTGTCATCAACCCTGAAGGTTTTCATTCACACACTGGTAAATGTTCTTGATTTTTAGCAAACCATATCATTTTTTATGAGTTCAATGACCATGTTGGAAGACACTTGTGTCATCAATATGAAATGAAGGGATATGTTTGAAGACACTTAGCAACCTTTATTTCCATTATTGTGGTGTGTTAATGCTTCCATACATGTCATCTACAACCTATTCAATGTGCCTTGTTCAAGTCACTCTCCCCTAAATGTCACAAAACCCAAATGCCTCTTATACATAATGAAATGTTTCACATATATTATAGTGGTGACATGCTGGAGGGATGAAACATTACCCATAGCTAAACCCATAATGTTGGCATGTTTTCATTCACATCTGACTCAACATTTACTGGTGTGTGGATGGAATCGTGAAGGTTTTCATTCACATACAAGTAAATTTTATTGTTATTTTACAAAACCAAATCACTCTTTGAATTTATGTTGTTGTGTTATTTAATCTATGATGAATTTCTATTTCCCTCAATCAACTTTCCATGGATTTTGTAAGCACCTAGTAAATGTTTCCACATAGAAGTGTTTGTTTGGATGGAAAAGGGTTAGAAAAAGTACATAGTGAAGAGAAATAATGTCATATTAGGTGTATTTAATAAGAAGCGAAGGGCCATGTAGGAAGACATATGCTAATATTAAATTTCATTTAAGTGATGTGTTAATCTTGTTCGACATACCATGTTAAATTTCACTCACTCAGAGTAAATGTGATGTGAACAATGATGGAACCCAATGGCTTTTTATTTAGAATGCATTTTTTAATAAAGATTATATCTTTGACATGTTGGAGGGATGAAACATTTCCTGCCTTGAACAACTTGTAAACATTCCATGTGTTACTAAATATTTACTGGTATGTGGATGGAAGCCCTGGAGGTTTTCATTCACATACCAGTAAATGTTATTGTCTTTCAATCAAAATTAAAGTTTTCATCCACATACTAGTAAATTATATCTCAGATGTATCAAATCAAATCCTTTTGTGATTATACGTTGTTGTGCTATTGATATTTTGTTGTGAATTCATCTTGTTATATTATTCATTCACATTTTCAACATTAAAAGTATTCTTTACCATAGCTATTATTGATATGTTTTTCATTAATATTGTTCTGTTATTTATATATTTGATGCATGTCTATTTCCTTGCCTCCAAATTTATATGGATTTTGAAATCACCCATTAAATGTTCCTACACATAAATGATTGTTTGGATGGAAAGGGATTTCAACTTGGGATGAAAAACTAAACATTTATCGGTAGATGGAATCCCTAAAGGTTTTCATTCACATACTAGTAAATGTTATAGTCTTTGTATCAAAATTAAGGTTTTCATTCACATATCAACAAATGTTATTATCATTGTATCAAAATTAAGGTTTTCTTCTACATACAAGTAAATGTTGAATCAAGTGTATCAAACCAAATTGTTTTGTGAATCCATGTTGTGTTATTGATATGTTGCTATGAATTCATGTTGTGTTATTTATTTACATTTAAACAATACAACTATTATTTGACATAGTTGTTGTTGATATGTTTTCCATTCTATTGTAAATTTATTTATTCATGCACATATGTTTTTGACTAAAATTTACTTGTTGTAAATGATGCATATTTGTTGGGCTGCTCAAAGTTATAGCATTTGTGAAAGTCTTACAAACATTATGTTTCTTAACACTGTATATGTTTATGAATATTGTACCAATTTTACCTTTTTTACATTGTGTTTCTTAACACAATTTATGTTTTTGAAGTTTGTAATGATCTATCATTTATTAAATTTAGTTTATTAACACAATTTATGTTTGAAAAGTTTGTAATGATCTTACTTTTATTTTTTTTAAATTTAATAAACACTTCATGATGCTAAAATTTTTATTGTTTGAATTTATTCTTTGTGTTATTGATGTTTCAAATTAAAGAGTGAAGAATAATAATCTAGAACTTAATTTCAGGTGAAGGTTACATAAATTTCATTAAGCTTATGACCCATTTCCATGCTAAATGGTAGAAAACAAATAACTAGTTTATATAGCTGAAACATACTCATTACATTATATACTTTGTTTGTATCATCATAGGTAAAAAAAATAACCTTGGACACCTTAATTTCCTTGTTTAAACAAAAACCATACCTTAAAAATGATGCATTAAAACTCAAACAAATCTTACACCATCTAAGGTGGAAAAATTGAGCTATACCTTTCATTGCTTGTATTTGGATAATGTGGAGTTATAGTTCCTTAAAGGGCTTTCTCCTTAGTGGGATTTACTGACATGTTCATAAAATTAGGAGGAGGGCTCCCACATTAATAGTTTCAAGCATATGAACCAATTGGGGTAAGAATGTTTATCATGTCTTTCAAAAGGTGATGTTGTTCGGGTAGAGGGTTGAATTAGTTGCTTAAACATCTTTGAATATCCAATTATTTTTTGACCTTCTTGAATTCCCTCTCCTTGATATCATGATATTTAGTTTTCTCTTTTTCATATCTTTGTTGTATATTTTCCTACTCCTTATTTTGCCTTTTGATTTCACTTTGAATCTTCACTTGTTCCCTTCTTTCCCTCTCACCCTGCTTAAGGGATTTCATCTCATCCACCTGTTATTTCTTCCTTACCTTCATTTATGCAATCTCCTTCTTGTGGGACTCCTATTCCATAAACATTTGAATATACTCATATGATGTGAGTATTTAAGATTGTGTGATCACCTTGAATGCATTTTTTCATGATTTATTATCAACCCTTTCTATTAGAAATTTAAGAAATGATGATATTGAATTTACTTGTTCATTCATTTATGGTTGGATACAATCTGGATCTAGGACTACATTTTATACCATGTCCTCATTGCTACCTAAATCTACCATTGCATCTTATATGCCCACTCTCCACTACTATGTAGTAATAAACCATTTAGGGCGGGATAGAAGGCAATAATGATGGCATTGATATTATCATATTTGCTTCCATTGATTCACAATCAAGGCCAATATTTACTACTCCCTCTTTCAAACAATCTAGTGGGCTTAATTGAGTAGGTAGAACTTAATTGTCTTGGTTGAAAGTGAATGTTACATCATTTTCATTGGAAAAGACATTCAATGTATCTTCAACTATTTCTACTTGTTGATTGTGAGTAACATGAGTTTCATGTGTTTGTTGGATGCCACATTTTTTTGTTGATAACATCTTATGTATTTGTTCCCTATTCACCTTTAACAACATATGTTTCTTACATTTGTTCCATCTTCTGCACAATATCTTGAATATGTTCCTCATCTATCCCTGCCAACCTCATGATATTTTTAGCAATACTAACTTTATCATCTTCAATGTGGAATGCTTCACTTAGAGTCATGTCATTGGCTACTACCTTAGGGTTTATGGGCCATATCCATGTCCTTCAAAATATACATTTTATATTATTAAGAGTTAGTTCCCTTTTCAATTCTATGTTACCCAAAGTGTCCAATTCTTGTCTCTTGATCTCTATACCACAGTGTCATCTTAGTCCTGAATTAGGCCTTAAATAGACCAAACACACTTACATCCAATGAATGAAATTTGTGGATAGTGTGTGTGGGCAATGTAAGTATGTCAATCCCCAAAGCTATTACCTTTTCAATTGTTGATAGTGCAAAATGGCTACCATGCCCATAAAATATGAGGATATGTCTATTTGTAGGTGAAACTCTTGGTATAGATCTAGAGAAATGATGCAACCAACTATAAACAATTATTTCATCATCCAAGCATGGGGTTGGGAAACCATACATGCCCCTAGTTCATATCCTGAAATGAAATTTTACAACTTTCTTTTTGTTTTGAAGAGGTAGAACCTTGAGATACTCTGTCTAGCTACATTCACACATGTTAAAATTATGATCCATTCTCTACTTTTAGACATTATCTATGACACACTCCTTTCCCATTTTTTTGAGATGAATCACATGTGATAATTAATTCTAGTTTGTACCTCGTCAATCACAGTTCCATTATTTTTTAGGCCTAGAATGTTTTTGGCATAGTTAATTCTCAAGTTCTCATTAAAACTACCACTATGGATGGCCTTAACATCACAACCTAATCTTTATCTATTAATTTTTCCATTATGATAAACAAACTAGGGTGCCTCTTTTTGAAGCCTATCCACCATGACTTGCCATGGGACCTATCATTGAAAGGGTTGGGGCTGTTTTCACATATGTGGGAAATGTGTGCCTTCAAATGCAAGATGTCTATCCCACGGACCATATCAACTAAGTCCTTTCACCACTCCATAATCACACATTCCTTTGCAGTTGATAAAATAGTGGGTGTTCCCCTCTTGTTAGTTGTTGTAATTTATTTCAACCAATTGGATACAATTCTTGGTTTTGTGCCCCAATTTTTTGTTACAATGTTTGTCGAGTAATTGTTGTTCTCCACATATCACACTCCACATTCCATATCATCCATTGTCCACTCTCTATGGAAGGAAACATTTTTAGTGGTAGTAACATTTCTGCTCACTTGATTCTATGGTTGGTTGGCATGGGGTTGGTCTTGAACAACTTCATTCTTTCATTGATTGGCATGGGATTGGTCTTGAACAAATTTATCCTCTCTCTACTTGGCAAGGGTTTTCTCTTCAATAAATTCCCTCTCTTGTTGGTTGGTAGTGGGTTGATCTTCATTAAATTATTCATCAAAAACATCATTAAATTTCACTCTTTTATTATTCATTATTGCACGTGGCCATTGTCTAACAAACTATATCCTCTTCTTGGCATTCCTCATGATGAACTACAATAATCAACAAAATATATAAGTAATTGACAATGGAATGGAAAACATATCAACAACTATGGTTAAAAATATTTATAATGTTTAAAATGTGAGCAAATAACACATTAACATTAATTCATAAAAACATATCAATAATACAACATGAATTCACAAAAAGGATTTGGTTTGATACACGTGATTCTTCATTTACCAGAATGCGAATGAAATCTTAATTTTGATACAAAGACAATAAAATTTATTATTATGTGAATGAAAACCTTCAGGTTTTCTATCCACATACTAGTAAATGTTCAGTCATACATACACACACATCTTCTAACATGACCCTTTGTTGCATATTAATGATCCATATGAATTGGATAACGACCTTCACAACATAAAATTTTAAACAATACAAAAATAATATATTCATTTGTATTTTATTAGTGGACAAATTTTAAAAAATTGTCAACATATTGGTCTAAATGATTGGCCATGCCTATAAAATGACTTAAAATGACATGTTAACAAAGAAATGGTGATGTGGATTTAGACATAGTCTAACTTCCTCCTAGGTGGTTTAAGTTTACTTTCTAAGGTAGTCCCACTAGATTGGCTGAAGGAGGGAGCAACAAACCTTGGCCTTAATTATGAAATAATTATACCATCTAAATGTTTTAGGAAGGGAAATATAAATGCATTGAAAATATAAATAATAAAACAACATGAATTCACAAAACTATTTGGTTTTATACATAAAGAATAACATTTACTACTATGTGAATAAAAATCTCTAGGTGTTCCATCCACAAACTAGTTAATGTTCAATGATGAAAAGTTTTTAGGGTGTTCAATGCAAGTAATGTTTGATTCCTCCAACATGCTGAATATATAATTTTCATTAAAGAATGCATTCACATTGGATTCCATCACCGTTCATCTCACATTTACTGCGAGTGAATGAAATTTTAACATGGCATGTTGAACATGATTAACAAGACACTTTAATGAAATTTAAGTTTGATAGACATATTCCAACATGGTTATTCTTTTATTATTAAAAACACCTAATAAGATATCAGTGCTCTTTACTGCATAAATTTCAATGGAAATTTGGAGGCAGGGAAAAAAAAATGTGTTATAGATATAAATAACACAACATGAATTCATAAAATAATTTGGTTTGAAACAAAAATAATAAAATTTATTGGTATGTGATGAAAACCTTAATTTTGATACAAAGACAATAACATTTACTGGTATGTGAATGAAGACCTTAAGGGCTTCCATCCACATATAGTAAATGTTCAGTCTTCTATCCCAAGTTCTAACAAATTCATGCATACTATGCTATTTTTAAAAATTTAGGGGCATGATATAGATTCATGTCATATTTTTCAATACTATTTGCTATCTACAGACATCATAGGAGCATGGATGTTCTCCATACTCTTTTGATCATGCATCTAGCAACAAAGTTGTAATTAAATCCAAAATCCACCTACAGATGTTGATTCAGTTAAAGTACATAATGCACAACTTATAGATTTAGTACGCTCTAGCATTATTTTTCTAAATCCATTATGGATTTCATCCCATTTCACTTCTTGGAGTTACAAAGACCCAAAAAATAAATTGAGGTTTTTGTGTCCCTCAATGTTTTTTTTTTTCTATACAAGTTTAAGTCAATTTTGGGCTTGATCACCCTTAGATTCTACAATGGTTTAGCTAAGGAACCAATTATATCGAAGTGTTTCATGGGAAGCATCAACTCTCCAATGCTTTAAGGAAACATCATCTTCAAGCAAAGTCATCAATAACAACATTGGTTTCACACATACATGTGTAATCCTTCCTTTTTATCTTCAATATTTTCAAATTCAAGTTATTTTATTTATTTTAGTTTCACATATGAGCATTAACTACTTTTGCATAATTGCAAGATTTTCCATGGAACACCTTGCATGATTTGGAGCTTCTCCCAAAATAAAAGTGTGTTGTACACACCAAGGTATAATATTTACTTCAATATAGTAATTTCATTTCTAGACTAAATGCAAGGGCGAGTGGGGGGGAAGAAGGGGTGGTAGGGGATATAGACAAATTAATCTAGTCTCAAATACTTGATTATGACAATTTTGGCCCTATTTCACTTTAAGTAACTTATGCACTTAATCATGACCTATTTTTCCATCTCTCCCTATCAGAAACATTTATATGGATCTATTTATTTTCTAAATTTCTATCTGACACCTTTAGAAATGTTTTAAATGTTAAAAACATCTCTAAACATATGTATAGACATTATATATCTCTAAATTCACATGTTTCCATTAGAATATAGGATCGACCAATTGGGTTAATAGTGTCAATCGATCATAACCATTTCCATTCTAATGGTCACTTTTCAAATTTTGAACTCTCCCTTATAGTTTGGTATGTATTTTAAAGATATGTAGTGTGAGATTTTTCCATTTTGGATTGTTATAAAGACACATCCAAGTCACATATTATACCATTTGATAATTTCAATACAAGGTCACACTTGCACTATTGCACATTGAGAAAAGCTTCCTTGTTATTTCCTATTTTTATTTTAATCATTTGAATTAGTCATTATCCAAGTCCAAATCTTATTTTATTAGATTCAAATAAAATCATGATTAAGTATTCAATCCATATCTAGATGAATTAATATAATCAGAGGAGCATGATTACACAAAGCACTCTAAATGGGATAACTATGTGGGCTTGATTACCCTCATCGAAGTATTGGATATGTATGCATCAAAAAATCATCATGGGGTGATTAAGGTCAGCTTAGCTCATTACACTCCACTCTTTTTCTATTTTCAGTTTTTCAATCATTGTAAACTCTATAAATGTTTCAATCTTGGAGAAGTTATTTGTAGGTCTTCCACATACTTCTAAAGGTCAAATATTTGCATATAAACCTAATTCAAACTATCACAGATGATCATGACTTGAGTTTCTTATTTTTAATAAGGATCAAGATCAACTAGTTCATGTAAATAGTGGCAGTCAATCATAACCTAGTTGGATGATCTTAACCTTCTTCACTTTTAGTCACAACTTATGGACACTTGCAGAGTTTGCTCATGTTTCCATGATTCAGTGGTCTTTTAGTTAATACAATCAGATTTAAGATAAAAATAAAAAAAAATTTAATTTCATTTCATACTTAGTCTTCTTTCAATTGCTTGTACTTTTTCAAATTCAATCTGCTATATTCATTTTACTTGTCTTAACATCATTATACTTTATTCCATTGAATTTATCTAAATTATGGTTAATTCACCTTATTAATTCAAATTGAGATAAAACATAGTGTGCTGAGAATCCATTTTGTGGGTTAATATATAAATGGTAGATTAATGGCTTAAAAATGGTTTCAGAATAGAATTTTGTTTAAAAAAGAGATAATGTGGTTATTTTATCTCATAATTTTATTTTTCTACATGTCGTTATTTTTATTGAAATAAGAAGTAGATTTACATGGTAGTCATTATGGGTTTGTTTAATATTTTGTATTACATCATGGTTATTTAAGCTGTGGTCTATTCACTATTATGATTTCATTTTGATGAAATTATAAGACATTTTCAAATTGGACAAAGAGTTTTGCTTTCAATGAAGTTAAGTTTTAGGTTCTTGTTGTTAAATATGGCTTGGATATATGTCTATATTGTCACAAAATGATTTCCTTCACTAGTTGAATACCCCTTAACTAGTTTTGAAGATTTTTAGATTTGTTTGATTCACATATGGATAAATTTATTTATTTTTACATAATGCATTCAAAATGAAAACAAAAGTATAATATTATGTTTTATTTTTAAAATAACATTTTTAAATGAACTATTATTTATAGGAACTAACATTCAAGGAATAAAATCAAATTTTAATGATTTTGTGATATTAAATTGGATTAACTCCCTTGGAATTAATTGCTTTTTATTCAAGGTCATGATAAGGAGCAGGTCAATATGACAAAAAGAATCATAAAAACACTCATTACTTCTATCTGATATAGATGTTCATGAATGTGATAGCAAGAATTTCAATGCCAATGTCAAACATCTAGCATCATTTGTATTTGGCATCATTAGAATTTAGCATTTATCGTATTTGGTTTTCATTGAATTTGGTGCCTATTCAATTCAGAGTTATTTCAATTTGGTGCTTATTTGATTTGGTACTAAAATGAAATAATGACAAAGTAGTTTAAGTATCTAGATTAAGTTAGCCACCAATTTCATTTTGATTCAAGGTGAAACTAAATTCAAAATTAGGGATCCAAGAGCTAATGTTCAAGAGTCTAAGTTGAAGTCAAAGGGTGAAAGTCATAAAATTAATTTCAATGTCAGGAATATAGTGCTAAGTTAAGTTGACATTACTATCAATTTGATTTAATGCCAAATTTAAGTTATAGATATTTTTAGATTGTAAAGAGACATTGTTAACTATATCCTCTGAAGGACTAGGCTCAGTGAAATCCATTCAACGCATTGAGTTTTCTTATGACTACTAATTATCACATATTGGTCTATTATTCTCTTAAGTACTTTAGAATGCAATGCTTGTGAAATGGCATGTTTGAGCCTAAAATAAGTTAGAGGAACAAAATGTTCTTGATCCAAATTGAACACTAAATGAATTCTTACTAGGAAATCATATTTATCCTTATCAGATTAATTGATTTTAATACTAAATTCATTTTTTTGGGATGGGTTTTGACACAACCAAAAAGAATCAGGGTTTGTTAGGCTTTGCTTCTCATGAAAGGAAGAAAATCCTATGAAGAAAATGCTTCCCCAAGGTCTAAATGTACCAGGTCTTGGTATGTTGGTCTTCACCAAGTTGTTTGATGTGGATTATTCCTTTTAAGGGGCCTATTTTATGAATTAAGGTGCAGGTTGCTTTTATTAAGGCACTTGTTGAGAGGTTGCATACTTTTACAGGGTTTAACCTCTAATATAAATCAAACTTCCTAAAATTTGCATAGAAATAAAATAGTTGATTTTTATACTGGATTATCATGTTCATAGGTGAAACAATGATATATTGGTGATAAACATAACATGCAATAGAAATCAAGATAAATATTTAAATTCAGATTGCTTCTTGTTCCTAGAATAGCTTCATTATAAATAAAATACAAAAAATAAGGGGAAAAGAGATAAAATAACCTACTGCTAACGCAAATGAATATGAAATTATCTAATTGAGTGAATCATGTGAAACCAATATTTAGTGTAGCTAGACATAACATAACTCGAACTAAAGATGGTGCAAGAGTCTAGGGAGGTCAAATATGAGAAGAAAATGCATAACCACCATAAAACATGCATAAGAAATGACTACATAACCTCAACAACCATCAAATTATCAATATTTTTCTTTTGATTAACAATGTTTAGAATTCATACAATCATCCAAGTGCAAGAAACATCTTTGAAGCAACAAAACTAAAACAAGAGAGGGAGAAAGTATCCTAGAAATAAATAAAATGCATGAGAAAATGTCTAGTTTTATATGTCTTTGTTACAATTCACAAAGAGCTAGCTGAACACAACATCCTCTAAAACTAAAAAATACCAACCTTGAGCAAGGATCTCAAAGTCTTGAAAATAGGAACGTGAGAGAGAGAGAGAGAGAGAGAGAGAGAGAGAGAGAGAGAGAGAGAGAGAGAGAGAGAGAGAGAGAGAGAGGTTCAAAATTCAAAATTCAAAAAGAGAGGCAACCCATGCCTTTTGTAGAAGTACCTGAGAATTTAATATGAATTCAGAAATGTAGTTGAGAATTTTAGTTAGATGCCATGCTACTATGAACATGGGAATAAATTCTATCAGATAAGTGCAGTTGGAAGTTGTTGGAAATGCCTTGGGATTGCCATCTATATTTTATGATACCATCTTTGCAATAGAAAATGTTTCTTTTCACAATAGATTTTCCATTAGTGCCTTTCTGTATTTTCCTCAAAAGTGCATCCATGTTCATATTCAATGCCACCACCCAGATTACCTTTGAATTTTGTCTTTTATGATCAATTTCACCACTAAGATGCCCCTATAAGTCAGTATTTGCAAGTTAGATTGGACACACAATCCATTCTCAAGTTTTAAGAGCTTTGATGTCCAGTCAGGGCATGAAAATTAAGATTGTGTCTTACTAACATCACTGCCAACATGTCATATGTTCATTGGGTCATGCTACATGGTTGTTACACACTTTTACACTTCTCAGTAGAGGCTTTATGTATGCCAACTACTTCTTTGGCATAGTGAGGTGAGATTTCACCACATGGTGTCATATCACTCACTTAGAGCTCTTATATTTTGCTAAACTACATAGACTGCCCTAGTGTTGTGAAGTAGCAGGATGTTGCTGCATGTAGACATCCCACTCATATAATTATCTAGGGCACTTAAATTTGTATGAACCCTCTTAGGTTAGCAGGTTGTTAGGATCGTACCATGTGACATCATCTCACTTACCTACTTGCCTAGAAGCTTTGCTTGGTACGAACTTTGTCGAGATCAGTGGGTTATTGGGATCATGCCATTTGGTAGCATCTTACTAATCTACTTGCCCAAAAAGATTACTGACTATTTGAGTCTTATAAAATGGTGGAAAGATGCCATGTGGATCTAGGTTGAATTCATGAAATCAATAAAGTGTCAAAAGGCATTTTGAATCAGTTGGAGCAGGGACTAGAAGCTATGTAGTGCTTTTATTATTAAATATTTTAGGGTTCAATGATAAAATTTAATTGAAAATAAAAATTATATAAAAAATAACATATTTTGATGTTTCAAGTTCATCTTATTATAAAAAAAGAAATATTTCTATTTTTACAAAGATATAGTATTATAACATAAATAATATTAAATGCTTGACTTTCAATCTTTTGAGAATCCACCAATTTATTCATTTCTTATTAATTGTATTAAGAGTTTGTAAGAATTACTAATAATTAGTCCATCATTTTTATTCAAAATGTTTAGAGTTTTATAAAACTTAAGTGTTTCTAGTATTCTTTGTTTTTATAGTGGTCCACTTTCAAAATTAACTTTGCATTCTCTGTGTAAATGTGATGCTTGAAATTAAATGAGTGTTTTGATAGTGCTAACTTTTCATTCCGTTTCTATAAAATGTCACTTCCATATTCTTTTGATCATATTTTTAAGAACCTCCCAATTTTTCTAATGTAAAACTAATGTCTTAAAAATTTGATGTAAATCATCTAATATATATAAATGATTAACACTTAATTGAATAAACATTTATAATATTTAATTAAAGATAATGTAATGAAATTATAAATAAATATGATATTGAAAATTTTCAAGATTACAACTTTTAGATTAATATCTCTCAACTTATTTTATATAAATATTTTTTAAACATTTATATGAATTTATATTAAAAAAATTATGCACATTAACATATATCTTCTAAAAAAGTATTAAATATTTTTCATACATTAAAATACTATCTAAAAATATTAAAATTAAGTTTTATTTTGTTATAAAACAATTCAATAACAAAACTAAACTTTATAATTCAAAATTATATAATAAAAAAATTGTAAAAAGTATTTTGTTATAATATTTACACAAATTATTTAAATATAATGATTAACTATTTTCCTTATGATCAATATTTATGTATCCTCTCATTTAACAAGTGATACAATGGGAAAACACTATTCATGCAACACTATTCATGAGTACTATTCACTAATGATGTGGTGAACACTATTCATCCTAGTGAGGTGTTCACAACACTATTCTTGAGTGCTTACGTGGCATGGGTCAATTTTGTCATGTGATGTATGAAAAGAGTGTCCAAAAGACAAACCTACCCCTTTTGAAATATTGAGCTAAGTGGGGAGACATGACTCACTATTTCATGAGAATGATGTGGTGGGAAAACACTATTTATGCAACACTATTCACAAGTACTATTTATTGATGATGTGGTAAACACTATTCATCCTAGTGAGGTATCCACAACACTATTCTTGAGTACATAGGTGGAATGGGTTGAATTTGTCATGTGGGGCATGAAAAGAGTGGTCAAAAGGCAAACCTACCTCTTTCAAAAACTTTTGCTAAGTGGGGAGACATGAATCACTATTTCAGATTGACATCTACTTTTTCCATGTGACCTTACTTGAAGGTGGTGCCAAATTTTTAAAGATGCTTTGTACTTAGTCAAAGATGACCCCAAGAAGCATGTGGAATGGATTATCTTTGGGTACACCTTGTCTCTTGACAAGAGTCCCTCCATGTGAAGGAGAGAGATGAATTTTGGGCCCCTTTATGTTTCTTTCACTCATTTTTTCTTTGTAAATATTTAAATGCATGTTTTATTTGCTTCTTGGGTAGGCTAGGTTGGGAATGAGGTGAGTTTAGGGAGATAAGCTTGATAAGCTTGAAGAGTCTCATTGGCATGTTGGCCAAGTAATAAGAGTGTTGTGAGAGTGTTTGATGGCATGCCCTTTTGATTTGTAATACTTTGTTGATTAATGAGAAATATGATGATAATTTTGAGATAAATTAATGATTTGATTATGTGTTTAGTGAGGAATATGGATTATTTAATCCATTATGTGGTTGGAGGTCATATCAACTGGTATCAGATGAAGTTTGAATCTTGTTGGGAGGAGAAGAGAGTTTTGAGTTGAATATGTGAGTTTGTGTTTTATTTTGCAGGTTTTGAAGAGATGAAGAAGAAGAGTGGTAGAGTACCACCAAAAAAAGAGTGGACGAAGAAATTAAAGACTCGGGATAGGTTTTTGCAATTACTATTGGAGAGATATGAAGAGTGTGAGAGTGAAGAGGAAGAAGAGATAGTGTGGAAGATGATGGACTTCCTAAGATCAAAGGTGGCTGCATTGAAGAGAGAGATAGCCACATAGAAGAATAAAAATTGAAACCATGGAGAGTAACATAAGAAAGAAGAGAAGAATATGGTTTTCTTTGAAGACAACTAGGATTTGTCATGTGAGAAACCCATAAGAGAAGGAGTCCTCATAAAGGAGGATGAAAATGTTACATTTGTTTAACTAGATGAAGGAGGCCCATTGTGTGATAACAGGAAATAATATAAGAAGATCAATGAGTGGGAAAATGTTTCCATGGGTGAAACATTTTATGAGAGCAAAGAAAGAAACCAAGAGGAGCTGCAGGAAAGAGAATATTACAACCATAAGGAGTTACAGAGAGAAGAAGAAATCCTCATACAAAAGGATATGGAGGTGATTCGTGTTGAAGGATAAGATGAAGACATCCTTATGAAGGATGATATAAATGTGAGTAAAGAAAATTTTAGCCATGGGAAGTTACAAGGAGATGAAAATTATAGCCATACAAAGTTGCAAGCTTATTTGGAAGAAGCAATGGATGAAGAAGTTGTGGATGCAAATGCACAAGAAGATATTTTGATGGAGTTACATAAAAGAGGAGATTGTAACCAAGAGGATTTGAATGTTTCCTATGAAGAAACATTGGAAGTAGTGGATGTGCAAGCTAGTGCATATGAAGAGATTTTAGTGGAGGCTCATTTTCAGCCAAGTGTGGAAGAAGATTGTGAGTAACAGAGGATAAATTGAAAGCATGCCTTTGGATCATGATGAAGTTGTTGTTGAGGGGATTTTTCCCCCCTAATATAGAGGAGAATTTTATGCAAGAGAGCACACATGTGATAGAAAAGGTGAATGATATTTTAGCCATGAGTGAGGAGTTGTAGATGGTGATTAGTGATGTTATGGAAGATCTAGTAGGTGGTTTGATGATGGATGAAGAATTTTAGGTGGGATTTTGGTGGAGATGGAAGATGAGTGGTGGGATAGAGCTCACATGTGATGAAGAGATGCATGGTAGAGCATTTTGGTAGAGGAGGATAGTTTCATGTGGGTGTCATCCCATGAGTGTTTATGGTAGGTTGGAGTCCATGTATGCATCATTTGGATATGGATGAGATTTTGGTGGAGGATGGTTTCAGGGCCAGTACATGGATTCTAGAAGTGGAGAAGGAAAAATAATATTCTCTAGGTGCACTGGTATGTTGGATAGGTATGCCATGGTCATTTCCCTTCATGACCAAAATAGTGGTTCTACTACTTACCCCATCTATGTGATTAAAATATCATATTATCTACCTTAAGTGTCTAATGCAAGAGCATTCAAGGGTTTGAACAATCTTGCATCACCCAAAAATAGAATGGTGTGCTTTCTCTCTCTTTTTAGAATAAATGGCAAGGATACAATCAAGGCAAATCATAAGATTTGAGTTGATTTCAAATGGAGGAGAATGATGTAGTAGAAAAACACTATTCATGTTGCACTAATCATGAATATTATTCACTAATGATATGGCAGATACTATTCATCTTGGTGAGGTGTCCACAACACTATTATTGAATGATTAGGTGGCATGGATCAAATTTGTCATGTGGGGCATGAAAAAAGTGGTCAAAATGCAAACCTACCTCTTTTAGAAGCTTGTGTTAAGTGGGGAGACATGAATCATTATTTCAGATTGGCATCTACTTTTTCCATGTGACCTTGCTTGAAGGTTGTGAAAATTTTCCAAAGATGCTTTGTACTTGGTCAAAGATGACCACATGAAGCATGTGGAATGGATTATCTTGAGGTACACATTGTCTCTTGACAAGATTCCCTCCATGTGAAGAAGTGGGATGAATTTTGGCCCCCTTTGTGTTTCTTTCACTCATTCTTCCTTTGTAAATATTTAAATGCATGTTTCCTTTGCTTGTTGGGTAGGTTAGGTTGGTAATGAGGCAATTTTAGGGAGATAAGCTTGGTGATAATCTTGAAGAGCCACTTTGGCATGTTGGCCAAGTAATGAGAGTGTTTGATGGCATGGCCTTTTGATTTGTAATACTTTGTTGATTATTGAGAATTATGAGGATAATTTTGAGATGAATTCATGAGTTGATTATGTGTTTAGTGAGGAATATGGATTCTTGAATCCATTATGTGGTTGGAGGCCACATCAACAAGTGCATATCATGAAAATCAAATAGTGTTATATCTAAATTTGTTATGAAAATATTATAATGTTTATAATTTTATTTATTATAATAAAATACTTTTATTATTATATAATAAAAGTATATATCACACTTACATCAACTAATATAAAATAAGTATTATTTATTTAATATACAATAAATATTTTGCACACATACATACTATGTAAAAGTATTAAAAATTAACATTACTTTAGTTATAAAAAAAATAATAATAAAATGTAAATATAAAACTACATTTTATTTGTGTTATGTAAATAAAACATTTATAAAACTAAAGTTAACAAGTATAAAAAATAAATTATGAAGATTATTAAAATCAATAAATACTTTGCATGTATTAACATATACTATCTAAAAGGGAGCATCTTAACTTGCAGTAGTGTTCGCATTTTCGGCTGACGTGTCCATAGAGCCCACCAAATCGGTCAAAGTCTAGTGCTCATGATGAGGCTAATGTCTGTTAACAACATGTTAAGGCAAAAAACATCAGTTAAGGAAAATGATAGTGGTTAAGGCAAATGACAATGATTAAGCCAAATGATAAGAGTTAAGCGAAACATGCATTGTGAAATAAAATGTTAATATCCATTGAACACTGACTTGTTACTTGTGCACCTTTCCCCTTTTCAAAGAGTATACCAATTTTCATTTTCCATCATAATATTCATTTTTTAATTGTACAGGAGCCCATATCCATTCTTCATTCACCATTACCCGATTCTAAAAGCAGAAACTGTAGGAGCATTCCCAAGGACGCATTTTACTATACAGGTTGGTAGCTACAATGAATTACATTGTCTTCTTTGTTAAATCACCAACCCTTGAGCATGATATCAGTTCAACATCTTAGAAGGGAAGATCATAACTAGATTGTGTAATACATTTGGGTTTGTTTTTTTGTTGACTGCATGAAGGAATTAATTATTAGTTAGGGCATAATCATTCATGCAATGCATAGTTTATTGAATAGTTTCTGTAATTAGGACATGATACATATAATTTAGTAAATACATGAATTCAATGCATAATAATTATTGGATATGATACGCATAAAGGAATTTAAACTCTGTACTTTTGTATTCTAGTTTTATACTGTAAAATAATTTAAATATTTTGAATTTTGACCCTTGTTGAATATATATAATAAAGTATAGTTATAACTATTGTCATCATGAGCTCAGTAATAAAAAATAGATGCATGCTTCTTTCACATAATAATTTAAGATCCTAAAATTATTTTCAAATAAGCATACCATCAGGGGTTGAAGCAGTTAACAATACAATCAATGCCTTGTTATAGGAGGTAGAGTATATGAGTGTGAGTTTTGTTGGAATTAGTAACTAACATTGAATGAATTATGTGTTCAATGAATTCTATGTAGTTTATCTTAATTACAAAAACATACAAAATGAATTATGCATTCAATGAATGCCTATGCCCTCACTAATCATTAATTTCTTTAAGTAGGCAACAATATAGTCAACATAATACTCAATTCTTCGATCATAATTTTATTAATATGAAGGATGGGATTGAAAAATACTTATGTTTATTTTTATTGATAACTCAATTAAGATAATAATAGAAGGCTCATGAAAAACTATTGAATATATTTTTGACTACTTGAACCCCCTAATGGTTTCCTATTTGGGAAATATTTTAAGATCTTACCCTATTCTATGTTTAAACGTGCATCTATATTTTGTGACTCAGTTAATTTCATTAAATGGTGATATGAATGGATGTATCTAACTTTTAATTTCTTGTTTCTAATGAAAATACTCACATAGGTGGTGGATATCTTAGTACTATATTTCTCTCTATGTGTTATGTTTTTCTTAACTTAACACTCAGTATTGGTATTTCTTGTGTCATTAGTTTGTTTGTGCTTTGTACCTTTGTATTCTAGCTTTATGCTATAAGGAAATTTAAAAGTTTGGAAATTTAACTCATGTTGTGTACATATAGTAAAGTATAGTTATAATCATTGTCAACATGAGCTCAGTAATAGAAGATAAATGCACGTCTCTTGCATAAAATAGGTTAAGATCCTAAAATCATTTCCAAATAAGCATACCATTAGGGGTTGAAGCAATTAACAATATAGTCGTTGTTTTGTTGTAGAAGACATGGTATATGAGTGTGAGTTCTGTTGGAAGTAGTAACTGACATTGAATTAATTATGCATTCAATAAATTCTATGTAGCATATCTTAATTACATAAACACACAAAATAAATTATGCATTCAATGAATGCATATGCCCTCACTAATCATTAATTCTTTCAAATAGGCAATAATACAGTCAACATAATACTTCTCAATTCTTCAATCATAATTATCTTAATATGAAGGATAGGCTTTCAAAATACTTATCTTAATTTTTTTTTGATAACTCAATCAAGATAATAATAGAAGGCTCATGTAAAACCCTTGACTGTATTGTTGATTGCTTAAACTCCCTGATGGTATGCCTATTTGGGAAAGATTTTAGGATCTTGACCTATTCTGTGTTTAAATGTGCATCTATATTTTGTGACTCAGCTAATTCTCTTGAATGGTGATATGAATGGGTGTTTCTAATGTTTAATTTCTTGTTCCTAATAGAAAGACTCACATAGGTGGTGGATATCTTTGTACTATTTTTCTCTCTATGTGTTATGTTTCTCTTAACTTAATACTCGATATTTATATTTATGACAGGTTTACAAATGTTACATCTTAATTTCTTGCTAAGCAAATTCACTTGAATACTTGCAAATTTTTATAGTTGATAATTTGATTTGATTATTATTTAACTAAGCTATAAGTCATATGTTGTTATGGGACAGTTGTATATTTATTTGATTACATGATTTCATTATTATGAGTTAGCTGTAAGGTATATTTTTTACATTAATCATGTTGATTTGTTGTTACAATAATATTTTATGATATATATATCATGATGTTATATACTAACTACTTGCTTATCATGAATTTGACGTAGTAGAGATTCATCCTTTAGAGCATGACAGAGTGAGATCATCATCAAAGATGATGATGTAGATGGAAGTGTTGGGGGATGATAGGGAAGTAGTTAGAACCTATGCATACACCACATTAGATAGTACTCATTATATGTATTGTTTAAATTGTTAGAGTTAGTATGTTTTTAATATTGTCTACATTTAGATAATTGTCTTTGCATGTTATTTGTGTGTTAGCTCAGTTTAATGCTTATATGGAATTAATCTTGTGTGATTTTATTGTGGTTGTTATAAGTATATTTGGATGCATAATATTAGTCTATGTTTATGTTGTGTTATTATATTCATGATTATTAATATTTTTAAAAACATAAATTTACATGAATAGTATCTGGTACTACTGTATATAGGCCAACCATCATTTTTTATTGTAAAGTTTGAGAACATTAGCCAGTTGTCTTTATTATATTTGATAATATCATTATATGGCTTAAACATTCTAATATATATAAAGATAACAAAAGACATAGATAACGTAGTAATGACATAACAATTTCGTTGTTATAATACTATTAAGATTGGTATAATAATTATCCAAAATACCAATTACTATTGAAATGAATATAATTGACTTTATATTAATCATATTATCAATAAGTCATGATGATTGAAAAAATTATATTGCAATAGATTTTTATAATATAAAAATAAAACAAATAAAAAAATTGTATTACAATTAGTAATTATGTTATACTTAGCAATTGGATTATATATTGTTTTATAATTATGAAATAAAATGAATAAAGCAAGGATTAAAAAAGTTTGGAAAAAAAGGGCAAGCTTTAGAAAAAATGGTGAGCTTTTACATTGGATTAAAAAAAAGCAAAAGAAGAAAAACACAAAAGAAAAGAATGGCAAAATTTAAAGGCATTAGCCTAAAAGGAAACACAATATTCATGCAAAGAAAAAGAAAGTAAAATGCACAACATAAAATAAGAAGAGGAGAACAAGAGAGGATAAGTGGATCACAAATTAGAGAAGAAGATAAGCAAAGTGAATTCAAGGAAGTGGAGAGGAGAGTAGAATGAAATGTGGGTAGAAGGTTGGCACAGGGAGCACAACATAGGATGATTGGAAGGTCGTGGATTTTAGGTTTTCAACAAGTATGTCTTGCTTTAAATTCCATATATATATATATATATATATATATGCAGGACCTGGAAATAAACTTGTTAATGATTTTCAATTAATTGAATGGATATAAGTGCAAACATAGTCATATGAAGAATCAATATCTTTGCACCAAAATTTTGTACTTAGCAATAAATACATACCTTGCCATATTTAGCTAGGAGATAAAAATTGTGTAAATGATTTAGATAACATATAGAAGTATATATAAAGTGATTTGATTAGTATAAAGGACTCTCTCCTAGGTGCTTTGTTATATACGACTGTGATAGAAGTAATTTCTTTGGTAAAACCATAACAAGTTGACATGCAACAAATATATACTTCAGGGCTTATATCAACTTATGTGGGTAAAACATATAGTGTAATTATGTAAACAAATCCCAAAGTAAATATAATTCAGAGTTGATGATATTATAGTAGATAAAATCTTGAGCTAGCATTTGGTAATAAATATAACTCTGTGGGAATTTGTCAGACAAAATTGAGGGAGTATATAAGTTTGAACTGTGTATACATTTGATATTTCAAAATGGTGAAAGTATGCATTATGGTCTATGTGCTTTGAAATTTAAAATAATGATATGTATAAGTAAGAACTAAGATTATTGTTATTCAAAATAAGTGAACTAAGTATAATATACCATAGCAAACTACGTAAATATTGCAAACTAGATATTATGATAGCAAACTATGTATAATGTGTTTCATAAAAAATAGCAAACTATCTGAAATGTGCATAATTATCCTTCAAACCAAATAAATATGTATAGGTCTGAGTTTAATTGATATTAAAACATGATCCTTTATAAAGAAATACAAGGGACTATGTGTAATTGATAAGCCTATCTTAGTTGTAATATTTTTTATATTGTATAAGATTTTGCACAAAGAAAGGCGATAGTTAAAATTAAATTTACATATAGCGAAACATAGTGTCAAATTATGGAAATAAAATAAATAATTTTTCTCATACACATGTATACAAGGCGTATGGATTGTATGTCACTTGTGTGAAAAGAGTATTAATTTTAAGTTCTATTAGTAGGCCCTGTAGCGTATTATGGAGTTGTAAACCATTAATTGGAAATACACAATGACATTAAATTGAAATATATTGGGAGCTTACTTATGTATAACTCAGAGAATATGATTTTTAGTTAAATATTGGGTTGAGTAATTGGTTTTACACTTAAGATATATACTGGACCAAGTATAGGAAGATTAAATACCTATATAAACTATGTGAGTGTTGTATATTAGAACTAAATGGTGATTTGATTTAAGAAGACCAAGATGTGGATATAAATAGTTTATTACCTATAATCCTCAATTCATTAATATTTAAAGAATATTACTATATCATAATAGATCGTCAATATATTTTGTGAATAATAAGGTTATAATAATTGTTGAAATCATATTAAGTCTTTAATTAGAATTACATATGATTGTTGACATTTATATATAATATTTATATATTATTTAGCACTTATATGTGAAATATAGTATGAATAAGTTAATATGTACACATGTATATATATATATATATCTATATATGGACTTAATTGTTTATATAAATATATAACATAAATTGGTGTATTGGGTCATGTGCTTACATTTATAGTTTTATTGTCTATTAAAACAAAGTCATAGATTCTTGAAGAATATAAAACTATTTATATATGCATACAACCTCCTAAAAGTATAACAAGCTGTTTAAAAGAAAGATTATGTAGTCTTGAGAATTATGACTTTCTTTATTATGATTGACTAGTTGAAATTGAGTAGTGTGTACTTAAAAATGATGTACTTTGATATTAGTGCTTGTCATAGAATGTAGTGTATTTGTATCTACTTATGAAAATTAGAAATATGAATTATAAATATATATCATACCTGGTTGGTATAAATTGTACTTGTTATGATTATTATTTATGTAAAAAATAATATAGTAAAGATTCATACATATGTTTGATGGACTAATTGTATGCATTTTTATTATTTTTGAGTTTAACATGCTTTATGCATACCAGTATGAATTAATCTATATGAATATGCTAATATTATTGATGTTAACCAAATCTCGTATTGATGGTACTAAGTAAGTAGTGAGACAGACTTCACTAGCTTATTAGTATCATCAATGCTAGATGAAGGTAATCCGATCAATGGTGTGTATGGATTTGACTGATTGTAGAGATCAATAATTATTGAAAACTTTAACCAAATTAATATTTAGTTAGACATTGTCATTTTATATGTATTATTTACATGTTTATGCAATATCATGTTATAATATATTTTATTTAGGGTACACATCATGTATTAGAAATCTTATAGCACACGGGTACTAGTTTTTATCCTTAGATTCCTGTACCATCACTATCTACTCATTCGTGAAGTGAGGGTCATCCCCTAATGAGGGATTGTGTGGGGGATTGATGGTTTGTGGTTGGTGTGAAAAAGCACTTGGATGATGCTCTCCCTCCCCACAATAGTACTTATTTGGAGAGTACACTTGAGATTGCTAAATATGTTAGAATTTGAAAAACTCATGCTATATGGAGGCTTGTATCTCATATCTTGTATCTTGTATTTATTATTATTCAAACATTATCCTTGATAAAATGTAGCTATTTTCACATTGTACATTGACAAGAGTGGTTGTATGTATGTGCTAGTTGTGGTTGGAAAATATGTAATTACTTTTTTTATTTAGTTATTTTTTGTTTCATATGATATTAGTGATCAGTAACATGTAGAGGTTACATCTTTATTTTACAGTTAACATACTTAGAGTGTTATACTTATATCACTAATTAGATTCTCATGGAAAAATTTAATGAAAAAATAAATTGACTAAATAAATAAATTTATCATGTTATTCTAAGTAGATCCTAGTGAGGATGTTACATGTGGTATCAGAGTTATGGCTCAAACTCTAAGACTTAATGAGTCCAATAATATTTTCATATCTTTCTATTTACCAAAAAGGAGAATGGTGAAAGCTAGAGTATCTAGAGAGAGTCTTTCAAATGTCAATGATAATAACCCTTTATTTGATCCTAATCAATTTTCCACAAAACAAACAATAAAGTTAGATAAGATTCTTGTAGTCATAAACAAAACTAAGGACTAAAATTTAACCTTGGAGCAATAAGTTCATGGTGATGAAGAGGAGGTACACCAAGATGTACCAAAAAAGCATTCCACTGAGTAAGAAAACCCTCAGGATATAAGAGCACATGTAGCTACAAAATTAGCTATGGATATGAAAAAGGTGAATCCACCTAAGTTCGATGGAACTATTTTGGGTGACAACACTGAAACATGGTTGACTGAGATAGAGAATTATTTTAATATTTGGAACTATTTCAAATTCACTAACATAGTTTGGAGAGCATACCAGTTGACTGGTAAAGCAACTCTGTGGTGGGATAACAAGAAGTTGGAAATGAATCGTAACTCGACTACCACTACATGGGAGTAGTTTGTGACATTATTCAGATCATGGTGGCATCCATAACTATACTTTGACTAGAAGCTTACAGATTTCTAGAATATGAAGCAATGAGATTTATCGATGAATAAGTACTGGGAGTAGTTCACTAAAATTTTGAAATATGTACCTCAGTATCATACAGATGAGAGGTTAATAATTATGAAGTTCATCATGAGATTAAAACCCCAGATTGATAGGGAGGTGGACATTCATGGACCATCTACTATGGGCCAAGTTTTTGAGAAGGTAGTCAAGAAGGAACATAAGTTGAATTTTTTTTCTTACATTATGGACAAGTTAAATAAAAAATTTGAAAGTTCTAAACCAACTTTCAATAAAATAATTGGAAGCAAAGGGATGGAGACTCCAAGAATTAGTTCAAAAATTATAATGCTAGATTCAACAATGGTTTAGGCAACAAAAAATCAGGTAAAGGTTTCAAGGGTGGTTTCAAAGGAAACCAACAACCTGACAAAAAAAGACCACCTGTAAGTTGATTAATTTGTGGAGGTGACCATTATGATCATGAGTGTACCTAAGATAAATTTAAAAAAAAGGTTTTATTCCTTAGTAGGAAAATTTTTAACATCATATTCATGCAGTAGTTGACAATTGGCAATCTGAATGCCAAGCTTCACCCATAGAACTATCATGTATTTTGTTTAAACATATAGTTTCTATTTTGATAGATATATGAGATACAAAATTTTTATACCTCCTAAATTTCTTAGTAAGTTATGTATAATAGCTAAATTAATGGTAAATCCATGGTTAGTACAATATAAAAATGATTCAAAAGTCAATTGATAAGTGTTTAGTTGAATCAGAGATTAAATTTCCCAAATTCACAACAGTGGTGGATCTTTATGTAACACCAGTAGAGTCATATGATGTGATCCTAGGAATCAATTGGATTGTAAAGCATAAGGACAAGGTTGACTGCTAATTGAAAAATGTTGAGTGTTTGGATGATTTTGGAAATCATAAACAAATTTAGGGCAAGAAGAGAGAGTTGAGGCTTAGGCAAAATTCTGCAATGCAACTCAAGAAGGCTTAAAGAAAAGGATGCCAATCATTAATCATCAAGATAAATAAAATTAAATAATCTAAGGAACCATCCCTTGAATATTATCGATTCCTTAAGAATTTTGATGATGTGTTTTTAGAGTAATTACCAAGATTTCTTCCTAAATGTGAGTTTGATTTCTCTATCGATATCATACCTAGATCAGAACCATAGTGTAAGACATTATACAAGATGACAACCAATGAATTGGTTGAATTTAAGGCTCAACTTCAAAAATTGTTGCCAAAGGGGTTGATCAGGCCAAGTGTGTCACCATGGGGTGCACTAGCTATATTTGTCAAGAAGAAGGATAATACTCTTCAATTTTACATTGATTATAGAATGTTGAATACGGCAACTATCAAAAATAAGTATCTATTACCTCATATAGATGATAGTTTTGTTTAAATGTGAGGGGAAATTGTACTTTTTAAGATTGATCTTAGATCAATATATCAGCAACTGAGGATAATGGATGAAGATATTCTAAAAACAACATTTAGAACTCGTTATGGGCCATATGAGTTCATAGTGTTACCATTTGGGTTGACAAATGTTTCGATAATATTCATGAATCTCATGAACAATATGTTTATAGATTATCTAGATCATTTTATTTTGGTCTTTCTTGATGGCATTACTATAGAATCTAAGAATGAAGAGGAACATCTTTAACATCTGAAACTGGTTTTGAAATAGTTGTGGAAGCACAAGTTGTATGGAAAGTAGTTTAAGTGCACATTTTTCTAGAAGAAAGTGCAGTATCTAGAACATATTATCTATATAGATGGTATTTTAGTAGATATAGCAAAAAAAAATGCCATTATAGAATGTTCAATGCTAAAGAATGTATATGAGGTAAGGAGTTATGGGCTATTAGAGAAAATTGTGCAAATTTTTTTTAAGATAGTTAATCTAATTACCTCTTTGCAATAAAATAACCAAAATTTTATCTAGTTAGATAAGTGTGAAGTAGTTTTTCAAGAATTGAAAATAAGGCTTACTTAACACTAGTGCTAAAAGTTATTAACCCTAATATTCAATTTTTAGTGATCACAGATGCGTCGAGGGATGGAGTAGGAGTCCTTATGAAGGATGGTGTAGTGGTAAATTATGAATCAAGAAAGATAAAGTGTTATGAGGTAAATTATGCCCCTTATGACCTATAAATTGAAACAATTGTGTATGCCTTGAAAGTTTAAAGGCATTATTTGTTGGGAAAACTATTTGAGCTCAAGACTGATAACTTGAGACTCAAATACATCTTCACCCAACTGAATTTGAATGCATGTTAGAGGTAATGGTTAGAGTACTTATCTGATTGTGATTTTGATATCAAGTATATCAAAGTCAAGGAAAATAGAGTAGTTGATGCCCTAAGTCATAGGAGGTACATAACAGTCATGGATACTATCATGAGTAATCTCAAAGATCAAGTGATCGAATTATCACCAAGAGATGAAGTCTATGATCAAGTCATGAAAGTGTTATTTAAGAATGCTCAAAATCCTAGGTATAAAAGATTTAGAGTAGAGAATGATGATCTTTTTTGATATAATGAAAAGATGTATGTACCAAATAGGGAGAATCTAATGAGCATAGTTATAAATAAATTACATAATACTCCATATTCAAAACATCTAGGAATAACTAAACTCATGGTAGAGCTTAGACCACTTTATTCCTAGAAGGGAATTAAGAAATATACAACAGACTTGATATCATATTATTTGTAATGTCAGTGAGTGAAAGATGAACATGTATATCTAGTTGAATTGTTATATCCACATGACATACCAAAATGGAAGTGGTAGGTGATCAGTATGGACTTTGTCCAAAGTTTACCATTATCACAAAATAGGCATGACATGATCTTGGTAGTAGTTGACAAACTAACCAAAGTAGCTCATTTTATACCAAGCAATTTGATAGATGATGTACTTACTCTTACAAAGAGGTTTGTAAAAGAAGTGTACCATTTGCATAGAATTTTATAGAAGATCATTTCTAATCATGATCTGAAGATGACTTCTACATTTTAAGTAACTCTAAATTTAGATTTAGGTATGTAACTAAACTTCAACACTGCATATAACCCAGAGATTGATGGATAAACTAAGTGAGTTAATCAAGTGTTAGAGGATCTTCTTCATATGTATTACATGGATCGATAATACAAGTGGAAATATTTTTTTTATGTTGGTTGAATTTACTTACAATAACTCATACCAATCAACTTTGAAGATGACACTATTTGAAGAATTGTATGGAAGAAAGTACATGACACTAATAAGTTGGGACATGTTAGAAGATAGGGTTGTATTTGGACCTAAGATGCTTTCAAAAATGAAAGTTCAAGTTAGATAAATTATATAGATATTGGTCAAAGCCAATGATAGGTAGAAGAGTTGTGTAATTTGAAGAGAAAAAACAAAAAAAAATTGGTAAGTGATAAAGTGTTCTTGCAGGTTAAGCCATAGAAGAGCCCGATTAAATTCAAGAAGTCAAAAAACTTTCATCAAGATTGTGGGGCCCTTCGAGGTTTTGAAAGTGGTTAATCCTATAGTGTATAGGCTTTCATTTCCACCAACCCTAACTCTATTACATAATTTCTTCCATGTTTCTTATATTAAAAAGTATATAGCTGATCCTTAACATGTGTTAGATTGGAATGCTTTATAGGTTCTAGATCCTGGGGTTGTCATGGTAGAACCAATCAAATTAATTGACACTTATAAACTTCATTTACGTAATAAAGAGATATCATATTGCAAGGTTTTGTAGGACCAATACTCTGAGGATAATTCTATTTGGGAGGACTATGATGACTTCTATAGACGATTTCCATAATTGTTTGTTTGATTTGATGCTTCATACTATGTTATTTTTCTACTAAATAATATTTTTAATTCAGATCTAATGTTTGAATAAGTGTCATCAGGATGATGACCAATTTTTGGCAAGAAAGATGTTACATCCTGATTTCTTGCTAAATAAATTTACTTGAATATATGTGGATTTTTATGGTTGATATTTTGATTTGATTATATTTAACTAAGTTGTAAGTCATATGATGTTATGGAAAAGTTGTATGTTGATTTGATTACATGATTGCATTGCTTTGAGTTATTTGTAAGGTATATTATTTACATTAAGATCATGTTGATTTGTTGTTACAATATATATATATATATATATATATGTTACAAACTAACTAATTTACTTATCATGAGTTTGATGTAGTAGAGATTCATCTTTCAGAGCATGATAGCGGGAGAGCATTATCAGAGAGGATGATGTAGATGGAGGTGTTGGAAGATGATAGAAGAATGAATAGAATCCATGCACACATCACATTAGATAGTACTCATTATATGCATTGTTTGAATTGTTAGAGTTAATACATTTTTTATGTTATTTATATTTAGATAATTATTTATACATGTTAGTTGTGTGTTAGCTCAGTTTAATTTTTATGTGAAA